>JAYEPQ010000017.1:28575281-29232781 GCA_036321105.1 Dracaena cambodiana
GATGATCAGTAGCATTATTCATTGATCTATCAAAATAAATAATTTTCTCACAGATTTCAAAAACTTCTAAGATACTTGGAATGTGTCAAATCAGTGATAGACTCATGCAGAAGGGGTTAACTTAAGCAGGCAACAAGTCTTCCCTAGATACTTGGAACGTATCAAATCAGTGACAGATTCAAGCAGCGAAGGGGAGAATTAAGTAGGCAAGAAGTCCCCCCTGTAAAGTGGTTTTGTTTGATATCATCTTTTACCTTTACTAAGGACTAAAATAAAACAAAAGGCTGCTTACCTAACCAAAGCTCGAAAGATTGGGGAAAGGTAAGGAGAATGAAGCATCAGACAAGAGGCCAGTGAAGTGCCTCCAAAGATGGAGATGGATTATGGTACTTGTCATTAAAACATTTACGTATGCCCTTTTAGTGAAGTAAAAAGTAGTTCACCAAAACTGTAGCATAGAAGATCAATATCCTACAATCAAGTTCAAATGCCAATTTGACATCCAGCAATGCAAGATTATAGTGATGGATAGAGAAAGCTTATAATGTGAGACATCACAGCACAACAAAGGACTAGTTACAAATTCTATCCCCCTCACATGACTGCCCACCACCATCACATATACCCCAAAAGAAAAACTAAAAGAAAAAAAAAATCTTGATAATAACACCATTCTTGTCAAGAAAACAGTGCAAAGTAGACTTAGAATGAGAGGAGATGTAATTTAAAATGTTCTACATGGAAGCCAAATAAACAGAGAGGAATTCAAACTATTTGGCGCCATAAGAAGACAATAGGAACAGGGAAAAAAATCAGAGGAAACAAGATCTTGGTGTATAATATTATCTTAAAAAACAAAAAACAGAAAACTAGTTAAAAAAAAAAAATTGTAATCAAGCAACCTCTTCATGGAGCTAATTTTTTTCCCTAAGAATGGGCACAATCTTTTAAGTACATTAAAAAAAGATATTCTAATATGTGAAAGGCATCAGTCATTAGAGAAGTTCATCTGTCATCGGCTTCTTCCAGTAGTTATATAGCTACTCTTCTGATTCAGAAGCAAGGAAACAATTTGGAGAAGTAATGACAAGATTACGCTTATCTTCCAAAAGACAGAACCCTTGATGGAGCTAATTTTTCAAAATACAGGCATTACTCTTCAAGTACAAATGAAAATAAGCTTCTGATACATGGAAAGCCATCTATCATTTGGAGAAATTCAATTTTCATCAGCTTTAGTGGGTAACAGAATAGCAAAAATAATTAGAAATAACTCTGAATGGCTAAACTGTAAAAGCAAGGGGTGATGGTATCAGTTTCCATTTCGACCCACTGCTTAGAGAACCTCCCTGGCAACCTACCCCTTGAGATTGGTTCTGCCCAACTACTAGATCAGAAGGTACACGATTTTATGAGCAAAAGCAGAGATGGGAATGAGCATGCACTTGCCAACGCTCTCATGGAGTCTCCGCCAATTGGGTTCGTATAGGATGGGGGATTTTCCTATCAAAAAGCGGGATATCGGATGAGCCAATATCAAGATATCGTATCGTATCGACAGACCCTCCAAAACAATATATAAGTTGGCATACCATTCATAGCGGCCGATATTTAGAACAATGGCCTTCACTATGATTTTAACTCCTAAGTTCTTACCAGCTCATTTACAGTCTACATAGCACATATACCTAAACTATCTTAACCGGTTTTCCTCTCATTTTGTGCTCAACTGCAGTGATTTTTATAGACGCATCATAACTTTCGATCTTTGAAAAATTTTGCTATAAATCCATTTAAAACATCCTCACTTTATATACATAAATTTTTGTACACAATGTTTCTTACTCGTTCAACATTTTGAAGAATAAAGCATAGGTAGTCATTTATAATCCTCTTATAAACTTTTGCCATATTATTCCATGGTCCCATAGTACTCCAGGCGCTTCTGTACTTTATCACTCTGCTTTAATTCTACAAGCAACATTCTCCTTGATCGTACCAACACCATCATAATGAAAAATTAACTGTCAATCCCATGGAGCTAACAAATTGTAGTACATAGGTATCTCTCAATATCAATGTGAACACACCCATCTTTTCTCTCCATAGGCTTGCACAAGTTGCACACCATATACTCCATTTTCACACAGTTACTTCTAAATCATTTAGATTCAAGATCTTCTTTCTAGCTTTCTACATTCTGAAACCTGAGCCATAAAGAACTTATATTACATAGAACATAAGTAACCATTGGGTTTCAGTTATGTAGCAAAGAAAAGATATCTATGCTTCTACAGAGAGCAACAAATCAAAGAGAGATCTAAATAAACAAAGAAACGGCTTATCTAACAACAGAAGGTAAGATGCTCGAAGAAACTCCCCATTGTATATAAAGCTGCTCTACTAAATTTTTCAGTATATATAATTTGAAGTTAAGAGAGCTGCAATTTGTCTGTGGGATTTGAGCAAAAAATTCTACAAGAAAAAGCTATAATTTGGCCATCAATAATGAAGTTTCACAGGCCATACCCTCAACAAGAAGACATGAGTGGGGGAAAAAAAATGTAACCTTTGTGGCTTCTTAATTGCACATTGAAAGGCAAGACAAGTGGATAGTTTCGAACCCTTCTGGCTTCTTAGTTGCACATTGGAAGGCAAGACAATAGCATCATACATGTAAGCTAAACATCCAAATACTTGAGTTAAAACATGCCAAGAGATATGTGATTAAATTCTAATTAATCAGCAACACATTTATGATATGATCTGTAAGAAATTAATAATATTAAGTCTGTCCAGATCTATATCTCCTAAAAGTTAGTTTAGAAGTCATCCGTATACATATTTATCATAAATTATTCACAAATTTCTATGTAAAATATACATTTGGTATGATCTGGCCCACTCAAGTTTGCTGGTCAATAAAGAACCTCAAAACTGGGTAATGATCAAAAGTCAAAACAAAACAGGTTGCCAAATGAAGGCACTCATAAAGGTTTAACCTGAGCTCAAACAAAGGAATAAGAAGTTAGTCTCAGCCAAATGAATAAGTATGAAAAATCAAATTCGCATTCAAAATTGAGGTCCAAAATTTTGCTGGTATATATTCTCCCTCCAACCCCAAACATTTCACGTCCCAATCCAAATGGAATCCTCCATAAAATTTCTCCACTGGGAACTTACTATCAAAGAGTGCCAACTCTACTGGAGAATGAGACAGAAAAAGAGGTCTAGAGTGACCAGCTTCTTTTTCTGCCCATGTGAAATAGAACCATCACTAGATGAAATGATGCCACTCCTGATGATCTTTGGGTGGTGCCGGTACTCACAACTTGATATATTGTAAGATCACAGGTCCAGTTTAATGAAATCACAAAAAATTGATGACATCCTAATCATCCTCCTAGAAACAAGTAGTTGATACAATGTCAGTCTTCCCATCCAACAAATGACTAAGCATCACAAATAACCTCCTACAACAGTTGCAAATAAAATCTGAAACATTGAATGCCAAACTGCTTCAAATATTAAACTCTCTTATAGATTCATCAAGTAGAAAATTATCCATAAACATCAAATTCTAAATTAAAGTGAAATATTGGATAAGACAAAGATGAACTACTTCAACCTCATCTTTGTTAAAGATTCTTCTACTTAAGGAATTCAACTCGACAATCAACAGACAATATAATATCATCCATATTAGATCTTTTTCGGTAACCAATTTAGACCCAAAGATTAAGTCAATATTTATTTCTTAAATCCTACCACCAATTAAGCATTCACACTTTTATTTCAATATTTGATACGAAACTAAACCTTAAACCTAATAGGCAAACTAAGACTTTTATTAGGTGCTCTTTACATCAATAGCGGCTATTTCGTCGATATAACTTGTAAGGATGTCACCATCCCTCTCTTGTAGGTTACCTCTGGTTTTCTGCTTTGAGCGTTAGGTAAAAGTTGAAATAGCGTGAGGGGTATGTCAACAGGTTCGGTCTCTTTTCTTCGTCTCACGCCTTTTTGTCAAGCCTAAGACCTATCACATTCTGCTCACGATATACAGTATACGAGCACGTGGAGCAGGCACCGGCAACATATTCGGTTTGAATATACTAATGCCTTAATAAATTTGCCACAATAATACTCAGTAATTACGATAGAAAAATACAGAAGTTTGGCATTTCACTTATTAGAACGAAGTTTAGATACAGTTGAAGCAAAATACAATCAAACTAAACAAAAGAAAGTAGGAAATTTCTAATCCATTATTGGTTTCAACCTGATTTTCAAAGTACACCAGATCCTACATCAGTTTAGTGTGTTCATCGGATAGTCTGGGCATGCACATTCAGGTCGTCAGATTGCGACCAAAACAACATATGCAAAAAGAATGTGAAATATAATAGTTATGTCTAAACATAATAATAACAAAAGTTTTTAAAAAATATATAATGAGATATCTGTAATAATGATGTCAATTGATTTAGGTTATTTTAATATCATTTTATTGAAGTCAACTTTATAACATGAGTACTTTTATTTAGAATGTCATGTAATTGGAAAACATAAGTGATGGGATACCACTATTTCGATTGTTTTCTGTGCAGACCCAGAAAATAGTCACATGAATTGTCCGGTGCTAAGTCGAACATGTCGTCAGGCAAACAAGAATAATAGTAAGGTATGATCCAGTAAATCACCACGCACCCATAGTGTGTGAATTATTTAGTTGTACAACTTAACATGTTACAACCGAAACAGAGTATATTTCTATCATTCAGTTTTCTCCCCCAATCTAGTATCATTCAATATAGTTCACATAGGTCTAAATCCTGATTCTAATAACTTGTATATGGATCATATCAGGTATAATATTTTAATTGGATTTATTAATTTGTTAATAGGATTTATAGAGTTCGTTCAGTTTATATTGCATTCAATAAATCATAATTGGCTATACTAAGAATTTACTGATTTGAGACATCATAGAAATATCGGCAAGACAAGTGTATGGATGCTGAGAGATTTTATGTGCGATGCACATTTCTTAATTAGAGAAGTAGCATACAATACCACTTTTCTAGACACCGACACAAAATGATATTATAAACAATATTTTTCCATAATTATAACTTTTATTTAATTTATCAAATATTGTATATTTCCATGTAAGGATACATCATGGTAGAATGAAGAGGTAAAAAATGCTATTAAGATCAAGCGAGACTTTTATAGAGATTTGAAGAAAAATAATAATAATGATGGAATAAGTTTTGAGAAGTATAAACTAGTAAAGAAGGAGGCTAAGAAAACTGTTCGGGATGCAAAAACTAAATTATATAAACAAGTGTACGAGAAGTTGGATAATAAAGAGGCAAAAAATGATATATATAGAATTGCTCGAATAAAAAAAGAAAAAGTCTAAAACTTATATACTGTAAAGTGTATTAAAAATGATGATAAGACGGTTCTAGTTCGAGACGAAGAGATTAAAGAAATATGGAAAGATTATTTTGATAGATTATATAATGGTAGTTTTACTCAAGATTTTGGAGATCTTACTATTCAATGTGAGGATAAAAATTGTAACTTTATGCGCAGAATCAAAGAGTCTGAAGTAAAAGAGACTTTGAAGAGAATGAAATCAAGAAAAACTGTTGGTCTAAATGAGATTCCTATAGAGCTATGGAGATATTTAGGAGGGATTGGTGTGAGGTGGCTGACAGATCTTGTTAATAAAATTTGGCAAATTAAGAAAATGTTAAATGAATGGAGGAAGAGTACCATAGTATCTCTGTATAAGAATAAGGGTGATATTCAGAATTATTCTAACTATCGGGGAATAAAACTCATGTGTCACACTATAAAGTTTTGGGAAATGGTAATTAAACATAAATTGTGATAACCTGTTCAAATATCGGAGAACCAATTTGGATTTGTCGGAGCGATCGACGACAGAAACTATTCATTTACTTCAACTTATAGAGCAATTACGAAAGAGAAATAAAGATTTGCATATGGTATTGATTGACTTAGAGAAAGCCTATGATAAGGTACCACGAGAGATACTTTGGTGGACATTGATGAATAAAAGAGTTCCCATAAGGTATATCGATGTAATTAAGGACATCTATGATGGAGTAGTGGCCAATATCAGAACATATGGTGGTTTAACAAGTGATTTTTCTATCACAATTGGATTACATCAAGGATCTGCATTGAGCCCATTCTTATTTGCTTATATTGATGGATGAGCTTACTAGAACTATTCAGAATGAGATACCTTGGTGTATACTATTTGCTGATAATATTGTCTTAGTTGATGAGACAAAAGCAGGGATAAATGCCAAGTTAGAGCTATGGAAGCATATATTAGAATCTAGAGGTTTTATATTGAGTAGGTCTAAAACAGATACAAATGGAGTGTAAATTTAGTAAACGACGGACCATAAACTATAATGCTGTAAAATTGGATAAGCAAGAGATACAAATGAGCAGTCAGTTTAGATATTTGGGTTCTATTATTCAGAATGATGGAGAGATCGATAATGAAGATGAGAAGATGCGAGAAAATTGCTTACGATGGTTTGGTCATGTGCAACGTAGGCCTACAAATGCACCAGTTCGACGATAGGAGTTTATCAATGTAGGACAAATTAAAAAAACGAAGGGAAGACCGAAGAAAATATTGATGGAGATGATACGAAAATATCTGGATTTTAGAGGTTTAAGTAAGGAGATATTACTTAATAGAAATGAACGGAGAAGGACAATCAAAGTGATCGATCCGGCATAATTCTTTTTTTGGTTCATATAGCCTACCCCAAATACTTGGGATAAAAGGCTTAGTTGTTGTATATTTCAGTTGTTCTAAAATCTAACTATGTAATTTAACATATTTAATAACAGAATTATAAGTGATTAATGAATTTCAAAACAATTTATACAAAATAAACAATGTAGTTCGAACAACTAATATATAAAATAGCATGATTAGTGAGTTCAAAAATGAACTCACCTCGATTCGTTTCACATTACTGATCACAACGAGACAATCTACACATAAAAATATTATAAGATTGTAAAAAAATAGATTAATATGATTTTAAATTATTTTTATGGATTTTTCTAATATTTATAATGCACTCAAAATTGATTTTAATCTTAACGGGTCTGAATTTAATAAATGAATCTGGATTCATCTTTTTGGGTCTATAAAATAGTGTATATTATTTCTAAGTCATTAGGGTTATTGGATAAAGGAAAACTAGTCCTAAAATTTAATAGTTTAACCCAAAAAGAAAAAATGAGTTTATTACTAACATTTTGACAAAAGGATGGGAATTCAAAATATAGAAAGATGAGGAGGAACGCGCTCATCTTGGGCAAAGTGGTGGCTCCGATGGCGGCGACTCCGGTGGTGGCTCCTTCGACGGCTTCAATGGTGGCTCTGACGAGGTGTGTGAAAGAAAGTAATTTTAGAAGATGAATTTTGTGGCTGGAGTGGATTAAATCCATTTTGGTTTAGGGGCTTATATAGGTTTCAAATAGGGAGTTTTTGAATATAAAGGGTTTATTTATTTAATTTAGGGAGTTTAATTTTAAAATTAAAGATAAGAGTTTTATTGTTGAATTAATAGAGAAAATGTACAGTTTGGAGGTTGGAGAAAATGAAAAGTTTAGGAGTTATAGAAGATTAAAAGTTTGGAGGTTATAAAAAGTGAAAAGTAATATTTATTATTGTATTTATTTATTTATGTCTAATGAAAAATAAGGGTTCTTACTGCGAGAGAAATAAACATCCCATATATGTGAAACACCCAAAATAGAAAAGGAGAAATTTATTAAAAATTTGATCTGTTCCAAAACTATCATCATCAATCACTCCCCTCTTGGGCTATACATCACCATCAAATATTAATTTCCACTATGGGCAGAATATCACTTCTTTTTCACTACTATTTGGAATTGTATCATGCAACTAAGAGCTACTACTCATCATTAATTACAATGCATTTTAGGTTCTCCTATCATTTGTATAGTTATCTACTGAGATAATTTAATCAAGTAAAAATTAATAATGCTACATATTTATAGAGGTTTACAGGTTAAAGTCAAGATAATCCTAGGTAGACAGAAAACAAGATTTCCAGTAAATAACAGTGTGATTTCATTTCATTATTATGCAAATACTGAGATCCCTTGAGCGAACTGCAATACCCAACCCCAACAGAATCTTCATGAAATCTGAACAATGTGCACATTGGCTTGGCTTACAGATTTATTGAGATGATGGAGATACATTTCAAGTCAAAATTGTGTTTTTAGCACAACAAAATGTTTCAGGCAAGGGAGATGTACTCAAATTAAATCAAATGAAAGGAGGGACTCAAGGCAAGGGAGATGTACTCAAATTAAATCAAATGAAAGGAGGGACTCAATAGTACAGTGTACCAACATTCCCATAATCTATTCAATGATGACAGTACTTAAAGTAACGTACTCGAAGTTGAGCATTTTAATTTTTAAATCAAAGTCATTCATAAGACAGACATTCTAAAAGTGCTACGACACATCTCCCTAGTTCATTCAAATAGTCAAATGTACAAACTCAATCATACAACATATCCATAGTTTATTTTGTGATGCAATTATTCAAAACAAGGCTGCATTCTAGCTGATTTCCTAAATCTAATAATATAAACAGGTATTGAAATTTTATGGCATCAGCATAGAATTGCTGATCTAATCAAAATCTCTACCTCATAAGTGCTCCCCCTCCTCATTCCAGGGCGACCTTGGCACCAACCCCCTTCAACTTCTCTACTATCTTCTCCGCCTCCTCCTTCGACACCCCGCTCTTCACCACCACCGGCACCTTCTCCACAAGCTCCTTGGCCTCCTTTAGCCCCAGCTCTGTGAACCCCCTCACCTCCTTAATCACCTTAATCTTCGCCGCCGCGTCGAACCCCTCCAGCTTCACGTCAAACGCCGTCTTCTCCTTCTCCTCTTTTTCCTCCTCCGCCGCCGCCGCCGCGGGACCCGCTGCTCCTCCGCCGGCGAAGGACATGCCGGGGGAGATGACGGCGAGCATCGGCATCTGGTCCACGTTGAGGCGCTGGCGGAGGAGGTTGGTGAGGTCGGCGACCTCGAGGAGGGTGAGATTGGAGATGTCGTCGACGATGGAGACGACGCGGTCGCTGGGCTGAGGGGCGGCTGCGGAGGAGAGTGGCCGGATCCACGGGGAGATTCTGAGGTTAGGGTTTCTCAGGGCGAGACGGAGCAGGGACAGTGGGGGCTTCATTTGAGATCAAATGGGTTCGAGTTATCAGAGCGTCACTGAGGAGGAGACAGGGACATATACCCTAGGATTGGGAGTTGCTGGTTTTGGTTTGGGCAAGATTTGGCCCTAAAGCATGAGGAGTTTGGGCTTTCGGGTTTTGACACAAAATCTAAGTTGAAGTTTTGGGGAGTTTCTAATGGGGCACACCATTTTTCATTGTGAGCCCACTGAAAAAAATTCACCAATATATCAATTTTGCCCCTAAAAAAAATGTACGTGTTTGCCCTCTCCTTTCACCTCACGATTCCTCTCGTTCTCCCGCACGCACCAGGTGAGTTTTTTTAATTTTTTTAAGCAAAAAATTTATTTCATTTGAATTGATCTACACTTTCTTTAGTTCATTTGCTATTTTAAAGCCGAACCATTTCTTCATTTTCATTTTTATATTTTATTAGAAATCCAAACAAAAGAGAAATTTTTAAATTGCGTCGAACGAGACGTAAATAGATAATACAATCATGTCGTTGGTTCCATTCGACGATCTAAATCTTCTTCAGGTATGATTCCATCATCCCCGTATAAATTATTTCAAATATAACTGAGGATTTAAATTGAGTAGAATGAGATTAGGGTTTTTTGGTTGAGTTTTCAGTTTGATCCGGTGCAAAAACCCGTGGGAGAACGTCGCTGTCCGGACATAATTCTTCGGTTCGGACTAACAGTCCGGACATATATGCTTTGTCCGGACTGTAAAAACAGTTTTGTCCGGACATTCAGTCCGGACGAAGGCATTCTCTCCGGACGTACAGTCTGGACAAATATTTTTTTCGGTTGTTTCTTGTCAATTAATAAGTATTAATATTGTTAAAGTATTGGCACACAGGGTAATGATTCGATGCAAAGTAGCCGAGTCGAGAATGAATTAGCTGTTGATTATGGTTTGGACTTCACAACAAATCATGTATGATAACATTAAAATATTGAAATTAAAATATGGTTTTTACAAATCGAGATCGAGATGAAATTAAAATATTTCCACTAAAAACATATTTTCTCTATTTTGACTATAGGTTTTTACAAATCGAGATGAATTTTGTCAGTGGGTGCTCGATATGGGAAAGAAATTAGGATTTGTCAATATGGTTTCAAAATCTGATACTGGAGGTCAATTTAAGAATGGGAGAATATAGTTTGGATGTGAATGGGGTGAACAATTAAGATTCAAGAAATTAAAGAATGATGAGGACCACAGGGACAGTAAAAAATGTGGATGTCTCTTTCGATTAAAGGATCAACAGATATCAACTAAGGGCTCGAATATAAACTAATAGTTTTGTCCGGTGTGCATAATCATCCTGTAGCAGATTATTTCGAAGGACACTCGTACGCGGGAAGATTGTCTGAAAGCGAGACCAATGTTGTGATCGAAATATCGAAGTGTCATGTGAAACCGAAAGATATACTGACATCATTGAAGAGGATCCAAAGAGTTCTTCGACAATGAAAATAATATATAATGCATGATATAAGTTCAGAGTCAATGAACAAGGCGGGCGAACGTAAATACAACAGTTGTTATTAAAAATTTCTGAATTCAAGTATATCGGCTGGCATCGAAGAAATAATCAAATAGAATCAGTAACGGATCTCTTCTGGGCTCATCCTATTGGCGTTGATCTTCTTCGAGCGTTTCCAGGTATTATTATCATAGATTGTACCTATAAAACAAACAGGTACAAATATCTATTACTGGAGATGATTGGAGTAACCTCAACGAATATGTCATTTTGCGTTACTTTTGCCTTTCTTGCAAAAGAGCGGGAAACTAATTATGCCTGGGCACTTGACAAGTTGCGTGGATTGTTTGTGAACGATATGTATCTAAGTGTGATAGTTACAGATAGAGACCTATCGCTTGTTAATGCAGTTATGCTCATATTTTCGGCGAGCCGGTATCTTTTTTGTAGATGGCATATCAATAAGAATGTGTTGACTAACTGCAAGAAATTGCTAGAACAACAAACTGAGTGAGAGAAATTTTTTTTAATGTGGAAACTGATTATCCTATCTGATACTCTAGAGGAGTACAATGTAAATCTGAGCATTCTAACAAACGAATTCCATGTAAGGCCTGAAGCAGTTGACTACATTATAAAAATGTAGTTAAATCCACACAAGGAGAAATTTGTTGCTTATTGGACAAATATGTACCAACATCGGGATAACGTGACCAGCAACCAGACAGAAAGTGCCCACGCAAAATTGAAGAAACAACTACAAACTAGTCAAGGCGATTTTGAGAAGTGTTGGAGCAATTACATACATTGCTTGAACTTCAACATACTGAGATTAAAGCATCTTTTCAAAAAAGTTTGACCATCGTGAAACGATGTTTTATGCTGCAAGAATTTAAGGAATTACGAGGCACAGTATCAATTCATGCATTGAATTTGATCTTAGCCCAATTAAAAAGATTTGACTCTGTAGGCGTTAATCCTGTTGAATGTGGTTGCATCATTTGACAAACTCACAACTTGCCATGTGCCCATGATATTGCAATATATAAAAGAGACAACCGACCAATTCCCTTAGATTGCATTGACCATCATTGGTGAAAGCTTGATATGGCACCGAGTAAAGTATTGGTAGTTCAAGGTGTGTGGTACCAGAAAGATGTGGAGGTTTTTATTCTTAACTTTATTAAATGTGACACTGAAGAACCGACTCGAAGGTTGAAGAAATTAAGGGAGATATCAAATCCAGTTAATTCTTCACTGGCGGATCCTATGGCCAAGGTGATCGGACGGATAGCTGGATGCAAAGGGAACTTGATATTTCGATCCGAAGGGATCCGTGTGTGTTTGAGCTACTTGCCTCGGGCTCTGACAGTGTCTACTTGCCTCGGGCTCTGACAGTGCTTCCCCAAAAATGAAGGCACTAATTCTCCGCATAGAACGCGGACCGTATAAGCTAATGCCAAGAAGGTCTCCTACGCAGAAGGTTTGTTACTATATAAATTTATATTCTTCCATATTTCACATTATATTATGTTAATTATAAACTTTTGTCTACACAGTACTCTAAGTCGGTTGCCAAAAAAGTCTCCTCTGAGCTGCCTGTAGACCATGCGGAACCACTCCAATCAGAACTTGAGCTTGCAAAACTGCTTCAATACTTACCAGACCCGGAGCCTGCGCAGCCGCGTCAACTTTATTCGGACCTTGCAGGACTGCTCCAACCAGAACCGGAGTCAATACTTATTACTAGGCCGAAAATTAAGTATGAAAACTCATTGCCTGGTTTTATGCGGCCATATATAGTTGATGTTGGCGATGTCAAGTCCGACGAAAATTGCGGATTTCAGGTAATCACACACAGCCTTGGTATGGGGGAGGATCAGTGGATCCAAATCAAACGAGATTTGATGCTTGAACTTGACACAAATTACATCTTCTACATTCCAGTTTTTGGGAGTATTGATCGGATTGTTGAGCTCTGGAAAGCACTTAATTTTTTAAGGGAATTTCCAAAAGTCGACCATTGGATGACGATGCCGGACATGGGGCATTTGGTTGCTTGACAATTCAATATAGTGCTTTTTTTATTTCCAAAGCACAATGCCTTACTTTTTTACCACTCAGATCTCCCCCTCCTGTCACTAATATCCAACGCAAGGAGGTTACCATGGCATTCATTGCGGACTGTCACTTTGTACATGTAAGCACCATTTATCTGTTTAAAACTAATAGGGTGAAATCAACACATGATCTTATTTATATATTTTTTTGTTACTATTAGGTCACACTAACTGAACTTCATCCCATCCCTCACATTGCTTTGAATTGGCAACGCCATCGTCATCCGATTGCTCAAGGATGGGTGGTACTATACTTACATCGTATTGAATAGTTCAAGGAGATTGTGTCATCTTCGGTTGCGATACAAGATATTATTGAGTTGTAATCAAAATAGGTGGCATATTTATAAGTTCTATTTTTGTGTGATTTTGTGTATATATAAGTTGTAATAAAAAATGGTTTGTAAATTGGTCAATAATCTAATGTATTGATAATTGTAATCATAACTAATTTTGTAAATAGTCTAATGTTTATATTAATGTATATGAAGCTGAACAAGTATAGATAACTGTAATCGAAAGTATGTAATTTTGTGTATATATTATCAGTTAAACCAAAGTTTTTATTTATGGATACAGGTACTGCAATTGAATTGATAATTTTAATTTTAACGTTAAATTAGTTAATTTAAAAGCATACTGATATGGGTTTGGGGTTCCCTGTCCGAGCTGCACACCCCGGACATGAGCTCCTTATCCGAACTGACAGTCCGGACAGGGAACCCCAAACCGGACTGGCAGTCCGGACGGGAGTCCATGTCCAGACTGCCAATCCGGACAGGGACTCTCTGTCCAGGGTGTGCAGCCCGGATAACTAATACCAACTCCATATCAGTATGATTTCTAATCAAATAATTAAACGTTAAAATGAAAATTATCAATTCAATTGCAGTACAAACATACATAATAAGTCATGGACATCCAATCATAGAAATCAATTCGATTACAGTACAAATATACATAATAAGTCCTGGAAATCCAAGAATCGAATATTTTGATCGAGTACAAGCAAAAAGCAAACACGCATCAAAATATCATAAAGTATGACAAAAAATATTGTCAATCATCTTCTTGAAAGTCAGTAAACATTGTCTTCGAGTTTCTTATAATATCCATGAAGATACATGATAAAAGTCGAACATTAAATTTACGGGCTCTAATACAAATTTTGAGATATCAATGCATCTAGAATCTAAACTAATTATTGCTCCGTGTCTTCCTCGGGGGTTGATGTTGACGTGTGGTTCGAGTCATTCTCGTTGTATCGGGTGCATTAGGAGTGGCTTGTTCCTCTGCTTATTTCTCTGGTTGTTCATCTGATTGAGTGCAACCAGTTAGTACGGTTTTAGTTTTCGCAAGAGCACTAAATAACATTCTCTGCTGCTTCTTAAATGCCTTTTCCCCTTGCGAAGTAATGGATCAATTATAACTACTACGCGTGTATATCTCTGTAGAACCAGAACAGAAAAAATTGAAGGTATCATTTAAACTTGGTACTATATGAGACATAAAATAAAAAACATATACAAAAATTACCTCATTCAGTACATCCGGGCGGATTGATTGACTTCCTTTCTCTACATGGGGTTCATCTGGTATTGCTCCAAGGAAACGTTGTGAAACTTTAGATAGCCACGGAATATAATCTGTCGTACAATCCGATGGGTAGTCAGCAATGGCCCCACAGTGCTCTTGATGCAGTACGTAATCTAGCCAATTAATCCACATCTCCTCAATGTGACCATACTTCATCATGTAGCTATTGGCTGTTAGACCCCGAGCTTCACGTAACGGTGAGAATGGTGGAGGTGGAACGTACTGTTTGCGACCGAATTACCTTAGCACACGCATGGGGTGGTAAGGCTCAACCACATGGTACATTTTCAGCGTACTCACATAAAAGGTAATTTTTCTGAAAAAGTAGAATTCTCTATGATTCCTATATGGATCCCAAACTACCTGCAAGTTTAATAAGTATACATAACTAAGTAAATTACCCACATGTAACTTGCATATTAAATAAGTACACAATAGTGCAACATGTTACCTGGTTGCCGATGAGTTGATCTAGACTGGACCGAATAGTCTGTACATATGATTGAAAGACATTATGTCCCGTCCGCTCAACCAACGACAAGCAAGTGGTTTACCGTCTGTAAAGGATCGGTTCGACACTGACATAAAGGTTGGAAAATGATAAAAAATCCAAGCCTATAGAAATGTCAGATACCCGGCCATCTGAGCAACGTTAGCTAGAGAAGCAAGCCCAAACTGCCTATATAACCAAGCAAGAGCCTCAGCACCCCATGCGAACGTGTGAATATCTTCGAGGTCATGAAACAATGTTAAGTAATCAATCGACACTCTCGTACAGCTCTTGTCCGCAAAGAGCGTGCAACCAAAAAGATACAGTAAATATGCCCTTGCAACACACTGAATCCTATGTTCGGAGTCGGTGTCAACTACCCCACAAAAATTTTCTCTTAACCAATCAAGTCTAACCGATACACCGCCTTTCATATTAAGCTCATTCCATACTTCAGAGTAACTTACGCCCAAGGAATGAGTAATTGTGTCAACAGTTTCACGTGACGCTGTTGATTCTTGGTGGCACATGGATTTTCCTGCCACAGGCAAGCCAAGGAAGTAGGAAACATCATCCAGTATAATCGTCATCTCACTGAATGACATATGAAATGTGTTTGTTTCGAGATGTCATCTCTCAATGCGCTAACCTCAACAACGTTAATGTATTGGTAAGAGCATATGACCAATGGATATAATAAAGACCCACGTACTAATTCTATGAATCGAGTGTTGGGCTGCAGTGTCGTCAATGACCATGCACTTATTTTTCTCATGTGACTAATACATCGCAGTAGATCTCGTTTCTGTATATATAATATAGTCATGACATATGCACACACAATAATTGATTTCTGATTTTTTACGAAAAATAATTACCTCATCTTTTAAGACGAAAAAAACAACGTGCGTCTTGAAACTCTTCAATAGTGACAAATCAACTGGATCTCGATAAATTGACCCTTCAAGATCATCTTGAGAGCCTTCTGAATCATTATTCCCTTCCTCTTGTCTTACACCATCATATCTTACTAGATTAAAAATTTCTAAATTTAATTTAGGACCTACAACAACTTCAACTTCTCTCTCGTATCAGGCGACGGATTGGTAGCCGAGATACTACTTTCTTGCTCCTTAACGAGGCAGTTGGTTGTACGCAAGAAGATTCTGCTGGATCCATCTATGGAATATAAAGATATTTCATTCATAAATAATAGTTATCAGAACAATAATTTCTCTATGTATAAGTAAATAGTTACAAAGTTAAATTTGCTACAAATATCATATTTTTCCTATTTTTTATGCTGCAAGATAATATAATATAAATGTATAAAGACATTAAAACCTTCTTTTGCTACTTAATCAACCATTACGACAATGCTATAAAACTTCAAGATTAACTAATAAAATTTACCATTACCGTCCACGATTGAAAAATTAATTAATTTTTGCATATTTTACAACTAGCATTACAATATTTTATTTTTTATTAATTATAATCAAAATATAAAAAAATTTAAAAAAAATTGCTACTACCAAATTTGCTATCTCCTCCCCTCTTCCTCCTCTCTAACCCAACAAGACTACTAAACCCAAATATTTCCCATTATTTACTCCAAAAGAAGACCAAAATTAAAAATAAATTGCTACATTAGGAGATCTCACCCATCTCGACCTAAGAAGTGACGGCTGGATGGCGAAATGGCGGCCGTTCACTGGCGGCGGCGAGAGATTGG
Source organism: Dracaena cambodiana (assembly GCA_036321105.1). Taxonomy (NCBI): domain Eukaryota; kingdom Viridiplantae; phylum Streptophyta; class Magnoliopsida; order Asparagales; family Asparagaceae; genus Dracaena; species Dracaena cambodiana. Next base: position 28,592,026 of record JAYEPQ010000017.1, read on the forward strand.
CGGCGGTGGTAGGATCGGCGGTGCCGGCGACTTTAACAAAGAGAGAGAAGAAGATTTAGAAGGAGGAGGAGGTAGGGAAGAGGAAGAGGAAGAATTAGGGGAAGTGGGAGAGGGAGGGAAGAGATGATTTAGGATTTTTGGGTTTGGGTTAGGCTCGTGAGGGAGAGAAAAGTGGGAGAATGAAGATAAAAATAGGAGAGAAATAGAGTAAGGATAGTTTTGGTATATTTAGTGTGCTCATTAGGAAAACCCTCTCTTTTTGTAAAGAGAGGGTGGGCTCACTAGGAAATACGGTGTGCTCCTTTGGAAAATCCCAGTTTTAGGCTTTGATCAGGCTAGAGGCCTAGGAATATTGTTAGGCCGCATTCTTGGGGCTGCGCGCCCTTGTTAATGCATTTTTTTTTTAATTGTGTAGAAGATGAGTTTACCTTGCTTTGCTTTGTCAAAGAGAAAATAATGAAGAATACATTTGACATCAAGTAAGAAATTAAAACATATAAATACAATATACCTCAACCATCAAGATTCAAACTCCAAGATCAAGGATAAAAGACGAATATCCTAAGGGGTTAGCCCAAGAAAATAACCAAAAGAAAAGGAAAAAAACACATTTGTTGTACCTATCCTATTGTGACTAGATGAATATCCTCCTAACTTGCCACCCTCCTCACACGACGTTCCAAAAACTTTTTATTATGATATTTGACTTACATCAAAGCTCTTACATGAGCCAATGTCGACCGAAATAAAATATAACATGACACTTTCTATTTGAGAGTGCGCATCATACACCTAATTAGGAAACGATGTCATTTCTTTCCCACCTCCCCTTCCCATAAATGCACAAGAAGAAAAGAATATGTCATCTTTATCCTTTCCAAGTTTTTAAATCTTCTTATTCGAAGTTCAAACTCAAGTTATCATATTCGATGTATCAAAGAGATACAATACCTGTGATTGTACTGCTGGTCTCAAATCTCCTATAAACTTATTTGTTTTCTCCATTTGAGTTGTACCATCGGATATCTTATTATAAACAGCTCTAAATGACTGGTAAAAAAAACAACATCAAATGAGGAAGCTATATTGAGAACAAGTTTCACTCAAAAATTTTGTTTCAAAACCCAAGATGAATGTCTTGATGATTGCATTTCAGCCCTTTGATAGACTGAAAGTCTCCAAATACTAATTTGATTATACCATCATGTATATGATATCGAGTTAGTCAATTTTGATGACTCATGAGCTCAAAATAGATTATGGATGAAAGAGTTATGACAATTTCAAATTTGGGTAAGTCAACATCATGTCATCGCAGTCAACGTTACTGTCTTGTTATCCTTCTAGAATTTCCAAACTCTATGCTCCTCTAATCACTATAATAGATCAATTCAAGCCAAGTCAATCCCAAAAATTAGATCCATTTCCTTCACAGTTAGCCTGTATGATTATTCAGTGGTCGTTTAGAATTAGAGATTTTTAATGATCAATCTAATTGCACCATTTTATTCATTATATCGAGATAGTTAACTTTGACTACCCATGGACTCGAAATGGACTCTGGATGAAGGAGATACGACTAATTCACATTTGAAATTGTTATCAGCAACTTATCGTATTTCAAATAAATACTGATTTTTTAAAAATTTCAAGGCAATTATTTTTAATAGATCTGTCTAATCTGATCTAATCCTATCTACATCCAAGACATACAAAGATTTGACAAATCATGTGGATCTATCACTTTATCTTTAAAAAAAATTGGAAAACTCTCATCCATTTATTTCAAAAATCCAATTTAAATGTTGAAATTGAGCACTTATAAGCCAAATAGACCCTGAGGATTCACCAATGGATGACTCTTTAGTCTCTATCCCATAGGGTCGCGCAATCACTCCTATAAATATCCCTAACCTTTTAATAGTAACATATAAAAATCATGAGAGATTTTTGCATGTCCTGAGGGTTAGAAGGTAATTAAGGAGCTCTCGGTGTTAATTTTTCACCAATCATCATTTAACTCGTGATGTTATTTCTCCAAGCATCCATCTCTTCTATCCAAACCAGAGAAACTCTCTAAACTTAAGTCTTGCTCTTTTTTATGAGTTTTAAATGCTTTTCATGAATTTTTGCATAGATTTATATTGGTTGGATCATCTATTTCATATAAAATCAAAATTGCTCATTTTCGATAATCATTATCATGTGAACACACCTATTAATCCTACTTTTTAGGCAAGGGCTCCAGCCCCATTTACCCCTATTGGATTAGTGATTTCATTTTTCATATTTGTAGATTAATTAGTATACTTAGATGTACTTTACTGCACGATCCTTTCAAATCCTATTATTAGTTTCTTATTTTTTTGGGGTAAGATCTTGACCACAAAAGAGGAAGAATAGATGGGACTTGAAGAATTCAGCAATAATAAATCTATTATATATTTTAGTCTCAGATGGTTGAGATGAAAATCATAATTATGTACACAATTTTCAATCGCTAGAAAAATTAATCAAAGTGAACCAAATTGAACCAATAATCATTTTAAGATTTCTAATCTAACATATATCAATAATTAATAAAACATTGGAAAAGATTTGAGCTCTTGAATTGTACAAAGTGACAATTACTTCGTCGAATTCATTCGAAACTCTTATTATTCTTGAATATAGACATCTCCTTACTATTAGAGGCTGGTGAGATTTTTGGTATCAATGCATCTTTTATATGGGGATTAAGATTAGATTTGATTATATTAGGATTTTGTTACGATGTTGGATTCTATTAGGAGATTTGGTAGGATTTTTTATTTTATTAGGATTTTGATATGATTTTGGATTCCATTAGGATTTTGTTTGTTGGAGTTTTCCTATAAATTATCTATGTATGAAGTAATTTGGAGACAAGTAAATACTGAATAAAATTTAAATTTTGAGAAACTGCATGGCTTCGTTGTGTTTAAAAAAAAATTTCTCAATGTAGATTCGTTGAGAGTGGACGTGGATTCGCCTAGGTGGATTTTTGAACCCCTTGTTCTTCCCCAAATCTACTCAAAAACCCTAAAATTTTAAATTCCTAACCATAATCCATTTTCGTCATGTGTCAAATTGGTACCAGAGCCTATCTTCTCCCTTCCATCTTTATCTTCTCTTTGATTTTATATTTTTTATTTTTTTTAAAGAAAAGACCAAGATCTGCCAAAAAAAGAAAAAAAAAAGAAAGGTTCAGATTTAAAAAAGAGAGAAAACATTTATATAAATAAGTAGAAAGAGAGAGAGAGAGAGAGAGAGAAGGAGGAGAGAAAAATTCCCTCAAATCTGCTTGCCGCCTTACTGTCTGCCACCTCGCCTACCTGTGTCTTTCGTCAAATTGACATCAAAACTAAATATTTCACTTCTCCAGGCATCAAATCCTGAAGATTTTGTCTCTCCAGGTATCAGAGCTTGAATTTCATCCACATCTCCATCTTCTTCCTTCCATCTTCATCTTCATCTTCTATTTGATTTTATATATTTTTTAATTTTTTTTTTGAAAAAAAAGACTGCAAATTTGCAAAAAGAAAAAAAAGAAAAAAGAGGGAGAAAACGAAAAAAGAGAAAAAAAGAAAAATTCAGATTAAAAAAAAAGAAAAAAAGGAGAAGAAAGAAACATACCAGATCTGAAAAAAAGATCTGTTCAAAAAAGAAAAGAAAATGGAAAAAAAGTTAAAGAAGAAGTTGGGCTTTATTTGAATTCAGACTTGATCCGCTCCAGATCCAATGCAATTTCAAGTTGGATTTAGTTTAGAGCATACCCATTAAGCAGAAACAAACCTGTTAAGAAAAATTTGGTGATTTGAAATCCATTTGGAGACCGAATCTAAAGCAATTTCAAACCGCTATCTTTAGATATTTTCTAAACTTTTTGAGCTAAAAATTTGAGTTGATTATATATGGAGTTTATATTTCATGGTCACTACATTAATACCAATACTAAAATATCATGAGTTGATTGTGATATGTATGCTACTATACCCGTTTTTTATGATTTGGACGATCGACAAAATTATGAAGATTGGGAGAATTATTTTTAATATTTTTTTAGATATTTTGATTCAATATCATTACAGAAATGTCATTATGCTCGACAAAAGTTGGGTAGAAAAACTTATGCTTGAAGCAAAGAGTATAAATTATGTTAAGATTGTGATATCTTGCAAAGTCTACTTTGTAATTGATATACTCAACATCGCTTTCCAAATTTATTATCATCATCTCACTAGTTTATATTATTTAGGTCCAAAATAATGACTGATGATAAAAAAAACCTTCAATATATGATTGATGAATTTAAAAAATATAACTGAATATTTACTAGTATCAACAAAAGATCCAAACAACAACGACTTCAAAAGTATAGTGAGTAAATGGATGAAGGAAGTCAAATCATTAATGATGTTAGCATTGCTAATAAAGTCGAAACAGATATTCGTATTTTTGATGGTAAATATATTTTGCAGTTTATATCGGATATAAAAGTTCATTATGAGCCACTATTAATACCGAATGGAACTTTCTTTTCATCCATAAAAGCTAAAAACTTAAAAGATTTGATGATCACTCAACGGAACCAACTATGAAATTTTAGCCATATAAGGATGCACCAGATGATCATGTTCATGAAGAGAGGCCAACATAAATACCTCATACTCTCCTACATGATATGTTTATGAGACCTGTAGTTTCTTTGAAAATTCTTCTGCTAAAGTCTCGTAAGAAATTTTGCCGACAATTCGTTTTTATTGATAGTATTTACAAATCAGTTGAAGATATATAATGAGTAAAAGAATTTCAAGCCCGAAGTGAGGTAACACATGCGATTTCAATGTCATCATCTTTTGAAATTGTAGATATACATTATTCTTCTGTTTTTCTACTATTACCAATGGAGATACCACGCAAACTTTGAACAGCAAAGGTGAATGACATGATGCAAAGTGATAAAATTTTGACAGTTACGATAAATTACAAATAATATTTGATATGTTAGAAAGGCAAATCTGATTCAAAAAGTAACTTATTAGATTCATCTTCTACTTTAGTAGATATATTACAAAAGTCAGTTCCACCTCCACCAGCTTAGTTTAGATGTGATGCACAAGTTATAATTGCTCGACCACTATCATGGTCCAATTGGCATCATTCATAAAAGGATGCAGATCAGTTAAAACTGGACATATTTAATATTTCCTATCTTCGCATTCATCAGAGATGAATGATTTGAAATAGGAGAGAACTGATGGAGATCTGATTTTATTATATTAGGATTTTCTTAGGATTTTGGATTCTATTAGAATATTTGATAGGATTTTTTATTCCATTAAAATTTGATAAGATTTTGGATTTTACTAGGATTTTGTTTGTTCAAGTTTTCCTATAAATAACTATGTATGAAGTATTTTGAAGACAACTGAATATTGAATAAAATTCTACTTCCATCCTTGGTGGATTCGCCTTCGTAGAAGGACGCAGATCAGCTCAACCTAGATGTGTTTAACAATTCCTTATCTCCGTATTCATTGGGGATGAATGCCTTAAAACCGGGAAGAATTGATGGAGATCAGATTTTCTATTAGGATTTTGTTAGGATTTTGGATTCTATTAGGAGATTTGATAGAATTTTTTATTTAATTAGAATTTTAATATGATTTTGGATTCTATTAGGATTTTGTTTGTTGGAGTTTTCCTATAAATTAGTTCTATATAAATATTTTGGAGATAACTAAATATTGAATAAAATTTGAATTTTGAGAAACTGCATAGATTCGCTGTGTTTAAAAAAAAATCTCTCTACGTTGATTCATTGAGAGTAGACGTGAATTAACTTGGTTGAATTTTCAAACCCCTTGTTCTTTTCCAAATCTATCCAAAAATCCCAAGCGGGGGGCCTTCTCTTATACGGGCCTAGCCTGGTTAATTTATAAACGAACACTAATCTAGATCCGAACTAATTAGACGTACTTTTAGAATCTTGGTACATATCCAAGTCAAATTTTGAGGAATAGGGTTTTGGCTTACTCCAAATGTATGACCTAATTTGTAACCCATATGATGCGGGAAGGAAGCATATTAGGTTAGGAATTTAAAATTTTGGGATTTTTGAGAAGAACAAGGGGTTTGAAACACAGCAATTATTCATCTATCAGGACCCCTTTGAGGAAAGAAAATTGAATTTAGATACAAGAAGAAAACCTCCCTCTATAAAACAATAAAATCCATCTCATATCTAGAAGTGGTATTAGACTTCACGACTCCATTAGCCAATAACTAAAAATATACTCCTCCTTCGTGAGGAAGGGCATTTGAGTATCCGAGATTCTCTTTGCATCATCTTAATTTCTTCCTTCTTTTCTTCTACATACATCATATAATCAAGAGAGAAAAGAGAGAAATTGTACCTTAATTTCACTATAACACATACACGGAATGGCAACCTTCCTTCGAGGATATAGATCCGAGATCTCTTCTCGGTTGAATCTCGTTATATCTCTATGTACGTACTCTGCTTATGTTCTTTTCTACTTATTATTTAACAATTTACTTGCAGATTATTTGAAGTCATTATGTGAACCTGACCTACTTGATGAAGAGGAGCCTACATCTACCAATATCTCAAAAGAATCAAAATAGAATCAAAATGGATGGAGATCTTAGATCTGGTCAAATCCAAATTAAAAATAATCTAATCAAACTGGAGATCTCAGATATTCTATTAAATCTTCTCCTGATCAAATGAGAACCAGATTTATTGAATCAAATCAGATAAAATTAAATCAAATATTTGATTGGATTACAGTATATTTACATTATTATCTACAAGGCAGGTGATCCATCCAACTTGTATCTATAAATAGACGTCACGAGGTATTGTAGAAGTCACCATTGGGGAGACCCAAGATTTACTAGTTGACGTCTCTCGAGTACGTGTCGGTCATATGACCTAATCGTGCACAGACGTGTTCATAAAAACTAGTAAATTGGCCGTCGCCATACTGCTTAAGAAAAACTAGTAAACTGGCCGTCGTCATGCTGCTCTCATCATTGTCGGATAGTCAAACGGGGTACGAGGTCTACGTCCCATAACCACGTGAAGAGCTCACTACTTTTGTAAAAAGAGATATGAATCTATAAATCTCTCTTCTTATTTTTTTCTTTTTTTTTCATTGTAATTTTGAGATTATTGTAATTATTGAAAATTATTGTAATAATGAAGAGAAACCCGAAAATTTCACCGAAAACATTTGATAATCGACTGTGAGAAGAGTTGGAGGAGACGAGATCTCCGTTACAAAATCTCCTGTTAGCTATCCCCACAATCATCATAATACTACTTTGATTAGTCTCACTGAGGCCTGACTGGTTCTCTAGATAACGACCCTTGCCTCAAGTTCATAAATGAAGAAAACATGAAGCAAAAGAGATGGAGATAGTTAAAAGAGCTCAAGAGTGAACTCAGAATCACTACAAGAAAAAAACATTCAAAACCCGCGATGAATGCAAGACTGAGCTAAATGCAAGGCTAAACCCGCGTACAATGCGAATCAAGCCAGCGTAAAACAAACCAGACGTGAGGCTAAGTTCGCAGCTGAAATGCAAGGCTAATTCAGTACGCGAGGCTAAGCCAGTGCATGAGTCTAACTTAGTGCACGAGGCTAAGTCAACGCACAAGTCTAACCCCACATGTAATGTGATCATAAATTGTAATCCAAATGCAAGGCTAAGCTCACTAAAGTCATCCAAGTGTAAGGCTATGCCAGTATAGATCGCGATGCTACGCAAGCACAAAAGACGAGGCTAATCTCACAAACTATTAGTCTTGCATAAAAGAACCAAAATGTGAGGCTATGCTATACAATGCAAGGTCATGCTAGCATAAAATGCGAGGCTCATCTAGTGCGCGAGGCTTGCCCAGTGCATGAACTAAGCCAGCGCACAGAACTCATTCAAAAGTGATCAGAACGGGAGGCTAAGTTCCACCTTCACAAAGAAAAATCAAAACGCAAAGAAGTGTCAGAAAGTGAAGCCAAGACTCAGCCCCACGTAGAGGTATCAGAATGCGAGGCTAGACTCAGTTTTGCCTTGCGTAGTCTACGATGGAGATGGAAGTAATATGTTGCCCTATAATTGATCTTATGACTAACCAAATAAGGCCTACACAGGGGGTGGGACCCACATCTAGAGAACTTTGTGTATAATTCGAGGTTACATCTGAAATTGGAATGCTAGACTAATATCTACATATAATGCGAAAATAAGTCCGTATAAAGTTGTCAAGACTTGAAATCTACATCAGGGACTTAAGGCGTCAAACCAACCAACAATTTTGCATAATATTTGATGAAGAAGAAGATGGTCCATTAACTTATAATGGGCCATAACCAATCAAATGAGACCAACACAAGGGGTGGGACCTGCATCAATAAACCTTGCGGTTAAGTCCGCATAAAGGGATCAAGACGCGAGTCTAAGCTCGTGTAAAGTAACTCAAGCGCAATGCTATGCTTGCGTGGAATGCAAAATTATGCTCGCAATTAAATGTGAATCTAATTCAGTGTGCAAGGCTAAGTCAACGTATGAATCTAACTCAGTGCGTGAGATTAAACCAGCACACAAGTCCAACCCCGCATATAACGCAAAGTTATACTAGCCCAATAGCGAGGCTATACCGCTTAAAACGCAAGGCTAAGCCCGTGGTTATAGGAGTAAGTTTACATTCTGAACGCGCAGCAACAAATTGAGTTATACCAAATGCGCATCTCAAAATCGTTTAACAAGCAAGTTAAACGAAAAACTTTCAAAGAGGGAGACTTTGTCTTGGCTGTCAAAAGACCGATGATCATAACCCACAAGACTAGGAAAAATTCGAACCCAAGTGGAAAGAACCTTTTGTAATAGAAACTGTCAACTCAAATTGAATCTATCACCTGATCAATCAAGACGGCAAAATAATGTGTTGCTTATTAATAGCATGTTCTTAAGAAAGTACTACATATAGCCACCTTAAAAAAATAAAAATAAAAAAGAAAGGGAAGGCTAATAAGTCAACTGTCCAATGCTATCAAAAGCAATGAGAAGAGAAATCAAAAATTTCTCGCCAACCCTATTATACTGAGGGTAGAAATAACCCAATACCAAAAACGTAAAAGGAAGAGGGAACGTTTGACATTTAAAACCAAATAAATCCTCAACAACTTATCATACTGAGAAGAATAGTATGACTAGCTAACACAAATGGCAATTGGTAAAGGCATGTTAAATCTATTTATACCTGGGGTTTGCTAAAAATCTACGATAAATTTATCACAATAAACTCATAACTACTAAGCCAAAAGAGAGAGAAATTCAAAACCCTCGAGAAGTCATCATGCTGAAGGGAATAGCATGTTAGCCTAACGCAAATGGCGATTGGTACATGTCAAATCCATTAATAGCTGGAGATTTGCTAAAAATTTTGGGAACCTGTCACGTTAAACTCTTATTTCTGACAGCGAGATTGAAACTATCTCACCTCAATACAAACAAACATGTCATGTTAAAATCTTATCTTTGACAGCGAGATTCGAACTATCTCATCTCGATATAAACAAACCTATCATGTTAAGATCTTATCTCTGACAGTTAGAGTCAAACTATATCACCTCAATACAAATAAACATATCATATTAAAATCTTATCTCTGATAGCGAGAGTTGAACCATTACACCAATAATACACCCTCTGATCCTAACACGATCACCGAATTGGTCTATCAGCCAAGCGAGTCACCAGCTCTGTCTATTAGTTAGGCGAGTCACCGGCTCTATCTATCGACCAGACGAGCCACTCCATAATATTAAACCAAACAATCTCGGTATGTTTAACATTACACCTCTGCCGAAAACCGCATATGTACGTTTAACAGTGTACCTCTTCTCATACTTTTTTGACACTCACCTAGTCATCTTGGTATGTTTAACAGCACATCTCTGACAAAACCCCATAAGTATGTTTAACAGTACACCTCTTCCCATAGTTCTTCAATCTTAACCCAGTCATCTCGGTATATTTAACAGTATACCTCTGTCGAAACTCTATGGGTACGTTTAACAGTACCCTCTTCCCATGGTTCTTTGACCTTAATCCGATTATCTCGATATGTTTAACAGTACACCTCTACCAAAACCCCACGGGTACGTTTAACAGTACACCTCTGCCTATGGTTCTTTGATCTCAATTACATCATTCTGGCTCTGTTTGTCAGCTAGGGAAGTCACCCCTCAATACAAAAGCAATCACTGGTTCTGTCTGTCATCCAGATGAGTTATCGGTTCTGTTTGGTAATCCAAACGAGTCACATCACAATCAAAACACTTAGCTTGTTAAGGTATCTCTACACCCTTAGCAAGTTCCATCTTCCATTAAATCATCCATCAACTCCATTAAATCCATCTATCAATTTCAAATTGATCACTCCATAGGCACGTCAACTGTACTTCTATCTATGACTCTATGATTCTAACCCAATCACCAAGGCTTTGTTTATTATCGAGACGAATCAATCTCATAATGATCAACGAAATTTAACTTACTATGATAATACCATATCCTTAGTAAGTTTCATCTCCCCAATTATGCTCACTCATCACCACAAACATGTTATACAAAAGACCAAAATAAAATAATGATTTAAATGAAATTAAAAATATTTTACTCATTGTTTACAGGACAAAATAAAAAACTCTTCTTGCCTCACTCAAATAGATGGACTGTATTAAGGGTGCAAATCTCGAGGCACAATTGATCGTCCAAATACGCAAAGCTATTGTATGATAAACACAAACATGAGGCTAACAAAGCCTCACGCCTAAGAAACTTAAATAAATCTAAAGCTGAAGGAAAAACCAAAGTATTTCAAAATTTTGCGAAACAAATGAAGGAGCTAAGTTTTGAAAACTTTGGAGGGGGTGTTGTAGAACATTAAAAAAAATTCAATTCCCTCGTAAGCGGCTGCCAGCCTCACGACAGCGAGGCTGGCAGATCTGCCTTGCGCGGTGAGGCCAGTCACCCGCCTTGCGTGGCAAGGTCGGTTGCCCGTCTCGCTCGGCAAGGCCACTCATCCGTCTTGTGCAGTGAGCCCAGCCTTCGCCTCACGCTCAATTAAAGTGGGCCCTACCCTGGACTATTTTGTATATTCTACAAATTTTAATCATAGTCTAATTAATCTTTAGTGTGGCATTAGGATCAGATACAAAGAATCTTAGAGCAAATCTAATAAAAAAAAAATTTAAATATCTTATCAAAATTACACTATGATTATGTTTCTATCTACATAGAAACTCTCTCAACAACCTGGAGCCTATAAATACTCTCTAGAGGAACTCAAAAGAAACCTTTAGCTAGATCTCTCTCCCGCGCAAGAGTACGAGCTTCTTATTAGATCAAAAGAGAAGAACGAGCTCAAGAAATCTCCACCATCGCCAAGCTTCGACATCGGATCGTCAACGAGAAACAAATTAATTCTCATAACTGCCTCGATCCTACGATTTTCTGTAAAAGAGAGCGACGTGTTGTACAAATCATCTCGTCTATTTTTCTCTTCTTGAATCTTTTCATTATAATCGAAGTAAAAGAGAAATATCTGAAACCTCAATTTTTCTCAATGGTAAGGGAAAGATCTCCAGTTTTTCCGAAAATAATAGCGGATATGAGCACATATTAAATTTTTACTATACATATTATGAATGCTTATAATTCAATCATTACAATTTATTAAGAATGTAAATAACTAACTTATCATTATCATGTCAGTGTCTATATTTACCGAAAGCAAATCTAGCTTATAAATATAGACTATCGTACTCTCGGTATCATATAATAATAATCCATTATGAATTAGATAAGAAGGACCCAAGAATCGTATAGATTATGAATATTTCAATCTTTCAAAAGAATTACTGCAACATTGGTTACAATTATGGAACTTATTTTTGTGAATTCACGAATAATCTAACCTCTTTGACATTATAATGATAAAGATACAAAAATTAGTCTCATAATCATAATTTGTATAAAATTCAATTAGAACTTCTAAAGAGTCTATAATATATAATAGAGAAATAAGTTGTTGGAGAAAAGAAAATTGAAATTAACTGCTAGAAAAGAAAGAATATAGGATATGGATAGGGGCAAAAGTTTCCGTACATTTATGTAATTGAGGTGATAATAGAATGGACCAAGTTCAGACAATTTGTAAATGCCATTATGATATAGTAGTAAAACCTTATAGATAGGTACGGATCTACCCATATCTTAAGCTAGGCAGTCACCCCCTTAATTTTTTTGGACTCAATTTTATATTTTTGATGAGTTTGTCCTTCCTCAATTTCCTTTAAGTTAGAGTCAAGACTAAAATCTATTTTTAGTTTTTCGATATTGCATTTTTCTAACTCCTTATCAAAAAAAAAAAAAAAAAAAATTCAATTAGTTGGCAAAATTTGAATCTTCATCAAATTATATTTTAGTCGTGTATTGATTTGCAAAATTATAATTTTTTTACCAAATATATATTGCGATGATATTAAAAAATTGGGTCAGGAGCTTAGGCCACACCCTAGGGCGCTTCACCTCCTGCACTCCGACGAGCTGTCATCACAACTTGTCTCCGAAATAATTCTGCCTCCTAAGTTGGGTGTTTGGGTGTGTCCCTACTCTTGGGTCTAGTTTAACAACATGGTTTAAATAAGTTAAAGGAATGTCAGATTAAGAGAAACTGGATCCTAGTGGTGCTTTGGAGACTATGATTTCAATGATTTCTAAGCACATAAATCATGATTTTGAAAACCATATTTTATAAGCCAAACATACAATAGTTGAATTTTTTTGGATTGAGACTCTAACCATGTGAGACCATTTGTCCAGATTATTTTCTCTATTTAGTAATTTGATTTATCCTTGGAGCTGATTGGTTCATAGAAAGTGGGCTGTAAAGAGGAATAGAAAGTAAAGAGCATCTACTTTCCACAATATGCTATTTTTAATAAATTGTTTACATAGAACGTGGGTATTGTAGAAAGTAAAGTATTTACATACATGATATGGAAAGCCGGAGACTTGCTTATACAATATTTTTTGTGTTGAATCTCACTGAAACTTGCCCTCCCATATTTATTATTATTATTTTGGGGTTTTTACGTATTGATCCCTTTAAAAATTGAATATCGATCCCTGAAAACTTTATATTTTGATTTTAGTCCCTCAAAACTTACAAATTACACCCCTTTCGTCCCTCCGTCACCTATTTCATCAAAATAAATCCCGCTTTATTTTTTTTCATTTTATATATTAGTCAAATTTTCGAAATACCTCTCTCGATCAAGAAACCCAAATCTCTCTCTCTCTCTCTCTCTCTCTCTCTCCATGGAGTCCAATCCTCCTCCGCCACCGCCACCGCCACCATCAGCCTCATCTCCTCTCCACTCCTCCTCCACCTCCCTCTTCTATCCCCACCCGAAGCTCCATCGGAGCCCCTCGGTCTTCTATGTGCGCTGATTATGGAATCCCTATGCCCCCTTTCCAAACCCCAACCTATGGCGATAGCGATAGTGATAGCTGTCGCAATCCCTCTTCCACCACTCCCTCCATTGTTCTTCCTCTCCTTCCATTGATCTTGACCTAGACGAATTTCTCAATACCCTTCATTATCCCAACTACTGACACTCCCTCAACCTCACCCGCCTCGACCTCTCCTCGAATCGGCCCTGTCCCGAGCTCGATCAACGTGCTCGGATCGCTTGAGCTGCTCAACCTCTCATTCATCAGGAGGTTGGAGGTCTTCAAAATCGGTGGGAATAGTAATTTGTGCTACAACCATAGCTTGCTCTCATCCAAGCTGGAGCTCAACATTACACTGTGTGACAAGTACGGGATACTGGCATCACCATCACCGGACAAATCGACGAAGATGGACTCGAGGGGATTACGATGATGGTGGTGATGATTGTGATACTGGTGGTGATGAGAGTGGGAAGAGCAGTATAGATCATGGGCATGGGCCTAACAAGCTTGTGCTTGGTGTGGCCATTTGGGCTGTCTTGTTTGGTCTTCTTGGTGATCTTTCTCGTTTGTATATCAAAGTGTTGTAGCTGATGCATTTGGATTGGGTTTAGCATTTTTGTTGTTTGTTTATAGTTTGATATAGGATTAGGATGTTATTGTTGTGGTATGGCGGTGGTATTCTTTCGCTAGAGAGTGTTTACAAACAATGAAAGATGAAATATTTTGCATCCTTTAATTTTCTCTGGATGGTTGAATTACAAGACCTTTTTTATGCTAGAAATGATGATCGATCATAGATCACATCTTTATCTAAATGTCTTGAGTTGCCGAGAGATTTGCCATAATAGTTTATAGATTGAATTCTGAACTTGGGTGTGATGAGCATTTAGTCAGTTGAGGTGGAAGTGTCATTTGCTCTGGCTTGATGCCTCTCTTTGTGGGTGCATTGTGCTCTTCATTTATGTAATGAGCTCCGTTGTAAACAACTTCTTAAAACAAATTTTTATGGAAACTCTGTTGGATATATATATATATATATATATATATATATATATATATATATATATATATATATATATATATATATATATATATATATATATATATATATATATATATATATATATATATATATATTGAGCTTATTGCATATGCAATGGTTTGAACAACTTGTTCAAAATCTTTTGTGATATGGATGCATTTGTCATATTACATATGTGTGTTTAATCTAATATCAAATTTTCTTTAATATTTTGTGATATGGATGCATTTGTTAATTTGTTGAAAATGGATTTTCGCAGGTACAGGTTCTCAGTCACGGACCAAAAACCGTTCTCAGTTTAGAACTGAGAACTGACTTCTCAGTTCATATATGAGAGAGAGAGGAGTACTTCACATTAAAGTTTGATTAACAATCATAACAATTACATAAATAATAAAGAACTACATGGTAATTTTGATTACAACGCTAATTACAATCATCACACCAATAGTTTTTACCAATTTCATCAACTCATCCATCTTCTTTTCTATAATTACAAGATGAGGAAGAGAGGAGAGGTTGTGAGAGAGAGGAGAAGAATGGAGAGGGGAACCCAACAAGAGGAAGAGAGGAGGAAGAGAGAAAGAGAGAAGGAAGTGAAATAACTGAGTTTTCTCTCTCTTCAAAGGGTATTATGGGAATTTCAGGCTAGAAATTTAATTTGCCTACTAGAAGTGATCCAGAGAGACTAAAGTGAAGTAACTTAGATGTTTTGAGGGATTAAAATCAAAAAATGAAAATTTTAGGAATCAATATTCAATTTTTAAAATCATAAGGAACCGATATGTAAAAACCCCTATTATTTTTAGACGGGAGACACTGTTCATGTTACTCTCTATGTCTCTATATTTATATTACATGAAACACTTTCTATGACTATTTTTCATAGATCAATCAATAAAATGCAAGAGTTAATTTTCTATGACCGCTTTCCATAAAATAATCAATAAAAATTAGATGGGTCCATCACTCAACCTTCCAAATTTCACTTTTCATGAACAGATAAGCTCTTTACCAATTTGGCCATAAAAATTATTTGGCAAATTTAACAAGAGCCAGAGAATAATATTATAATTTAGGAGAACTTTTTTAAAATAGATCTTATATTAAGGATTAATATAAAAAATCCAATATAGACAGAAAGGGGGATTTCTAGAAGAGCACACCACTTATTCTATTGAGCACATTTTTTAGTGAGCACACCATTTCAAAGGAGGTTTTTTTCCAGTGAGTATACCACTTCTTCCCCAATAATCCTTTCCTTCCAAATTCTTCTCCCGTGATCCATAATCCATATTTCCTCCCAAATCCTTCCACCTCTTCCCCATCTGCCTCTGACCGTTATGCCCTGCTCCCAAGCAGGCCACAACCACACACTCATGTGCTTTACCGTCATGAATTTAGGATATATGGATGCAAATTAGTTTTTGTAGGGAAAAACCTCGTTCTTCACTAGTTGAGAGAGAGGGAGATAGAGTGTGATGACAATGACATTATTATCCAAAAACTTCGAAGACAAACTTATAATATTACCTAAATTGGTTAAGCTTGCTCACTATGATAAGTGGTGTGCTCTTTTAGAAATTCCGAAGAAGGGGAAGACTCGCAGTCCAGCCAGTCCCACCCCTGGGCAGGATAAGCAAGTCCCCAACATCTCTCCGAAAAGAAACCCAAGAAGAGAAAAAAAAAAAAAAAAAAAAAAAAAAAAAAGAAGAAACGAAAAGAAAAACGACTACCATGATAAGTTGCTTCTACTCTTGGAGCTCAGTCCCATCTCCTTCTCATCTCCCTCTCAATTCCCAGCCCAACAACAATCACAACCATTTCCCCTCTCAATTCAAGCTCCAATTCCAAACAACGCCATGGGCGATCAGAACCCAAAGAATCGAATTCCTCAAAGAATCCGAGGAGGTCGAAGTTTGCGGTTCCAAGGACGCCGATGAAGCAAGCAAGGTCGAAACCAGAATTAATGGGCTCGATTTGGAGAGGAGACAGGAGGAGCCCAATTCGTTTTCTAGGGTTTCAAATAGGAGCAAGAAGAGGGCGGAGGAAATGGAAGAGGGGTTCGAGAACAGGTTCAAGCTTCGAAATGGTAGAGAGGTGAGTTTCTTTTTTCCCCCTCCCTTTTCAAAGAGTTCGGGTTTGTGATTTTGCATCCAATTTAAGGTACCTCTAACTCGTCCATGTGCTGGAAATGTGTGTGTATGTCAGTATATGATTACTGTAAATAAGTTGCCAGGGCAGAAAGCTAATGTGAGCAAGCATTTAAAAAAAATTGTGTTTCCATAATATTTTAAATTTTTCTCTGGAATTATAGTCTCCTCCTTACTTTCTGAGTATAAATTTTTTGGATTTTAGAGTTCATTAATACTTCCATCAAGTAGATACAAGATTTTGAATTTATCGAAACCGTTAATTTTGTGGCTACTTGATAGAAAGCTAAATCAAAACGAAAACTCAAGAAAGCTGTAGGGGGTTGGGATCAGAATCCAATTTTCTGTTTGAAAAAACATAATGGCATCACTCTACTTTTGTCATTAGCTCAGGTAACTTACTTGAGCTGGCAGTTTTTTTCCATTATTCTCAAGTGTGTGTGTGTGTGTATATATATATATATATATATATATATATATATATATATATATATATATATATATATATATATATATATATATATATATATATATATATATGTATGTATTTATATACACACACACTATATATATACACACACGCGTGCGCGCACACACACACACACTATATACACACACACACACACACACACACACACACATACACATACACATACACATACACATACATATACATATATATACATATACATATACATACATATAGATACATACATATACATACATACATATATATATATATATATATATATATATATACATACATACATATGTGTGTGTGTAATTAATTTGAACAGTTCCATCATCAATTTTGCAATTAGATTTTATTTTATTTTATTTTTTACTTTACTAAAGAGACCGAAAAACATATATGTAGA
This sequence comes from Dracaena cambodiana, assembly GCA_036321105.1. NCBI lineage: Eukaryota > Viridiplantae > Streptophyta > Magnoliopsida > Asparagales > Asparagaceae > Dracaena > Dracaena cambodiana. The sequence goes on from JAYEPQ010000017.1 coordinate 28,609,671, forward strand.
TTTACTCTAATAAAGGAGAAAAAGTAGAGAGACTTGTGTACCGAAAATTGTGTCAAAAATGAGGATCAAAAGATTTTAGCTCGAGATAAAGAGATCAAGGAAAGATGGATGAAATATTTTTACAGATGTACAATAGTAGTTTTACTCAATATTTTCATGATCTTACCATTCAATATTAAGATATGAATGTAGTTTTATGTGCATAATTAAAAAATTTGAAGTAATAGAGGCTTTGAAGAAAATGAAATAAAGAAAGCTATAGGTCTGGACGGAATTCCTATTGAGTTATGAAGATACTTAGGGGAGATGGGTATGAGATGACTGATTGACTTTTTTTAATAAGATATGATAAACTAAAAAGATGCCAAATGAGTGGAGGAAGAGTGTTTTAGTACCTCTATATAAGAACAATGATGATAATTGTTCTAATTACCATGCAATAAAACTCATGTCACATTATGAACCTTTGGAAAATGTTAATAATCTCATGTTAAGGCATATAGAGATACTTAGAGAGATGGATGTGAGATGGATGACAGATTTCTTTAACAAGATTTTACAAACTAAAAAAACGCTAAATGAGTGGAGGAAGAGTACTCTAGCACTTCAATATAAGAACAAGGATAACAATTATTCTAACTAATAAAACTCATATGCCACACTATAAAGTTTTGGAAAGAGTAATGGATATCATGTTAAGGCATAATGTTAATATATCAAAGAACTAGTTATAGTTCATGTTAGAGCAATCAACGATACAGGCTATTCATTTGCTTTGTCAATTTATAAAGCGATTTCGAGAGAGAAGTAAAGATTTATATATGGTGTTTATCGATTCAGAAAATCTATAATAAAATTCTGAAAGAGATACTATGGTGGATATTGATAAAGAAGGAAGTCATTATTAAATATATTGACATAATCACGGACATGTCCGATAGAATAGTAGCAAATTTCAAAACTTGTGGCCTAACAAGTGATTTTTCAGTCACAATTGGATTGCATGAAAGATCTGCATTGAGTACATACTTATTCGTCAGACATTTTACTAGAGCTATTTAGGATGGATTTACTAGAGCTATTTAGGATGTGACCTTAGTGTATACTATTTAGATGAATTTACTAGAACCATTTAGGATGTGACCTTAGTGTATACTATTTACTTATATATTTTCTTACTCTATGAGACGAGAGGATGGGTGAATGCCAAATTAGAGATATGAAGGTAAACCCTAGAATCTTGAGGTTTAGATTAAGTTAAAAATGGAATATAAGGAGAGCAAATTCAGTAATGGGGATTCAAGACTATAATATTGTGATACTAAATTGATGAGAGATACTAGTAAGTAATCAGTTTAGATAGTTAGGTTCTATTAACCAAAAAAGGGGAGATCGATAATGATGTCAACTATAAGATCTAAATTGTTGGTTTGAACTGGAGGTGCACTGGGAGTTTTATGCAATGTAATATTGCACTAAGGCTGAAGGAAAGATTTTACCGAATTGCTATTGAGTCAGCTTTGTTATATGATATGAAATGTTACATTATAAAGAGCATCATGTATATAAGACTAGTATAGTAGAGATTCACATGCTTCATTTACTACACACTAGAAGTGATAAGGTGCAAAATAAGGATATTCTTGCAAAGTTAGGTATAGCCCACATAGAAGAGAAGATGCAAGAGAACACCTACATAGTTTGGTCATATGTGACATAGACCTGCGGATGCACCAATATGAGTGGAGCTTATCAATATAGGATAAGTTAGTAGAGCGAATGAGTGACCAAAGAAAATATGAATAGCGGTGATACAAAAAGATATGGATGCTAATGGTCTTAATGAAAATATATTTCTTGCTAGGAATGAGTGGAGAAGGATTACCCATATGATCGATTCAGTGTATTCTCTTTTGGTTCATTTAGCCTATCCTAAATAGTTGGGGAAAAAGACTTGGTTGTTGTTGTTATATGCAAATTCTATCTAATATTTTCAGCAAATTTGCACTTTCTATCTTATTACTCTCTCTTTTGTTTGGAGGGAACAACTGAGCCATTTATTAGTAACTGCAAATATTTGTAGTTCAAATAAGTTACTCTTTACCGTATATCTGTACCTTCACTTAGTAATTAAGACCAATTCATGTTAATCTCGATAAAATATTATTACCATTTTTTTAGGTATTCGAAGAAAAAGCCTACCTTGTTGGAGTTGAATGCAAAGGTAGCGGAAATAATTCTTTTAGTATTGAAGAATCGCTCAAAGAACTTGCACAACTTGCTGACACTGCTGGGCTTCAAGTGGTTGGTTCAACTTATCAGAAGTAAGTTTTTAATCTGTTTCATGAAGTTCCATTTGATGCTTTTGTATCCATGCAGTAGCTGCAATAGATTATGATGGACCCCTTATCATCTGTTCTCCCAGCCTCCACCACACACAAATACACACTGCACTCACACACGCAGATATCAAAAGAAAGAGAAAAAGAAAAAGAAAAAGAAAATAGAGTTACTCTACTAGGGAACTATCACATGAATAGTAACTTCTAATTTTATAATCTATATATCTGAAAGAAGTTAGAATCTATCTTGAGCTAAGTTTGATGTTGGTTCTATACAAAGATAGATGTGTCTTTTTGTTGTATTTAGTTGTCTTCTTTTATTTAAAATATTATCAATTTTCTTCTCTTATATGAAGTATCCCGATGCAAGTTTTTAAAATTTTAGATTTGCAGCTTGAAATTATCACTGTTTGGAATCCTTCTATCTGCCTCTGCCGTTATTCATGTCATGGCTGGTATTTTTTGGATCAATTGGTACCGAAGCAACATCTGAATCATCCTTCCAATTTGAAAAGCTTTTATATAAGATGTTTCTGTGAAGAAGGTGTTGACGATTACTGCATCTAAGCATGGAGAGATCTAGCTGAAGTAATTATTCTAGCACAACATATGGAAAATGTCAAGTTAATAAGTTCGAAATGTTGATTGGCAAACTGAAATTTGAAGTGTAATAACAATATATTTATTGTGCATATTGATTGAAAGGAAGTTGCTAGTGGAGATAGTTCTCCAATGATGAAGGTTATATTGGAGATGGACTTGAATCCACATCAAGGAAGGAAATATAAAATATGGTTATCTTGATTGCACCTATGGCATAGATGGTCGATTCAAGTTGTTCAATCCAACTACGTCGGTGTTAAATATTTTGACAGTCTCCTACTATCTCATACTCATGCTAATTAGTGTTTGGGTACATAATGCATTCGACAGAGATGATTCTGTTAATTGGAATTTATTTTCATCTTTGACATTTATTGTATCTAGAAAGGCTTACAACTTTGTAGATATTTGGTAAAGTACTATGGACCCACAATTACAAGTTTCTACCTATTGCATTGTAGTATTTGATTCACATTATAACAAGGACCCACAATTACATGAGTTGCATCCTCATTTGCACAACGATGCCCACTTCACAGTTGTACTTTTCCCTAGAATCTTGACCATGGGCTCTGATATCGTTCATAGGGACAAAGCCCATTTGTGTTTGAAAAAGCATAAGCTTTTGACCCTTTTGTGTATTGAAGTATGAGTTTCATAGCAAAAAGTGTAAGTTAATATGTTTTAACTTTTAATTTGTATTTAATATAGAAGTTATATGAAGTCTTATAAATATGAAAAAAGTTTCAAAAAATTAGTTTTTTTTTTTAAAACATCTAAACAATTATATAAGCTAAAGTATTATATTAATGCAAGCATTTAGCATACTCGTAAGAAAATAGGACAAAACAAAAAGCAAAAGAGAATAACACTTACTTGGAATTTGGCATAACATAGTAGATTGTAATAACATTAGATGGAGATAATTGATTAAATTTGATTTGGATAATAAAGGCCAGATCTAGTTGGGGATCGTATTTGATTTGGCTAATAAAGGTAGATTTGATTAAAGCTCTTATTTGATTTAGACTTCCTTGTTGAATTTTTTTTTTAGATTTGATTTAGATGTAATTGTTGAAGATCTTTTTAGATTTGATTTAGATTTTACTGTTTAAGATCTTAGATTTGGTTTTATTGTTACAAATTTAGTAGATTTTGGTTATTTCCTATGAATAAGCTTATAAACATAATTTTCAAGCAGATGTTGAAGGGAAAAAAATGCCTTTTTGTTTTAGTATGGTGATTTGCTAATACAATTAAATCTTTTGTCATGGATTCTTTGTGAGTGGGTGAGAGATCATGTTGGTGTGAGACCTGAATCCATTTTTATCTTTTATTTTATCCCTAATTTCCTCTAAATTTTCACAAAACCCTAATTGATTCTTCACCAAATCCACCAAAATCCCCTGCCTCCCTTCCATAAACTCTAATTAGCTTCTATGCTGCATCACATGTTCATAATTCATTTATCCATAACCACACCATGATTTTCAAGGAGAACCAATCAAAATATACTTACAAATCTCGCGCAAGCCTAGCAAAGTAGATGTAGATAATATTTAGGTATTTAAAATTTTAAGCAAAAATCACATTATCTGGTAATCTCCATGCAACCTCAAAGGACATACTAGCCATACTTCCGTCACAGGCGAAACCAACAAAAGAAAGCAAAAAGAACTACTCATAACTCATAAATCGCATTGTCACCCACAATTTTAAGCAAATTTAACAAAAGATACTTGAAGCAAAACAATCATAATCTTGCAAATCTCAATCTTCAGTGCTCCAAAGTAAAATCATCCTCACCCAACATAATGTGAGCAACACAACATCTGGATCAATGGAATCATCATGATCTGTCGCATCATCCTTGATGACCACTCTTAACCTTTACAAGATGCCACACATTCAAATTTTGAATAATTCCAATGATATTAATTTTCAAGTTTTGTTGAGTTTATTAACTTCAAAGGAGACTTTAATTTATGAAATTACTTATATAGATTTTAGGTCCTTTGTCGTTTACTTGGTGGTGGATCATTGCCGTCTAACCCCATAATAGGATGATTATGGATTACGTTGACATTTAGGTAGTCCCTCTCGTCTTCTACATTTTTCCTTCCATTGTACTCTTCATTCTCTACAATCCAATAATCATCCAAAGCCATATCCAGGACTAAAACTGGATCCAATTTTTGTTACATTCTCTTTATGTTCCTGTCCTTTAATCTGATGTTATACATCTCGAACTGGTGTTATTAAGTTGATTTTTCTCTAAGCAGTTTCCCTTGTTTGTGTGGACCAATCACACATTTATAATGTGAAAATACACCACATATCCTAATTTACTCAACTAACTTCAAAAAAACTTAATTAAATAATCCTATCAAAGTCCTTAGTCTTATCAAATGTGCTCGAACTGCGGTCGTGACTGGAAGCATTAGTTGCTTGGAGCTTACCTGTACCCTCTCCAAAATGATCCCACCAAGAACCTACATTTATAAGTTTTGAAATTACTTAGGCAATTAAAGAAAACATCTTAAAATGTATAATTTTTAATTACAAAATATTTTTCTTTATGATCATAACCGGAAAGCATAAGTTAATAGTTTTCATTGCTAAGTGAGTGCCAAATTCTCCAAGCTAACAATCAGGTTGCGCCCTATCATCATATTTGGAAATCATACGACTAATGCATGCATAGAGACCTTTTTTTAACCTCAGAATGTTTGCCAAAACTATCATCCTTGGATCAAGGTAGTAGTCTATAGCATGAATATCCTGACGAAGCATATATGATCATCTTGTAACTATTAAATTCCATATTGGCATGTAATTCCTTTTTATGCCCACCAAAATGCCTCAGCAATCCGTTCCTTATCTCAATCAAGTTATTCATATAAGGGTTAATTACAGAAATTATTCTTGTACTGTAAGGGGTATATCACTGATACTCCCCATAAAAAATTCTCATAGAGAGACTCCTTGATATGATAGGAGTATAAATGCAACTGTTGCACTTATACCCCCTATTGGGTCTTTCTGCGAAATTTTTTTAATGGTATATTAGTGATACTCACTCAATAGTAAATAGGCAGTTATTGTAATTAACCCGTCATATAGAATGACATGGAAGACTTGATCTTAGGATCAACCTCCTGATGAATACAATCCTAAGGTAGGCATGCAGTATCACAAAACAAGATGCCCTCAAAATGTCGTCATAAACAACAGTTTTCCTTGCCTTTGGTTTATTGGGGTTCCTTGCCGCAGTGCTCCTGATGGAGATCAGGATTAGATTAGATTAGATTAGATTAGATTAGATTAGATTTGATTTGAGTTGATTAGGATTTGGATTGTACTAGATATTTAATTTGATTACGAGTTTGGATTTTATTAGGATTCTGTTTGTTAGGGTTTCCCTATAAATAGGGGTTGTATGAAATATTGAAAAAAGGGATAAATAATATTTTGAGAAATTTTCTTGAGAAATCTCTGGCGTGGAATTCGCTGAGTAAAAATCTTTCCTCGTGGATTCGTGGAGAGTGGGCGTGGGCCTGAGTGGATTCCCAAATCCCAAAAGTTTTTCCCAATCTATCATTTCTTTCCCAATTCCTCTAGAAAAAACTCTAATTTCAAAACCCTAACCCTAATTTAGCCTCCGTCCAGCGTCAAATTGGTATCAGAGCCTAAAATTATTTTCTCCTCCGCCACTTGACCCAACCACCCTCACCCTTCATCAACCAGCAAGAAAGAGAGTAAAAAAAAAAAAAAACTCAGATCAGATCTGCATCAGATCTGCAGAGTTAAAAAAAAAAAACTCAGATCAGATCTGCAGAGTTAAAAAAAAAAAAAAAAAACTCTCTTTCTCCACATCTCCTTCTTTCTCCCTCAAATCCACCCGACCGACCCATAACCCAAAGCAGCAGCAGCATCTCCCACACATCCCTCCCCTCTCTATCCACCAGCGCCCTCCTCCCCTCCTCGCTGGCGCAAATCCCCGCCATCATCACCACCACGCTCTCCGTCGACATCACCCGACCGATCCCCTCTCCGCCATCCTCGGCCCCGCCTCCACCTTTACCTCTGCCCGCTGCCTCCGCCCGCCGCCCGCCTCCTCTCAACTGATCCGACGCCTTCCTCTACTTCGGTTTCGGCCACCTCGTCGACTCCGGCGCCTCCCTCCAGTCCACCATCGTCCTCCGCCTCCGCCGACAAGAGATCGGCTGCTCGTGGTCCCTGTCCGCCCCTCCGGTCACTCCATCGTCATCCTGCAGCCGCGGATGCCTCCACCTCCACCCTCACCCGCATCTTCCTCACCGTCGTCGAGAGAGGCCACCACGTGGACCCACTGAGATCCAGCCTCATCTCAGACCCGCCGCGTCGCTCCTGCATCTCCTCTCTCCGCCGTCTCCACCACCCTCCCCTCGTCGCCATCACCGTCGTCCTCGTCGCCCCTCACCATCCTCTCTCCACTTCGACAGCAACCTCTTCTTCCACGACATCCGCAATCGCTTCCCCGCCAGCAACGCCGCCGCCATCAGTGCAGCAGAATAGCAGTGCATCAAGGAGAAGAAAACTATTGGGTTTCGGGTTTGTTTGATATTGGGTTGATTTGGTTCTGATCCACTTATTCAGACCCACATCCAAAAGAATAGAAGGTTGGATTTATTTTGGGTCCGACCCGTAAGTTTCAGATCTGACCCGCAGATTCAGATCCATTCCACTCTTGGTTCAGATCAGTACAGCAGTGCAGACTCGTTTACAGTGCAGACCCATTAAGAAAAAAAAGTGGTGATTCGAAATTCATTTGGACGTGAACTACTCATCCCTCCAGGTGATACTTAACTTGAACTGAGTTTCAACTACTAAATTCTTTGCAAATACTATTGGATTGCAATAATTTGTGATTTATTGTTAATTGTTTCTCTCTAGTGATCTCATATTCATTTGCATTGAGCAATTGATTTATTGGAAGAAATTAATTTAATGCATGCATTTGGGTTGTCTCAGTTTTTGCACTATCATCTGTATACTTGACTAATTTGCATTGCATGATCTATTCTGTATATTAAGCATGTCTCATTTTACAACACAATCTAGTCGCCATTCGAAATCAAATAAGTCTCATTATGTTTATGATCTGCGTGCTGCTAGAGAAATAATAGATGAAAAATTCTGGTATAAAGATCCTGTATTTGATGGTTATTCCTCCACTCGCGACTTTATTGATTGGTTAATGAATATGGAATGTTACTTTGACTGTTATGAGATGTCTAGCAAATGTAAATTTCAATTTGCTAGGAGACGAATAGTGGGATAAGCCAAAAATTTTTGGATTTCAGTAGAGATAGATCGTGAGGAACGTTATAGGAATGCTATAAACTCGTGGGAAGAGATGAAAGATATTTTTATTGAGGAGTATCTTCCTACGTATTATATGACTCGTCTTTTAGATAAATTGGAAAATAGATTCACTCTAAAAGTTAGAACACAGTGCCATAAATGCGACAAATATGGACACTCTGCCTTTCAATGTACCATGACCAAGTGTTCTAAGTGTCGCATATCTTGGCATTATGATTATGAATGTCCCCTCAAGAGTGTACCCATAGATATCATGCCTGCTAATCACGTTGACGATTCAAAAGTTATTGAGATTCATGTTTCTAAGGAAAGTACTGTAGTTGAATCACAATTGGAATCGAACATGTCTATTCTTATTGCCGATACTCCTATTCCTTTTATGCTTAATGATGATATTATTAATGAGGCATAAGAGTCTAATACATATCCACCAAATGAGATTCATATTCCTATTGATATCCATGCTACTGTAAAGAGTACTACTAATACTACTGATACTCAGAATATTTTTGTAGAGTCTAGTGCACCCCCACATGATACTAAATCTTCAATTTTGGAGTCAAATGTAGATGAAGAGACCGAGTATAAAATAGTTGACACTAATATTACTACCGGTAAGTCTTTGAGCATCATTACCATATTTTGGCAGGTTAATCCTAATATATTATTTTCTAGAGATCGTTTGGAGTTTCCTTTCGAGATTCATCAAATTCCCACACAGTATAGTGATGTTATATCATTTGCGGTGATTGATGTATGTCATATTAGGGAACCAACAAATCTATTTTTTGGAGTTGTATCACTTGAGTCTGTTGCATTGCATTTGTCTGATATGCATGTTATGCATGATGAGATCTCTAGACAGATAGCAATTTGTAATGATGAGTACAAATTTATTGTATATCTACATAATATTTTGCAGGAACTTGTACTTGATAATGAAGTGAAAGTTTTGGTTCCTCCTGAGAGGTTGCTTCCAGAAATTGTGAAGAAATTATACGTTTCACATGCAAGTGTCTTTCCAGATCTACCGTGGTTCGATACAAGTTCACTAACGAAGCCAGTTCTCCCTCCACTACTTTTATTCAGATGTGATGCACGAGCTATGGTTCCTCGACCACCACCATGGCCTAATTGGGATATTTCGTGGATGTCGATCAGTTCAATCCGGACGTGTTTATCATTACTTATCTCTACATTCATCGGGGATGAATGCTTTGAAGCCGGGGAGAATTGATGGAGATCAGGATTAGATTAGATTAGATTTGATTTGATTTGATTAGGATTTGGATTGTACTAGATATTTAATTTGATTACGAGTTTGGATTTTATTAGGATTCTATTTGTTAGGGTTTCCCTATAAATAGGGGTTGTATGAAATATTGAAAAAAGGGATAAATAATATTTTGAGAAATTTTCTTGAGAAATCTCTGGCGTGAAATTCGCTGAGTAAAAATCTTTTCTCGTGGATTCGTGGAGAGTAGGCGTGGGCGTGGATTCCCAAATCCCAAAAGTTTTTCCCAATCTATCATTTCTTTCCAATTCCTCTAGAAAAAACCCTAACCCTAATTTAGCCTCCGTCCTGCGTCAGCTCCTCTCAAACTCGTAGGAAGAGAACATTGCTCTTAGTGCTTGCTTTTGCTTATACAAGCTTTGCAGGGTTAAATATGATGTAGCAAATCAAGTTATGGCTGACCTTAGAATACCTTCCCTTAGAATGTTTCACCATCAACCTCAACACCCAACGTTGGCTATAAATGGAGCTAATTAACTCCTTTACAGATTAAAGATTCTTCTTGTGAATCTTCAAGTTTTCAATGTCTTCAACCATCAAACCCTTGCAGTAGGCTGCATATGTTAACCAATTGAGTATAACCCTTTTCTTCATGAGCTCCCTACCAGCTTTCACATAGGAAGAACAGGTATTGGTGATGACTTTCAACACTTTTTACCCTGCTATCTCTTCAATCACCTAATCCGATCTCTCATGTAAGTCCAAAGTCTGAATATCTTTGGATGCATCTATGGATTTGTAAAAACGGTGTCATAAAAACTGTTGATAAGAAAATTGATCTATCCCCTATAATCCTGATATGTCCAGCTGTGTGACATTAGAATACATCCATAAATCCCATGCCTTCACATGATCTGTGTTAAATTTATCAATTCTCTGGACCTCTGAATTGAGGATCTTAGTCCTCGATTCATAGATCGACTATGATTTGAGTCCCATTCCAAATTTCCCAATCTCAGCCACCATCTCCTGCCAATGGATCATCAAGAAGATTGATAGGTAGCTGGAAAACATCTTAATATCTTCATTATAACAACTTCCTTATGTTTGTTCTTCAACCTACTCTTGGTTGTAATTTGCCGAGCTTCAGAGGATACAAATTGGTCCAGCGGATCCAAACATCGGTATTGCTTGTTTTGCACGGGACCAAGCATTTTGGAAGATCACCCATAATCCATTCTACCCATGTGACAAATGCATGTGTTTAGCTTTCTTTTTGCTTCTCCATCTTTTATAAAGCCTCTCCACACTTTTCCTCAGACGCGGGAGGGCATGTAGTCCGCTCCTTTATCCTAATGAGTGTTGAAGTGCTGCTTTACTCTTGTTATCCTTGCTTTATTTGTTGATCACAATACTTACAGTAGCAATATTGTGCCCATTCTACTGCTGTGAAGTAGTTTTATACGTTGATATACTTCTAGAATTCCAGTTGCAACAATAAATACCAAGCACAGTATGCGATGGCATCCCAATTTAGTTAGAAAAAATAAATAATTTGCAAGCAACATAATCATTCAACAATTTTAAATTAGGGGTATTTACTGGTTTATCCCTCAAATCTTTATATATTATGATTTAGTCCCCCAAATCTTCATATTTAGGATTTAGTCCCCCAAATCTCCTAAGTTACTACAATTTAGTCCCCCTCCTTAACTTTCTTTAATTTTTGACCTGATATTACTATTTTACCTCTCCTTATTCATTCTCTCTTCTCCTCTCTTCTCCTCCTCTCTTCTCCTTTTCTTCATTATTCCTCCTTTCTCTTCCTTCCTCCTCTTTTCTTCATTGGGAAAAGAGAGGAGAAAAAGAGAATGAGAAGAGAGGAGGAATAATGAAGAAAAGGAGAAGAGAGGAGGAAGAGAGGAGGAGAAGAGAGAAGGAAGAGAGAATGAATAAGGAGGGGTAAAATGGTAATATCAGGTCAAAAATTAAAGAAAGTTATGGAGGGGGATTAAATTGTAATAACTTAGGAGATTTGGGGGACTAAATCCTAAATATGAAGATTTGGGGGACTAAATCATAATATATAAAGATTTGAGGGACAAACCAGTAAATACCCCTTTAAATTAACATGTATCCATGTTTAGTTTGTTTGATTAATACTATTCAGTTGGCTACTTCTATATTCTTAACTATGAAAAAAGCAATAAAAAATGTCTAACTAGCATGAATACTAGCTAATTAGTAATCATAAGTAACGCTTGAAAAACTAAAATAATTAGGAATAAGTGATTCTCTCGGTTCAACAAGGAGGAATGACCCTCAGTTCATTTGTAAAGAGGAGGGACTCTCAAAAAATATTCACAAAGTTGGCATTTAGAAAAGTCAGAGGGAGAAAGAGTTGTTGCAAGCAACAAAGAGGCATAGAGTGTCATTGATGACCAACACTTGGTTGAGGACAAATCGTCATTGAGGAGTTATCATCCTCAAATAGTTATCACCGAGAAATGGCTGTGAAGCACTCTTCATCGACAAGAGTACTAACATAAAAATAGAGATAATATCAAAAGTGAACTCTGTTAATCATTGGTTACTGTAACACCCTACTATCTGTAATCTAGATAGTTGAGTTGTTTGGTGACTTGTGATAATACGACTAGCCTTAAATTAAACAATACAATCATATCATAGCGGAATATGGGTAATAATAATTACCAAATAAACAATTATCTCAAGATACTATAATTTGTATAAAATAAATCCAAAGAAAATCTAACTATATAAAATATCTCTATAACAATTAAAGATACTGGTTCAAGTGAAGTCAATAACATGCCATAGACACCTGTTACAAAAAACTTTAAAATAAAGTTTTCAAATAAAACTACTCGAAAACCAATCAGTCATGTAGCTCCATATGCTCCTGAAAATAAAATATGTCCTATTCCATCTTAGGTGTGTCCATCTCTAAACTTGCATATATATATATATATATATATATATATATATATATAGTCATGCAGAACCAGGATCATCTGGAAAGAGACCAATAAAATACAGTGAAATAATAACATGAAAATCTAGTATACCAGTGTTATGTAAATTAATAAATAAATCGATAAGAATTCCATTCAGTCTTTCAACACATGCCTTATTATAATCATTTTAGTTTAACTTTCTTCTAATTATGTTATTTGGAAATTCAGAAAGGTATAATATTGAAAGTATGAACGCATTCTCGTTACATCTTGAGAAAGTCATAACAGTAATATTAGTTTTTTGATCGGAGCCTATTCCTGATCCTCTCTTTTGGGAAACAGTGTCAATATTGGTTGGAGCCCATCCCTAACTCTCCCCTATGAGAAACAGTGACACTGTTATATTCTACTAGCAAATTACATCAATCCCTAATTTTTTCTAAAATCTGATATTTATTCTTTTTAGTTCATGACTGAAAGTTTAGTACAGTAAGTGAATTGGTGATAATTATTAGATTCAGTAGTAGTTCAGTAACCATCAGTAAGCACAGTACAATAGTTTAATAAACTTATCACCAATTACACAATATATCTGTTTGACAGTTTCAGTATTAATAAGTATATTATGTAACATATCATGTATCAGTTTAGTGTTCATGTTAAATTGTATGAACAACTTAAATAATAAGTCCAGCCGTTAATCATGTCCCTGAAAATGGCTATAGATCAATTTAAAAGTCAAAAACCTATTATGTAGACTTGAGTTGACAATCCACGTTGGGGTCACTGACCGATGTACCGATGGGTAGTCTGATTCATTTAGTAACAGAGCCACCAGTGGATTTTAGACTCTGCCTGGCTTAGTTATTAGTCTCACGGTGGGCTCACCGGTGTGCCTGAATTTCTCCAGATCCAAATTTCCGTACAATCACAATTTATCAATAGAAATATGATTGTTACTCATATTTCTGCATTAAACTCATAAATCATCACTATTAACTTGTATTTAAGTATAAGAATATATAAAAATTCCACTTTTAATCATAAATTGAACACAACTTTTTTTTACCACAATTCCTTACAACAAAAATTATACCTTTTTCATTAAAACACAAGTTTTAGCAAGATTTAACAATAGATTCATAAAAACAACAATATAAAACATAAAAATTAGAATCTATACATGTTGGAGTGAGTTAGAAACTCACTTGGACTTTATAGATGAGGGTTCTATGTGTATGTATCGAAAAGGGGAAAACTCCAAGATTACACTCCAAAAACCCTTGGGCTGAACTCCCTCATTTTCTTCTCTCTTCTCCTCTCTCTATTTCCATTTTGTCTACGTTGTTAAAAGAATAGGGCTCTGGTCAAGCGTTCTATTTTAATAGGGACTTGGTATCATGGTTCTCTTTTAACTTTTAATGGGGACGGGATACTAATTGATTTTCCTATCTCAATCAAATAGAATCCTATTGGTTTATTTGAAAATTTATCCGAACAAATCTTATTAATTAGATATGGACTAGATTTGCTTTTATTAGGCTAATCTATTTTACAAACTCAACAAATAATCTAGCCTACTTGGTTTGCAGTTTGGGTTTGGTCCTTTAAGATCAAAGGTTCAATTTATGGGTTACCTATTAAATCAAATTAATTAACTATCACCTTTTTATTTTGCCTTTTTATTTAAAAATTCTTTTTAAAAAATAAAAAATATTATTTTTAATGAAGAAAAATTCCTTAAGTAGAGTGGGCATTACAGTATTGGACCAGATCTTTACTTTAAGCATTACCAATAGTGGCTTAGAAAGTATCTGAGAATAATGTATAGTTTTGAATTGGACGGGATGGTTATAGTAATTGGCACTGCTCCTCTGAAGATTCTGAGCAGTAAAGTGTGAGCCGTGACCTCATTCACATGAATGCATGGCTATGAGTAATGTTAGATAAAGTGGTGTGCTTGTGTAAATAGAGGGCTTTTTATATTATATTAATTTCATCAATATATGAAGAGAGAGTACTGGTATAGCCTCTGAATATTTTGAGTGCTATCATGGTATCATAGCACAAATTTTAAGCAGTAGCATGTCCATAGCTCGTCATTGACTGTTTAATTTATGTTTGGGTACACTGTTTATTTTACCTTTCTAAGCTACTTTTTTTTTCAAGTGGATGCATTTGTACATGGTCCAGAGGCTGACCTAAGGTGGTGTGTTTGTTGCAATTTTGTCTGATGGGCACTGTTGTCCCATAACTCATTAGATTAAACTTTTGAACAAAATGGTTGTTTGCCAGGGCTATTAGACTATTTTGGAGATCATGTTTTGCATTTTATTTTGATAGTATGTTAGGTAAGATATTAATTGAATTTTAGTTGAGTGTAGGAATGATGGGGTCTAATCATTCGTATTTCCTGTTACAAACTATTATTTAGGTCAGGTTAGGGTCTTTCTTTAGACAAAACCTATCATGTTTCTTGAACTGTAAGTTAGTTCTATCTAAAAGGCAACCCCTTTTTTTTACTGGTTCGCCTCATTTTACTCAATAACATTAAGTTTTTGGTCTAGTTGACTATATATTTCTAAAATCCTTTTGTGGGACAGCTGGTTTTTGTTGATTTCTTAGATTCACACTGTATATTTTGGTATCATTTTTTTTTTTTGTTGAAACAAAAACAGTATCAAACCTAAATGCACCTGATCTGATGACCCCCCTATACATTTGTACAAACTCCTATATGACGTGGGTTCATCTGCTGAATGTTTAAAATGTCTACCTTATCTTCTGGGAAATTCATACCCCTTGGAATGCCTAAGAAATTAGTAATACCAATAGGAAATTGGCTCTAGAACCTTTTATGTGTTCTTTTGCTAATCCTTTTCATGTTTTAGCATAAATAGTACTCTAATTATCAAATGTGAGATGGCTTTTATTTATTCAATGCTTATTTTTTCTCTCAATGTTGTTACTTTGTTGCAGAAATGGATCATCATACTTTTGTATGCTTAACTGGTTTTTTTGACATTTGGTTAGGCTTGCCACTCCAAACCCTAGGACGTACATTGGATCTGGAAAGGTTGCTGAAATTAAGAGTGCTGTACATGCTCTTGATGTTGAAACTGTGATATTTGATGATGAATTATCAGCAGGGTGAGATTTTAACTGCCAGAACAGTTATATTGCTAGCTAGCTAACAGTTTCGGTTTATGTACATGTGATTTTCTGTAAGTGTATACGTAGATATAAATCAGTCTGTTAATTATATATGCCAAAGAATGTAGCTTGTTTAAACACACCATATTGCTTTAGTTCAATACGATGTGTTTTCTCATGTGGTTGTCTCAACTTTGACCCCTTCTTATGATATGGTCTCTAGAACACTTTTAGGGTGTTATTGGCTTGGACCTTCTAGTCTGGATTTCTTATTTTTAGAATTTAATTTTAACTTTTTGTATTATTGTATTCTTATTTTGTGCTATCGGAGTCCAGTAATAGTGAAAAGTGTCTGAGAGCTGCTAGGTTGTTGTCCAAAATAATGTGCCATGTTGGCGTCCCAATATGGTGTCAAATATGAGAAGGTTCCTAACCTTAGTAAGTAGGTGAGAGTAAAGAAGTTAGCTGATGAATATAAAACTCAGTTAATTTTGTAGAACATAGGTTCCTTTATGTGTATATTAGTAGCATTAGTTGATGTACAGAGACTATATTTTGTGTAAGCAGGAGACTAAGTGGGTAGGTAAGAAAGTTAGAGTCATAGAGCGTTGGAATTATAAGTTTTGGTATATGGGCAGAGATTAACATCATAATAGGGTATATGTGATTATTAGATGTAGAGTTACTTGGGGATGTGGTGGTTAGGAGGGAGGGTGATAGGATTGTATTAGTTAAAGTTATTTTAGACAGGTAGATTCCTAATTTAATTAGTCTCAATGGACCACAAGTAAGACTTGATGAATCTAGAGGATCTAAATGAGATGATACAGAAAATACCGTTAGAGAAAAACTCTATATCGATGATAACCTCAATGGACATGTGGGAACTAGTAATGAGGTGTTTAATAGTGTGCATGGAGATATTGGTTTTGGAGAAAGAAATAAAGCAATTAACTTGATTATAGATTTTGTTTTCTTCTATGATTTGATCTTAGCGAATACTTGGTTTAAAAAGAGAGTTTTTTTTACTTCATTACTTTTAGAATTGGATCGAGTGCAAGCCAAATAGTTTTCTTTTTAACTAAAAGGGTAGATGAGGTAATTGCATTGATTATAAGGAAGTGCCAACTGAGAGTATAGTAAGCCAATATAGGCATTTATTTTTAGAGGTTGAGGTTAAAATGAGATTTAGAAAGATTAAGTATAAACTAGATTATAAAATTAAGTGGTAACGGTTAGAAAATAACTGAAGAGTCTTTGTAGATAAAACAGTGCAAGAAGCAGATTATAAAGTCCATGATGATTCCAATGCAATATAGAACGAAATGGCTATTTGAACTAAGAAGGTAGCTAAAAATATACTTGGTGAGTCGAGAGATTATGCTCCACCATGTAAGGACATGTAATTGTAGAATAAAGAGGTAAAAACGCTATTAAGATCAAACATGATGTTTATAGACATTTGAAAGAGAAATATAATGGAGTGTGTTTTGAGAGGTATAAACTAGCTAAGGAGGGGCTAAGAAAGTTGTATGAAATGCAAGGGCTAAATTATACAAAGAAGTGTACGAGAAGTTGGACATTAAAGAGGCTGAAAAGAATATATATAGAATTGATCGAATAAGTGAAAAAATCTATAGACATATTTTGTAAAGTGTTAAAAATTAGGATCAGAAAGTTCTAGTTCGAGATGAACAGATTAAAGAAAGATGGGGATATTTTTTTGATAGTGTACAATGGTAGTTTTATTCAAGATGTGTGAGGCTATGAATCGTAATTTTGTGTAGAATTAAATAATATAAAGTAAAAGAGACTTTGAAGAGATGAAATCAAGAAAAACTATTAGTTCATATGTGACTCTTATTGAGCTATGGAGATATCTAGCAGAGATGGGTGTGCGGTGATTGACAAACCTTTTTAACAAGATTTGGTAAAGTAAGAAGATTCCAAACAAATTGAGAAAGAGTATCCTAATACCTATATATAAGGACAAGAGTGTTATTCAGAGTTGTTCTAAGTACTATGGGATAAAACCCATGTGTCACACTATGAAGTTTTTGAAGAGGGTAATTAAACATAGGTTATTGATAGACTTTTAGAATATCACACAACTAGTTTGGATTCATGCGGGGGCAATTGACAACATAAACTATTCATTTGTTTCATTAACTTATAGAGCGATTTTGAGAGAGAAGTGGATATTTGCATTTGGTCTTTATCGATATAGAAACCTATAATAAGGTATCAAGAGTGGTACTATAGTGATGGAGTATTGGTGAATGTCAAAATTTGTAGTAGGCTAACAAGTGATTTTCATCAAGGATCACATTTGGTTTACACCAAGGATCTGCATATAGTCCATTCCTATTTTCTATAGTAATAGATGGGTTTATTAGAGCTATTCAAAATGAGATACCGTAGTGTATGCTATTTGCTGATGATATTATCTTAGTCGATAAAACGAGAATAAGGTTAAATGCCAAGTTGGAGCCATAGAGGCAAACATTAGAATCTTGAGGTTTTAGATCGAGTAGGTCCAAAAAAGAGTATATGTAGTGCAAATTTAGTAAACGAAGGATCCGAGGCTATAGTGTTGTGACAATGGACAAGCGAGAGATACAAATGAACGATCAGTTTAGGTACTTGATTTTATTATTCATGATCGGTAATAATGTCAACCATTGGTCCAAACTGGTTGGTTATAATGGAGAAGTGTAACAAGAGTTCCATGCGATCGTAACATTTCGTTAAGGCTGAAGAGAAAATTTTATAAGACTGCTATTAGGCCGGTTTTGCTATATGATGCGGAATGCTGTGCTATAAAGGGATGTTATTCATAATGCTTGTGCTTTATTGGATATACGGTAATACTGAATAAAATAAAATGAGAAATGATGATATTTTTGTTAAGATAGGCGTAGCTCCTATAGAAGAAAAGATGTGAGAAAATTACCTGTAATTTTTGGTCATGTATGACATCGATTTATGAATGCACCAGTTCGATGAGTGGAACTTCTCAACGTAGGACAAGTTAAAAGAGTAAATGGACGATCGAAGAAAACATAGATGGAGGTGATATAAAAAGATATGGATACTAAAACCTTAAGTAAGGACATATTGCATGATAGGTGTTAGATTAGACTACTATTTTGTATTTGGGTTTAGTTTGAGTTTAGTAGCATATCGCTTGTTGAGTAGTTTGTATGAAATTGAAAGGTCTATAAATATATGTATTTTTTGACTTATAATAATATAAAGATTAAGTTTTGATTCTGATTACTTAATGACATGGTATCAATTTGTTTGCTATAATAAATTTCACCCAATGCTCTACCAGTTTGCCCTTTCTTTTTCTTCCGTCTCTATATCCATGCCTTTTCAGGAAGCAATATTAGTGTCTGACTAGCAGACAATCATGGATGAGGAGATGCAAGTCTCTGTCTCTCGTGGAATTTGGAATTTGGTTCCTTCTCTGTCTGATGCATTTATTGTTTGTTGTCGCTAGGTATATTCTGTCAAGTATAAGTCGGACGGCTCAATTGACAATAATAAAGCTTGTCTTGTTGCGAAAGGTTTTTTCCTAACTTATGGTATTAATTATTTTAAGACTCTCTCCTGTAGCACATCTCAACTCTATTCACATTCTCTTCTCTCTTATTATGAATCTCGATTGGTCGTTGTTCCAATTGTATTTTAAATATACTTTCTTATATGGTGATCTATAGGAAGAAGTGTATATGGAGCAAGCTCAAGGGTACGTAAGTATATTATTCAGGGGGAGAATATAGTCTGCAAACTTATAAAAGCGATATATGGACTTAAACAAAGTCCTCGAGTCTGGTTTGAGAAGTTTTCTACTGTAATTGCTTGTATTGGATTTCAACGGTCACAATGATCATTCTGTCTTTGTCCTGTATTTTCTTTTTGGTATTATCCTTCTTGCCCCATATATAAATGATATTCTACTAACTGGGAATGATACAATAGGTTTGACTGAGACAAAGGGATATTTCAAGCAACATTTTGTAACGAAAGATATGAGAAGATCGAGATATTTTCTTGAAATTGAGTTAGTTTATCATAAACATGGGTTACTTCTTTCTTAGAAAAAGTATGCGATAGATCTTTGGGAAGAGAACGGTCGCCTTGGGTGTAAACCTACTAATACTCCAATTGAGTCAGATTTGGACGTGTGGAGTGAAAATAATATTTTGTATAAAAATGTCAAGTAGTATATGAGAATGGTTAGAAAGGTTATCTATTTCACGGTCATTAGACCTAATATTTATTTTGCTGTTGGGTTACTGAGTCAGTTGATGTGTAAACCACAAACATATACTGGAAAGTTGCTCAGAGAGTGTTGGCATATATTATGAGCTTTCCTGGAAAGGGGTTATTTTATAAAAAAAATATGGATATGTTAAATTTTTTGTCTTTTCAGATGCTGGATATGCAGGAGGTAAACGAGACAGAAAGTCGACCACTGAATATCTTACATTTGTTGGAAGTAATCTAATTACATGGAGAAGTAAAAAACAAGATATATTATCTCAATTTTCAGCTGATGCAGAGTATCGGGCAATAGCATACTACGTTCGAATTGTTATAGTTAAAAACTTGTTGACTGAATTTGGGTTTAACTCGAAAGGTCATATACCAATGTATTGTGATAATCAGTCAGCCATCTATATTGCTCAAAATCCAGTATTTCATGATGGTACTAAGCATATACATGTAGATTGTCATCTGGTTCGACATAATTTGGTGAAGAAGATAATATGTACTTCGTTTATTATTTCGTCGAAACAATTGGCTGATATTCTAATTAAAGCTGCATCACTAACTGTATTTTCTAATTTATGTAATAAGTTGGATGCAATTGGTATTTATATCCCAACTTGAGGCAAGTGGTATATTAGACTACTATTTTTTATTTGGGTTTAGTTTGAATTTAGTACCACATCGCCTGTTGAGTGATTTGTATGAAATTAAGAGGTCTATAAATATATGTATCCTCTGACTTATAATAATATAGAGATTATGTTTTGGTTCTGATTACTTAATAACAATAGGAATGAGTGAAGAAAGATTATGCATGTGAGTGATTATTTTTTTGTTCATGTGGCCTATCCCAAGTACTTGGGATAAAAGTCTTAGTTGTTCTTGTATTATTGATTTTGGATGCAGTCTCAGGTCTTGAAATATATTCTTATTGACTGCAAGTATATTAGACTATTATTTTATCTTTATGTTTAGTCCCACTTCACATATGAGTTTATTTATGTGGTGTTGGGACACCTGTATATATATCTCTTGATTTATAGCAAGATTAAATAATTATAGGATATTGTCGTATCATAGCTCTAGTTGTGGAATATATCTAAGCTCTCTATCTCAAACCTAATTTAATCTTACCGCTACAAGCGGTAAGCAGTCTCAGCAAGCTGCAAGGCTAGCCAGTCACTGCAACAAGCTGTCAGCAGCGTTAGTAAGTTGTAACAATGACAACAAGTTTGATGCTATTGCTATTCTGCCTGTTGCAAGTTTGATACGTTGTCTGCATGTTTGATTTACTATTGTTGTTATGTACCTTCCACTGTTCTGAGATTTAGTAAGATTGAAAGAAACCATTTGGAGTCTCCCATGATTCTTGCTGCTACCTTTACTTGATTATGCTACTGTTGATGCTTTTTTTTTTTTACTTTTTCCGATACTGTTGCACCTACTACTGAGATTACTTACCTATAAGTTAGATTTCGATTAGCGTGACTTCACCATGTAGTGATTCTATTGCTGGCTCTAATATTACTATTCCTGCTACATCCAATAATACATTTAATTGATGAAGATCAGATTTGATTTGATACAAATTAGATTTGATTCTATTAGGATTTTCTTGGGATTTTGGATCTTATTAGAATATTTGATTTGATTTTTGATTTTATTAAGATATTTGATAGGATTTTCGATTTTATTAGGATTTTGTTTGTTGGAATTTCCTATAAATTAGTTTTGTATGAATTATTTTGGAGACAATTAGATGATGAATAATATTTTCAAAAATTTTGATAAACTTCTTGCGTGGATTTCGCTTGAGTAAATCTTTCCTCGTGGATTCATGGAGAGTGGGTGTGGATTCGCCTGGGTGGATTCCCAAACTCCCTATAAGTTCTTCCATATTTTTTTCAATTTCTAAAAAAACCCTAATTCTCAAACCCTAACCCTAATTTTTCCTCCGTCCTGCTTCAAAACTGGTATCAGAACCTAAATTTTCGTCTTCATCATCACCTTCTTCCATCTTTTCTTTATTTTATTTCAGTTTTTATTTTTTATTTTTGGAAAAAAACAAAAAAACAAAAAGAAAGAGAGAGGTAGATCTTGAAAAAAAAAGAGAGAAACATAAGTAGATTCGAGAAAGAGAAGAGGGAGAGAGAGAGAGAGAAAATCCCTACTTCCTGATCCCCTTTTCCCCCAAACTCCACCCACTCCAAATCACCAGCAAACCCTTCTTCTTCACCTTCTTCAACATAGTCAACGACTGACCAAAAAAAAAAAAAAAAACCAACAGCAACCCACCTTCTCCTTCTTCCTTTTCCTCTTTTTCTCCCGATCTCGTCTCCTCCACT
The DNA here is from genome assembly GCA_036321105.1 of Dracaena cambodiana. Taxonomy (NCBI): domain Eukaryota; kingdom Viridiplantae; phylum Streptophyta; class Magnoliopsida; order Asparagales; family Asparagaceae; genus Dracaena; species Dracaena cambodiana. The sequence continues at coordinate 28,631,974 of JAYEPQ010000017.1, forward strand.
TCTTCTTCTTCTTCATCTTCATCACCATCTCCTCCCAACACCCTCTCCTCAGCAACCCGCTCCAACAGCTCGCTGCTCTCACAGCAACCACACCACAACCTCACCCAACAACCCAACAACTCCACCCTCTCCTCCTTCACCTCCGCTACCACCTCCACCTCCGGCAACTGGTTTGACGTCATCGAAGACAAATCCCACCACCACTTGCCGCCTCTCAACCACTCCATTGCGGCCACCCAATCATCCTTTGCAATCCTCCACCACTCTAGCCCTCCACTTGTTGCTCCACCTGCCGCAGCTGCCTCCCACTGGACCTCCACCAATATTTTTCTTTTCTGTGGTTCAGGAGAAGAAAAAGAAGATTTTGGGTTTGGATTGAATCGAGTTTAGATAGTAAACCCGCATACAAAACTGACCCAAATCACAATAATTCAAGTTGGATTTTAATTGGGCTTCAAATCCGACCCACAGTTTCAGATCCGACCCACATCTTCAGATCCAACCCGCAATTTCAAATTAGGTTCAGTCCACAGTGCAAATCCGTTAAGAGTAGCAGATCCGCTAAGGGGAATTTGATGATTCAGAGCTCGTTTCAACTCCGATTCCAGCCGTTTTCAAGCCTCTATAATTTTTGGTATTTCCTAAACTTTTCGAGCTAAATTTTGAGTTGATTATATATGGAGTTCATGTTCTATGGTCATTACATAAGCACAAATGCTAAAAAATCGAAAGTAAAGTGTGATATGTATGCTAGTATACCCATTTTTTACTGTTTCGATGATCGATAAAATTATCAAAGTTGGGAGAATCATATTCAAGATTTCATTCTAGATTCTAATCTGACTTCAGCAAAAAAATGTCTTTACGCCCGACAAAAATTAGGTGGAGAAGGTTATACATAGAATATAGAGTATAAATTATACTTAGATTGGGATATCTTGCGATGTCTACTTCGTAATCGGTATGCTCAACGCCGCCTTTCAAATTTATTGTCATCATTTCATCAGTTTTCATCGTCTGAGCCTAAAAAAAATGATGATAAATTTCAATGTATGTTAAATAAGTTTGAAAAATACAAACGAATACTTACTAGTATCAACAAGAGACCTGAACAACCATGTTTTCGAAAGTACAATGAGTAAAGGGATGAAAAAAGTCAAATGGTTAACGAGGATAGTATTGCCAATAAGCTCGAAACAGATATTTCTATTTTTAATGGTGAATGTATTTTGGAGTCTGTATTGGATACAGAAGTTCATGATGAGCCATTATTAATGCCAGATAGAATTTCCTTTCCATCTATAGAAGTTGAAAAATCAAAAGTTCAGATTTCTGACTATCTTTCAGTTGAACTAACTGCGAAGTTTCAGCCGTATAAGAATGCACCTGATGATCATATTCATGAGCATAAGGCAACAAAAGTACCTCCTACTCTCCCATATCACATGTCTATAAAATTAACAGTTTCTTTAGAAGACCTGCTAAAATTTCGTAAGAAATTTCGTCGACAATTCATATTTACTGATAGTATTTGCATATCAGTTGCAGATATACAGGGAGTACGGGAACTTCCAGTTCAAAGCGAGACTTCAGATAGAAAAGAAGTTATTGTTGATGATGAGGTAAAAGTTTCAGTTCCTCTTGAGAGATTCATTACCGAAATTATTGACTCAACATATAGATTCATATGATGTTTCGAAAAGGTTTATTTCTACTATTCATGGGTAGGATAATTTGTGCGATCCTTATGTCAACTCGATTTTTAATGAAATCTATTTTATTACTGTCATTACAAATAACTCTTCAGTTCTATAGTTATCTGAAACTGATTCACGAAAGAAACTTGTTCCACTTCCACCACCTTGGTTTAGATATAATGTGCAAGTTACAATTTCTCGACCACCACTATGGCCCAATTGGAATGCTTTGTAGATACTAATCTGTTCAACCTGGACATGTCTAGCGTTTCTTATTTCCGCATTCATCGGGGATGAATGATTCGAAGCCGGGGAGAATTGATAGAGTTCAGATTTGATTTGATAGAAATTAGATTTGATTCTATTAGATTTTTTTTTGGGATTTTAGATCCTATTAGAATATTTGATTTGATTTTTGATTTCATTAGGATATTTGATAGGATTTTGGATTCTATTAGGATTTTGTTTGTTGGAATTTCTTATAAATTAGCTCTGTATGAATTATTTTGGAGACATTTAGATGATGAATAATATTTTCAAAAATTTTGATAAACTTCTTGCGTGGATTTCGCTTGAGCAAATTTTTTCTCGTGAATTCATGGAGAGGGCGTGGATTTGCCTGGGTGGATTTCCAAACCCCGTGTAAGTTCTTCCCTGTTTTCCTCAATTTCTCCAAAAAACCCTAATTCTCTTAACTCTAATCCTAATTTCGTCTCCATCCTATGTTATTAATGGTCCTGATCATATACCATGCACACTGACTTACCATCGGTAAACTTAATGGTGATAATTATCTATTATAGTCTCAATTTTTTTATTTGTTGGAATATTGTACAAAATTGGACATTTTCTTGATAGACCATGCAATACAAAGGATTCCAAGGCTGCAAAGGAAATTTGGGATATTCTTAAAGAGGTACACGGTAATGAGAAGAATATTTTTGGGCTTTTTGAGTTATACAAGCGTCCAATATAGTAAAAAATTGGACATTTTCTTGATAGACCATGCAATAAAAGGATTCCAAGGCTGCAAAGGAAATTTGGGATATTCTTAAAGAGGTACACGTTAATGAGAAGAATATTTTTGGGCTTTTTGAGTTATACAAGCGTTCAGTCTCACTCAAATTCCGCTTAGCCTAATCATCTTCGCCAACTTAGCCAACACTAGTAATCACCACCAACACAATTGATCCCCGCCAACTCTACTCTCCTTGCCAACCCTCCTATGAGATTTAGTCCAAAATCATTCACCGTCTTTGTTAAAAATTAGTTTGGGTCAACTTTATTACTTAACTGCATAATCTATTTTGTTATTTTAGTTGCCATACTTAACTGATGATTTGCTTGTTAATTCTAAACCTCTCAGATTTGATGAGAACAATTACACTCGACTTGAATAATCATTGCACAATATACTTTTTCGTTCATAAGTTATTCTAACATGTTACTCGTAGCATGCATATATGTCATATCATTGGTATTCCTCTTGCTCTTCCTAGATATATACTTGAATCTTGACTTGCCTGTAACATTGTCTCTGGACATGATTCAACTTGTGGGATATGCTACCGTGATACTGATCCTGCATGATACATCATATAACTTGATGTGACTTGATTCGTGAACAAATATATTAATAAATCAACAGGTAAGGGAAATTGAATGGTAGAATGAAACACGTATTGTAGAACTTAGGTTGCGTCTTGGCCGTGGTATCGGGTATGCACGGTACACTTCTGACCATGTGTGATCTATCCACCACTCAGTTCCATCAAGTGTTAATTTAGTATCACATGGGGATTGAATACTTAGTGAGGTTGATATTGCCATTTTAGACTTGGACTTCCTCCGGTTTGCCTGAGTATTCAAGAGACATGTGGATCATCCTAGGACCTAACCTTATAAGCATTAATTTAATTGCATGCTATTCTATATCTCGTTATACATTACAGATATTTCTTGCTTTGCATGAATATTACGTAATTAATTATTATGTCGTATCTTTGAGTTTACATATATGTTATGTTTTCTTTTTAATATAATTCCTGTTAATATTAAATTCTGTAATGTGCACGATTTTATTTCTTGTCGGGTCCGACTCATGGGTTACCTTCACACGCCCAGATGGTAGAAATTTCAAAGGAGAACCTGCTAGCTGAAGGTCTGCACTTCAGGAGTAAGCATACCCCAACAGAATGAAGGCTCTCTTTTCTTATGTAAACACCTTATATTTGGAGATCACAGTCAATATTGAAAATAACGCGTTATAAAATCCGTTATATTGCGTTATGAAACTTAACGAAACCTTAATGCTATCTAACAATTGAAAATAACTCAATGCATGCATATTTTTTATGTTATTTTATGTAACATTACATTAAATTATGTTACGTTACGTTATTTATTGTTATTTTTATAGTAATTTCTATATTGTTGTTGATTATTATTTTGATTATTAGCAAATGACTGTAATTTTCTTACTTGATTACTTGTTGGTGTGTTTGATTGCTTGTGGAAATGCTTGTTAATTTGTGATTGCTTTTTTATTTGCTTGTTGTAATTCTTCCGCTAGAATTTCTTACTCATTGATTTTATTGAATTTTGGACTTGGATTTTGAGGGCGACCACTTGACTTGGATTTTGAGGGCGACCACCTCCTTTCTCTCTCAAATTCTTCCGCTAGAATTTCTTACTCATTGATTTTATTGAATTTTGGACTTGGATTTTGAGGGCGACCACTTGACTTGGATTTTGAGGGCGACCACCTCCTTTCTCTCTCAAATTCTTCCGCTAGAATTTCTTACTCATTGATTTTATTGAATTTTTAGTTGAACTAAAATCAACAATTACAAATAAGATAAATTGAACATTACAAAATATAAATTACAATAATGATAATAACTGAAATTGAAGTAAAAAAATTGAAATATTGTTTTGTTGTTTAGATGATGACAAGGATTATGGTTGCGGATTTAATATAATTATGAAAATAAATTTGAAAATTGTTGTAAAACTTAATATAAAATTAGAATAGATTCTTGATTACAAAATATTTTTATATTCTTTTTTTAGAACTTTTATTTTTTTTTCAATTTATAAAAATTATTTATATAGTTTTATATTTATTTTTATTAAATAAATAAAACTTGTATAATCTACGGTATGCGTCACTCTATATGTGACCTAATCTAACAGATGCAAAACGTTATGTTATCGTTATCGCTATTTTAAATATTGATCGTTGTATTTAGTCTTAACTTGTATTCTTGTTATTTAGGAAGTTGCGCTTCTTTGTTGTAATAAATTCCTATTGTTGGCAATATTCCCTTGGAATCGTCATATTGTGATTTTTTTAGAACTGTATTGGATAATACAATGTAATATATTTGATTATAGCAATATAATTTTCTTCTTGTTATGCACTTTGATTGCGTGGTTGTTTATTATTAAATGTTTCGTGTACCCGTTTTTATGATACCCACATGTAATGTTTTACACATAAATGGAATGCATCACCAAAAATTTTAGGGTGTAGTTTGGGACGTACTACGGAGACGAGTAGTGGTAGCGGAGATTAGTAGTGTTGGTTGGGAGGAGTAGTATAAGTAGAGGTTGGTACTATTAGCATGATTGATGACGACGGGTTGGCTAGATAGAGTTTGTGTGATTAGACAATAATTAAAATAATATGAATATTATGCAAATAAAATTGAGATAGAGTTCATAGATGAGTTTCGCGATTAGGAAAAATTAGCAAAGGAGAATAACAAGCCTGGAGAAGTTTTAACAACTCTGTCGTTATTTAGTTGTCTTGCATTTGTTGAGAGTTAGAAAGAAAAACATAAATTAGAGTCATCGAGGACTGAATTCTCTTTCAAATAAGCCTACGGTGATCATAATTGGTGTTCAGAATAAAAAAAATATTATGAGTTTGACCCAAGAACCTTACTGATGTGCAGCAAATTTATCTTCAAGCTAAGATTTGACTAAGATATAGTGGGAATTAGAAGTGCAGCAAGTTATAAAATTTGTACATTATTGAATTATCTTTTCAACAAATCTAAGATGAGCTCAATCGGAGGTCTGGATCAAAAGTTATGATGATTTTAGTAAACTGGTGCGCAAGCTGGAACTGAGACCGTTTTAAAAATGCGGATTGGGTTTGATGCAAGTCGGGTCCTAATGGGGATGACCTCATTCGTGTTTTCCTAGTGTAACTAGCAAAACGCGGGTGTATGGGTTGCCGATTTGCGTTTGGCCTCCAAGCAGGTCGGGTCCAAACGGGTTGGATCCAAACGCGGATCAAGCAGATCTGCATTTGGCAGCCAAACGGGTTAGATTCAAGTGCGGATCAAAGGTTTTGATTTGCATTTTGCAGCAAGACTCAATTTTGAGCCCTGTTTTGGAGGGGTTAGAGGTAGAATTAGGAGATAAGTTATATATGAAAGTTGTAGGAAATTCAATTATCTTTCCAATAAGACCAAAATCAACTTATTTGGAATTCTGTATAAAAAATTATGATCGAAAAATCGAAGATGTGTCCAAATGACAGCTTTGCATTTGCACAACATTGATTGTGAACCTGATTTGAAAGAGTTAGAGACTGAATCAGAAGGAAAATAATATATGAAAATTGCAGAGTTTTGAATTATCTTTCCAATGATACAAAAATTAACTTATTTGGAGGTCTTGATCAAAAGTTATAATCGAAAAACTAAAGGTGTATTTAGATGATAGCAGATCTGTGTTTGCAAAGGCATTGACTTTGAACCCGTGTTTGAAGGAGTTAGAGACGGAATTAGAAGGAAAATAATTTAAAAATTGTAGAGAATTAAATTATTTTTCTAACAAAAACAAATTTCTACTTAATTGAACATTTGGTTTAGAAGATATGGCCTTTTTAGTGAGCGCAAGTGCGCTTGACAGCAAGGTTACTTGCTAAAACTATGCAAGAGTGTGAATCTTGCTTAGAGAAAGAGAGAACGTTGCATGAATTCTTTTTAAAAAGCGTTGGATATATTTTCTTGCTAGAGAGATAGTTAAGCATGTGATTTCTTACTAGAGAGATACTTAAACACGCGATTTCTTAATTGAGATAATGAGATGCGTGGTTTCTTGATAGAGAGAGTGAGAACATGATTTCTTGCCTTGATTCAACGAAAAGTTGAGTTCTTGGAGCTCGTAGAGCTAGAGAGATTAAAACTCTTAGGGTAAAGAGCAAACCTCTTATGAGACGGATAACCGTCTAAAGATGCATAGTCTTGAAGAAAATACTTTGATGAAATTCATGAAGATCTCTTCCTTGGAGAAGCTCCTTCTCTTAGAACTAAAACTTGAAATTTTGGATAAGATGTGGAAGAAGGTAGAGAAAGATGAAGAGGATGAGATGAGGAAATGAGGAGGAGGTTGAGTCTTATTTACACAAGTCGGAGAGTGGAGAGTGATGGTGTGCATGATAGGGGCATAGGAGACTGTACTCTCCCAACCACTCCCTCTTGCAAATTGTGAGAGTGCTATTAGTCATTATTTGACTCAAATTGATTGATCATGCCATAAGACAAAAATGAAATTAGAGACAAAAAATAAAATTAGAAGAAAATTATAAGTGGTGGATTTCAAAATGGCAAAGTCATTACATATCTTGTCTTTATATTTAGTCCTATGTTGCCGAATTTTATTTGTATAGTCATTACATAATACCTGTATATGTATACTTGGTTTATAATGAGATTATCTAACTATCTCACAACAGCTATGACTCGGACTTGGGGTGGAGTCCAAGTCTCAAATGAGATGTAAACAGTTGGCTAATCCTTATACCAAAAACAATCCAAGTTGAACACCTTGAACTTGGAGTTTGGACTTGGATTTTGAGGGCGACCACTTGACTTGGATTTTGAGGGCGACCACCTCCTTTCTCTCTCAAATTCATAGCTCAACCTCTCCATGCTTTTTCTATCTTTATCTAAATTAACTAATTAACTAACACCCCTCTGATGTATATGTGGACTTAATTTGGGTAATTAATAGTGGTATGCCCTAACTTTTGATTTTTTAATTAGTGCTAATAAATATTTTTCTTAGTTTGTTAATTTTTTTTGTTGCTAATTAATTGGTGCTAATTTAGAAATAAACATTAATTTTTGCCTATTTAGCATATTCATAAGGTAAAATTTTTACTGTTATAATGGAAAGTTTCATAGGTTTGACTAATGGTCTCATGGTTACTTAATATTCCTCAATGAAATTACAACTACCCTAATAGATAATTCTATTATCCACCATCCATTTAAGTTGTACACCAATTTCATGATTCTAGTAAATGTTTAACCATCACATAAGTAATGTATGACTCACAATTTTATCTTATCAACTTTTTATTATCTTGCTCTTTGTTTAAAGTTACGACTTTTCTATTACTAAATCAATCAAACTGAGAACAGATATAAAAAGAAAATAGTACATATGTACCCTTACACAATCAAGAGAAGTATGCTTGTCGAAAATAGTACATATGTACCCTTACACAATCAAGAGAAGTATGCTCATCCTCCCCATATACGAAACATTTTTTTCTTCCACATGCAATTTCATATGCTGTAATATTAGTAAAATGCGATGTCATCAAATGTTATTTCAATATGGTACATAGGATAAGGCAAATTTGAAAATTTTAGGATGTTGGTATTTTATGAATACAATAACAAGACGATGTGTGTTTTTGTTTTGTTAATGTTCAATGTTTTGGATATATGAAATACTTTCTAGTTTTCTAAATTAATATTTGTGTTCACAGTCATATTCTTTATTAGAAAACTTGACATATTACATAATATGCTGTGCATTTGCAAATCAAATGGAACTGTTAACCCATTATTCATAACTTTGTTTTTTTAACTTTCTAGTCTTAAATACGTCCTCGACATGTGTAGAATGGGTATGTCAAAAGAAGTATCTGTGATGTATCTATTCAAGTGTCTGAGTATCAGATATGTATATGGACTGGTACCCCCTACTTCAAAGTATCGGTGCTTCTTAGTGTTTTATTAGTCCTCATGTAGTTTATACTATCCTTCATGTGGATTTATCTCCTTTACTGGGTAATTGATTAAGATTAGATAATCATATTTTCCTAATACATTCTTTTAAAGCACAAATGTAATAAGACCATGAATGCATTTTTTTTTATATATGTTAACTGCATATTTCCTTGTTTGAAATCCTGAGTTACTGTGCTCAAACTTATTAGTCGTTTCATTACTTTTTAGCCTTTTGTTTGTGATGTAAAATTTAAACTTTATATGTTATGAAATGAGCTTCAAAATCTTTTATGCCAATCAAGTTTGAGAGTGTACCTTCCAGGCAACTACGTAACTTGGAAAAAGCTTTTGGTGGTGATGTTCGGGTTTGTGATCGGACTGCTCTCATTCTGGACATCTTCAATCAAAGAGCTGCAACACATGAAGCAACTTTACAGGTATACAACTTCAATTTCTTAAATCATAGAAGATTTAGTTTTTGGGTATGAAATTTCCTGTAGCTATGGAACATGGCTTAAAGCTGCTAAAGCTCCACAAACCAGACAAGCAGTTAAAGACAAGTCATCGTTTAAAAAAACAGATGCACATAATGAAGCATAGGCTTTGAAGCAAAAAGGGAATATTTGAAGAATTTTTTATTTTCTACAATAAAATTACACTACAAACATATTTGTTTTGTGATAATTCTCCTTCATTGATGCTCGTTGAAGATATCTTTAACGTCTTACAGCTACATTCATTATTCTCCTTTATTCAGTGTCTTTCACTCATCCATCAAAATGTTCTCGTGTAAGCTATTCTCGTATCTAGACATGTTTCTCAACTCTCCAGCATTCTAATGCACTAAACATAGCTTGTCATATAGTAGTCATATTCCCTTCAATCCCATGGGTACTTTTTGATTGCATAAAACTCTAAAAGCATTTCTCCTCTCAAACAATCCCGCTTTGATTCTACAAATTAGACCTCAACCTCCCTTCATGGTCCTAAGCATAGAGCTAGTTCAGTGTTTGGAAATAGTCCATCAAAAGTCAAATTTCCGGAGTTCAGAAACATTTGGAGACAAATGTTACTGGGAAATAATGTTTGACGAGAGCTGATGTATCACAACAATGCCAATCCATTATAGCAAGATAATGCACGTCATTTACTTTAACTGCTGATTAATTAGTAGCAATCTGTCTTTGAGAGCATGGTTTTAAATCCCATATTCTGCTGTTTATTTAGTTTCCCATCTAATATGGAAAAAACTCGAGATTAACATCTGTATTAATCTAAAATGTTTTGACTCGTCATCGATCGAGAACTGTTTGGGATTCATCTGTAACAGAATAAAATGCGAATAGATGTGTCCCTAGTCCTGTTCACAAATAAGTTAGAATTTACTTTCAAAATTTAAGAATATTGTGATTGTGGTCCCAAGTACTGAGAATGATACATACCGGTATTTCTTGGTCATCAATATCTACTCACTTCTTTCTCTGACAATATTGTGCTTTATATTCTACCTAAACTGGGATAAAGGAAGGTTGTTTACTAATTATTGATTGAGTTTAGAAATGGATTTTTTTTTTTTTGGGGAAAAGATAGAGGTCTATGAAGTGACTCTAACAGCATGCTTTGGAATAAAAAACTGAAACATCAGAAGAAAGTGTGAAATGGAGCAGAAAGAAGCAAAAAGAACAACAACAACAATAACAACTAAGCCTTTTATTCCAAGTGCTTGGGGTAGGCTACATGAACCAAAAGAGAATCATGCAGGATCAAATACACTGATAATCCTTCTCCTTCATTCCTATTGAGTAATATGTCCTCATTTAAACCTCTAGAATCAGAAAGAAGCAAAAAGAGTGAGAGAATAAAAGGGGGATATTGACAGTAAAATGGCAATGGGACAATGTCAGTATGTCATATATGATACCTCAAAATCCAATATGAAGTTCATGATACGTTAAGTATCAACCGATATATAAAACCTAAGTAGGGACACATGCTTGGTTATGGATGCATGTGTGTGTGTGTATTTGGATATTATCAATTTTATTTAATTATTTATTTATTTCTACCCATAAGCAAATGACTTTTGCTTGTTTATTTACAGGAAAAAATAACTTTTAAATAAGATTTCATGCTTCGATGTACTTTTCATCCTCCACTAATTTAGTATGGGTAGTTCTTTATTATTTGGGATTTGGCATTTCATTGTCCTTGCTCCCATCTCTCCTTTGTTTCAGTGAATTATGGGTCATGAAGATCCTCATCTCATATGCGCTTTAGAAAATGTTTGACATATAATTCTTTTCCACTACTTTGTATTGTTCTCATTCACATTCTGATGCTTAATTTGGATTCATGGAGATAATTTTCATACTGTAATGGAAGGAAACTTTTTATACTGTAATGTAAGAAGTAATCTGGAAAATATGGTCAGAAAGAAGGAGGCTGTCAAATAGGTTTTATATTTTTCTTTGCCAGAATATTTCCATTTGAAAGAATAACAACTTCAGATCTTATTCAAAATTACTTGTCTCCAATGCCAACTAGAGGGGTATGCACAAATCTTAATTTGTGTTTTGGTTTGTTTTCTTTTTAATTTATAGCAGCTGCTTGTCAAGTTGAAGTTAATTGCAATTAGCATCATTGTACTGACAAAATATATTTGCAATTCTCTTTAGGTTGCTTTGGCGCAAATGGAGTACCAACTTCCACGATTGACAAAAATGTGGACTCACCTTGAACGTCAGGCGGGTGGCAGGGTTAAGGGTATGGGTGAGAAACAAATTGAAGTAGACAAGCGCATCCTACGCACTCAAGTAAGTCACACTATGTGGTTAAAAAATATGGCTTAACATTTATGTACCCCAATTTGGTCAGCTTAATTTTACTTGGTGCATATTCATGTGAATTGCCACGGCTATAAGGTTTGGTTTTTTCTAGTAGTTCTGAAGTATATATTTAGATACATACATTATCTAGCAATCAACATGGCATTATATTTGTCATATACCTTTCTAAATTTGTGTTTCATATTTTTATCAAGGAAATATGTCTACCTGCAAGTTCTTGCAGATTTACTTTTTGATGCTTTATCTTTTCCAGTTGCATTAGATACAATAAGTGTAAATTGTACAGTTGTTTCTGTGCTGTTAGAGTCATTGGAGTTAGGTCAGGTCGGACCACAAAATGTCACAGTTCAAAGTTTTAACAAACTGGCTTATGAAAAGTAACATGTATATGTTTATACGAAAATTCAAAATAATGGACTTAAATCCAGCCATATTCTGGAATGCAGGTAAGCATGGACAAGCGGTAAACTATACGGTTATTGTAACAATTTACAAAATGTAATAAAATTCATGACTCCAATACATTCACATCCAATAGGAAAAATCTAAAATACAATTTCAGGAAGAATAAAAATACAACAACAAAATTTTCATAGGAAACTATATCTGGCAAAGATGGTACAGAATAAAAAATTTTCGGTGTTGAAAATATTAAAGAATTAACCAAAACTAAATAAAACAGACTATTGTATAATTGGTATGCAACTTATTATCTAAGAATGTAAAACCTGTTGAAATATGGTGAGGAGAAATTTCTGACATACTGTATCATAAACTTATATTTTAATTAATTTGAAAAATGAAAAATGTTAACCATTAAAATTCTAATCTACATGTATTATTAGAGCATCTTGTCATATAAATACTGATGATTTTTTGATTTTTTTTTAATTAATTAGTGCTCCTTAGAGAAGCAGAGCGAAAATTTAACTCCAACAGCCAAGAAAGGTGAGATGGATATTTTGCCCAGATACCCAGACCTGCAGCTTTAGTTAGTCACTATTCTGTAATAGTTTCTTTTTAAGTATTTTTAGAATTAAAAAGCCTATAATATTACATCTGAAATCTACTGGAATCTAAAATATTAAATGGTTGGGCTAAACTCTTGTAGAAAGTTCAAGTAAATTGGCAATATAAATAATCGTAAGTGTTTACCTGCAGGATTACAAAGGCTATATAATTGATTTAACTTCATTTATGTTAGACAATACTCAAGCTAAATAATCATATGAAGTTGAAGAATGGATGTTGTAGAATGTATATCTTTGAAGTGATAAGCGACTTGTTGAAGAACATGAGGAAAACAGATAGGCATGACAAACAAAGTAGATATAGACACATTGAAATATATATATAAAAAAAAGGAGTATGAGGAATAAGTGAGGAAATCTACTAGTTCTTTTTTTTGTTTCTGCTGGTCTGAATCAAGATGTACAGTTCTTGATGCTCAAACAGGTAATCCCATACTGCAATCATAAAGAGAATAAAAGTGCCCTATGGACAGTTCGGTGCCTATTTTGGTCATGAAATTGGGGCTTGGGTTTTTGAGTACCTTTTATTTTATTCTGTGTGCATAAGGACTTGGATGTAACTAATTTTTCTTAGTGAGTTCTTCAAGAGTGTGGGAAAGAGGGTTGGTCCAATTAGGTTCCAAATAAGTCGAAATTTTCTTTGGAAGAAATTGAGCATTAGCTAGGATGAATGAAGAACGATGGGAACTTTAAGAATAAATGATGATCTCCATGTCAAATGGAAGCGGTAGCATACTAGCATTACAGGAAGTGATTTTAAAATATTTAAAAAGAGCTGGTGCTTCACAATGTTGTGGAAATTTTCAAAATGGGTAAGGAAGGGGCATCGGAGTTGAGTGTATCACAAATTCTTTTGTTGAAGTTAGTTCTGGTGAATCCTATATACCACGGAAAGCAAAATATTTGTTAATATAAATTTATTCTGGATAGGTAAATATGGAGAGCTGATTTGATCCAGATCTAGTTGGTTCTTAACTTCTTATGATCAACAGTTTGATAGGACTATTTACATCATGGATCCAGTGGATCTTATGATCACTCAAGTTGATCTCTTAATAGAAGAAAGAGAGGAAAATTATCCTTCAGATCAATAATATCACAGACTATCTATCGTAGTTTAATGCATACATTTTTAAGCTAAATACTTCCATATCACAACATAGCTCTGAGCTTTAGTACAATGTCTTCAGGCTTCAAAATTTTAGAGAAGTTAGAAACATGAGATTGCAGCTTAAGAGGGACCATAACATGAGTATATGCAGTATCTGTTTTCTTTTCCTTTGGTAACTTAGAACTTGTTCACTCTTCTACTAGCCATCACATGTAACATTGATTAGAACAATTGTAGCTGCAGCTGATGGTTTCTTAAAAATATTGGTTTTTAGGTAAAACTACCCAAATTTTTAAATGCCATTCCCTATTTTTCCTCTCTTGTTTCTTCATCCATTCATTTTTCTACCAACTTTTTTTCTTTAATACCTTAGGATTTATAATGCATGCTTCTGCCCTTATATCATCTATTAAACTAATTACTGTAATCATAAAGAAATTAAGGGAGGATCTTATGATCCAGGAACCTAGCCAATGGTAGAGACCTATGCTGAATAATGATACATTCCTAATTCTGGAAAGCAAATATTTGAAAAATACCAGGCAAGTAAATCGAATTACAAACTGGATGGAAAGATTTTTTTTTTTTGTGTTCATGTGACCTTTTGATTGCTTTTATTAGATAGTTTTTCTTGCATCAATTCGAAAACTTCTTAACCAGCAGTCTCCTATCTCATGGTATTTATAGAAATGGGATATATTGCAATTGTTATACTCTAGCATCGGTTTTTTTGTGGTTTATAATATATTAGCCACTTGAGAAATCTAATCACATCTTATGAAATGTATCTTGACAGATAGGTGTACTGAAGAAAGAGCTGGAATCTGTCCGGAAACATCGTAAACAGTATCGCAATCGCCGGTTATCTGTGCCTGTTCCTGTTGTATCTCTTGTAAGAAGAAAGATGGATGCATAGAATTGTGAAAATTTTATTTCTATTATAGATTTTTTTTTGATAATTCTTAACTAATAATAGAGTTTCAGGTTGGATACACAAATGCTGGAAAGAGTACACTATTGAATCGTTTAACTGGAGCCGATGTTCTTGCAGAGAATCAATTATTTGCAACACTAGATCCAACTACAAGAAGGGTTATGGTACAATTCTAACAAAGTCATTCAGTATTCTATATAAGTATTCTACATACACACACACACACATATATGTATAGATACATATATACATGTACACACACACACACACACACACACATATATATATATAATATATATATGTATATATATATATATACATATGTATACATACATACATACATATGTATATATATACATACATATATATATATATATACATATGTATATACATATGTATATATATATATATATATATATATATATATATATATATACACATATGTATATACATATGTATATATATATATATGTATGTATATATATACATATGTATGTATGTATGTATATATATATATATATATATATATATATATATATATATAGATATACATATGTGTATATATATATATATACATATGTATACATATGTATATATATGTATACATATGTATATATCTATACATATGTACGCATATGTATATGTATATATATGTATGTATACATATATATACATATGTGTACATACACACACACACACATACATACATATAGTTTTCTATTGGAGTTCAAACATAATAAATG
The DNA here is from genome assembly GCA_036321105.1 of Dracaena cambodiana. Taxonomy (NCBI): domain Eukaryota; kingdom Viridiplantae; phylum Streptophyta; class Magnoliopsida; order Asparagales; family Asparagaceae; genus Dracaena; species Dracaena cambodiana. The sequence goes on from JAYEPQ010000017.1 coordinate 28,647,376, forward strand.
AAAAATCTAAAATTTTATTTGTGGGGAAGTCTGCTCAACAAGTGACTCATTGTCCTGTAATAGCATAAAGTAATGACAGGTTTAGAAATCTAGTCCTCCTATCATTTGTCATAGCATGAAATTGGTGTTTTGAATACATAGTTTTGGGGTGGAAGTGTTACATATTTGCAAGTAGGGCTGTAGAAAGCTCATTGAGGTCGAAGTTCGTCATACTTGTTTCACAACTAAATGGATCAAGATTGAACAGACATCTATATTTGATGAAATCAATGACCGAACAAGAACATAGCTCTTCAAGCTTGGTCATCTTCAAGCTTGCCTGGTTTAGGGCTCGACTCAAGCTCGATATAGTTTAGGGCTCAGCTCGAGACTTGTTTAGGGGCTATATGTAGACTCGGTTCAAGCACAAATTTGATCCCAAGTAAGTAGGAAACATTTAATTTATTAATGTTATATTAGCGAAGGATCTAATAGAATTTGAAAAGCTTAACTACTAGCTTGGATTTTCTTGACAAATGCTCAACACTAGAAAAAAGTAGGTTGTTTAAGCTTGAGGATGTACCAGAAATTATTCTTTTATTCTTGTGACTCTTGATTGCAGATGCGGTAAATAAGCTCGAGTAAGGCTCAAGCTCGTTCAATGAATAAACGAACATCAGTTGATAAAAAATTTAAGCTCATTTAAGTAAATTAACAAATATGAACTCCCTAAAGCTGGGCTTATTTGACAACCTTACTTGCAAATGCTGTACACGGACGTGCATGTTGTGTCTAGCTGTACTGAACATGTTGTCGTCCTATTTTTCATAACTTCTACGTATTGCTAGATATGTAAGGCTCCAAATGAATATAACCATTATTATCAATTCTTGGAAAGAAATGAGGATATTCATGCTAAGATAAGCTTAACCTCAATCGAAGAGAAGATGGGCGAAAATCACCTACGATGGTTTAGTCATGTGTAATGTAGACCTACAAATATACTAGTTCGATGAGATGAGCTTATTAACGTAGGACAAATTAAAAAGAGTGAAGGGACGATCGAAAAAATATGGATGAAGGTGATATAAAACGACATGGATGCTAGAGGCTTAAATGAAGACATATTGCTCGATAGGAATGAGCCGAGAAGGATAATCCATGTGATCTATTTGGCTTGATTATCTTTTGGTTCTTGTAGCCTCTCTCAAGTACTTAGGGTAAGAGGCTTTATTGTTGTTGTATCGATTCTTGGAAAGCTTGTGGAGTCAAGGGATGTCCCCCGTGGCTCTTGCACTAGTATTTTGAAAAGAGACAGAAACACATATATTACGTGTTTCCTATTGCCAAATCATAACACTGTGTTACGTACTTCCTATTGCCAAATCATAACACAATTGGTAAAACATAGAGGTTGACCTGTTATTTATTATTTCCATGAACCAAGGCATTTACAGTCCATAGTCATTCTAACATATAGGTTAAGGTCAACTGGTCAACCTATGTGCTGAAACAGCTGTACATTGTGCAGTTCAAAAAGGCTGGTGATCTAGCTTGAATGCTTAAACTACAATGTGAATGGCTAATTGACGACAGATTGAATCTGGATGAGTATATATGGTTTATGTCATTGTACAAACTTGTCACCAAGCTATTAGATCTGAAGTATTTCTCGAAAGAATCGCTAGTGTATTGGTGCAAATGGGATTTGAACCCCAACCTCTTGCCCACTGCACGGAGGTTTGACACTGTGCTACAATGTCACTTTCTCTTGGATCCCTATAAATCCTATCAATATTATCAACCATATGTTCAAGAGTCAGATATAGAACCAGGAATCCGTAAGAGCGAGGGCAAGAGTGAAAGGCAAAGAAAAATGTAATGAAAAAATAACTAATTTTAACAAATGAAAAACATAAAGAAGTTTTTGATTTGGATAAATGAATTCACTGCAGCAATTATAAGAAAAAAAAAGTTAAACATTTTTTTCCCGTTCGTTGTCAGTTTACTGAAGATTTCAATAGATTGGCTAATTTCAATAAATTGGCTATGGAATTGATATAATATACTGGGATGGTACTTGTAAATATCTAGATCACTTTAATTATCTCAACCAAAAAAAAAGATTCATAAGAAAAGTTACTAAAAATTTTCCTATAAATTATATGAGAGAGTAATGAATAATCAAATACTAATGGATTAATGAAATAAGATATTGGAAGGTTCAATGTCCTGATTAAGAGGAGAATGATAGTTTTGAAATCAATAACAATTAAGAAGATGAAAATAGAGGCCATGTGAAAGAAAAATAATTACAAACAACATTTCAGTTGTTACATGACACTTTGCGAATGCAACACCATCCCCGGTCCTTAGTTCAAGTGGTCTGAATAGTAGGAATAATCATGGTGTAAGCATCATTTAGATCTTGGGTATTGTCTTCAAGGAGCATACAAGTTTATAGTTTTCCTTTGGAGTTTCTACTATTCCCTTTTCCTGGGGGGCCTCGAGGTTGTTTTTAGTGCCTTTCCTGTGGCTGTGCCCTTGAAATGGCTTGCAATTAGCACTTTGTTTAGTCACCACTAATCACAAGTTGTCCTTACATCTCAATTCTGACGTGCTGCTTTGTTGGTACTTATGATATCTTGTTTATTTTCTTTATTGTTTGTCATGTGATGATATGTGCCTCATGGATGTGAGTGTCATACTTCGGCACGTGCATGGGATGTTGGATAAGAGAGCCCTCCAATATTTAGATATGATAACGCAATTATATTTAATTTTTAATTATATATGTGTGTGTCTGTGTGTGTGTGAAATCAGAACGAATAATTTCTTTTCATTAAATAATTCGATCTGTACAGTATAGGTCTCTATTTATTATACAGGAGGTAGCTCAATAAGCAAAGAAAATTCCTAAAATGAAGCATGAATATCTATGCAATCACATCTAATCAGTACCTTTCCCTAATATTTCTATCTACCATTAATTACGCTATAATCACAAGAATTTCTACACTCCCCTTCAAGTTGGATTATAAATATTGATCATGTACAACTTACCAATATAATCTTCAAAACTCTATCTTGGTAGTCTTTTGGTGAAGAGATTTGCAGTATAACATAGGTCATACAAATGGTTCCCTCTTCAACCTTTTTCTTGATAAAATATATGTCCACTTCTACATGTTTGGTCTTGTTATGCTGAACAGGGTTGAGAGAGATGCTAATAGATGCTTTATTATCTCAGTAGAGTTTGACAGGCAGATCCACTATGATATACAATTATTCCAATAGTTTTCATACTCACGATCCTTCAGACATCCCTTATGCAACTACCCTGAACTCAACTTTTGCACTGCTTCTTGCCGCAACGTTCTATTTTTTACCTCTCCAGGTCACTAAGTTTCCCCATATAAAAGTACAGTATTTAGTAATAGATCTTCTATCCTCTGCTGAGCCTGTCCAATTAGCATCCGTGAATATCTCCACTTCCTTTCATTCACATTTTTTAAATAGTATACTTTTGCCTGGAGATCCTTTGAGATACCGAAGAATCTTGTAAACACTTTTTAGGTGAGATTCCTTGGTGAATGCATGTGCTGGCTTACCATACTTACTGTAAAGGTGATGTCAGGTCCAGTGTGTGATAGGTAGATTAGTTTGCCAACTAATCTCTAATACTTCTCTTTTTCGACAGGTTCTCCAAAATCTTATGTCCTTGCTTCAATGGCTGTGTCACTTGGCTTACAGCCAAACGTGCCCATTTCAGTTAGGAGATCAAGAACATACTTCCGCTGAGAGACGTTGATCCTCTTCTTCGATCTGGCCACCTCCATTCCTAAGAACGCATTGCCCCAAACCTTTTATTTCAAATTCAGTGGCTAAGACCTTTTTCAATCTTTCCATCTCTTCTATATCATCTCTAGTTAGAATAGTGTCATCGATATACACAATCAGGATTGCCTCCTTTCCATTCTTTTGCTTGAAAAACATAGTATGATCTGATTATCCCTGTCGATATCCTTGCCTTTTATCACCTTTGCAAATCTATCAAATGGCGCTCCAGGAGACTGTTTGAGTTCATAGAAGGATTTCTTAAGCTTGAATACTCTGTTCTCTTCACCGTTCTTACAAAAATCCAGAAGTAGTGTCATATAAACTTCTTCATCTAGCTCACACCATTCAGAAAAGTATTCTTGATTTCAAGTTGTTGACGTGGCCAATCCAAGTTAGTTGCAAAAGATATGAGTACTCGGATGGTATTCAGTTTTGTCACATGTGCAAATGTCTCCGTGTAGAATACCATAAGTTTGAGTAAACCCTTTCGTAATAAGATGGGCCTTGTACCTTTCCATTAACCCATTAGCTCTGTATTTCACAGTAAATACCCATTTGCAGCCCATAGGTTTCTTTCCTCTTGGCAAATTCATTACCTCCCAAGTTTATTTTTCTCCAATACTCGGGAATATCCGATGCTTCCTGAATATTCTTAGAAATTTTTATGGTATCAAGGTTAGAAGTAAAAGCATGATATGGTATCTTAGGAAACAAATTTTGAAATGGGATGGAGAGTGCATGAACAAGGTTGTTTCGTGAGTGCAATAGATAGATCAATATCAATATCATCACGTTTAGAATTATCAGAGAGGAGTTTTATCACCTGATCTAGCTTAGAGGACTCTTGGTTGGTTGAAGTTATCGTTGGTTCTGATTCTTTTGGTGCTCGGGTATGAGATTCTCATCATACCTTATTTTGGTTTTCTTGAGTAAACAAGTATCTCCTTGTCCTTCTGTTTTTCTACATCTCTTCCTAATTGCAAGTTTTTTTTGTACCTGGCAGAGAAGTGGATGATGACGATGGTGTAATAGGGTCGATGTTTGGGATAGAGTCCGCGTTTGAGAGACAGAAGTCCAAGAACAGAGAATCACTTAAACTATCCAAGGGCCGAGCTTCACTCACATTCTGCCCTTGAAGTGAGGGCTTGGGTAGAAAGAAGTTGTTTCAAAGAAAGTGCATCAAGACTGACAAAGATTTGGTATGAGACTGGGTCATAATATTTGTAGTCTTTTTTGAGTGGGAGAATAGCCGAGGAACACACATTTTAAGGCCCTAGGCTCCAGTTTAGTCCGCTGGTGAGCATGGACATGTACAAATATTCTACAACCAAAAATTTTTAGAGGATGAGTGGAGCTAAGCTGAGTTAGGAAATACATCCTGAAATTTTTAGATAGGTGTGGGAAAGGAGAGAACTCTACTAAGTATTCTGTTGATGAGATATGTTGCTGTTAAGATGACATCCCCCCAGAACATTTTGGGCATGTTGGCAGTAAACAAGGCATAGGCTGCTTCAAGAATGTCTCTATTTTTCCATTTAGCAATCCCATTTTGTTGAGAGGCATTAACACATGAACTCTGGTGAATGATGCCATGCTTATGAAGATAGAGACCTAAACAATGATTGTAGTATTAAGTACCTTATCAATTGCAAGATTTGGATGTTTGTGTGAAATCGTGTTTGAATCATGAAATAAAAAATAATCACATAACGAATTTTAGTTTTGTCCTTCAATAAATAGACCCAACAAAGGCGTGTATGATCATCTTAAAAGTAACAAACCATTTTGTGTGGGTTTGATTAGGATTTGATTAGGAGTACGAGAAGGACCCCAAAAATCACTGTGAATTATAGTGAAAGGCTTAGAGGGTTTATATTTGAACTTTGAAAACGAAATACGTTGGTATTTTGCTAGTTCACACACTTCACATTGAATATTAGAGGACATCTTATTTGAACAAAGAAAAGGAAATAAATATCGCAAATATTAAAAACTAGGATAATCCATCCGACAATGCCATAACAAGAGTTCACTATTCTTAAAAATAGATGCAGAATCACAGATAATAGTTTTAGTCTGCTTAAAGTAGCAGAGTCCCTCACACTCCTTAGCACTGCCAATCCTCTTCACTGATGATAGATCCTGAAAAATACAATGAGAGGAAAGAAATTTAGCAGAGCAATTGAGTCTTTAGACAACTGACTGATAGATAGCATATTACATGATAATTTCGGAATATGAAGGACAGACTCTAAGATGATCGAGTCAGAGATTCAATACTCCCTTTGCTTGCAGCAGAGGAGAGTGATACGTTTGTAATTTTTGCCTTTAGATTTCCATTATATAGTGAATTTGACAAAAAAAGATGGTAAGAATCGGTAATATGGTCAATGCTCGAGAATTTATAATCCAGGGAATCTGAGTGCAGGAGATGGTTAAGGCTTTTAAAAAATTGCCTCTATGGGCTTGGAAACCAGAAAGGGTATTTGTTGATACCTACTGGGAAAATTATCGAGTCCCGTTGAACTCATGATGGAGTTGGCTTCGGTTCCAAACATGTGAGTTTCCGAAGTCACCGACTCTTGGCTATTGATGGAGACTTATGCAATTGTTAGCTCGGTTTAGGAAAAAACCAGTTTTGATACCACGCAATTAGAATGAATGATTTCTTTCTATTGAATAATTCAAACTTGACAATATAGATCTCTATTTATCATACAAGATGTAGTTAAAGAAGGAAAGAAAATTCTTAAAATGAAGCCTGAATATGTGTAATTACCCTTAATCGGCACCTTCCCTTAATATTTCTATCTACCATTAATTACACTATAATTATATAAATTTCTACCGTGTATGTGTGTGTATATATAGTTTAACAAGTATAAGAATTAGGTTGTTATTCATCGATGGAATAGCATAGCAAAATGAGCTATAAAATATATAGATTTGGTGGAGTGACATAGCATAATGTTCTAAAATCAAGTTTCGTTACACGCTCGATCCATGAGCAAGTAGTGAGTACTAGAAAAACTCGGAGAGTATTTAGATTGCTCATTCTGAATTCAAAATATTAATATTCTAATATATATAAAAACATTTAAATATGTAATACAAGAACATGTAATTTCAATACTTGAAAACTAAAAACAAGCTTCATATCTTATTAGTATCATCTTTATGGCTAAGCAACAACATTTTCAAGTAACATAAAGATGCAATATACATGTATCCGAAGACAGTGAAATTTTTTTTAAAAAGAATTTAAAAGCAATATACTGCAAGGGCATTTAAAAATGGAATGAAATTTATAAGGCAGTTGAGAACTACAAATTCTTAGTCCCTTTGGAGTTTGTAAGGTTGATTATTTAAGATATTGCAAGCATATGTTATCAAACCAACATGCTGACAAAAGATTCAAGAATAATTTCTGGATTTTTTGTCAAATTGACCTATTTCTTAGCTTGACTCTTGATTCTATTAATTTCATAATAATCGGAAAAAAACAAGAACGAAGGAAAGTGAAATTGAAAATATTAAGAAAAAAGAAAGAAGGAGAGAAAATAAAAACAACAATAGAAAGAAAGAATGATCAGTTTTGCCTTCTTGTTGGGTTTGAACCAATGCAAATGTCTATCTGCTAATTGCTTCTACTGACTGGATCGATTTCCATGAAGATCTCACATGCTTCTATCGATAATGCTACATTGATTGCATTGCTTGGGAGTCACCTTGAAGATTATTGATTTGCCATCGCAGCTACAAAAATTCTCTCAACGTCTTTCATAGCAAAACCTGGTGGGTTAGGTTTGGATAAAAATTTCAATCCAATGAGGGTTTGAACACCCGCTTCATAAACCGGACTTGGTCGAATCAAACAAATACTCTTTTTGTATGTTCTTTTTAACCAACATTCTAAACTCAGTGCGTTCGAAGAACGAGTCTGAGTATGTGGCTGAATACTCTGATGAGTTCTCTGGATTTTAGAGCACTGACATAACATCCTTCATTATGTGCATAATATTGCAGTGAATAACGAGAGATGGTTTTATATGCTGCATACGATGGATACGGGTGTTGTGTGTCCGACATGGCTGCCAATTATGATTGGGAGAAAGCGTCCTACATATTGTACATGGTCTATTGGCTCCATTTCAGCTACATGTCTTTGCCATTCTTATGAAGCCAATTGTGATCTATTTTATATAGTTATTTATGTTAAAGTTGGAGTAGGAACAATAGACTTCGGCTAGCCCTCTTTACAGGTGTGGAATGTGGTTAATTCAGCATTTCGAGTTGTAAATGTATGTTTATTATAGGATCACCTTTTGCTGGGTGTTTTGTGTAGTTCACTTTGTTTTTTTGTGACTGCTACATGGAGAATACCTGGTCAGGTATGGATGCGGTCAAGAAGCTGAATTGACCTTATGAGCCCACTAGTCAGTCTACATTGTTGTGCAGGAATCACGGGCTGGTTAGAAACGTAGCCGGTTGAGAGGGGATCTTAACCTTGAGAAGTGATGTGCACATACATGAAGCAAGGGTAGACTAGTTGCATGTTTGTTTTTGTTTTGTTTTTTTGTTTTTTGGTTCTTTTTCCTTTTTGCGTAAGAACAAAGGTCAGAATGTTGACGAACCAAGTTAACCTTTTTAGCCTTATGGGCCAGTTGTACCAATAACCCTTATGCTGAATCCATTATAGCATGCTAGATTGATATGCAGTGGTTTCTTTCTGGAGGGGAAGTTCAGTTTACAGTATAGCCTACAGAAAATGATTGCACAACAACATTGCTTTTTTGCAGCTAGGTTGTCGAACCTGTGATTTTGGCTTGAATAATGCTTGATCTGCTCTGAAGTTGTAAGTCCAGTAAGCCTATTACCAACCTCAAAATCTACTCCGGAATTGTAAGTCAAGTAAACCAACTGCCAAACCTCAAACTCCACAGTTTCACCCTCTAAAGTAAACCTTGGGGCTAAAAAAGACAAACGTTCAGGAACTCAAGTTTACAAATCTTCCTATAACCACCTTATCAGTATAATAACTTCATTTTAAATTAATCTAGTGGTCTTGATTGTTAGAATCATTGGACATGCATCTAAGACTCCTTCCCTTGTTTTGCTCCTTTTTGTATGTTTGTATAGACATGTAAGACAAAAACTCATGACACTCACCCAATTAAAGTTTTACTCTTTATATCTATGTTTCGTATAGAAATGTTACCAATTTTTATGGAGATATAGCTTATATATTTCCATTTTCACTAATTGCATACTTGATTGTTTCTTTTTTGTTCTAGGGTATTCATATGCTAAAGATAACATGTTTCTGAAATATCATTTGCAGATGAACAATGGGAAAGAATTCCTTCTAACAGATACAGTTGGTTTCATTCAGAAGCTACCTACTATGCTGGTACGGTCTTCCACAATATCTAATCAATCTTAAACATGATTCGTCCCTTATTTTTTGGCAGAGATTTTGTTAATGGGAGGAATTCTTCTATGTTTTTTGAAACATTGCAGAATTTTAAGTGGTTGTGAGATGTGTAACTATTGAATAGGTAGCAAGATCGCAAATTAAATTAACAATTAATAAGTTAATATACCAGTTTTGAGATTTTATTTGATTCAAAAAAGCATATGCAAAAGGAAATGGTTACTTGGTATTTCAATGTTAAGTTTCCTAAGTTGAAAATGTATATTAATTGAATTTTTACAAGTATATTGAATCTCGATTCATACTTTGTGATGCTGGATAATAGTTAATTATTACATAATGTGAACCTAGTCATACAGAAGTTTGCTAGTTAGAAACATACCTCCATGTTAAGTTTTTAAAATTTCTAAATCAAATTCGTCAAAAGCCTAGAAACTTGGAATATTTGCATGCTTCCAATGAATATTTGTGAATATAAGTCTCTCGATGTGTGGTTTCGGCCATTTGATGCAGTTTTTGGAAATATTGAATATCTAGAGGAGAAGAAAAGAAGAATAACAAGCAGAATCAAGATTGATGATTGATTTGGAATCTTCTTCTCACATTTACTTTTCAACTGTAGGTTTAACAACCCTTGTTAAAATAACTGGTGTGAATATTGTGTTACTTTTCCTTTCTCAATGGAACATGCTTATACAAAAACTCATTTAGAAGTTTATGTTTTTCTGTAATTTTTTTGTTTGGAGATCCCATACTCTTTTATTTGGCAGTCCAGATAAATCCATCGTCAACATCATTATCTTAGGCCATATACTGTAAAGATTAAATATTGAATTTTCTACTTCTAACAATTATGTAAGATATGCCAGGAAGGCCGAGGCCTCTATGGAATCTTCAACATTTGCCTTTTTAATAGAATCCTTAATTAGTTGTATTTCTACTTATTTTTTTATCCATCCTTTTGATGTTTCATTTCTTTGATAGATATGATATGTAGGTTTAGTCAATTGGCTGTTGAGCATGATCCCGACCTTGTGAATGATTATTTACATATCGATAAGATTGTTAAACAGTAGTTACCAAGATTGAAAATATTGGAACTGTACTAATATCGGCAATCATTTATGATATCAAAAATTATTATCAGGTGTATCGTATCAACGATATTGAAAATATTGGCAATATCTGTCTGATATTCTATTTACCTTGTTTCGGATACCTGACGCAGGACGGAGGCGAAATTAGGGTTAGGGTTTTGAAAATTAGGATTTTTTTAGAGGGATTGGGGAAGAAAAGATAGATTGGGGAAAAAACTTATGGGATTTGGGAATCCACCCAGGCCCACGACCACTCTCCACGAATCCACGAGGAAAGATTTTGATTTAGCGATTTCCACGCCAGAGATTTCTCAAGAATTTTCTCAAAATATTATTCATCTCTTCAATACTTCATACAACCCCTATATAGGAAAATCCTAACAAACAGAATCCTAATAAAATCCAAACTCTTAATCAAATCAAATATCTAGTAAAATCCAAATCCTAATAAAATCCAAAATCAAATCAAATCAAATCCTGATCTCCATCAATTCTCCTCGGCTTCAAAACATGAACCTCTGGTGAATGACGAAAATGATAACTATCGAGCAAATCCGGGTCGAGCTGCTGGACTTCTTCGGTGTGCAACCAAGTGCAATCTGAATCTGGACGTCCATGCCATCGCACCAAATAACGCTGATAACCACCATCAGCAGTCGAAACAATCTCATCATCCAATATGTCTTCAATCTGATCTATATGATGCTTCTGTGGAGCAAGAGGAGGCGGTGTACGGATGGAAAAATGTCGATGTTGTGGTGAAGCTGATGATGGTAGATCTGGAATAACTGCTGGATAATCAAATGGAGCACGGTATGGAGTCAGGTCTTCGACGTTGAAAACTGGATTGATCCTGAGATTGTGGGAAATCGCAAGCTCATAAGCATTAGAACCAATTCTCTTTAGAACTCGGTAAGGATCCATACGTCGAGCATGAAGTTTCTTTAAGGTTCCTGGAGGGAACCTTTCCGGATGCACTCTAACCATCACCTCATCATCAACTGCAAATTCCTGCAATTTTTTGTGCGAGTCTGCTGCAGACTTGTATTTATTATTATTAATTGCTATTTGCCGACGAATATGATCATGCAAATCATGCAAATGCTGTGCAAAAGACTCTGTTGAAGCATTAGGCCTATCACCTATGGGGAGGGGAAGAAGGTCTATAGATTTTCTAGGTTTATAACCTGTAACTATCTCAAATGGACTCATCCCAGTAGACCTATTGACTGAACTATTATATGCAAACTCCGCTATAGGTAAAACAAGATCCCACGTGGTTAAATGGTCGTCCACTAAGCATCGAAGCAAGTCACCTAAACTACGATTGACAACTTCTGCTGACCATCTGTCTGCGGATGATAAGCAGTGGAGAATTTAAGCGTGGTACCCATTTTCTTCCAGAGAGTTCGCCAAAAATGACTTGTGAATCGAACATCTCTGTCAGAAACAATTGACTTAGGAAGGTTATACAAACGAACTACCTCTTTACAGAATAAGTGTGCAATATGTGAGGCATCCGAAGTCTTGTGGCAAGAAATAAAATGTGCTATTTTGGAAAATCTATCCACCACGACTAATATTGCATCATGCTTTCTAAGTGTGCGAGGGAGTCCTAAAATGAAATCCATGCTAAAATACTCCCAAGGTGTAAAGGGTATGGGTAATGGTGTGTAGAGTCCTGTATTCTGCTTCCTACTCTTAACTACTTGACAAACTCGACAATGCGACACAACTCGTGCAACATCACGTTTAATGCTTGGCCAATAAAATCGATCCTGTCCAAGAATGATAGTTTTATCTCGACCGAAATAACCAGCAATCCCTCCTGCATGTATTTTCCAAATCAGATGACCGCGCAAAGAAATATTAGGAATACATAGACGGGTACCTCGAAATAAAAAACCATCAACAATGGTGAAGACATCTACTATAGTAAGAGGATCCCGTGTCAGAGATGAATAGATGTCACCAAAGTTCCGACAAGTAGGATAGTCTTGAATGATATGCTCAAATCCGATAACTTTTGCACTCATCGTCTGTAAAGTGCAAAATTTCTTACTTAATGCATCAGCGGCTTTATTTTCAGTTCCTGCACAGGTTTGAGTACAAAAATGTATTCCTGAATAAACTCAAGCCATTTGATGTGTCGATGCCCTACTCTCTTATGGAATTGATATAGCGTAGAGCTTGATGGTCTGAATATAGAGCGAACTCTTTTGGTAGCAAATAGTGACGCCAATGACGCAAACATTGCACTACTGCATAAAACTCTCTATCATAAATGTCATAGTGTTGTTTCGTCTCATTTAATTTTTCGCTAAAAGAGGCGATAGGATGATTTTCTTGGCTTAAAACACCTTTTATACCTACGCCTGATGTGTCACATGCTACCTCAAAAACTTTCGAGAAATTTGGAAGATGAAGAACCGGAGCAGTAGTCAACTTCTCCTTAATCTCCTCGAAAGTATGAGCAGCAGATTTAGTCCATTGAAACTCCCCTTTCTTAAGACAATCAGTGATCGGAGCCATGGTGGTACTAAATGCCCTAACAAACCTCCTATAAAATGTGGCCAGACCATGGAAGCTCCTGGCCTCAGATCGTACGAGAAGTAGACCATTCTCTTATGGTCTTAATTTTGTCAGGATCTGCTGCTACTCCGTCTTTAGAGACGATAAACCCAAGAAAGTGAACAGAGAAAGTTAAGAACGCACATTTTTTCAAATTGACAAACAGTTTCTCCTTACGGAGAGTCTCTAAAATCCGTGTCAAATGGGAAAGATGTTCTTCTTGGATTTGACTAAAGACGAGAATATCATCAAAATAGACAACAACGAACTTGCCTAAGAAAGGACGCAATATCTGGGTCATAACATTCATAAATGTGTTGGGTGTATTAGATAAACCAAAAAGCATGGCCAACCATTCATACAATCTGTCCTTAATTTTAAAGACAGTTTTCCATTCATCACCTTCACGGATACGAATCTGATAATATCCGCTTCGAAGATCTATCTTCGAAAAGATTTGAGAGCCAGCCATCATAGCTAATAAGTCATCAAGTCTAGAAATAGGAAACATATACTTGATGGTAATTTTGTTGATGGCGCGACTGTCAACGCACATTTTCCAACTACCATCCTTTTTAGGTGTGAGTAGAGTGGGAACTGCACAAGGACTTAAACTTTCTCTAATAAAGCCTTTCCGCAATAACTCATCGACCTGTCTTCTCAACTCAGCGTGCTCAACAGGATTCATCCTATAATTAGGTAAATTGGATAAACTGGACCCAGACACGAAATCAATGGCATGCTGAATGTCCCGAAGGGGAGGGAGTTCATCAGGTAACTCATCGGGCATGATATCTTGAAAATCAGTGAGAATCTGATGAATCTCCGGGTGGTAAATGACAGGTGGACTAGAAGACTCACTTAAAGCAATTACCGCATACACTAGTCCCTCCTCTGGACTCTCCTTGAGGAACTGTGATCGACTTACCAAGTGAAGAGACTTTTTATGTACCTGGCCTGTGACTTTTTCGCTCTTTGGGCTCTCATTACTAGACTTAGGCGGTGCGGGTTTCAAAACAATTTTCTTTCTATTAAATTTGAATGTATGTGTTTGACTTGTCTAAACTCGTCACATCTAAGTCATACAATCATGGCCTACCAAGCAAGATATGTGCGGCAGTCATATCTACCAAGCAAGATATGTGCGGCAATCTGATAGTTTGACATCTGGATAGGCACTAGACAACGCTGGGTAGTAGATTGAGCAGTTTTATCTACCCATGTTACGTTGTATGGTTGTGAATGGGGTTCAGTTTTGAGGCCCATTTTCTCAACAGCTGTTCTTGAGATTATATTCACGCAACTACCTTCGTCAATCATTACGCGATAACTCTTTCCTCCGTGTGTGATGTATGTGGTGAAAACGCTAGATCTACGCCAATGTTCATCTTTCGTTTTAGTGTAAAGACACCTAACGACGCCTAAGCGCACATTTGAAATGACTATTTCCTCGTCTGATTCATTAGCGTTTCCTACTGGTTCATATACTTCTTCCTCAAGATCATCATCATCATCACCATTATGTTCTCCTTCTACGAGTAAAGCTCTAGTGGGACACTGTGAAGCTTTGTGGCCATACTCGTGACACCTAAAACACTCTACACCTTTCGTGCCCTGTTTAGATGACTCACCCATTACGGTTTTACCTTTAAATTTTTTGTTGAGTTGGGTGTTATGTCTCTTGTTATCTTCAGAAGGGCGTCTGGACTGCTCCCCAGCTTTAGGAGTAAACTTACGGTCAGTAGAAAATTTGATAGAGTGTTCTATATTTTCTGCTAATTGACAAGTTTGAGTAAGGGAACTTATATTCCGAGAATGGATATGCATAGCTCGTTGTATGTCTGCGCGTAGTCCAGAACGAAATCTAGATATCGCTTGGTGTCGGTCCTCTCGTAAATCACACCGAAGTGTCAACTCATCAAATTGAGTCATGTACTCTTAGACCGTTATGCTTCTCTGGCGAAGACTGTGCAACCTATCTAATAGGTGACTCCTAAATGTGACTGGAAAATACTTCTCTTTAAGTCTAGCTTTCATGTCATCCCAAGTCTCTATCGAATCCATATATCTGTCACATTCTCTTTCGACTGATGTCCAATATATCCTAGTGGGCCCTGTCAATCGCATCCGAGCAAATCGTATTTTACGCTCTTTAGGCATATCATACCAATCGAAATAGTAATCCATATCTGCGAGCCAGTCACTAAATATTTTAGGGTCATGTGAGCCGTCGAATGTAGGAGCTTCTACTTTTATCTTACGTGTGATGTCATCTTCATCACGTCTAGTTTTAGGGACACTTTTATCTCTATTCCTTTCATTTCGATTTCTTGGTCCTCTATCGTAATTCCTTTCGTTATATTCATTCTTATAAATTTGATTATTTTGTTCTTCCATTTGTCGTTCTAGTGCATCTAATCGTTTATTAACAATTTTAAACTGTTCCATTTATTCAGTGATAGTTTTTAATTGTTTCATCATGATTTCTAACTTTTCATCCACATTACTAGAACTTGGGGTGGTCATTTTACCGTTACGAAGAAGCATACAATCAACAAGCGTATGCAATGCAATTTTCTAGACTTAGTCAAATTTTATATGCGTGCACTATATGATCAAATAAAATTTTCTAAGGTTTAGTTTCTAAAATAAAAGGAAATGGATCCTAAAAATGTGTGCATGCAGTAAGCAATAAGTTGGCAAATAATTATTAGTATTTCTAATTAACAATCTTATGCAGAATTTCACAAAATAATTGCAAATTTTTGCTGAAGAAAATGAATTAGTTTAGAGATTACCCAAATACCGAAAAAATTCGTGCACTTGTAGTGGTCCCTTGAAGTCTTCCGAAATTGGTTCGCCTGCTGAAGAGCCCTGAAACCCTGCCACAATTGTTGGAAACAAATCCAGGAATGTAACGCTTCGAATCTGACTCGAATTGGACTCCGAACGGGCTCCAAATCACAACTTTTCTGCTTAACGGGTCTTTTGCATTGCTGTACTGAACTGAACCAAAAGTGGAGTGGATGTGGACCTGTGGGTCGGATCTTATTCAATGCAAACCGAAACTCTTTTCTAATTGGGTCTAAATAATTGGATCCAAATTCGGTACAAACCCACTGAACCTCTTCTGATCCTTCTCTCCTTAAATTCAAATAACCTTGAAGCCTATGGTGTGGTTGTTGGGACTGTTGCAGAGGAACAAAAGAGGCGCGGCAGCGGCGATCAGAGTCGGAGGGAAGAGGAGTGAGATGGTGGGTCCTTCGAATCAAAGAGGCCATGGACAGTCTGATGGTACGAAGATGCTAGGAGGACGGGGACGACCTGCTGGCTCGAATCAGAGAGGACGGGGCCGATTGGTTGGTTCCAATCGGCGAGGAGCGACAACGAACTGGTCCACCCAGCGAACTGGTTCAAATCGGTCGGTTGGTCTGAACCAGCGAGGAGGGAGAGCTAACCGGTCCGGTAATTATCAGCGAGGAGGGTCGGCGAAGCAGTCGGGTCCGAAACAAGGAGAAGGTAGGTCGACCCGATCGGACGGTTCGAATAGGAAGGAGATGGTGGGAGATGACGCCGAAGTGGAGGGCGGCGTTGCTAGATGGTTGTGAGGGTTTGGGTTGAGGATGGAGTGGGTTTGGAGGATGGAGTGGGTTTGGATTGAGGAATTGGGGATTTTAGGGGGGGTCGGAGCAGAATAGGGTTTTGGGGCTTTTGGGGGCTGTTGCGGGTAGAAACGAAGAAGAGGAGAAAATTTGGGTTTTTTTTTTTTCGGTGGTGGGGGAACAGGTCAGGAGGTGGTGATGGAGAGAAAAGAAGATGTGGAGGAATTTTTTTTTCTCTCTGATCGGAGTTTTTTTTTTTTCGCTGGTTGGTGGAGGGTGAGGGTGAGGATGGTTGGGTCAGGTGGAGAAGGAGAAAATTTAGGCTCTGATACCAATTTGACGCAGGACGGAGGCGAAATTAGGGTTAGGATTTTGAAAATTAGGATTTTTTAGAGGGATTGGGGAAGAAAAGATAGATTGGGGAAAAAACTTATGGAATTTGGGAATCCACCCAGGCCCACGCCCACTCTCCCCGAATCTACGAGGAAAAATTTTGATTTAGCGAATTCCACGCCAGAGATTTCTCAAGAATTTTCTCAAAATATTATTTATCTCTTCAATACTTCATACAACCCCTATATATAGGGAAACCCTAACAAACAGAATTCTAATAAAATCTAAACTCCTAATCAAATCAAATATCTAGTAAAATCTAAATCCTAGTAAGATCCAAAATCAAATCAAATCCTGATCTCCATCAATATCTCAACATCTGTACGATATTTTGCGAAATATACGGTATCAACTGCTATTTAAACCTTTACACTACCAGCTTTAAGTCTTGTTGGACTTCGGCAAAGTACTTGAACTAATAATTTGATGTCTTGGTAGGTGAAAGCATTATGAAAGTTCTGTAGGTTCAATATTGTAACGCTCCATTTTCCGGAGGGATACGGAAATGGAGTGCGTTACCGGCGGACACGTGTAAGTCGACGTGCACGAGATCTATAAGTATGTAAAAGAAGAAATGAATGGAACTGAATACTAGATATCTATCAGAATCTTAGAAGCTAGTCTACTACCATATAAAAGAGAAGTTATACATATCTAAGATAAGAAGCAACAAGTACAACACTAATACAAAAGTTAGAAATAAAGTCTCAAAGGAGTGATACATACCAAATCAAAAATACAAAAACAGAGGTCTATAAATCTACTACTGTTTGGCCTGCTCTAGAAAGCACGGGTCGTACAATGGCGGATTCTCGCTCACATCTTTAGTAGCTAGCGTGTGGGGGGAGCTTAGGGTCAAACCCGGCAAGTAAAACAATAAGAAATAGGGAGCGTGTAATATAAACAAATAGGTAACATATGAGTGTGGATTACATTAAACGATAAAGTAACAATATCAAGTAGGGATATACATGCATATCAAGTCTAAGTTAATATCTTATTTTAGTTTATATTTTGAACTAAATTGTGAAGAAATAGACTCGTATGGTAGGTAGCATGCAATATGCACTAACAAGTAAAATATGAATTGATGTAAACAGCATATGCACATGTATGAGAAACAGTAATGATTAAGTAATAATATTATGTAGAGATATGCATGCATATCAAGTCTAACTTAATATCATATTTTATTTTATTTTGAACTAATTGGTGAAGAAATAGACTTGTATGGTAGGGAGCATGTAATATACACTAACAAGTAAAATATGAATTATTGTAAAAAAACATATGCACATATATAGGAAACAGTAATGATTAAGTAACAATATCAAGTAGAGATATACATGCATATCAAGTCTAACTTAATATCATATTTTATTTTATTTTGAACTAATTGGTGAAGAAATAGACCTGTATCGTGAAAGTACCCGTGCATATCCGGGACCCAGCCAAGATGTTGGTGCTGAACCAGTCGTGCCGCTAAGCATTCAAGCAGATCCGATACTGAGTACTTGGTCGTCCCATCAATATGGACTAAATAAGAGATGATGGCTCAGTACCATTTGGGCGCCCCGGCGGATGGGCTCCTATTTTGGTTGCGCAACCTATCCTAAACCTTTCACGATACAATATTTGTCCACCCTTTAGTTCTTCCATAACCCAAGATTTCAAGTTATATTACATGTAAATCAATCCGGAATATGAACTGATTATGTCAAGATTAATATATATACATGTCTAGTAATAAGTAAGATGTGGTCCATGTCAAAATCGGGTTAACAAGCAAGTCAGGATCCATGGCACTATCAAGACATGTGTATGTACTAACAAGAGAAATTCGACATATTTTAATGTATCTTATACAAGTAATTAGTATGTATATGTCAAGACAAGTATGATAGAGTGTCAAAATCAAGTTAACAGGTAAGTCAGGATTCATGGCATTATCAAGACATGTGTATATACTAATAAGGAAAATCCTACATATTTTCGTGTACCTTATATAAGCAACTAGTATATATATGTCAAGGCAAGTATGATGGAGTATAGAATGTTAGAATGAATGTTAAGAAAATAATCATGTATATAAACCACACATGAATACAAGTATACATATAAACACGTATGTGAGTATTAAGATGTAAAAATACCTATGATGATCATGTATGTGAATATACATGTACAATTATGCATATAAACACATATTAGGTAAGCAGTGTTCTAAATATCGGATACCGGTCCCATATCGGTCAGCCAAATTACATACCGGTTACCGGATACCGGGCGGGATATCGCGATATGACCCTAAATACCGGAGTGTCATATCGGTGTCATGCCAGTTAAAGAATAATCATATAATTGGCTATATAGAACATAATAAAACACATAAAATAAGTTAATAGTACTTACATTGACTTATTTATATTCAACTTACGAATTTGCAGATACCGTTTAGAACGTTCGCATATGCACAGAGCGACTTATAATCATAAAATTAAGAGAAATGAATTTTCAAGATAAAAAAAAAGTGTTTCTACAATACAGTGATATAATTTATAAAATTACAATATTGTCCTTTAAATGAGTTTATTTGAAACATACTAGAAACTTTAAATATCAGTTTTTACAACATATTTTCTAGCTAGATTCAGAGTCGACTGGTTCATTTGATGGCATGCCTTCCTCATCATCTGATGATGATTCTGATGATGATGTGTCAACTTCTTCCTCATCATCATCATCTGATGCGTGCCGCTGTTTAGACTTTGAAGATGATGGTGTTTTTCCCTTTGAAATTCTACTACTCTTTGACTTAGATGTTTTAACTCTTTCACTCTTTCTCTTCTTCGGATTAGCACCCATAGCAATTGATACCTGTCGAAAAGTCAATTGTTCTCTAGGAAAGACGTCATCATCATTAGTCTTATAAGGATCGCCATTCTTTTTTCCAGGCATGAACCACTCGGTGACCTTTTCCTCTTCATTGTATGCTACTAGTGGATCTCTGTTTGGAATTGAAAGTTTGCTCTTGAGCCTTGCATTGAATTTGACAAAGACTAAGTCATGCAATTTCTTGGAACTTAGCCTATTTCTTTTCTTCATATGCACCTAAATAAAAGATAATCACATGAAGTTCGTTTAGAACATATCTATTTGGAAAAAAGAAATATTTAATTAGAAAAGTTAAAATTGTAATACCATCTCAAATGTGCTCAAGTTCCGTTCACAACCGAAGAACTGGTTGCCAGACTCAAGATCCTCATTGTCATGATCCTCAATTCGGGAGCATCTGTCCCGTAGAATTGTCACCGTTGAGCTAGCAATGAATATTTAGAAATAGTTATTAGCTATTTAATAGTTTCTTAAATTAAAAATAAATTGAATTTTGCATTTCTTAAATTGAAATGCATACCTGGATTAATGATTCTCTTTACTACTGCCCTTGCAAAAGACATTCCAAATGATCCATTTTGATTTTGATACATTGGGAGTTGCTGTGCAATCTTATCAATCTATTATAATCATCTGGATAGAATTTGTGCATCACGTCAACGAAGCCTGACATGAACGACTCATCCGCATCAATCTCAGACTGCTTTGCATAGTAATACAGAGGGTTCAAGAAATATCCAGCTCTATGCAGAGAATCCTTAAGTTTTTCCTCTCATCTCCTATCAATAATCTTCCATATTGGAAGATATTTCTTCTCTTCACCCCCTAGAGCATCTCTTATCTCCTCTTTAGCAGTCTCTAGGTCACCATACAGAAAACCCATTGAAGGGACCTTGTCCCCATCAACTCTACGCAAAACTTTCACTAGTGGAGTAAATACTTTTAGGGCAAAGTTTGTGTTGTCCCAAAATTTGTTGCTAGCAATTATTTCTGCAACCTAAACATTCATAAAAATATGTATTAAAAAATTTGAATAACGTATAATTTAAAATTATAAAATTATAAAATAAATTTTTTTATTAATTTAAATAAATACTTTCTTGTCTGCATCTGTTCTGGACAGAGTGCAATCCATCCAGTCATCAGAAATAAACATATGCTGCAGCTCCTCTCTGATTGATGATAAAGAGAGAAATGCTGTGGCAAACCAAGTTGTACCCGGCCTTATTAGCTCTCCACCAATCGCTTTCCTCATAATATCTAAAGATTTGGTGTGACTGTATATGTACACGGAGACTGATCTCCCCATCATAATTGCACTTCGGATATGTTTAATCTTTTCAATATCCGCAAGTATCAGATTAACTGTATGTGCTGCACAAGGTGTCCAAAATATATTTGGATGCGTCAGAGCCAATGTGTTTGCTGCAGCCATATTGTTCGAGGCATTATCTGTCACAATCTGTACAACATTTTCCACGGCAACCTCTTTCATTCCCCTCTCCACAAATTTGTAAATATAAGTGCCATCGTGTCTCTCAGAAAATGCATCTTGAGACAATAAGAAGGCTGTACCGGCCGGACAATATACAACGATATTCATTAAACTTCTCTCTTTCCGATCCGACCACGCATCAGTCATTAAAGTGCAGCTATTTGTTCGGCAACTTCGTTTGAATGATTCAAAAATTGCATTTGTCTCCTCGACCTCTCTCTGGAGGCAAGTCTCGCTTAGCTCGTATGGGCTAGCAGTCTGTAAGTTTGATCCATACATGCTAATGGTTTGGACCATCTGCATAAAAGCTAGCTGCGTAGCAATATTGAATGCAATTCCTCCTTCATAAAAAAAAAACCTGGCAATGTATCGAATTGCATCGTCTCTGGCCTTTTTTCTGGAGGCTGATGGCACGGTAGGCTATTTTTGAGCTGCTTCTACTGCTTTCTCGACCGATCGAATAGCAAATTGATCCATCGGTCCTGTTGTTTTGCGAGAAGATTGACCTGTTGTTTTGCGAGAACATGACTCCTCTCGAGTTGTTTCCTCATCTTCTTCTCCAACACGAACTTCTTTTAACAAATTTTGAAGTTCTGTTGCTTTTTCTTCCTTTACTTCTCTAGTTTTATTCAGCATTATCAGAGTTTTCTACTTCACATCATCTGAGACCAGGGGACAGCCTCTGACATTCCCGCTGACATGACCTAAATGTTCCTTCAAACGGGTAATGTCTCTCCTATATTCATTCTTACAGAAATTACACTCTACTTTATTGAGCTTATTGGGTACTTTTTTTCCTCATTCTCAAGCTGGATCTTTACCTTTTTGTTTCTCTTGAATATTGGAAGCACCAGAAGAGAACATCATTCAAACTATTTCTGACCTCAAAAAAGTGGAGTGAAAAAAGACAAACAATTAATTGATTAAATAACTAAATAATTGTTACACTTAATTTATATTAACTTAATCTATTTAAGAATTCAAGTTTTTACTAAAATAAATAAAGTTAATAAACATAATCTAAGTTAAAAAAATAATCATATAAATGCTGTGTATTTATGTGTATTCACTGTTTTAAAACACTGCAAATATATGTCAATGTTTACAATACATGTTATGTGATGTCTCATACTCGTCTCGTGTATTTCACATCAAATTGTGTCATATACAGTTGCAATCTCCCTTCACTTTAATGAACAAAAACAAACTTATATTATTTCACATAACCAAACCGAAGAAGCCAATAACAACCTGTTTTGCTTAATATCAATTTAGTCCCAAAGCAATCACAGATTTATGAGTGCAGGTGGCAACTGCCAACAAACTGTTTTAGTTAATTGAATAATGCATCTATACTATGAAAATTGTATTAAATTGAATATGCTGCTACATTCACTGTACCCACCATGTTTAAAACATAATTAAAGAAATTATAATCTGCAACAACAATAACAATGTTTAACAAACAAAATTAATAATCATATACTGAGACCAATCCAACCACCAGATCATCCAGAAGTAGTACGTGGTAGCATGAAGCATTAATTTGGACCGAATCAATATCGAAATATACTTGAACTTTTAGCTATCCTGGAACCAACAACTTTAGTGACTAATACAAGAAACTAATCATATTCAGATATTCAGAAACTAATCATAGTCAGTTAATACAAATTTACACACAAACTCATACACACAAAATCAGTGAATACACATAAATAGTAAATACTAATACAAATTTATAAATTTTATCTACCATAAAACTCATACACACAAAATCAGTGAATTCGAACCACTGATTCAACTGAATCAGTGATTTGATTCACTGATTCAGTGTGAATCAGTGATTCGAATTCACTGTAAACTACAATCACAAATTCAGCCCTCCCAACTTAACTATTCACCTTAAATTACACCCAAAAAAATTCTAACATAAATCGCAATCCATTAAACCTAAATAGCACAATTATAAAAGAAATTGAAGAAATTTGTAACTCTAAATCAAATTAACATTAAAAAAGCAAACTTCACTTACCTGGCCGGCGGTCACTGTCCCACTGGAGAACGGCAAGCACCCTTCGAAGACTCCCAGACTGGGAGAAGAGCAATCGGAGAGCGGAGAAGAAAGAGAGATAGAAAACGAGAGAGATTTATGGATGGATTGGGAAATTAGGGTTAGGGTTAGGACCGTTCTGCTCGATCGGCCGATGATCGCGGGAGAGAACGAGAGAGAGAGCCAGAGAGTGGAAGAAGAAGAATCGGAGAGAGATTTAGGGCTGGTTTGGGAAAATTTGGACTAGAGTTTGGTCGCGAGGAGGGAACGATAGCCTGGATCGTCGGAAGAGAAAAAAAGAGAGAAAACGCAAAAAAATTACCCTTTCTCTCCCATCCCGACCCGTTTTATTTTTTAACGGATCGGATCTTAACTAGTTAATGGGTTTAAGCCGTAACCAAAATCCAAAACCCATTAACCGATATTATCTAATACCGGCCGGTATTTCACATCTCGATACCGACCGATATATCGTCACGTGGCCGATATATCGGCCCATGCCGGTCCAAAACGATAAATGGTAAAAAAATGCCCATATTGTCTCGTTTCTTCAATTTTAACGATATACCGGCCGATATACCGGTATATCGGCCGGTATTTAAAACAGTGTAGGTAAGTAGGTACTAAATTGTAAAGATATGAATTAAATAGGTTTAACACCTTTATAACGATTACTTTAACAACATATTGATTTTCTAAATTCTAAAATGATTTCATAATATGGAAAGTAGTAAATTTATTAAATCTTAGACATGTATATATTTTTCAAGTAAACATGGATTAGCATAGAAAGAATTATGACCTAACATAATATCTCGTATAAAAAAAATATTTTAACAATTTAATGTAGAAACTTATTTGAAACCTTCTCTTTAAAAACATGATTATGAATATATATATATATATATATATATATATATATATGTTTTAATGGCAAGTGGAAAGTGATTTAAAATCATTGCATTATACACGAATAATTTATGTAGAAAACTTCAAATTTATATCTAATATGATGAACATTCATAAAGTTGGCATTTTTATAATTTAAAAATTAAGCATATAGTTTAACTTTACAACTTGTAGTTTAAGAATGAGAGATTATAAATGAAATGATAAATTCGATACATAAATATAAAGTAAAGTGTAAAAATCATATTTTTTTATTTTTCTAGAACAATCATAGAGGAAGGGGAGCCTTGGCGCAATACTAAAGGTTGTCGCCATGTGACCTGGAGATCACAGGTTCGAGTCGTGGAAACAGCCTATTGCAGTA
The DNA here is from genome assembly GCA_036321105.1 of Dracaena cambodiana. Lineage (NCBI taxonomy): Eukaryota > Viridiplantae > Streptophyta > Magnoliopsida > Asparagales > Asparagaceae > Dracaena > Dracaena cambodiana. The sequence continues at coordinate 28,672,008 of JAYEPQ010000017.1, forward strand.
AAAAAGTAAGGTATGACTGCGTACAAAACATCTAAGTGGTCCGACGCTTTCCCGGACCCCGTGCATAGCGGGAGTTTTGTAGCACTGGGCTGTCCTTTTTTTTAGAATAATCATAGAGATTTTTGTATAGAGATATTATTTTTTTAAGTTTTAACAAATCAAAATTCTAAGTTAAGCATAAACAATTAGAGTTAGAAATAAAACATGAGAGTGGATGTGATTTTACTTGTCTTGATGGGTAGGAAGATAAGCCTATTTTGAAACTAAAGAACTTTTCCTTTTCTTCTTCTCTTTTCTTATTCTTCTTCTCTTTTCTTCTTCTTCGCTTGAGTTGGAGTAAAAAAAAAAATAAAAGGAAGAGAGGAATGAAAAATAAAGGAGAGAAAATAAATGAAAGAAAGGGAAGAAAAAAATATAGACAAATAGGAGATATAAGGCAAGATGATGGCTTGTCATGCTTGGCCAAAAGACAAGCATGGTGAAGGTAAGGTATGGGTGAATAAAGACAAAATAGGTATAGGACAAATGACTAGTAATAATAGGTTATTAGAGTTGTTTAGGACTATAATTTTAAATTAAACTAACCCAAATAAAGCCAAATTTCATCTTTACAAGTCAAAAGAAAAGAGACTAGTCAGGTAATAGAAACATATACAGTCATATGGAATTGTCAAGTGCATAAGATTTTTAACTTCTTAGTCTTGAGTACATCTCAGATGTCTTTGATATATCTGGGATATGTTATAAGTTTTGGGATACGTGAAGGAATGCCTCGCAAGTATTCATCCAGTATCAACTATAACAATTAAGCATATATACACTTCTTTGTCAGAGAATCCATCGATTGAGAGTACAAGTTGAGATCAGCCTCCCAGACCATGGTGTTTTGGAATCTTTAAAAGTGAGGAGCCTGGTGTGATATAATGAAAGTTTGGTTCAATGTTTAAGGTAGTGTATGATGATAACATGTATCTTATATGTGTTTATACCCTTTCTGCATGTATATCAGCTCAAGTAAAGATGGTGATAGACAGAAATCTTGAGTAATATGATTCATCATTCAGCATTTGATACCGAAATGCAACCAACAAATCCAAATGCAAGTATCTTTATTTGGAAATCAAGTACAAGTATCTATAATCTACGTGGGCTGAAGTTGACTTTGAAGCTGGGGATTCATATTTTTGCCTCAGTGGGGATTTGCTCACTGGACAATCTAAGTTAATCAAAAGAAAGGTTTAGCCTGGCTCTGTCAACTCCTGAATAAACTAAGCATAACTTACTATGTAGGAAGTCATTTATACTTCTTGGATGTTTCCTTGCTTGTAGCAGGTATTCCTTTGGTAAGGATCAAATCTAGTTTGTACTAATATTGTACATAGTGGATACGTGTACATGAATACTTTAAATCATAAAAATCTAGGATATGGGCATGTAGCGGATGTGGAAAAACAAAACTATGTGCTTAATTTTATTTATATATGGCATGAAATTATAAGGACATGTATGATGGAGTAGTGACCAATATCAAAACATGTGGTGGTTTAACAAGTGATTTTTCTATCACAATTGGATTGCATCAAGAATCTGCATTGAGCCCATTCTTATTTGCTATAGTGATGGATGAGCTTACTAAAGTCATTCAGGATGAGATATCTTGGTGTATGCTATTTGCTGTTATATTGTCTTAGTTGATGAGACAAGAGCAGAGGTAAATACCAAATTAGAGTTATGGAGGCATACATTAGAATCTAGAGGTTTTAAATTGAGTAGGTCTAAAACAGAGTATATAGAGTGTAAATTTAGTAAACGACGGACCATAACGACGGACCATAAACTATAATGCTGTAAAACTGGATAGGCAAGAGATACAAATGAGCAGTCAATTTAGATATTTGGGTTCTATTATTCAGAATGATGGAGAGATCGATAATGATGTTAACTATAGGATACAAACTGGATGGTTGAAATGGAGGAGGCCATTAGGAGTTTTATGTGACCGTAACATTCCATTAAGATTGAAATTTTTTTTTTATAGGACTGCATTAGGCCAGCTTTATTATATGGCACGGAATGTTAGGCTATAAAGAAACGTCATTCGTAGAAGATAAGTGTAGTAGAGATGCACATGCTCCGTTGGATGTGTGGCAACACTAGGAGAGATAAAGTGAGAAATGAAGATATTCGTGTTAAGATAGGCATAGCCTATCGATGAGAAGATGCGAGAAAATTGCTTATGATGGTTTGGTCATGTGCAACGTAGGCCTACAAGTGTACCAGTTCGAAGATGGGAGTTTATCAATGTAGGACAAGTTAAAAGAACAAAAGGAAAATCAAAGAAAATATGGATGGAGGTGATACGCAAAAATATGGAGTCTAGGTTTAAATAAGGAGATACTTGATAGAAATGAATGGAGAAGGAATCTCAAAGTGATCGATCCGGCATGATTCTTTTTTTAGTTCATGTAGCCTTCCCCAAATACTTGGGATAAAAGGCTTAGTTGTTGTTATTGTTGTATGGCATGAAATTGTAAGTCTATAATGGTTGAAGAACATAATAACCTAGAATATATACTATTTCCAAGTAATGAATTAATAATCAAGAAATGTCATAACAATTCTTCACTGAGGAGTGAACAAGTTATATAAATGTATCTAGAAATCAGATGGAATTCCTAAACTTATCATATATGTATCAAGTTTTTAACTTCTTAGTGTTGGTTACATCTCTAATACATCTTTGATACGTATAAGATAATAGGATACATTATAAATTTCAAGATAAGTCGTAGGAGCATCCGACAACTATTCATCAGGTATCCGAGTATCAAGGTATCTATAATGTAGTGGATTCAGGTCCGTCTTCTTGATTGAAGTATCCCTAAAATATAGGATCACAATTGAAGGCAAGCTTTTCCTTACTTGAGGGGGCAATCTGGCCATAATTACTACAGTTAACATGAAGGAGGTCCAAGGATGAGCTTTTCCTTACTTGAGGGGGCAATCTGGCCATAATTACTACGGCTAATATGAAGGAGGTCCAAGGATGATAGTAAGAATCATTCCAATTGATTCTCTTGACAAAAGAATTGACACCGCATATTTCAAAGCATTTGGAGGAACCCAATAAGATTTGGCAGACCTCTTTAATAAGATTTGGCAAACTAAAAAGATGGCCAAATGAATAGAGGAAGAGTAGCCTAGTACCTTTATATAAGAATAAGGGTGATATTCAGAGTTGTTCTAACTACCGTAGAATAAAACTCATATGTCAAACTATGAAGCTTTGGGAAAGGATAATTGAACATAGATTGCGACAAACTGTTAAAATATCGGAGAACCAGTTTGGATTTATGCCGGGACGATCAATAACAAAAACTATTCATTTACGTCGTCAACTTATAGAGCGATTCCGAGAGAGAAATAGAGATTTGCATATGGTACTTATTGACTTAGAGAAAACCGATGATAAGGTACTACGAGAGCTACATTGGTCAACATTGATGAAGAAAAGAGTCCCTATCAATTATATTGATATAGTTAAGAATATGTATGATGGAGTAGTGACTAATATCAGAACATGTGGTGGTTTAACAAGTAATTTTTTATCACAATTTAATTGCATTAAGGATCTGCATGAAGTTCGTTCTTATTTTCTATAGTGATGGATGAGCTTACTAGAGTTATTCAGGATGAGATACCTTGGTGTATGTTATTTGCTGATGATATTGTTTTAGTTGATGAGACAAAAGTAGGAGTGAATGTTAAGTTAGAGTTATGAAGGCACACATTAGAATTTAAATGTTTTAGATTAAGTAGGTCTAAAACATAGTATATGGTGAGTAAATTTAGTAAACGACGGGTTCTAAACTGTAGTGCTGTAACACTGGATGGGCAAGAGATACAAATGAGCAGTCAGTTTAGGTATTTGGGTTATATTATTCAAAATGATGGGGAGATCGACAGTGATGCCAACCATACAAGCTGGCTGGTTGAAATGGAGAAGTGCAACGAGAGTTTTATGCGACTGTAACATTCCGTTAAGGCTGAAAGGAAAATTTTATAGGACTGCTATTAGGCCAAGTTTATTATATGGTACATAATGCTAGGCTATAAAGAAACGTCATTCACAGAAGATAAGTGTAACAGAAATGCGCATGTTTCGTTGGATATGCGGCAACACTAGGAGAGATAAAGTGAGAAATAAAAATATTCATGCTAAAATAGGTGTAGCCTCCATTAATGAGAAGATGCGAGAAAATCGCTTACGCCCATGTGCAATGTAGACCTACAAATGCACTAGTTCGGCGAGAGGAGGTTATCAATGTAGGACAAGTTAAAAGAGTAAAGAGAAAACTGAAAAAAAATATAGATGGAGGTGATAAAAAGATGTGGATTGTAGAGTTTTAAATGAGGAGATACTACTTGATAGAAATGAATGGAGAAGGATTATCAACGTGATCGATCCAGCGTGATTCTCTTTTGGTTCATGTAGCCTATCCCAAGTACTTGGGATAAAAAGGCTTAGTTGTGGTTGTATCTTGAGGAACCCAATCAAAGAAAGCTCATTTTTTGTTGCTAGGATGTAGTGAATTTGTATAAAGTGTTGGCTTTGACCTAAATTTCTTTCTAGAGTGATCTGATTGGAAATTTCTAAAAATTTAAAATTTCTCTACTATGGCGAATTCATATTTCCTTACATGGTGGCTAGGTATTTGCTCTCTGTACTAGATTTTTAGTTTTTTTTTTTTCCTTTTTGTAATTACAGGTAGATCTTTTTTGACTGATGCCATATAAGGTTTTCAAGTGGACAGTATCTGAAAAATAATATGCGGGAATATTTTCCTTCCATTTACCTCTGTTTCGTTGTGATTCTTTGTAGCATCATTCATATTCCTTCATAGGTTGCCTGACAATATTTCCTGGCTATAGTGGCTCACATTTACAAACTCATCTATAGCAGTTTAAAATCCATGACCATTTCATCAACTGTGACATGTATGACGTGTGTAAGAAACATAGATGTAGAGCTGGCATGTGATAGATAATTATAGAGAAAATTATTCACCGTGCGTATGATTATGAGAAGAGAGACATAAGTGATGCTGATGCATAAAACTATGTTGATATTTTCCAGAAAGTGATACATCCCTACGGGCGAAGACGGAGAACCAACTTCACAAGTTAACAGCTGAGATTAGCAGGGAATAAAGATAACAAATAGAAAATATTAGCGTGGCTTTTAACATTAAAACATTCCGATGGTCGGCTTTTGCTTTATTATTGCTGTGGTCCTGATTTCCTGGTATGGTAAATGTAGGACAAAAGTCCTAATCCGGAAGATATATCTGATGGGCTGTATAATATATTAATATCATTATATGCTTATGCAAGAATGCATATACTACTGGTGAAGTTTGCCTCTCATGTATCTTATACGTGTCCTCTCATGTATCTTATACATGTCAATTTACGGATGATTATCTTCTTGTTGCACTATTGATTTATTCATATTTTATCTGTATGTTACTTTTAACTCTTAAAAATTAAATCTCTGCTCTTGTCGGGTTAAAGCCGAGGTAGCAGCCAATCTTTTCTAACTTTTTTTCAGGAAAGTTTTGAAGTGGTTCTGTAACTTTCCAGATACATTATCTAGAAAATTCATTTTGCGCATTTGATAAAAGCTATCCCTTGGTACAGGTTGCTGCATTTAGAGCAACACTAGAGGAGATTTCTGAGTCATCACTTTTGGTACATGTTGTGGATATCAGGTATGTAAATAGTCTATGGGTTTGTGTATTTTATGATCTAAACATGGTTGTAGCAAGCATTGATTTATTGATACTCTTGATGTAACAAAGCCCAGCCATCCACTAGCTCAGCAACAAACTGATGCTGTTGACAAAGTTCTTGAAGAATTAGATGTGGCATCAATTCCTAAACTGGTAGTTTGGAACAAGGTAAAGGAGTAGTGTTCTCCTTTGTGATGTTTGAGTATGTTCCATTTTCTGCATTCTTGATATTCTATTGCATCTCAATGAGGTACCATCTGATAGAAATAAAGTATGTTATTTTAGTATGTGACTGCTTAATGGAAAGCTTTTGCTATAACGTTAGCCCGTCTCAATTAGAGACTGGAAGACTGTACATGTTTTACACATGGAAGAAAGCAGACATGAAGGGAAAATGATCTATATTTGATGTTGGGTTTAAATTCAGGATCTTTTAGCCAGGTGCTCAGACTCCTCTGTTATCCAGAAACTTGAGCTAGTAAGTTGTAAGAGAAAGGTATTTTATTGCGGCATTGATGCAAGATGGAAGCGATTTAGGGTTTTGTTATGGGGGGATTTGAGGATTTTACAGATGAACTAGAAGATAGGATTCAAACTAACACCCAGGCAAATCATACACCCACTCTTACCTGAATCACTTGCGAAAAAATTTAGTAGTAAACTTGCAATCATGTGCCAATACTAGGAATATCTCATGTCTTAATATCCACAGAGCACTATGTATATCACCTTTGTGCATAACGCGTGCAAAACAAAATAAAATACAAATATTTGAACTCTAACTAGAGATCTTAAGTAAATTAAAAGGCTAAATAAAATAACTCGAATAAAATTTGTGCCCTCATCAATTCTTCCCATCATGGAAACATTCACCATCGGTGAATGGTAATGATGGTACGAAACAAGCAAGTCCGACTAAAGCTTGCTCCATCTCCTTTAACTCATGCCATTCTTTACTTAGAACACTATTTTCTGGCTTTAATAATGGATCTTCTAGGTAAAGATATCTAAAAAGATAATTCTTGCTCTAAAGCCAAAAGAAATCTCTCTTCGACTGACTTTATGATATGTAGGGTCATCTCACTTTTGAAATAAGATTCAAAATGTTGTAAAACATATATGTATAATAATAGGACAATCCATCTAAAAGCCAGATCTGAATACAAGTTCCTCAAAAGTCTCTCTGACGTAGATAAAAAAACGCTTCTAAAAATCAAAATCCTTGAACTTTTCATTCATCTCATCCCACATTTCTTTACGTCTACTATACATTCATATAGCAGCCCAATAAACTTCAGCTCAATAAACTTTAGCTGAACCAATAAGTCTCCACTTAGCAAACTGGATTACGTGCTTAAAAATTCGTACAAATCGAAACAACAGTCCATGTTTGATATCCAATCACAAAAATCGCGAGTCATGTGTACCATAAAAATTGGGAGACTACCCTCATCTCTTGTTAGATTTCTTCTCTCCTAGTAGCACACGAATCACAGTACTCTTACCCTCTAATGCGATGATGTGAATCCACACTTCGTGACTTTAGAGGACACCTAATTGTTGTATTAAATTCAGACATATCTGCAACTTAACCTAGGAATGCGAAAACGTCTCAACCAAACATGCGGATGAATATGCACAAGTCATAGAGAATAAATGCGTGAATGTAGGAGCAAATTAAGCCACCATAATGGCCAAGTTTTTCAATATGTAGGAAAATGTAACTTCTTGTTATGCAGTGGAATGCAAAATACAAAGAAAATCAATTGATAGATAGTGATAACAATGATCACTTTCAAATCTCAGCAAATGACAAGAAAAAAAATGCAAAATTTAATAAATTGGAGTGTTGATGCAAGTAAGATTTACTTTGAGGATACAGAGAAACTCGACATTAGGACGAAAGTCTTATAGAGTTGTTGAGATTCTGTGTGAAGTCTGTCTTGAAAATCTCAAATAGTCCAGAAAATCTAAACTGCTCAAATCGGATGCAAAACAGGCTTAGTTTGGTCCACATATTGGTTGAAACATGAGCAGAACTATAGAACAACACTATAGTAACCGAAAATACTGTAGTAACTGAATATACTATAACATAATATTGTAGCAACTAAAAATATTGTATTGCATACTGTAGTAGCAAAAATACTTGTAGCAATTTTTGTCTTTTTCCCTTTACTTTCTTTTCTCTATATATTCACTGTCTCTCTTAAACTAAACTTAAAAACAAAAAAAAAATGGAAAATGATCTAGATGGATCTAAGATAGGGTTTGATGAAAGGGATTTAAAAATAGATTTTTAAGCTCTGACACCAAAATTGATGTAGGACGGAAACGATTTATGGTTTTGTAATGGGAATTTAGGAATTTTATGGATGAGTTAGTATTTGATAAAAAAGAAGATAGGATCAAGCCTCATACCTAGTTAAACCTCACACTCCCACTCTTACACAAATCACTCAAGGTAAGATTTAATAGCAAACTAGTAAATTACTTGTCAATAAACTAAGGTTTCAAATGTTTTAATATCTCATGTCTTAATAAAACGTGTCTACAAAGCAATATTGGATTTACTGTGATCCACCAGCTTAGGTAAGTTATGTGAGCTAGCAGCGAAAAAATAATGATTCCATTATTTTGTTTTATAAATGTCATGGATCATGATCTCCACCTCAGCTTTTTTAGAATCAAATTTTACAGGTTTTGGAGCTCATTTGTCTTTCTATCAAGTCAAGTAGATACAAGATATAATATTATAAAAAATCGTTAATTTTGTGTCAAAATGATGTAAAACCAAATTAAAACTAAAAACTAATAAATTGAGTATGAGTGAATCCTAGTGAGTTGAGATCATAATTAAAAAATATTTTCAAAAAAAATTGTAGATAGTGGAAATACACTACAACACAGGTAACTTACATGTGTTGTTAGCTCATTTTCATTATGCTCAAATAATATTTGTAAAAAAAACTGACCACAGCACATGCAATTAAACTAAAACCAAATAAAATACAATTCCTAATCAAACTCTATCTACAAGTCTCAAATAAAATGAAATGCTAATAGTTCTTATGGAAATTTGGTTCTCATAAGACATCCAACAGAAGAGTTATTTATAGTGCTTTCAGATGGTCTAATTTGTAGAATAATTGGAGAAAGAATAGTTTGGTTAACCTAAATTTTTTACTAAGAGTTCCATTTGCATCTCACATCCGTTAAGTATCCAGATATGAGCAGATATCACAATGAGCCCCAGTTAGACTTGGGGTTGATAGCCAGTAACCAATATTCTTTTTTGTTTGAAATACCATGTAAAGATAGTGCTATCCTTGTAGGATTTTAATATTAGCAACTATCTATCTCTTGTATGTTACATGGAAGAATGTGACTTTGTTTTTTAGGGAGAAGAGAGCTATGGTAAGTTAAAGAGGTAGTGAGATATATTGATCTCTTCTTCTAACCTTGTTCCCCTATAGTAAATCTTTTTCATTTTTGCCCCTTAGACATAGGCCAAATTTGGTTGGCCGAACCACATTATTTATTTGCGTTCTTGTGATGCTTGAATTTTTCTAGTGTTTTGAGACCAAATTTGGAGCAATTGGTATTAGAGCTATAGTTGTGAGTTCGAGCTTAGGCGATGGAGGATGGATTATGTCAAGTTGGCATTAGCGACCAACGAAGGTTCAAGTAGCAAGAAGAAGAAAAAGGATCTCGGTATGCGAATCTTGGTTGTGGTCCAAAAGGAGTGAAATCAGTGTGATGTGCAAAATGTCAGAGATGACTTTAGGTTTGGTTTTCTACGAACCACCACATGGATGTTATTAGCCACATGGAGGATCTAGATGAGATAGTATAAGAAATACCCGCTAGAGAAACTATTTATTGGTGGTAATCTCAATGGGCATGTAAGAACTAGTCATAATGGATTTGATAGTGTACATGAAGGATTTGGTTTTGGAGAAAGAAATGAAGCAGCTAACTCAATTTTAGATTTTGTTTTGTCTTATGATTTAATTTTAGCAAATACTTGGTTTAACAAGAGAGTTTCTCACTTAGTTACTTTTAAAAGTGGATCGAATGCAAACCAAATAGATTTCTTTTTAAGTAGAAGAGTAAATAGAGCTAGTTGTATCGATTTTAAGATAGTGCCAGGTGAGAGTATAGTTATCCAATATAAATTCTTAGTTTTAGATATTCATATTAGATAGAAACTTAGAAAGATTAAGTGTAAGTTAGATCCTAAAATTAAGTGGTGACGATTAGAAGGTAATCAAAAAGTTTTTGTAAATAGAGTAGTACAAGAAGCAGATTGGAGGGACCATGATGATTTTAATATAACATGGAACAAAATGGCTAGCTGCATTAAAAGAATAGCTAAACATATATTCGGTGAGTCGAGCGGTGGTGCTCCACCATGTAAGGATATATCATGGTGGAATGAAGAGGTCAAAAATGCTATTAAGATCAAGCGAGACTTTTATAGAGATTTGAATAATAATAATAATAATAATGAAATAAGTTTTAAGAACTATAAACTAGTAAAGAAGGAGGCTAAGAAAGCTGTTCGGGATGCAAAAACTAAATTATATAAACAAGTGTACTTGAAGTTGGATAATAAAGAGGCAGAAAAGGATATATATATAATTGCTCGAATAAGAGAGAAAAGTCTAAAGACTTATGTACTGTAAAGTGTATTAAAGATGAGGATCAGACGGTTTTAGTCCGAGATGAAGAAATTAAAGAAATATGGAAAAATTATTTTGATAGATTATACAATGATAGTTTTACTCAAGATTTAGGAGATCTTATTATTCAATGTGAGGATATGAATCGTAGTTTTATGCGCAGAATTAAAGAGTCTGAAGTAAAAGAGGGTTTGAAGAGAATGAAATCAAGAAAAACTGTTAGTCCAGATGAAATTCCTATAGAGGTATGGAGATACTTAGAAGGGATTGGTGTGAGGTGGCTAACAGATCTTTTTAACAAGAGTTGGCAAATTAAGAAAATATCAAATGAATGGAGGAAGAGTACTCTAGTATCTCTGTATAAGAATAAGGGCGACATTCAGAGTTGTTCTAACTATCGGGGAATAAAACTCATGTGTCACATTATGAAGCTTTGGGAAAGGGTAATTGAATATAAATTGCGACAAACTGTTAAAATATTGGAGAACCAGTTTGGATTTATGCCGGGACGATCGACGACAGAAGTTATTCATTTACTTCGTCAACTTATAGACCGATTCCGAGAGATAAATATTTGCATATGGTATTTATTGAATTAGAGAAAGGCTATGATAAGGTTCCACGAGAGATACTTTGGTGAACACTGATGAAGAAAATAGTTTCCATAAAGTATATCGATATAATTAAGGACATGCATGATGGAGTAGTGGTCAATGTCAAAACATATAGTGGTTTAACAAGTGATTTTTCTATCACAATTTGATTGTATTAAGGATCTGCATTGAACCCATTCTTATTTGCTATAGTGATGGATGAGCTTACTAAACCCATTCAGGATGAAATACCTTAGTGCAATGTTTAAAATAGCGATAACGGTAACGTAACGTTTTGCCTTTGTTAGGTTATGTCGCAAATAGCGTAACGCATAACGTTGGTTATGCAATTTTCTATTTATTTAATAAAAATAAATATAAAACCATATAAAATAATTTTAATAAATTGAATTTTTTTAAAATATCTAAAAAAATATAAAATTATTTTGTAATACATAATCTATTCAAATGTTATATTAAGTTTTACAATAATTTCCATATATCTTCATAAATTATATTAAATCTGCAACCGTAATTCCCATCATCATTTAAATGAAAAAGCAAGATTCCAATTTTTTATTTCGATTCTAATTATTATCATTATTATAATTTATATTTTGTAAAGTTTAATTTATCTTATTTATGATTGTTAATTTCAGTTCAATTAAAAATTCAATAAAATCAACAAGTAAAATATTTTAGCAACCGGACGTGAAATAAAACAAGTGAACAAGGAAATAAACTTAAATTATCAAGTTAGAAATTCCAAAAGCAATGAAACTAGCCAACAATTAATTAAGAAAATTACAGCAATTCCCTAATAATCAAAATAATAATCAACAACAATATATAAATTACTAAAAAAAATTAATTGTAAATAACGTAGCATAACGTAATTTAACGTAACGTTATGTAATATAACGTAAAATAACATAAAAAACGTACTGTTACGGTGCACTGAGTTATTTCCAGTTGTTACGTAGCGTTGGTATTCCGTTAGGTTACGTAACGCAGTATAACGGGTTTCATAACACGTTATTTTCAATAATGCCTTAGTGTATGCTATTTGCTGAAAATATTGTATTAGTTGATAAGACAAGAGTAGGGGTAAATACCAAGTTAGAGTTATTGAGATATACATTAGAATCTAGAGATTTTAGATTGTGTAGGTCTAAAACAGAGTATATGGAGTGTAAATTTAGTAAACGACGGACCATAAACTATAATGCTGTAAAACTGGATAGACAAGATATACAAATAAGCAGTCATTTTAGATATTTGGGTTCTATTATTCAGAATGATGGAGAGATCGATAATGATGTTAACCATAGAATATAAACTGGCTAGTTGAAATGGAGGAGGGCAATGGGAGTTTTATGCGACCGTAACATTCTGTTAAGATTGAAAGGAAAATTTTATAGGACTGCTATTAGGCCAGTTTTATTATATGGCACGGAATGTTGGGTTATAAAGAAACGTCATTCACAGAAGATAAGTGTTGCAGAGATGCGTATGCTCCGTTGGATCTGCGGCAACACTAGGAGAGATAAACTGAGAAATGAAGATATTCGTGCTAAAATAGGTGCAGCTCCCATCGATGAGAAGATGCGAAAAAATCGCTTACGATGGTTTGGTCATATACAACGTAGGTCTACAAGTGTACCAGTTCGAAGAGAGGAGTTTATTAATGTAGGACAAGTTAAAAGAACGAAGGGAAAACTGAAAAAAATATGGATAGAGGTGATACGCAAAAGATATAGAGTTTAGAGGTTTAAATAAAGAGATATGACTTGATAGAAATGAATGGAGAAGGAATATCAAAGGAGAAGGAATATCAAAGTGATCGATCCGGCATGATTCTTTTTTTGGTTCATGTAGCCTACCCCAAATACTTGGGATAAAAGGCTTAGTTTTTGTTGTTGTATGCAGAGATGATTGTTGGTTTAGACTAAAATCAGAGATCACTTATGGATATTTGGTGCTCCAAGGTCCATAGTTCCCCTGGATGATTGAGCTATACTCATAATAAAGAGAAAGAGCGTCCATATGTGAGTATAATTTCACATCAGATATAACATGAAAAGTTCATGATTTAAATAGGAAGTTAGATCCACTACCTATTAGGTTAAGATTTTGGGTGGATTAGATTGGTTTTCAGTTTTATATTTAAAACCCATCATTCTCCCATGACGGCCGGACGTGTCTCCCTAAAACCTCAAGTGCATGCTTCCTTGATATTATATTGACAGGCATGAGCTTGTTTGAGCATTTGGGACACATGCTTCCTTTAGAAAGCCTATGAAGTATGTACACGGACATGGAATACGGATACAACATAACATAGATACTGGTACTCAATAAATTCTAGAGAAATAGGATACGGGCATACGAGGACACAAGTATGTGTCATTTATATATTTGTTTATATATAATACACATGAAAACAAGTAATCATTAAGACATTTTATTTGAAATAGAAAGAAAAGAAGAAAAACCTCAATGATTTAATATTATATACTAATTAAGTAACTATATTAATGAAAATTAATCAAAATTGATGAAATATGATAAAAAGATGACTTTTTAAAATCAAGTGATTACAAAAGTATGAATACCAGTTCAACACTCAAAGTAATATGAATGCACAGTTCAATTGTTACAATTGCTTAATAAAAATCACAACTTTCCTTGAAATAATTTGGGAACCTGTGACAAGAAAATCTAGTCAAAGTGGCTTTTTGGCTTCATGGACGATCCGACACCAATATAACACAGAGATCGACAAGGATAATCCATGAAGGAACAAGGAGATGAAGAATCGTACTTGCTAGAGATGTGGTGTTGAACATAGCAAAAGATTATCGTGATGATATGAGCCCTCTGCTCAATGAGCTTGATATGAAAGCTCCTCCTTCGTGCATAGCGATGGAGTTGATAGAGATGAAGCAAATATTTTGTTGATGTGAAGATGTTACTTTTGGAGAAGATGAAGACCACTCTCGTGAGTTTTTCAATCGTCTGAACAACTGAAGGAACTGAGCACCCTTCAACATTGGAGATCAAGGATTTTTATAGAGATTATGGGCTCTTACATCCTTCAACTTTAAATCTTGCCTTTTAATCAATCTCATTTTAATCTAAATCATTCATGGAGTTTTACTACTTTTAGGATAGAAGGAAACCACTTTCCAAGTAAGCTTTCATAAAAAATTGCATTGAAAACCCCAAAACTTGCAGTTGTCATTGAGCGGTCTACGGCGAGATCAACCGCTAAAGAGATTGTGGAATATCATGAAATTATGCAGTTCATAGTGTGGCAATCGCGGCTTGAACCGCACCTCTCTGGTTCAGTCTAGCAGCGCTTCAGTAAAGTGGGTGTAATTTTTGATCCAGAAGTTCGATTTATGTGATATTCAAATCTCTACAACTTCACTCTACACAAGGTTTTTCAGTTCTACCTTCACCGGCTTAAGTTTATGTTAATGCATAGGCTTCACTGAATTTGATCTCACTCAATTTTGTTCTTCGTTTTGACTCATTCTTAATTCATTAGAGCCTATTCATAATCTCCAATCATTGTTTTTTTAGTGTCTAAAAAAAAATCTAAATTCAATTCAATATGTGAAGCCTTTACTTTTGGAAGGCATTTGGAGTTTATTTGCTTGATACACTTTTTTATGTCAAAAAAAATTTATATATTTTTTAAAGCGATGATGTCTTCATGGTATCCATTATGTGATCACTTGAAAATAGACACCACGTGACCTCTTTGACTTTTTGAAAGTCGACACGGCTCTGTAATTCAAGTTTTTGGGCTTTAAAGATTCAACACGGCTTCGGTGCATTTGATATGTATCGGATAAGTATCATGCAAGTGTTGTGCCTAATACGCATTCGAAATCGTCGCGACACTCACTTTGGGGTGTCCATGCTTTATAGAGAATAATTGTCGGCCAATTTACCATCCTACCCAAATGGATATGCGCACACAGAAGATAACCTCACATGTCTACACATGCATCATGCCCTCTGGTGCATATGCACATGCACTCATATGAAGGGAACCAGAAGTAAGCCGGACTTTTTTGGGAGGATTTGAACTCAAATCCATGCAGTCCCTAAATGCAACAGGCTACCTAAGCTTAGATTCTACTCTACGAGTGTAACAACCCAATTTATATCATAATTTATATTCCTAATGTCAAATTTATCCGAGAGTGAATTCGTTGTGTTCGTCTCATTTTTCTATATTTTTGGTGATTTTCTTAAAATTTTCTGGAATGTCACTTAAAATAATATTATTTTAATCACCGGTGTCTCCTACACATATTTTGACTAGTCTCTTTTCTTTTGACTTGTAAAATGAAGTTTGACTTTATTTGGGTTAGTTTAATTTGAATTTATAACTACAAATAACTCTATAAACATATTATTACTAGTCATTGTCCTATACCTATTTTGTTTTTATTCACCCATACCTCCTATACTCTATCTCCCCAAATTATGGATCTCAAATCTACTCCCACTGCTGGACTGAAATAAAAAGAGAGGAAAAGATAATTTTTTAATCTCATTTTTCTCCCAAAAACTCCTTCATTCTTCCTCTATTCCATGCACTCATATATGGTCTCATTATAAATATATTTGTATGGTTAATATAATATAAAATATCAATGAAAAGTCAACCTAAACTACCTACCCCATACCTTACCTTCACCATGTTTGTCCTTTGGCCAAGCATGATAAACCATTCTCTTACCCCCTTATCTTCTTTATCTTATTATATTTTTTCTCATTTTCTTTTTATTTCTTCTCCTCATTATTTATTCTCTCCTTCATCTTTCATTCTTCTCTTTCTTTTTTACTCTAACTCTCAAGAAAAAGAATAAGAAAAGAGAAGAAGAAGAAGAAAAGGAGAAGAGATTCTTATTTCCTCAAGATAGGTTTATCTTTATAACCCATCAAGGCAAGTAGAATCACATCCACTCTTATAATTTTATTTTGTAACTAAAATTTTTTATAGTCAATTTAGAATCTTGATTTGTTTAAATTTAGAAAGGTAATATCTTTATACAAAATTCTCTATGATTATTTTAAATATAAAAATATGATTCTTACACTTTACTCTATATTTATGTATTAAATTTATGATTTTGTTTATGGCCTCCTATATTTAAACTACAAGTTACAAACTTAAACCATATGCCTTATTTTGAAATTACAAAAAAGCTATTTTTATGAATGCTCATCATACTTGGATATACATTTGAATTTTCCATATAAGTTCTTCGTGTATAATGCAATGATTTTAAATCACTTTTCACTTGACATCAGAACATAGGTGTATATATATATATATTCATAATCATGTTTTAAAGAGAAGTTTTCAAATGAGTTTTTACATTAAGTTGTTAAAATATTTCTTTTATACGAGATATTATGTTAGGTCATAATTCTTTTTAGGCTAATCCATGTTTACATGAAAAAAATATACATTAGTAAAGTTCAATAAATTTGCTACGAAATCATGATAGAATTTAGAAAATTTATATGTTACTAAAGTAATCGTTATAATAGTTTTAAGTCTATTTAATTTTTATTTTTACACTTTAGTATTTACTTTCTAATATGTATTTATATGCATAATTGTATATGTGTGGTTCAAATATATGATTATCATAGGCATTTTTGTACCCTAATACCCACTTACGTACAAGTTTATATGCATAATTATATATATGTGTGGCTTACATATATGATCATTATTTTCATAACACTCATTTTAGTATTTTATGACATCATTCTTACCTTGACATATACATACAAGTTACTCCTACAAGATACATTAAATTATGCCGGATTTTCCTTATTAGTACATACATGTCTTGATAATACCATAGATCTTAATTTGCCTATTAACTTGATTTTGATACGGACCATATCTTGCTTGTTACTTGGATATTGATTAGATGATAGACATGTATATGTATTAATCTTGACATGATTGGTTCATTATATTCTTGATTGATTTGCATATAATATAATTTGAAACTTTGGATTATGAAAAAACTAAAGGGTGGACAAATATTGTATCGTGAAAGGTTTAGGATACATTGCGCAATCAAAATAGGGGTCCATCCGCGGGGGTGTTCGGATGGTACTGAGCCATCATCTTATTTAGTCCATGTTGATAGGATGACCGATTACTCAGTATCGGTATTTTCTTGAGTGCTTAGCGGTAAGACTGCTTCAGCGCCAGCATTTTAGCTGGGTCCCGGGTATGCATGAGTAATTTCACGATACGAGTCTATTTTTTCATATTTAGTTCAAATAAAATAAAAAAAAGATATTAACTTAAACTTGATATGTATGTGCATCCCTGCTTGATATTATTACTTGATCATTTAATATTTTCCACACATGCGCATATTTTTATATCCATATCATATTTTATTTATTAGTTTATATCGCACACTCCCTACCTTTTATTATTTTACTTGCCGGGTTTGATTTTGAGCTCCTCCACACGCTCAGGTACTAAAAATATAAGCGAGAATCCGCCATTGCAATAATCTATACTTTTTTAAATAGACCGAACAGTAGTAGATTTCTGACCTTCACTTTCGTATTTTTGGTATGTATCACTTTTTGAGGCTTAGTTTTTAATCTTTGCATCAGTACTGTACTTATTACTTTCTGTTTTAGATATATTTTATATCTTCTCTTATATGGCAGTAGACTAAATTTCAATATCCTGATATTTAAGTAGTATGTAATTCTATTCGTTTATACTTCTACATATTTATAGGTCTCGTACACGTTAATTTATACGTGACTGCCAGTAACGCACTCCGTTTTCGTATCGCTTCGAGAAATGGGGCGTTACAACGAGTCACTACTTGTACCATCTCAAGTGCATGGATCAAATATCTGCTATCCTAAAACTTTTCATGGATGCACCAGTAGTTCCAAAAGGCTAAAATTGATGTTTCTGAATTACAATTTAATCTGATCTTGGTCGTGGCATGTTATATTTGTGGTTTATATTCTTTAGACTTATAAATTTATTTTATGATAACTGAGCCCATAAGTTATGAAGTTCCAAGCAGTAAAAATTCCATTCACATACGTTGGGAAGACTAGTTGTCTCCAGAACTGGTTGAATTTTACTTTTTTCTCGAAAGTAATGTCACGCCTCGCTCTCGATATACGGTATACGAGCACGTACAGCAGGTACCAGCAATATATTCAGATTGAATATGCTAAAGCCTAATTATAATATCACAGCCACAAATAATAAATATACATAGATAAATAAACTGATATTCATTAAATCATGAAGTTTATTACATAACAAAAAACAAAAAGACGATACTAGATAACTCAAAATAACATCTATTAAGGAATGATTAGTTCAAAAATATGAAAAGACTACATTTAATACAAACTAAGTACATGAGAACTACTGATTTTCTGTCTCTTCAGCAAAATACTTATGTCTTCCACCGTAGGATCAACAGGGTTCAATTTAGTTTTTGAACATACATATCCAGATCATCAGATAGCGACCAACACAATAAATACAGAAAATTATGTGATGTAATAATTATGTTTAAATATGGTAATAATGCAAGACTTAGAAAATATTAAATTTACAAGTAACGATGATATCAAGAGATATAGGTTAAACCAAATATCTTTTAGTGTAGTCACAATTATAGCAAGTTTATTTAGGATATCATATAATTGAAAAAACTAACTAATGAGATATCACTGTTTCGATTGTTTTCTGTACAGATCAAGAAAATAGTCACATGAATTGTCCGGTGCTGAGTCGGACATGCCGTCAGGCAAGCAGAAATTATAGTCAGGTATGATCTAGCAAATCATCACGCACCCATGGTGTGCGAAATATTCAGTTGTACAACTTAACAAGTTTACAGTCGAAACAGAGTATATTTCCATCATTCAGTTTCTCTCCTAACCAATGTCATTTATGTATAGTCCATGTAGGTCTAAATTCTGGTTTTCGTAACTTGTATATTGATTATATCATGTATAATATTTTAATTGGATTTTGTTAATTTGTTAATAACATGATTTATAGAGTCCGTTCAGTTTATATTTTATTCAATAAATCACAATTAGTTATATCCAAGAGTTACTGATTTGAAACATTATAAAGATTTCGGCTAGGCAAGTGTATAGATGTTAGGAGGTTTTTCGTGGGTTCCATGTTCCTTAATTAGAGAACCAGTATACAAAATAACTTTTCTAGATACCGATACAAAATGATATCGTAAACAGTATTTTTCTACGATTATAGCATTTTCATGATTTATTAAAAATCTAAATGTATTATGTAATTTAAAAAGTATTCATTTAATTTCTAACAGTATAAGGAAATAACAGGAATGTCAATGATTGCACTTATAGTAACAAATTTATTTTCTACAAATTAATTTCTAACAACATAAAGAAATAATAATTGTAATAACAATTTCATTATCTACAAATTAAATGATATAATTGGAATAATATAAAAAAACTAGCATGTTTAATGAGTTCAAAAAGAACTCACCTCAATTCGCGAAGGTCTTCTCTACCAATTAGCAATCACACGAACCAATCTACATATAGAATTATAATATATTTATTAAAAATTATTTAATATAAATTCAGGTGATTTTTTAGGGAGTTTATAATCTTCATAAAACACTTAGTATTGATTTTAAAATTAAATAATATTAGTGTACAAAAGTAACTTTTAATGTTGTTCTAATAAGATGTCAGTTGCATATTTTGTAAAAATTTGAATTGGTTAATCGTCATAAAACCACAATCTTATTTGTTTGGCAAGAGAGCTTTATAGGAGGTGTAAAGTGGGCTCAGCTAGGTATATAATGTATTAATACTGAATTTGAAGTTTATGTCAACAAAGAAATATTAATATTGTTCAATTTCTATGTGCTATGTTCTTGCTTGATTTTATGTTTGTTGGATTTATTGGATAAGTTTAGCATATAAGGATTTTTTTTAACTGATCAATTGTTTCTTCCTATTTTATTTTATATTTATTTTTGAGAAGAGACTCCTAGTTGATTTATAGATAATATATTGGCCCAAAATTGTAGAATCACACCAAATTCTATTTGAAATCAATAAATAAGTTTGAATCAATTTTATTGGGTCTATAACATGGTGGATATCGTTTATTAGAGTCATTAGATAGTGGGTGAGATAATTCTAAGGCCAATAATATAAATGTAATAGAAATTTAAGAAAATAGTTTTACCAATCTTAAATAATGGAGTTGCAAGAGAAGGAAGAAAATAGTGATTCTCCCTAGGGATGAGTATCGGTCGGTTCGGTTCGGTTTTTTGAAAAAAAAAACAACCGAAAACCGAACCGAACATATAAAACCGAAACCGAAATCGAACCGACCGAATAAAAGTGAAAATCGAAATCCGAACCGAATTTTCGGTTCGGTTTTCGGTTTTTAGGGTTTAAAACTAATTAGGTGATAAATGCATGTATTTTATAGGAAAAATAATAATTTTCTTTCTATTTTTTTTCTACCTATTAAAATAACAATCACATATTTTTCATTAAAAATTTAAAAGAAAAACACATTGAAAATAAATCAAAGAAAAAAATAAACTACAATTCTCAAAGTTCAGTTTGTTCGGTCGATTTCGGTTGGAGCTAATGCCATCGAAACCCGACCCGAAACCCGTAATTAATTTCGGTTTTTAAACCAAACCGAACCGAACCGAAAACCGAATAAACCGGTTCGGTTTTACTGTTCGGTTTTTTTCGGTTTTATGCTCAGCCCTAGTTCTCCCGGCAAACGGCAAAGCTCCAGCGAGAGGTGGCAGTTTCAGCGAGGCCAACAACAGCAATCCGACGAGATGCTCCAACAAAGTGAAAGGGAAAGAGAAATTTTAGACAATGAGTGTAAGATTGAATTTAGTAAAGAAATTGGTTTTATATAGTGTTGAATTTAGGAACTATAGAATGTCAAGGGTTTAAGGAGTTATAAAATATAAAGAGTTTGAGCTGTTATGGAATTTCAAGAATTTGAGGGGTTATAGAATTTGGAGGGCTAGAGAAATGAATGAGTTTGAGAGGTTATGGAAGTGGAAAGATGAATAATTAAATCTATTTGTTTATTTGTTTAGTTATGGGTAAAAAAAATAAGGATTATTACAAAATATCTTTAATATTGAACATAAAACCACTTTACAATTGTCATCCTAGAACAAATTCACTATATTCAGTTATCGCTTTCACAAGAGTAGTACCAGACTTGCTAATAAGGCAACATTAGCATCAATCTAACGGTTAGGGAATCACAGGTTTCACTAAGGTTGGCAATCCATCACACTTTCTTTTGGAAGTTTAGCCATGTACATTCTTCTGAACATTCTTGGTGGAGTTCCTTTCTTAAACATCCCTCTCTTCTTTTCCTACCACACTTGTTTTGCTTCTATATATCCACCATGTGAGTTACAGTTCTCAAATCATGTGGTGTCACTGACTGAATGCTTTCAAGTGCATTGAATTTTGCTATTGATAAGTCACTTGACATTTTTCTGCTTTTGGCAGGTAGATAATACTGATGACCCTCTTAGAGTGAAAACAGAAGCTAAGAGGAAAGGAGCAATCTGCATATCAGCAATAAACGGTGAGGGTTTGGAACAATTCTGTGATGCAGTTCAAGCTGAACTGAGGGTATCTATTCGTTCTTATTTCAAACCTCTTGTCAATTCTATAATTATTTCAAAATTGAAGTTTAGGTGTTTATGAGTTCAGTTTAATTGTTTATGACAGAACTCCATGGTACCTGTGGAAGCATTTGTTCCATACAACAAGGGGGAGCTCCTCAATACCATCCATCAAGTTGGAATCATAGATGGAACGGTAAGTTTAAATTTGTACTGAAAAAATTATCCTTCTATTTGATCTTTTATGTTCTGAAACACACCAGTAATTACCATTTTTTGTGTTATTGTGGAAAAGACTCACCTAGTTACTTAGTCCAGTAGAAAAGAAAATGCAAACTGTTCTCTCATCCTCATAAACTTGATACAGCTATGTAGTGCCAATGCATTATGCTAATACACCCACACACCAAAAGAAAATGCAACCATGTTTTCTCACATTAATCTCTGAGGTTTGGCACAGAAAATACATTCCAAAACTTGGTAATCTTCTGACTGGTTTACCCACTGTGATCTTTTGTTCTCACACGTAGACAATTTGAGGGAGCTGAATCAGCTGACAACTATAAAAATAATCCATAATTTTGTCAGTTTGCACTTAGAGCTTGTTCTAACATAACTCTCAGCACCTCTTGTCTTGTTGGACCATAATTGTGAAAGCGACTCCCAATCTGCTCCCTCTGGGAGCTGGTCATGTGACGCTCTATCAACGATATCTGTCATGTTCATTATTCTAAATATCCGCTGATATGAACGATATATTGCCTTTTATATCGTTTTGGAGAGTCTATTGATACGATATGAAAGTGTGATATTGGCTCATATCCCCGATATTATTGCACAATATCTCGCTATCTGATATGAAAATCCCTCACCTGATACGAACCCGATATTCGATTCTTATTCGATATTTAGAATCTTGGTCATGTTATCCGAATGTGGATACCCTGGCAGCTTCCAAGGTAGAGTGAACTCTAGACTGCTACGTTGGAGGGTCTCTCGATACAATATGAAAGTCCCTGATATTGTTGCTTGCTAGCTGATATGAAAATCCCCCATCTGATACGAATCCGATATTTGGTATTTAGAATCTTGGTCATATTATCCAAGTATGGATACCCTAGTAGCTTCTAAGGTAGAGTGAACTCTAGACTACTATTTTGGACACCCAAGACTTTGCACACCTTGTGCCAGAGTAGTCTGGCTTACAGACAGATGCTTGGACTATCGGGTTGGGGTGCTAGCAGAGTGTATATAAAGCAGTTTTATATGTAATATCCATATTTCTTTTTGTGACCCAAAAAAGGAAACGGTTTTGGATCATTAACAGACGTAAAATTATTACTGTACTCCGCTAAAACAGAACTAATTCTAATAAGGATATCTGAAAAGGTATTTCATTAGCCACAACTAAGCCTTTTCTCCCAGGCACTTGGGGTGGCTACGTGAATTAAAAGAGAATAACATTGGATCTATACACGGATCATCCTTCTCAGTCATTCCTATTGAGCAATATGTCTTCATTAAGCTTTTAACAATCATATCTTTTCGCATCACCTCCGCCCGAAAAGGCATTTCATAATTATATATATTTATGAGTAGAAATCACATGAGTATTTGTTGTTAGTAATATGTAATGCTCTCATTTGTATAATAGATATATCATAATTATAGATATTTATGAGTAGAAATCACATGAGTATTTGTTGTTAGTAATATGTAATGCTCTCATTTGTATAATAAATATATCATATCTTGTGAATATATTGTCAATAAATATGAGCCTTAGTGAATTGTCATCAATCAATTATTTTAAGATTAATATCAATTCATGACTAAAGAGATGCAATACCTTTGTATAAATCACATTAATATAAGAACCTTTCAGATATCCGAATCTTATTCTAATTCTATTTGAGTTTTCATTAATATTCGGATACGGATCAGGATCAATCAAAAAAAAAAAAAAAAAAGGAAATCCATATATGTATGCGTATTTAATTTGATCTCAAAATGTTTACCAAATTCAGAAAATTTCGAATCCAAATCCGGATACAGTCAGATAAAATTATATTCATTACCATCCCTAGTTATGGGCTGTCCCAGGTCCAAGATTGTGCTACAGCCTTTGTTAAAAAAATGGTATAGTAAACTCTGACACTCTGACAGCCCCCTATT
Source organism: Dracaena cambodiana (assembly GCA_036321105.1). Lineage (NCBI taxonomy): Eukaryota > Viridiplantae > Streptophyta > Magnoliopsida > Asparagales > Asparagaceae > Dracaena > Dracaena cambodiana. The sequence continues at coordinate 28,695,980 of JAYEPQ010000017.1, forward strand.
TTATTTCCACCAATACAGGTTGTTGGCCTGAGTCTTGGGTGCCCAATTTTTGAAAACACAAGTGGGTGTTTAAAGTTCTCTTCAATATAGTCCAATTTAGTCCAATAGTTCTCCTAGTACTGGCTTCTGTAATTATCATTTGCCTCAAATTATACACCATACTGAAGGAAGCACAGTGTGCTATTCATTGCGAAGCTTAGAGATGAAACTAAACATGCCAAAGACTCTCCATGCATTTATTAGAGACGAAACTAAACATATCATGGGCTCTGCAAAGCATATATTGAACGTAATAAGGAGAATGTTCATGCTTATAATCCAGAAAACCCATTCCTTTTCCTTATTTGTTGTCGATACTGGTTCTGTTTTTTTGGATACTGGTTGGAGGTCAAGAAGAAATAAATGCGAGGAAAATTCAGATAGACCTATTTATCATATTCGTATATAAGATTGAAAACGGAGACAAGATCTAGATGTCCCCCTTCCTACTAATTTTAACTTCTTTCCTTGAAGGAGTACATGGAGAATGGGACTTTAGTCAGGGCGCATGTTCCCCTTTCTCTAGCAAGGTTGCTAACACCGATGAGGCAACAGGTGGCTGCAGGCCACTAATTGTACAGTTGTTCCTCGAGCATGTTCTCTTGGCTATTCCAATTTACTTGTATCCCTTTTATGCTACAGAAGCGAAAGGACACAAAAATAATGTATACAGGCCAATATCTTGCAAGGATTTTGGATGTTACTCTCCGTTAATCCTTGATGTTTGTAACACTGTATATACAGGTTATTCAACATACCATATGAAGATTTTTTTTTTTTTTTTTTTTTGTTACCACTATTGATATGTTGTTCTGAGTCGGAGAATATTTGAATTTATTCTGATAATTTGTGTACTAGATGGACCAACTCATAGTGGGTGGTCTATTTGCTTCAATGTTCTCACGTATTGGAAATAGTCTGCATGGCCCAAAGCTTAAAATGATTGTATTCAAGCAACAGAGTGCTGAAAATTGATCAAATAGTATCTTTGAATATTGCACATTTTGGCTCCTTTGCAAGCTTACAAGCATATGGCTTTCTATGTGAACGTTTTGTGTGTACGCTCTACCTTACAGCTATGGTGAAGTGAAAGGGTTCTTTCCTCCCTTCTTGATTTGCTTTATCCAAGAAAGAAAAGGAAGTTTGATATGGATCTCTTAGAAAGGACGATATTGATCTTCTTTTAAAGGGCGATACCAATCTCTATAAAAAGTATGTACTGTTTAAATTTTGTAGCAAAATCTTTTATCATATTTGAAAAATTCTCGTACCTAGATAAATTCATGTCCATTTGCGCTCCTACACACAGGTGTTAGTGGCATTGTGGTTTTTCTTTATTTATTTCCCTTTTTCTTTTACCTTTCTAAAAGTAAGTCGTTTGAAAGTTGTGTACCATAGTCAATAGCTAGGTCTGGATAAGGGGTATGAAATTTATGGTTTCCGTTGGTGCAAATCCAATCACTTCAATTTGAGAAGAGTTGATCTTTGAATAGGAAAAAATACGCAAATCAATTGGTTCTGTCATATTAGCTAGAATTTCTCTTAGATTCGAACCCATAGCTGATGCTCAGCGGTACCTTACGCCTATAATAAAAATAAAAGAACTTAGAAAATACTGGATCCCTACCTACACACAGGTGTTAGTGGCATTGTGGTTGAAACATGAAAATCTATCAACATGGAAATGAGCGGAAAAAGAAATAAGATGACATTAAATCTACTAGCTTGACAAAACTTAGGGAGTTGCTAGATGCGCCCTATATTTGTCCTGGTGAGTCTAGGGTAATAAGTCAAACTATTTACAAGTTTGTCATTTACAATTTAGGAGCAAATTGATCTTATAAATTTTTTAGTGAGCCTCATTCCCTCTTCTCTCTCAGACTGTTTTTCTTAGTGAGTCTTAATTCCTACTCTTCTCATTTTCGCGCGAGTTGTCTAGGAAAAAAAAACATAAAAAAAAGAGAGAAAAAGAAACGATCCAAGAAATTCTAAATCTTCAACTAAATTTGCATATCATCGTAATTCCTAATGATTTTTTGAACTTTATGTGATTATTTCTTTATAAATCTGGTGTGAATATCTTTTATTAAGAGTTTTTGAATAGATTGAAGAAAATGAAGAATAATATTTGCAAAATTGGTAAAAATCAATGAATCTTCTTGTTTAGAAGCATGTTTAAAATATTTATGGACTCAATAAACAGCATAAGTTAAATGATGAATGAAAATGAATATTTTTAAAGATTTTGATAATATGTTTAGTTGTTGCGACTATTTTTTGAAAGTCGAGGTGGAAATCCTAGTCGGGACGGCAATGCTAACCCAAGAAAATACTAGTCGGAATTACTATCCCGTCCAGAATATTCACTAGTCGAGGTTGTAATCCCATCCAGAGTATTCACTAGTCAGAGCTATAACCTCACCCATTATATTCACTGGTCGGGATTGTAACTCAATCCAAAGTATTCATAAAGAAGTTAATACCCACCGGTCGTGTTGTACACCCCGGCCAATAGAGTTCACTGGTCAGTGATAAAACCCCGACCAGTGGGCTTTTCATATGAATTTGTTGCTTTAAAAAATGTCTATTGAGAATAAGTTATATCATTCGATAATGGTGAATATTATGCATAAATCACGAATATTGACAACCATCAAACTAAAACATTCATAACGAAAAATAAATAATATTGACAATAAGTTGAAGTTAATATCATTATCTGTTCAATACAAACGAAAAAGTACAATTACAAAAGTGAAATTGTTCATAACATCATAATTACAAAGTTACGTATAGTGTAATACCCTAAAATTCAAGCTACCTGTATTGCCCTCTTGAGACCAGTCGTGCTGAATAAGTCCACCGAAGTCAATTTTAGACACCAAAATAACTTTCGGTTAACATAACTTTAAATCCACAAACCCAAATGACATTCGGTCTTGGCGATTATTAGTTTTGTAATATTTAGAATTTTTGCAGATTTTTCTTACGAGACCGAAAAATACTCCTAAAATTGCTAATTTAATAATATTAAAATTATCCTTCTAATTACTTCGGAATTTCGGTTCATTTATTCCGGACATCGAAACAACAAACGGATAATTTTGTAGTGTTCCCCTCGTCGAACACTACGTCCTACATAAATTTGGTGGTATTTAAAGAATGTTACATGAAACCAAAATTATTAAATTATTAAATTAATTAATTAATTAATTAAAATAAACGAAACGCAATCAGTGCTGTGCTGTCGTGATTATGAAGAGGGTGGCAGGCAGGGAACTTAGGTGTCAAGGAAGTGGGCTTGGTTGAGAAAAATAAAAGCAAAAAAAAAAAAAAAAAAAAGTAACTCACCAAAACCTGCAGTAGAAACCACCCAACGCTATTCTTTCTCTCCCTCTCTTCTCCTCTCAGTCAAACCCAGCAGCAGAGGAGAAAAAAAAAATAAAAGAGAAAGAAAAAGAAAAAAAATCAAATCGAACCGAGCATTCGAACCGAATATTCAAGATCAAACCGAGGCAAGTAATACTGCTATTTTTGTTTATTTCGTAATTTTATTTATATCAATTTTTGTTCGTTTTGTTTAATTTAATTTGAATTTGTGCACGTAAATTATCTTGTAAAAATACTTGGTTCATATTTTGGATCATTGAGAACTAAACTGTATTAATGGGTCAATTTTGATATATATAAATATTATTACGTTTACTTATTTTAGTTTAAAAAAAAAGAATTTTGGGTTACATAAAACGTTACATGCAAAAAATAATCATAATAATAATAATAATAATAACAATTAGGGGTTTGGGCCGGAAAATAAAAAGAAAAAGAAAAAGAAAAAGAAATATAGAGAGAGAGACCATGGGCAGAAGTAGAGGAAAAGAGAAAAATAAAATAAAGAAAAGAGAGGAAGAGATCATGGGCCAACCCAGAAGAAAAAAAAAAGAAGAGAAAAAGAAAATATTAAAATAGGAGACTGGGCCTGACCCAGCCTAGTAAAAATAAAAAGTAAAGAAAAAAAAAAGAAGTGGGCTTGGATAACTTGTGCCAGAAAAAAAAAATAGAAACAGCTGGGCTGGCCAGCCCAGCCCAGTAAAAAAAAAGAAAACAGAAAAAAAAAATGTAATGTGTGTTTGGTGTGTGATTAAGTAAATTGCATGATCTTCCATTATCAAGGCATTGCTATGGCATACGAACCCGAGTAATGCTATAGGTACTCAAATGGTTGCACATCTATCTTCCCAATATAGAAAATAAGGGAGGCCAGATGTAAAATGACATAAAAATTGTCGTTTTGCACATCTCCCACTCAGTTTTTCCAGAAAAGTAGAAAGGACTGAAATGAGTAACCAAATAAAGTACCCACACTTTCCATTATTGCAAACTTGTATATTACCATCATTATGCAACAATCCAGTAACAATTCTATTATTTTGAGCATGTAGAGTTGACACCAATTTTGTTTTGGCAAATATCATTGAACAGCTGGGGGAAGTTCATGATATCAGCTATATCAAATAGAATAACTTTATTTGATCGTGGTGTGCTGCTTTCTTTCCCGCATTGCATACAATCTAAGCACTTTAATGAGTTTGTTGCTGTCAAACCAGATTATTGTAATAATTTTGATGATATGCATTGTGGTACAATTGTGTACTAACATCTATTATGTTACATGTCATGTGCTTTGATATTACAAATTATGTATTTTATATGTCACGTATTTTGATATTACAAGTCATGTGTTTTAATATTACGAATCATGTGTTATGATACTACATGTCATGTACAGCCATGAAAATGCAAGCATGTTATCATGAATTGAAAAATAATTAAAGAAGGGTTATAAAATTTTATGTGCATAATTCATTATGAACACGGGGATGGAAGAAACTATATGATGGATAAGAGCCTTACCGTATAAGGATTGATTGTATTGTTAGGGCCGGGATTTTTTTACTGCAGCGGCCTGGGTGATTACTGGATCACCAATTGATATTTACCCAAATCCGTTACTGTAATACAGTACGGAACTTGATTGTAGTGCCTAGCGGCATGTCATGGTTCAGCGCCATGAATATTGGGTCGGATCTCGGGTATGCACGGGCACTTATACGACAATAGAGAATAGCGCTTTCTTATCCATTAATACAGTTTCTATAATTAAATTGGACGATGACTGAGACCAATAGAATATATGATTAAATAGATAGAGTAGTTAGTGTCATGTTTATTTATTTATGCATTTATTTATACTGGTCTTCATGTTAATTTATATGTTGCCTTCATGTTAATTTATATGTTTCCTTCATGTTAATTTATATGCACACAAACAATATTGACATAAACATGCTCATACACACTGATATTCCTATACTATGATAGTACACAATTTCTCTTTTTAAATGTGTTACTTGCTAGATTTAATCCCCTGGGTTTGGAACCCAGATTTGGAACGTGAAGAAGGGGATCCAACCCCAGTTGAAAACTTGTACTTCGTTAGACAGATCGAGTGACAATAGGCAAGCGAAGTACTATCTGGAGAGTCTTTGTATATTTTATTTATATTTCCTTTTATCTGGGCACTGCTTTCTCTTTTGATTCTTTTGTGTTCATATTTAAAGCAGTGTGCCATTTTATGTAATGAACTTTTGTATAAATGAAATCTTTTCAGTTCAGACATGTTATTTATTCATCTAATTGTGTCAGTAGTTACGGTTATTCCAAGATCCTGTAACTGTTGGGTTGTCTAGTGCAAGTATTAAGTAACGTCCTCCGTTTTGGGAAGCAGCTGAAAAACGGGGGCGTTACAGGGTGATATCAGAACTTAGATTTAGGTGGAAGACCATATGACTACTGCCACATAAGAACATGTCTGTGACTTATTCGTAATAATTGTTTCTTATTTTTTGATACCTATCAGATCTAGTATCGTGCCTATCCTATCGTTTCCTATTTGTTTAAGATATCTATTTTCAACTCCTTTTATTGATTCTATCTGGACCGTTACAGAACAATATCGATCCAATTTTCGACCAATATGTCCCTTAATGATTAATAATGAAGAATTTTATGTCAACTTGCTAACTATTAATAGAAATGGATATAATGTCATTCTAGACATGAAATAGTTAAATACCTTCCACACGGTAATAGAATGCAGTAAAAGAAGAGTAGTTGAATTTAGAACTTGCCCTTAAACATTCTCAGAAAAAGAAAAATAATATTATGCTTGTATTTTTCTTGAAGATTGAGGAGACATAAATGTTGATGAATTACAATAATCAATATTTGTAGACTTGATAGAGTAAGTATAGTTGGCGAGATTAACTAGTCAAATGAATTATAAAATAAATAAATAAATAAACAACCTATGGAAGAATAAGTGTAAAAAATAAATAAATAAATAAATAAATAATATAAAAAGATCTTAGAAGGTTGATAATTTTGTAGAATTAGGCAAGTAGAAGGTGGAGGATAAGAAATTGATAATGAACTATAAAAAAAAAAATATTTTATCCAAACAGAATATGGTATTATATCTTATTACTCAAATTAAGTTTATCTTTCCAAGTGATTGTCCTATTCCATTATTTTTTGTTGATCATTCCCATTTGACATTTTGTATCTTATCTTATATCTGAATATTATCATAATAAGATTCATGTCTTGAGTTTTTATACATCATAAGTCTTATTGAGTCGGCGAGGCAATTGTAGAGAGATATTCTCGGGCGCCAGCAATTGCAATCGCTTAATAAGATCGTTGTATGTAATTGAATTTTGTAACTAGTCATAAATTCATTTCTTATTTTGTGTCCCTACCATTTATAGTCTTGTTACATCGATATTATAATAGTTCCGATTTATTTTCATTTCTAGAGTCGATTACAACATGTAATAGGACCTTGGGAATAAATTATACGAAAATATTTATCACATGTATCTTATACATTACTTAATCAGGATGGCGTGGCACTCCAAATTAGTTGCAGCTATTTCTGATTAAATTTTATTTTGTTTTTGTGTTCTTTCACCAAAATAAATTTTCAAGAATAAATTGGAAATCCTGATTATCCATTATCATTCTTATCAAAAACGGAAGTCATTCATGATATATTCTATATATCATAATTGAGAGAAAGCGCTTAGCAAGAAGTACAAAATAGTGAATCTATCAAAAGTAGACTTGAGATCAGCTTTAAAATATGAAAAGCGATATGTAAGGGTCATTAACCGATGAGAGAAGCCTTAAAGGATAAAGTAACATTATTAGTTCTTATTTTATGGGATATACAATCACCAAGAAATTTAGTTTGGGAGCTTGAGAAGGACATCGTGATAAAATACCTATACATTTTCTCATGATCAAATACATCAATTAAATTTCGAGGACGAATTTTTTTATTAGGTGGGTAGGATGTAATACCCCAAAATTCAAGCTACCTGTATTGCTCTCTTGAGACCAGTCATGCTGAATAAGTCCACCGAAGTCAATTTTAGACACCGAAATAACTTTCGGTTAACATAACTTTAAATTCACAAACCCAAATGACATTCGGTCTTCGCGATTATTAGTTTTGTAGTATTTAGAATTTTTGGAGATTTTTCTTACGAGACCGAAAAATACTCCTAAAATTGCTAATTTAATAATATTAAAATTATCCTTCTAATTACTTCGGAATTTCGATTCATTTATTCTGGACATCGAAAGAACAAACGAATAATTTTGTAGTATTCCCCTCGTCGAACACTACGTCCTACATAAATTTGGTGGTATTTGGAGAATGTTACACGAAACCAACATTATTAAATTATTAAATAAATAAATTAATTAATTAAAATAAACGAAACTTGAATCAGTGCTGTGCTGTCGTGATTATGAAGAGGGTGGCAGGCAGGGAACTTAGGCGTCAAGGAAGTGGGCTTGGTTGAGAAAAATAAAAGCAAAAAAAAAAGTAACTCACCAAAACCTGCAGTAGAAGCCACCCAACACTATTCTTTCTCTCCCTCTCTTCTCCTCTCGGTCAAACCCAGCAGCAGAGGAGAAAAAAAAATAAAAGAGAAAGAAAAAGAAAAAGAAAATCAAATCGAACCGAGAATTCGAACCGAATATTTAAGATCAAGCCGAGGCAAATAATACTGTTATTTTCGTTCATTTCGTAATTTTATTTATATCTATTTTCGTTTGTTTTTTTTTTTAATTTGAATTTGTGCACGTAAATTATCTTGTAAAAATACTTGGTTCATATTTTGGACCATTGAGAACTGAACTGTATTAATGGGTCAATTTTGATATATATAAATATTATTATGTTTACTTATTTTTAGTTTAAAAAAAAGAAAAAAAATATAATACATATGTGAAATCATAGGCATGCAAACATAAAACGTTACATGCAAAAAAAAAATAATAATAATAATAACAATTTTGGGTTTGGGCCGGAAAATAAAAAGAAAAAGAAATATAGAGAGAGACCATGGGCCGAAGTATAGGAAAAGAGAAAAAGAAAATACGGGAAAGAGAGGGAGAGATCATGGGCCAGCCCAGAAGAAAAAAAAAGATAAAAAGAAAATATTAAAATAGGGGACTGGGCCTGGCCCAGCCCAGTAAAAATAAAAAGAAAAGAAAAAAAGAAACGAAGTGGGCTTGGATAACTTGGGCCAGGAAAAAAAATATAAACAGCTGGGCCGGCCAGCCCAGCCCAGTAAAAAAAAGAAAACAGAAAAAAAAAATGTAACGTGTGTTTGGTATGTAATTAAGTAAATTGCATGATCTTCCATTATCAAGGCATTGCTATGGCATACAAACCGGAGTAATGCTATAGGTACTCAAAGGGGTTTTGCACCTCTATCTTCCCAATATAGAAAATAAGGGAGGCCAGATGTAAAATGACACAAAAATTATTGTTTTGCACCTCTCCCACTCAGTTTCTCCAGAAAAGTAGAAAGGACTGAAATGAGTAACCAAATAAAGTACCCACACTTTCCATTATTGCAAACTTGTATATTACCGTCATTATGCAACAATCCAGTAACAATTCTATTATTTTGAGCATGTAGAGTTGACATCAATTTTGTTTTGGCAAATATCATTGAATAGCTGGGGGAAGTTCATGATATCAGCTATATCAAATAGAATAACTTTATTTGATCTTGGTGTGCTACTTTCTTTCCGGCATTGCATACAATCTAAGCACTTTAATGAGTTTGTTGCTGTCAAACCAGATTATTGTAATGATTTTAATGATATGCATTGTGGTATAATTGTACACTAACATTTATCATGTTATATGTCATGTGCTTTGATATTACAAATCATGTATTTTACATGTCACGTGCTTTGATATTACAAGTCATGTGTTTTAATATTACGAATCATGTGTTATGATACTACATGTCATGTACAGCCATGAAAATGCAAGCATGTTATCATGAATTGAAAAACAATTAAAGAAAAGTTATAAAATTTCATGTGCATAATTCATTATGAACACGGGGATGGAAGAAACTATATGATGGATAAGAGTTTTACCGTATAAAAATTGATTGTATTGTTAGGGCCGGGATTTTTTTACTGCAGCGGCCTAGGTGATTACTGAATCACCAATTGATATTTATCCAGAGTGGTATATCCGTTACTGTAATACAGTACGGAACTTGATTGTAGTGCCTAGCGGCATGTCATGGTTCAGCGCCATTAATATTGGGGTCGGGTCCCGGGTATGCACGGGCACTTATACGACAATGGAGAATAGCGCTATCTTATTTATTAATACAGTTTCTATAATTAAATTGGACGATGACTGAGACCAATAGAATATATGATTAAATAGATAGAGTAGTTAGTGTCATGTTTATTTATTTATGCATTTATTTATACTTGCCTTCATGTTAATTTATATGTTGCCTTCATATTAATTTATATGCACACAAACAACACTGACATAAACATGCTCATGCACACTGATATTCATGTACTATGATAGTACACAATTTCTCTTTTTAAATGTGTTACTTGTTGGGTTTAATCCCGTGGGTTTGGAACCCAGATTTGGAACGTGAAGAAGGGGATCCAGCCCCAGTTGAAAACCTGTATTTCGTTGGACATATCGAGTGACAATAGGCAAGCGAAGTACTATCTGGAGAGTCTTTGTATATTTTGTTTATATTTCCTTTTGTCTGGGCACTACTTTCTCTTTTGATTCTTTTGTGTTCATATTTAAAACAGTGTGCCATTTTATGTAATGAACTTTTTTATAAATGAAATCTTTTCAGTTTCAGACATGTTATTTATTCATCTGATTGAAGCAGTAGTTACGGTTCTTCCAAGATTCTGTGACTGTTGGGTTATCTAGTGTAAGTAATAAGTAACGTCTTCCGTTTTGGGAAGCAGCTGAAAAACAGGGGCGTTACATATAGCGAGCATGGAAGTACAACACATTATCGCCTAGCAATTTTTCTAACACGACGGCGAGTCCATTCACCCATTGTTGTTGGTTCCAGAGATCTAGTCTCGACTTGGTTTTCGACATCGGCTAAACCAAATAAGTCTAACACTGCTTGTATAATATTGATATCCCAATACTGCTTATATAATGAAGTTGGTATTCGTTTCCGGATATCATCTTTCCACAAATATTGATATCTCAACACTGCTTATAAAATAAAATTTTTTTATTAGCTTCACAAACCATATATTCGACTTGCTCAACCTTAGTAGTCACGCAGTTATTTTTCTTCGTATGATTGATGCATCTCAATGGTTCTCTTTTCTGACAATAATTGTTACATCAAATCTAACTACGCAAATGTGAAACTTGTAAATATACATATTAAAGTGAGTAGACATACATCGGTGGCTTCGTACCAACTTTCTTCCTCCGATGTGAGGCCGTCGGTCTAATTCGAGATGATTCAGGTTGATCCATCTGTATAAGTATTGAACATATATTAATCCAAAATTTCAACAATAACCACACAAATTTAGTCCAATATTGTGTTTGATGACAATGCATTTTTCCCGATTCCATAAAAATCATACTAAATATTATCACATAAGAGGAGATAAAATTTGGATGTTCAAATTGGATTTTCAAATTATCAAACCCTAAATACTACTCAAAATTGGATGTCCCTATTATATGATAAACCTTACTAGCACTATTAAACAATATAGGAAATGAAAATGGAATGAGAGGAAGGAGATAGAAATAATATCTTGTCGGCGGGGCTCAACGGCGTCGTCTTTGCAGGCTAATTTTCACGGCAAGGGCACGGCCGAAATCTAAGGATCGATTTAGGCGATGGTCGTTGAAAAAAGAGGGAAAAGCCTGAGTGGAAGAAAAAGAAAGCGAGTAGAAGAAAGAAGAGAAAGAAAGTGGGAAGGAAGAAAAAGAGAGAGGGCGTTGAAAAACCTAATTTCCTAGGGAGCCCCAAATTTTTCTTAGTGAGCCACATTTTTCCTCTCAAATATTGCATTAGTGGTTACATGGGCAAAACTGAAAAATTTATGTGGCTCACTAAAAAAAATGGGCTAATTTCAAACTATCCTGAGACTCACTAAGAAATTGGGGGCTCACTCGAACAAATATGGGGCGCATCTAGCAACTCCCCAAAACTTAATATAGCATTTGTTTGCTGTCGCAGAAGCTTAGAACTAACCTAACTACACCAGTGTCAGATACAGCCGAAAAGTTTCAAAATACATATTTTGAGAACAAAAATTCCATAAAATATATCTTGGGCTCAATGCAAAGGCAATCAAGAGACAACTGACAATTAGAGAGCACTGCAATATCCTGAGCCATAGGCTTCCATCTCCTATGTCAAACTTGCCGCGTTCCCAGTCTGTCATCCTTGCAAGAGCTCGATGAATGGTCATCGGTAAAAGTATTGGGATTTGGTCTGCTTTCTCGAATACGGATATCACAAATAAGCGAAATTATGATCAAATGAAGATGATAAGTAAGATAAATACAATATATTAAAATTTATATGAAAAATCCCAAATGGAGACGGCCATGGGGTAACAAATAATTTATTTAGAGTAAGTAGGAATTACGATCACTCAATTACTCACTACTTATAATAAACTATTATAAGCACAAACTACAAGAAAGATAGATTCTTATTTATCTCTGCATGATAAAGTATAAAACGGCAATCATATTATCTTTGTGCCAAAATCTTCAGATATGACCGGCATAATCTTGATTCTCTGCGGATCAATATTTCGTTCCGAATAAAATTTAATGCTGTCAACTTTCCACTTCTTCTTAACAAAGACTTCTTTTTTGGAAGACAGTAGCAATATCTGTTCTCGAGTTATTGGAAACTCTCTAACTCTCCTGCTTAAATAGTCATTTTGAGATCTACCTTGAAATCCTAATTAATAGATATGATTAAAAATTGTTTTCCTAATTATGCAAGTCAATACCATTGGCGGAGTCACCAATGGCTCAAAAGAAATGTTCTCATAAAGCTGTGGAGTTTGGAGCCACCGGTGGCTCCAAACTAAACATACTAAGTCAGATCACTAGTGAGGCTGCCCGTGGGAGGGGTGAATATCTTCACCGACTCCGAAGGGTCCGACCGACTCCGACTGGTATCGGTCGGAGTTCGGTCGGAGAAAAATTTTGCAAATCGGTCGGAGTCATTTATGTTGTTATTGCGGGGTCGGCATCGATCGAGACGACTTCAAATCCGACGGATTCCGACTCTGACCAACATGATTTTTTTTTTTTTTTTGGAAAATTAGGAAAATTCGAATGATCAGTTTGATGTTGGAATTCAAACAGTCATATTATTGGAATCAATATGGTCGGACTAAATGGACCCATTTTCAAGTGACCTCCTTCTCTCCATTTTCCTTCAACTTGAACTCCATTTTTTGGTGGTGAGCAACGTCAAATGGGCTGTTGCAATCCACAGAGGCGACGACAACAGTAACAACTTGGGATACATGTATTATTTGAATAAGGGTTTTGAATGGTAAATTTAATTGTATGATTTAAACAGTGCTTTAATTTAGGCTTAATTGAAGGATTTGAATGGTTTATTTGAGGGATTTAGACAACAACAATATGTTAATTGAGGGATTTAGGCAATGGAAATTTATTTAATTGATATTCATTACGGCAATTGGTATCAATTTCCTCAAATTCTTGGATGATAATTGAGGGATTTAAATAGTAATTTTAATCGAGGGATTTAGACTAATGGGCTTAGCACGTTGGTAATAGTAAATAAATAGAACATACGTTTGATACTGTCTTAGAATTCCATAGAAGTAACAAACAGAGCACAAAACAACCAACCTGATGGGGAAAAAAAATTCTCAAGCAGCAACTGTGAATTCGAGAATCCAAAAATTTGTCATCGTTATCCATCATGCAAGACTTTCTGGCTTGCGCTTTTGATAGTTATTAAAAAAAATGGATAAGAACGCTTGAAACTTTTTTGCGGGCTGCAATACTTTAATTTAGTTTCTATATGTTGCTAATAATTTATTTTACTTAATTTACTGCTAATAAATCAATCTAATTGAGGGATTTAGGCAATATTTTAATTGAGCGATTTCAATGCTTAAAACTTTTCTGTGAGCGGCAATGCCTTAATTTAGTTTCTATCTACTGCTAATAATTTGTTTGTTTCTATCTCCTGCTATGTTCATCTCTCTTATTGTCCTAGATTTAGCTTAGCTTGCATAACCTTTGATGCTGCAATACTTGATGAGGCCATTCAATGCCTTGTCTGAAAAAAAATATCAAATTTTGATATACTAGACAATGAAGATTTAAAACACATAATTTTAATTAAAAAAAATTATAAAAACGATAAATAATTAAAATTGTGCAAAACTCATTGTTGTTGTTATTTATTATTTGCTTAGAAACTATTTTCAAATGGATGCCCCAAGCATTATCAATTCTATTGATATTGTGGAAACCGAGGATGTTCAACCAAACCTTCCCATAGAGATCGGTCTCAACCCGAATTCGACTGCCACTGCTACTCCTATGCATATTGAATCTCCGGATGATGACGTGTAAGCACCCGTAAAAAATCAAAAGACTAGTAATCAAGGAACCCGCAAGCGCTCAGCAACATGGAATTGTTTTGAGATAGTCATCTTATCAAAACCCGGTAAGGTAGTCATTCAGGAGGCTCAATGTCGATATTGTCCACAAAAGTACCTATATAAAGAGATTTAGAAAACTGGTACTTTCATGTTATTAGATCACATGGATAAGTGCTTAGGTTTTCAAGCTAAACAAAAAAATGACCAAACTTTACTTGGGGGAAATATAAATGTTGAAGGTAGTCGAGTATTGATATTTTCGAAGCATAGTTAGGAGGAGTGGCAGAAAAATCTAGTAAAGTGGATCATATGTAGTGAGCAACCCTTCAATATTGTTGAACACCCAACTTTCGGTGAGATGGTTGCAAAGGCAAATTCCAATCTTCATGTGCCATCTCGGATGACAGTAGCTCAGGCAACAATGAGGGTTTATGTCGAGTACAAGAAGAAGCTGAAGTCCTTCTCCAAGTATGATGGTCGCATTTTCCTCACAACAGATAAATCATTATACAATCATAGTCTATATGGTTAAGTAGATATATAAATTGGCCTAATTTTGTGTATACTGAATTATTTATGCAGATACGTAGACCTCACTCTAAAATATTAACTATATGTGCGTTACGGCTCATTAGATAGGTCAATAGTTTTTAATGCAGAAGCGGATCATTAGCTTCTGTATTATCCAAGATCACAGTGGGGATGCAATTGGTGATCAACTCCTAGAGGTCATTAATCATTGGGGTATAAAAAATTAATGTGCATTACAGTTGATAATACAAGCACCAATAATGTTGCAATCAATTGGGTGAGAACAGTGAAGAAAAATGATACTAATATGTTGCTACTTCAAAGGAGCCACATGCATGTGAGGTAAAAATATTGTACACGCCATGTCAAATTACTACATATTATTATGCCTATATGATGCTGATATGTTGCTACATCAAGTTTTTAATTTTTTTTGTTTTGTTTTGAAATGTTAAGTGTGCATGCCACATAATGAACCTCATAGTTAAAAAATAATTGAAGTTTCAAATCCAATCAATAGGTCGCATCAGGAACGCGATAAAGTATGTGAGATCCTCGCCGAAGAGGGAACAAGCATTTATATGCGCATGTGATGTTGTCGGCATAAAATTTGATAGAAAGATGTGGTTGGATAATAACACTCAATGGAATTCAACTTACTTGATACTTACCAAGATCATTCCATACAATAAATTTTTTGATGTCCTAGTGCAAAATGATGCCAACTTTCGTGCCACATTTGGAGACAGAAATTATGTCCTCACTGGTGTTGATTGGGAAGTTGCTGAGGCGTGCATTAAGATCCTCAATGCATATTTTGATGGAACCAAAGAGTTATCACATACCCATTATCCAACTGTTCAATCATATGTTTCATGGATATATTTGTTAGATGATACTATGACTAGTTATGAGAAGGATAATTGGGATGATGTCAAGCTTAGTGGGATCATGACCATGATAAGGAGGAAAAAAGAAGAATATTGGGGTTCAAGTGACAAAATTAACCCCATACTTTTTGTTGCATTTGCCTTAAAATCCTACTGTGAAGTTCGAGAAAAGAGAGAATGTTTGCACTTCCTTATTTGGGCCTGAAATTGCTAGAAGAGTAATAACACGTACACGAAAGTTGTTAGAGGAAATTTACAAAGTTTACGAATCTTCTAGTGTTGACAATGCACATCACCCACCTAGGCATCTTGATGGATGTATTGATAAATATACTGAATCATTGGAGAATGTATCATCAAGATCTAGTACCAAAAACAACCCCCAAGAAAATTATATCAATATTCCAAATCATAATGGAAGTGGAAGTGCAAGACAAAGAATTGTTGAAGCAAAAAAATTGAGAGGCGGCAATTTTGAAGTATGTGTAGAGAAGTTGACCGATATTGAGCAATTTTTTTATCGTGAAAAACCTTGTCCTTCAGAAAACTTTAACCTTCTATAGTATTGGTGCATTAATGCCCCTCGATATCCAGTGCTATCTCGCATTGCTCGAGATGTTTTCACCATCCCAACGTCTACCGTCGCCTCTGAGTCAACATGTAGTGGTGCATATCGAGTTATCAGTGAATATCGAATAAGACTTGGAATACAAACTGTGGAAGCACTAATTTGTGCTCTTGAATCCTATAGAGATTGACTTATTCAAAGCATTGGAGAACATTCAAGACTCGGAGACAAATGAGGGTAATATTTGAAATACTTTCTCGTTTAGTACTAATATTATTTTTCCATCTGTGAAGGTTTTAAAAATACTTTCAATTCAAAACCCTATAGAGTAGGCTGGAATCTCCGAGTCGGATGGTGCAACATCATCAGAGTTGGAACGTGATCATTTTCTAGCTTTAAATAAAGTATAGGTGCGTAAAAAACCTTCTCATGCTATTTGATATTTGTCAATATAATATATGGGAATAAAATAGTGACATGAACATAATACATGGACAGGGGGTAATTTCTAAAAAATACATAGAATATTATATGACATTTCACTGATTCAATGACTATGTCATGGATATTTCTTTAGTTCTTTAGTTGTTATATATGAAAAGAGATTTCATATGCAAAGTAGGGTATCAAAGTAACATTTAAACTCCATACTGTATATGCAGTATTGCATTCTTCATTTGTTGATTTCCAAATAAGAAGTGGGCATTGTAGGCTATGATATTGTGCTGATTAAAATTTCTTCTTACTTCTTAATTGAAATCCTACTGATTCATGGTTCTATAATTTCATGTATATGTTGTATGTCTTTTTCTTTTTATTTTACGAATCATTAGACTTTTTCAATGTACAAGACTAGTTTCACTTAGTTTTTCATCTTCTCATGATGTGCAACCATTCTACTGATGCAACAAATAATATTGCTTCATCATCAATTCATTCTTCTTTGGTTGCTGCATCAAAAATTAATAGAGTGGAATTTTGTGGTTTATTTGTAAAATTCAACAATGAATCATAATATTGAGGCATTTACTTTCTTTTTTAAACATATAGTTTTGTATTCTTTGTATGAAGCTAATTGCAAGCACTTGTTATCATCATTATTATATCAGCTCATTTGTGTTCATGTCTTGGTTGTGTTCATGTGACAGGAGCGTGATGGATTTGTTATGGGAGAAGAATAAGGTGTACTTCTGTTGGAAGAATTAGAGCATGCAAAGGTCTAGTATCATTCAGTTTGTAGTAACTCGATCAACTTTAACCATTTTTGGTTAAATGGTTTTTCTTTGTTTTTATTTCTTTCCACATTTGAGTTGAGTGTATCTACCGCATATCTTGAAATCTTCATACTTATTTTTTGTACTCATTTTTCTTTCTTATAGCATTTCCAGAAAGAATTCTTTTTTTGAAAGATTCCAGTACATTGAACTGCAAAAATCCAGCAAGAGTTTTTTTTGGTTTGAAACTAATGCATGATTTCTTGTCTCTCATGAGCATCCAATTTTTGGCCTCCCCCTCTACTTTTGGTTCACCTGCTTTTGAAAGTTATTTTTCTCAGTTAAAGTAGTGATGTTGAAAAAAATTGTAGAGATCTCTTAAGAGATAAAACTATGTACGATTGAAAGAAACTAGTGTTAAAAATTCAGAAGAGACTATTACATTGTCATAAATTGTTACTTATATTTGACACTGGTCAAAATATTGAATGATCTGGATGATATTCATTTATTACTAGTTCTGACAGCCAATGCTCATATCAAATGTCTGCAAGTTCATATCTGATTAAGTTTGTTGGTGGTCAGACTAGTTCTGATAGCCAATGCTCATATAAATATATACTGCTATGTTGTCAAGTATCATTGAGTCATTTTAGTTCAACGCTGCTCAATACTGCATTCTTCCCTGCTCAACACAGCTGATGAATTTTTGTTCTTTTCCTTGAAAAGTAATCATCACTAAGTGCATTCACAATTGAGCATTAAAGCTTTACTATGTATCACATATCCAGCATATCATAATATCTCATATAGTACATTTGATAGTTTTTTCATATTTTTTGCTAATACTTAATGGTGGTTTGATGATCCATACTGTTTTCATGTTTAAGGACCTTTTGTTATTGCTCAAACATAGAGTATCTTGTTGATCATCTTTAACAAAAACCTTCTCATGTTTGGTCTATCTTTGAGACTAAAATTTCCCATTAATTTCTTTTCTATCCGAATTGAGGGTTATGCATTTTAACTTTCTCCTATCAGAGCATTTCTGATATTTGAGAATTGTGTCCTTATTTTTATATAATAGTATACAAAAAACCTTCTTCATCTAATGATGCATCAAATCATAAGTTATGTACAATTACTCCTAAAAGGAATTTAACTTCAGTTTGATAACTTTTTTTATTAATATGAATTTCATTTACCTGTTATTTCATGAAAATTGTACTAGGTGCATGACAGTTTGAGTAAGTGGCTTAGCCAAAATGTATCTGCTGAAGTAGCAACATCAACAAGGATCATATACGGAGGTATGGATTACATAGATATTGTTTTTTTTTCTCATCAAACATGGATATTTTTGCCACGGTCATAAATTGCATTGTCATTGAAAGAAACTAGTATTAAAAATTCAGAAGAGACTATTACATTGTCAAGAATTATTATTTACATTTGATACTGGTTAAAATATTGAATGATCTGAATGATATTCATTTGCTATTAAGATTTGGTTTTCATTTTTTTTGTTGAAAAAGGTGTCTTATTTGCAATATTTTGATTGTTGGAATTTTGTTCATGCCTCTTACCACAAATATATTCCCGAGTATAAATATTACTATTGATTTATGAATATATAACTAGAAAAGAATATGAATGTTTTTTTTTGGACATGTTAAGTTTCATATAGATATTTTAAGCAAGTCTTAGAAATTTCAAATCCTTGCATATACTCACACATTTTAAACATTTGGATACACTCACAAATTCATTTATTCTTTTCATACAGTTCCATTTTATGACAGCTTCATTTTTCAGTACTTAGTGAGCACACATCCTATAGTAAAGTAAAGTGATTTACAACATAGAGGAGAATGGTACTCACTAAGTAAACTGTGGTGTGCATTTAGTTGGAATTTCCCCTGTTGCCTCTTTAAACTTCAGCCCTCATCTCTAACCCAAAAACATATCTAATTTCTTGAGCCCTCATCTTCAACTCTGCATTAACATCTTAAGCCCTAATCTCTTGAACCCAAAAAGGCAATCTCTACATTAATCTTCAAGCTCCAGCGTAATCTCTTGAGCCCCAAATAAATCAACCCTAATATATTCACCCCTAATCTTCTTTAGGGCAGCTTCAATTTTTTTTTTTTTACATTTTTTTCTGCTGCTGATGTCGAAGGAGGATCACCCCTAATCTTCTTGCAGCTTCAATTTTTTTTTTTTTTTTTACCTTTATTTTTTTGCTGTTGATGTTAAAGGAAGAGGAAGAGATTCAACCCCAAATTTCTCCATGTCAGCTTTAATTTTTTAAACTTTTTTTCTTTCTGTTACTGATGTCAAAGAAAGAGGAAGAGGTTAACCGACTCCGTCCAACTACGAAAAGATCTGGCATCCTCCGTCCGACCGGAGATCAGTCGAAGTAACTAATCGACGGTGGTCGGAAGCTTACTTCGTCAGATCCGATCAACCGCCACCGAACTCCGACCGTCTGTCCGCTTGTTCATCTCTAGCTCGTGGGAGCAAGACCTTTTTTTTTTCTCTTGCCACGAAGTAGAGCACAAGCATATAAAAAAAAAATTATATGTATGTGCAAGTTTCATGTATTGGGAGTATCTATCTACTTACTAGAATATGTCAGACTATCTATTTATATAAATTTAAAAAACAACGAAATTATTATTTTGTACACTAAAAGTATCATCAATTCTATTTTCATCACACAATGGGCTAATGGAAGGATATATTTCTAAAATATTTCAAGAATACAAGTTTATCACTTCATCTTGGGTAGGGATAGAAATGGAGCCCAATATCCATATTACTTGATTTGAACACAACCCATATTTCCATGTTCGGATTCTAAAGCCATAAACGATTGCTTATTTATTGTGTTGGGTATGTGTCCTAAAAATTCAAATTCTTATTGAAAAGATATAAATCTTTTATTAGCCAAACCAAAAAACTTGATATGCATTTACAAAGTTTACAATACTTGCGAGATCAAGTTACGTATGAGAACTTCCTCTTCTCTCTCCAAATCCACAGATATCTATAAAGTTAAGGGACACCGACGATAAGGTTTTGCCTAAATGGATAACCATCGCCTCCGATGAGTTCGAGGGTGATGGTGAAGTCATCGTCATTGAAACCAATTATCGACAAGAAGTTTGAGGGTGATGCTTGATTAAAAACTTAAGGTACTTGGCTCCTTGATCGGATGTAGGCATCGATTGTGGAGAGAGGAACCTTGAGCTATCAATGTTAAACACAAAACCCAATTGAAATCTTGTTATTCAGTGCTCTGGGAGCATATGAAAAACATGGAAACTTTCAAGGGGGTTCCTTTAGCAGGTGACTTGGTGGCTCATGATCGGTGCATGGGCGTGCAGAGGATGAGGGCATTCATTGGCAGAGATAAGTTGTCCGAGTCCGCTCGAGTCGATTCTAGTGATCATCGGATGTTGGGTGTTCGGAGGAGTTGTTGCTACAGCAGCAAATTCAAATTATGATTTATAAAACTTCAAGTTCGGATTAGACAACATGCTTGACTAGATAGCAATATGGTTTGACTGTTTGCAGACTACAGTACTCTCCGTTTAGGCCCTGTCATGTCATGGAGGAAGTCATCAGAAGTAAACCATCAGAAACCTCTTGGTTCATGCGTTTGGCTTGAAACGCCAACTGTGAATCCTGTCAAAGCCTATGTATTCTTGAGCTTGCAGATGCCCCTTTGAATTGTTGTTTTTATTTTGTTGTTTTATCTATGTATGTAGGGATTACTATAGGTGGCGGATGTAGGGATTACTATAGGTTAGCCGCCAACTCAAGAAAAATTACGTGTGTTAGCAACAAAAATATAGTGATCTAACAATTTTTCTTCAATTTTTTTTATAAAATTAGTATCTCTACATTCCTAACTTCTTTTAAATCAATTTTCATAAATTTTGAAGTTTATTAACATTTTTATCAAGTAGATACAAAAAGTTTTATTCATTGAAAACCATTAATTTTGTATTAACTTGATGGAGAACTAAATCAAAACTAAAATCCAAGAAATTGGGTATGAGTGAACCACAAGGGGTCGAGATCATAATCGAAAAAAGAAATTTTTCAAAAAAGTTTATTAGAGATAGTGGAAATGAATTGCAACTCAGGTAACTTGCGTGAGCTGTCAGCTCATTTCTATTTTTCTCATATATGTATGCTATATGTATGTATGAGTATTGCTTCATTAAAAATTAATTAATAGAATGCGGGGGATTATAATACTCACCATTTAAATGAAAAAAAAAAAGAAAAAGTTCACTTGCTTCTTCATGTATCATCTAGTATCTTCTTAGATATTATAGAAGATAAACATAAAGTAAGTTTACTTGATCATGTTTAAAAAGTAAAATACTTAAGAAGGTAGTGGAATAAAATTGAACAATTTTTGGGTGCCAAAATATTTGTAATTTTTTTTTTTGCGACTAAACTTTTTATAATTATTATATGATAATTCTTGATAGATTCAAAAGGTTAAAAACATACAATTTGAAGCCGACTGAATCCAAAAAGTTATTGGATTTGGATAAGAGAGTTTCTAAAGGCACGTATCAAAAATTCTAAGAGTGTTCATGAAAAGTTCACAAAAATTACAGGTTTCTGGACTGATATCTTGATGACAATCTTACCATTCGAAGATTTTAAAGACCCTTTGTCTCTTTTTTTCCATCCAAAAATTTAATATTGAATGAAACAACAAGTGTATACTCATTCAGCGTCTAAATGATCAATAGTATGAAACCCGTTCGACGATTAAACACCGAACAAAACAAAGAGGATACCACAACAATGATAAGGCAAAATCATTCAAAAATAATAACGGCAAATTCGTAATATTCGTATATTTTGCCAGAAGTATCCCTCATAAATTTGTGGGTGCTCTTAAGGGAATTTCTAAATAAGCAGACCACTAGTTTTAGTGAGCATACCTTGTTTAGTGAGCCCACCAAAATAGAGGGATTTTCTTAGTGAGCACATTAAATTTCCCCATCTTATCCTCTTTCTTTTCTCCCATGACCTCGTTCGAAAATCCCTCCAACACTCAGATCTCTCTCTCCCTCACCTTCTGCGTCTGATTGCTCGCTCCGCCTACACGTCCGTGCTCGTGCCCGCACCCTCAGCTGCGCGCCCTCGCCTCTGCGCCCGCACTCTCAGCTCCATACCCTTGACTCTACCCGCTTGCCCTTACCTCTGCTCCTCCACCTTTGCACCTCTGTTTTCACGCCTGCCTCCCGTTATCATTCTCTACCAACATATGATTAGTTCCGTAAATAAAAAGCCCTCAAAGACGGGAGTTATATTTGTCCGGGCATAAGTACCAAATAGACTTTATCCCATCTGGGGTGTCTATCCTGAATTGTTAGAAATACGTCCAAGGTGTATATTTCGGACAATGAGATTTTTCCAGAGTTGCCACTTTAACTGAATGCAAAAACACATTGTAGCTGAATGCAAAAATATGACATTACTATATAATTTCATAAGTAGATAAAGAGTATAATTGCTAAAACTTCAAAGTAAAAAGCAAGCAAAGGAAGGGAATTTCTAAACACATCACTTGTCGTAGTGAGCACACTTTTTTTGAGTTAGGTTTAATCCCCGAACTAACTTCAAATCGTTTGAAATTATGTTCGAGTGGTGTTTTTAACGGTGTTCAGATATTAATTTTCACTCACTAAAATAGATTATTAAGCAGCAAAGTTGTAATATTTTACAGGAGATTTGATTTCTAAGACAAGTGGTGTGCTCCTTTAGAAATCCCACACAAGAAAAGACGTCCCCCTCAACCCCGTTCCCGATTCTGATGCCAGCGCCTCCATTTACCATAAACAGGGGGTACAATTCCCATTATCATTTACCCACACTAGATCCCCACCTGTCAGCGTCGGCGTACCTTCCGGTGGGCCCCATGGCCCACTTGTCGCCACATGTCGCCCCAACCTCAATAAAAACGCCCAACGACCCCCCCCCCGACACCCCCCCCTTTTTATCTAAACCCTAACAATCAATTCACTGCCCCCGAGCTTCGATTCAAATCCCATCTCGCATTCCTCGCCGCCATCGCGCTCCCTCGATGTCTCCCCGGACCCAATGCTAGATTCCGGTAATCTTCAACCCTCTTATTTCAATTTCTTGATTTAGTTTCTATGAATGTTGTGCCTGTGATTTGGGGTTTAATTAGGTTTAATTTGTGGTCGGGTTTGCTAGTTTGGGAAATTTGGGAAGTGCATTGGATTACCTGTTACCAGATTTGTTTGTTTTTTGAGGTTTGATACCCTAGAAATAGCTGTGTAGCTAGTTTAGGTAGGGTGGATACATTAGAGGTTCTCTGTACTGGTGAACTGTGTCCAGTGAACTTGTTTGCCAATTGTGGGGTTTGGACTTCGATTTGTTGCTTCCCCACTGCATATTTGTTAAGCATTTTTATAATTTGGAAAATGGGAATTTCTAAAGGAGCACACCACTTGACTTAGTGAGCACCCTTTTCTTAGTGAGCCCGTTATCTCTTTTGATAAGAGAGTGATTTTCCTAGTGAGCATACCAAAATTTCCCTCTTTGCCATGTTAAGTTTATGATTTCGCACCACTGCTGATTGGGATCTAAACTAGGACTAAACAATAAACCATCCGGAGCTTATTGTTTGGTCCGAGGCTAAACCTTGGATGGTATATTGTTTGGTGCGGATTTGGATCCCGACTAGTGGGATTTGCCTGTTTCTCCTAATTTCTAGTGGGTCCTGATACCCGGACTACACACCATATATTCGGTGGCAATCCCGAATGCAAACTACTCGTCCCACCGACTATTTTCTTACTCAAAAAATTCTTTTTTTTTATTTTATTTTAGATCAAATAACACCTTGAGATCTTGTAGAAGATCTGTTACAATTTTAAAGAAAAGAATTAGAGGGGAACAAGAGATTCTCTTTAGGATTTATGGGTCCAAATCCTTTGGGTGAGAAGGTTTTTTGGGGGTGATTGAGATAGAGGGCTTTGAAGATGAAGATAAGGGCAAATTTGTCCAAATAAGAAATGACAAACTTGTAAATATGTGGAACTTAATGAGGAATGCTTACTAAGACCAACGGCGTGCTCTTTTAGAAATTCCATTGGAAAAAGGATCAGGAGCTTTACTATTTTGACTTTAGAGCATTGCGGACATGAGTTATCTCTTCGGGAAGGTTTAAATCCTCAACTTCATCAACAAATACTCAATTGGGGCTTACTACTTGTTGCTCGTGTAGGTATGCTATAATAACCATAAATGATATCCTTTGAGCTATTTGTTGTTGGGGCTTTCATTTGAGTTTGATTTCATTGGATTAGCATTCCAACATAGAAGAAAGAAAAGAAGAGTAGGGATCAATGAGTTAAATACCATAAAATGTGGTGCGAGTGAGTTGGTGACAAGGCTTATGTTAACTTCTTTGTTCTATTACTATTTTAGAATATGCCTAGTTTGAACTTTTGGTTGATGTAATGCCTTTGAGATGGATGCATTTCCTGTTGAAAAGCTTATCTTTTATCATCTGCATCTGGACTCTCGAGGTTAGGGAAATGCACTACTCTGTCATCCTTTCGCTCAGTGTTGGAGATAGGCATGGAACTGTTTGTATAAATATTAGAGAGAAGTTAATATTCTTTTGTACAGATTTTTATTCTCATGATTTGACCATGTATACATGAATTTTCTTTAAGTTCTATTTAACAACTGAATGCAAGAAAATGATAATTACTATGGTTCTACCAATCTTCGCTTTCTTTCTTATATTCACTGAGATGGGGTTCTTCAGATTATTTCTTTCTGATATAGTCCCTATATATATGTATTTTTTTAGCATAATATAAAATTTCAAACAAATTGGAGCACATTTCTGATTTTGGTTTTGCAATTCTTTTAGCTGTAAGCCCCAAATTGTGTTATCCTTGAGATTAGTCTGTTTTTTGTCTTTTGTTTTTAGATGCTTTAATTTGTTGCACAATGTTAACTTTGTAGATCATAAGGTTAATGCCAAGTTGTGGTGGAGTTAAACATTTAGAATATTTCGGTAAATACTAGAAGGTAATGTAGTGAAGTGGGGAGACTTGTCAATGTAATTTTGTGGTTGTCAAATGGGCACAAATGAAGAAATATCTAATATCTTCTGGAAAATAAAATTAGACAGAAAAATATCTAAGGAGAGTGGAGCCCACTAATGGAAGCTGCTCTCCTATGGACCCCTCAGTTTCTCCCTCCCTCTGTTTGTCCTTCTCTTCCCATCTCTTTACATATGTTAAGTCATAAAATCTTTCTACTTGAAGATTTGGACTGTTCTTCTAAAATTGTAATATCATTATGCTATTTGGAGTTGCTCAAGTATGAGGTTTTTGATAAGTACTTTGTTGTGTGGGCTATTTTCTTTTATTTTTGTTAGTGGCGAGATGGAAATCATGAAATTATGTAATGGAAAAATTGTACATAAAATCTATATGTCACCTAGATGAAGTTTCTTTTACAAAATGAATGTTGTAAGTTCTGTTTTCTTGCCCCTTTTCCATAGACCATTTTGTAGATCTCTCCCTATGGCATTATATGTCTATATCAAGTTTTTAAATATCATTCGAGACTGATACATATTTCAACTATCTCATCAGATTTTTAGGTATCAGATATGATACAAACCCTATAATATCCATAGCGATACTGCTAATATGTTTTTAATATTTTCGATATTGCTGATAAAATACATTTATTATTGCTGTTTTCTGACATTTTGATACATTGATTGATACTAATGCCGATTCCAAGATTTTAAATTTGCTCTATATCTCTAGCCATAATTTATCAATATAAGAATGTGATATTCTGCACGCCTCTTCCTGCAGGCTTTGTACTCTTTTTTCTATCTGAACATTTTCTTGAAAGTTTGCTATTTATGATATGCTTCACTATCTTCTTTTCTCTGTTCTCTTCAATAATGACAAATCTTTTATTCTTGGTAACTCAATGCATTTTATCTTTCTGTTGACTGTTGGCTTGCATGATTTAAATAATTTATTTTTGACAGCTGGGCGTTTTGATTTTTTCTCGTGGTTATATTTATTTCCATGATTGACCTTGCCAATCGGAGGCTTTTGGCACAATCTTGGTCGATTTCCTAATGTCTTCCCTTCTTGCAGTCAATCAATACTTGTGGGTTTCTTTCACGATTTGTTTGGTCACATATTGGGAAGTGAACACTTCTTCCATGGTAGGCATGAGCCATGCACAGATTTGCTGCATGCATAGTCAATTTGCATTGATAATAGAGATGTGCATGGTTCGGTCTGAACTAGAGCAACCGACCGACCGAATCGATTCAATTCACTCAGTTTGGGTTGGTTAGTTTATGTGTATAGGTTGGTTTCACAGGTCCAGTAAACCCAAGCCAAATCGAGCCGAATTGAATGGAACTTTGTTATAAGTTAATTAAATTAATCTCCTTTCCTCCCCCTCCTCAAACCGAACCTAAATTGGCTCTCTTTCCCCTGCCGAGCAGAATCCAAGCACCATTCCTTTCTCTCCCCTGTAGATCTAATCAATCTTGCAGCAAGTTCTAGATGCTCATTGATCTCGAGATCATGACTCAACTGCAGTGAGGTTTTAGATTAGGCTTAAGTAGAGCTCACTTGGAAGATGATAAAATGGTAGCCTCAAGACCGGCTGCAACAACAGAATATCAAAGTGAGTCTATTGTCTGCAGATGATCTGCACTTCCTGTCACCTCATTGATGTATTGTTGACCTCATTGATCTATTGTAGGAGCTCTGTGTCAATTGCTGACTTGATTACTGTCGTAAAACCGAACCTTGCCCGAACTGGATCTGTTTGCTTACTCCTTAACTTTCATTCAGTTTGGTTTGGGTATGCAAAGTATGCCATTGCCTAATGGAACTGACTGATGCACACACCTAATTGACATCCAGTTGCATCAGTCAAAATTCAATTGGGGTTCAAGATGGACAGGATA
Source organism: Dracaena cambodiana (assembly GCA_036321105.1). Taxonomy (NCBI): domain Eukaryota; kingdom Viridiplantae; phylum Streptophyta; class Magnoliopsida; order Asparagales; family Asparagaceae; genus Dracaena; species Dracaena cambodiana. The sequence continues at coordinate 28,723,334 of JAYEPQ010000017.1, forward strand.
TATTGAGGTGACTTTTCCATTTACTAATTCTCTAATGTCACCCTTTGCTGGAAATGATGATTGGATTTTGTTTGGGCTGGAACTGGATCTTAACCTAAAAGGCCTAGAACATATAAGTGATGAGTTTTGGATCTAGTTCTAAGTTTGTTGTCATGCCATAACCATATCCACAACTTAAGTGATCATTTCATTTAAGATGAGATCAAACCAGCTCAAACCCCATCACTACCTCTTTCAGTCTTTTCACTCTATCTGCCTCTTCTCTCTCTATCTCAGTCTTCGTTTAGTGCCTCCGCAACCACGATCCAGAGCAGTAGCGAGGCCACAGGTGCACAAATCTTACAGCAGAGACAGTGGCAACAATGACGGGGATTAGACTTCTTGTTCATGCTTTTTCTTTCTATTCTTAATTTGTCAATTATGTGTTAATGGTGGCTGGTGAGGTTCGATTTCGAGTTCCGAAGGTGATAGGGAGGCAATTTTGAGGTGGTCAACCTGACTTCTCTGGCAATGACAATCCATATCTGACTTGTTATGTTGACAGAGACCATCTTTCTCCTCTTGCTCACTCGGTGCTGACTGTGACTAGTAATTTTCCTTTTTAGTTATATCCTTTTAATTTTTGCTCCAAAGTTTCATGTAATTCCTTGTTGCTTTTGATTGTATGAAATTGAGATCTGAAAAAAATTGTTTGAGAATATCCCATGTTGATTTCGGAATTCCTTCCATTTTCTGATTGTATGAAAATTTCCTTTCAATTTCTGCTTGTTTTCATGCAGTCACCATCTATTTGAGAAATTTATTTTCTGAATATTGCCAATTGCTTGCTTGCTTGTTTTTTGTTTTTGCTGGATTGTTTATGCTTCTTGCTGTAGGTTGCTATTATATTCTATTTATTAAAATTATAGTGGGCTTTTTGCATAACTTACATTAAGCGTTATACTAAATGCACTTTAAGGTTTGGGGAGGTTGAGCTTTAGGTTACACAGTATTGATATTTTCAACATTGGCCCTTCTTTGTACTTTTTTTCTTTTTCCCATACTAATAGCCATGGTTTGGGCCAAAGACATCTTGTATAAAGTGTGATGATCTTCAATAAGCTGGAAACAAATTAATGCTCTCATGCTGTGTCTTTCAATGTTAATTCAAGTAGTCTTCATCTCCATTTGAATACAGTCTTGTCTAAAGAATGATGACCTCTACTGTGAAATGGACCAAGAGTTTCAATCTCTGTGGTTGAGCATGTATCTGCAGTGATATTTTTTGTATAGTGGAACCTATTGTTCCGAAAGTTTATTTTCTTGAAGATTTACCTTGTTCTATTTTCTGCTGGTGCTATATTGTTACTTCTGGATGGTATGTTGATTATTGTTTCTATTACGTTCCAGTTGCAACAATGCATCTTGCAAGGCATAAAAGGGTGAAGTATCATAATGAAGATATAAATTACACTTTCTCATCAAGGAATGCAATAATTGCTGACAATAGAGAAGAAGGGATTTCTATAAATGTCAAAGATTATTCAGATGTTTATGCTTTATCCAATCTCTTTCAAGATGATCGAAAGTATGGGAGTGTCACAAAGGACTTTGAATCATTGCATCCTCAAAGAATGCAAATGATTAATTATTTATCAGCACTTCAAACGCCAATTTCTAGTCCTTGTTCAGGTTCACAAATGCTTTCCCAAGCTTATAGAGTTACTCCTAATCCATCTTCTATGTATCAACAAATCGGGGATGTGATTGACTTGGAAGAACCAAAAGAACCAGAAAGCAAAACAGGAAATGATGTCACATCAGCCATAGTAGTTGATTCAGATGATGAGGATGAAAATCGTCATGTGCAGAACATGCAGCCTTCCAGTTCAGACCGGCTTCACGATTTTAGAGCATGGTTGAGCTCTCAGTTAGAGGAACGACTGAAAAGAAATAGGCTGTCTGCCGGGGCTGCTAATTCTGCTCTCCAAGTTTCTGATGAACAAGCAATAGCTATAGAAGGGAAAAGGATTCCTTCTATTCAGTATGAAAAGGTTGTTCTGAGGAATGTAACCGAGAAACAACTTGCTTCGAATCTTGAGGTATGCTCTTCTTTCTGCGTGCAAAAGTTTCAGTGAAAGTTGCCTAGACTGTGGAAGTTTACTTTGTATTATCAGCCATGGATTAGATTTATTTTTTTGAGTTAGGTATAGAAAGCAAAATTATCAGTCAATGATGGTAAATCAGAGCTGGTTTGAATAATTAAGTAGCAGTAGAGTTTGATCAGGGTAGAAGAAATCACGATCCCTGATAATTTCTGCATTGTTACCTTAGTTGTCATATTTCTTTCTGCTTAGTTTCAATAATTAAGTAGTTGCAATAGACTTTAATCAGGGTTGAAGAAATTGTCATTTTCTGAGAACTTTGAGCATTATTACTGTGGTAACAATCAATGTTTAAAATAGCGATAAAGATAACATAACGTTTTGCTTTTGTTAGGTTATGTTGCATATAACGTAATGCATAACGTATGTTATGCAATTTCCTATTTATTCAATAAAAAATATAAAATTATATAAAATATTTTTTATAAATTTAAAAAATTTAAAATTTATAAAAAAGAATATAAAAATATTTTGTAATATAGAATCATTCTAATTTTATATTAAATTTTATAATAATTCTCACATTTACCTTCACAAATTATATTAAGTCTACAACCGTAATTCTAGTTATCATCTAAACATAAAAATAAGGTTATAATTTTTTTATTTTAATTCCAGTTATTATTATTGTTGTAATTTATAGTATGTAATGATCAATTTATCTTATTTGTAATTGCTGATTTCAGTTCAGCTAAAAATTTAATAGAATCAACATGTAAAAAATTCCAACAATCGGAGAGTATTTACAACAAGCGAATAAGGAAATAATCGTAAATAAACAAGTTAGTAATTCCACAAATAATCAAACAAGCCAGCAAATAATCAAGAAAATTACAACAATTCGCTAATAATCAAATACATAATCAACAACAATATAGAAATTACTAAAGAATAATAGTAAATAACGTAATTTAACATAGCGTTACGTAAAATAACATAAAAAATGTATTGTTACGGTGCATTGAGTTATTTTCAATTGTTATGTAGCGCCGAGGTTCTGTTAGGTTTCGTAACGCAATATAACAGATTTCATAACGTGTTATTTTCAATATTGGTAACAGTTGCAACGTTTGTTTGTGTGGCCTTCCATTGATAGACAGGGAGGTCCCAATGCATGAGCAATCATCCGTAAAGTGCATGTTTTTTTTTGTCTAAAGAGGTTGCAGAACATGTAGAACATACTGATCAGAATGGATTATTAAATTTTGCATAACATGCACTTTAAGAGATACCCATAACTATGTTAGTTATGCTCAAGCATTAAAGTAACTCCATATATGCTAACATATATATTTTGACTGGGGTGCAGTAGAAAATGTTGAACCAGAAAAGGATTTTTCTTTGAACTATTGTGTATTAGATTTTTCTTGTGTCTTTCTGAAGAAACTTGGAACAGTTAAACTAGAAGGGCTACTGTACGGAACAAGTTGATAAGATATTGACAAATTCTGAAGTAGCATGTGCATTTGAAACATCCTCTCTATCAAGCAATCAAAATCTATTTGCATATGGTTCTGAATTTCTGATAATACTTAACTTTGGATCTTGAATAGGATGCTGCAAGAAGTTTAGATATATACTATAATTTGTAGATATGGACATGGCCACACCACAGTTGTCCAAAGTCCAGAGCCAAGGACACATATATATATGCATATTTCGTTTAAAGTTAACATACACACACATAGACACGCATAGAGACTACAAAATTTACATTAAATCTAAAAGGTTAGATTTATCACATCTTTCACTATCCATTTGCGTTGAGATATGTGTTGAACAAAATTTCAAAAGGCGAATAACGATTAGGAAATTAATGGTGGGCCACTAGTGAAAGTGTAATGAAAATGGTGTTAAAACTAAGCTTTTAGATTTAATGGGAAGTTTGTAGTCCAACCCATATATCCCCCACACATGTATGTATGTATGTATGTATGACCCGTATAAATCTATGGCTTTGTTGCTACTTATAACTGAAATAACCTAATATTTGTAAAAGGATATATAAAACAATTTTCCTGTTACAAGGGACAAACAATTATCCTGCATATATGTACATGTCTGACATTGATGGACATGTGTATCCGTGTTGTTTAGGGAGTGTTAGACATGCCGATTTTTTATTGGGGGAAGTCTCATAGATATCATAGAATATACAATAAAATCCAATTGAGTTCAAACTGTTTGGATGAAGTGGATTAACAATTGTCTTACGACAGGTAAGTCGCTTGTAGATATAGAATTTTGATTTGATTCTTCGATAATTTCCTTGCTATTGCTGCAAGCTTCTTAATAAACTCTAAAAAAACTTGAATATCATAATATCTAAGTGTCTAGTGGCACTATTTAATTTTAATATTTACATTGTAGACCTTCCCAAATGTGACCGTCAGGCAAGAAATATTCCCTAATCCAGAACCAGAACTAGTTATGATATCGTCTGGTTTTCGCCAATCAGACAGTTCAACCATTTAACTATATGCACATTCAATTGTTTGCCTTGAGAAGCATATCAATGGGATATCTGTAGGCTGAGATCCAAATCTCTCTGCCCATTCCATATTTATTGTTTTGGCAGTGTAATTTGAGCAGAATTCCGTGCTGACTTAGCTTGATATATATTTTTAGCATACAAACAACTCAATCTTTTGGATAATGTGGTTGCATGTCATGGTATCAAAGCACCAAGTTTCAAGAGGTCCTTTGTTCAAAACTCACTATTGTTAGGTTTATAATGTGTTTATTTAGTTACCCCCATTTATTCCACCTTTCCAAGAAAAATTCTAACCCATTTGCCTTTCCACATGGCCCAAAGAGGCCTATGTGAGCGCGAATGTTAAATACTAAACTAGCTTCATGTACGTTGTTAGACTACAATCCAACTTATGCTTTTACAACGTGGTTTTCTGAAAAATAGAAATGCACAGTTATAACAATAATTAGAATACAGTACATGAACATTATTTTTGGAGGAAAATAATGTGTAGTTATTAAACTTTTATGGCTAATACATAGTTACCGAGCACTATTTGGAACAATGGTAAAGAGGAGGATTTATACCCTGGATTGAATCCTGGAAGTAACATATTCTCATAAATTAGATGACATAATTGACACACAGCTATATGTAATTGATGTTAAAGGTTGCTAGTTATCAGCTGTGGAAAAATCAGGTCCCAAAAAAAAAAAAAAATTAAATATAAACTTTTGGATTATTATAGGGTGAAATCCCTTGTGCATGTCAAACAAGTTGCATCTCTTGATTTCGTGCAGTATGTACTATTTATTCATGAAGTAATAGGGAAATTGTAATAAAGGTTATGTTTTTTTTTTTTGTGTTTGATCTTATTTACTCTTATTTTTTCTCTCTTTTTTGATATTTTATTTATTTACACAGAAAGCAGTTATTTATTTGGTATATGATACTTTTTAAACTTCAAATTATAACTTAATGCCATGCTTAAGGTTTTACGAATTGATCTTCCTTCAAGACATTTCATGTGGTCATATTGGTCAAGATATGTTTGCTTTTAACAAATTGTGTATTTTTCTTATCTTATACAGAATCAAAGGATGGTTGTAAGAAGAGAATGGGAAAGTGAAGCTCTAGCTTCTGTAGTGAATGTGAAAAAGGTTAAGATACTTCCTTTGTTGATATTGATTTTTTTTTTCCTTGGTAAAAAAACTATGATTGTTTTATAATAACTAATCTTTTCTTTGTCTTGTGCAGAATCAAAGGGCTAAAGCTGCAAGAGGTGAAAGAAAAGGAAATGATTTAAATGTTCAAGGCAATGCTTTGAATGTTGAGGTGAACAGGGAGAAAGGAACAGCTGTTACTTCTTCACCTATTTGTTCTGAGGATGACCATTACTGTACACCAAGCATGAAAACTCATCAAGATGATGCAGAAATATCAGAAAGTGATGGTCTAGAAGATCTTTGGAAAGATATGTCTATGGCCATGGAGTGCTCAAAGGTATTATCTTTAGGTTCATTGTATTATTTAAACCCTTATGCTGAGCTTATAGCTCATGTTTCTACATCTGTTTTCTGGCATGATTTATCCGATTCATATGTCTTGGTATTACTTGACTTCTTTTTATTTTTGCAGTTTTTTTGTCTTTTCCAGTTAATTTTTTCTCCCTTCTCTCTGGAACCATTTGATAGCACTCCACAGTTTCTTTGGACGCCCATGATTCTTTTGGCAGTTCTTTCTAGAACTATTTGAGAGCACTCCAGTTTCTTTGAACACCCATGATTCTTCTGGCCATATTTTCTGTACGCAAGACTTTAGATGAATTTATACTCCCAAGATTTAAGAAGAGAAGATTCATTTACTCACTCCCACATACATCTAAATCCCATTCCATGTCCATTTAAAATGGCTGAGCCACCTTACTTTTTCCTGGGGTCATCCCTAGATCAAAGATTCATACTTTCCTAGGTCAACCCACCATAACATAACCAACAATGGTAGTTATTGATTTACAATATACCTCGTCATCTGCTGGTCATGCCAAATATTGGACCTATGACCATTATCTCGGTTTGCCAACTCCTCCAGTTATTTTCTCAGCCAATTGGTTTAAGCAATACTGCTCATATCACATGATAGAACTTGCTACCTAGACCTCTGTGCTACTTACAGCTCAGGTTCAGGCTACCTTCAATCAATTTTTGGAATTTGAGAAGTCTGCAAGGATAATAGTGCAAGACCCAAAACCAATAGTGTTTTGCCTTAATCTCCTGTTTTAAAGCCAGGATGTATGGTTGAAGCGTAGTGAGTACTTGTTCAGTTTGTCATGCTAGTTTCTATGGTTTATTTAAATTTCATGAGGGGAGTCATTTACAATACTTGTGTTATTTGTTTTCTTTTGTTGGAGTAGGTTTACTGGGTTATAGCAATACATTTTATTTAGTTGGAGCATGTTTTATTTTTGTTGGAACTTCTATTTTATAACTTGAGTAGAAAAAAAATGAAAGAGTGAAACATACAAATCAAAAGAATAGAGTACTCCTGTCTCCATGAAATTTCATTTTGGGTACCCGAAAGTTTAGATTATTTCTGCATCTGTCTTTTGTGTTCAATCTTTCCTGTAACTTGAATATTGTATGGTTTCCCTTGTATGGACCATCTTATCTGGTGTTGGATTTTGATGAGCTGTTGAAGTAAATGAAATTTGTAGTTATTTGTGACGGTGAAGGTTGTCTGTGCTTTCCTTTACTTCATTTATTAGTTGTTTGTTCTAGACATTATGAAGCTTTGGGCTTCTATACCTCGAGAAGAAGTTGCGCTCCAAATTTGGGCCACCTACTAGCGGGAGTCCCTCTTGATTTAATTGATCGTATACTGCTGGTCTTCAAATTCATCTGCATCCTTTGAGGTCAGAAAATAACCTAATTCCATATTCAACCACCAGATCAAGTCATTTACCAACCTATTTGACTTACACTGCAACTCTATAGTTAACTCTGCAAATACTAGGTTGTAGGGTTCATATCCTTAAGATAAAGGAAGTGTTAGTTTGACTGCTAACCTAAAACTTGGTTCTTTGTGAAATAAATCCTAAATAGCATACTGTGGGGCTTCTATTTTTGATGCATTGCATAATACTGCTCCTAAGATGGTAAGTGTGCAAGGGTAGTTTGGTTGTATCATTCACTAAAACAGCAGCTGAACCAACATCTATGCTATTTTGGTGCTATGACAGGTGGCAAGGGTGCGTTTAGTTCTACACATGTACACACATCATCCTCCCATGTTTTTAAATTGGCATATGTCAGATGTTACAGGAGAAAAGGGAGTGGGAAGCTTATACATGAGATGATGAGATGAATAGGCATCGGAAGCTTATGTGAAAGATGATGGAATTGGTTGACAATATGGTTTGAATTACTTTGAAATAAAACTATTGTGATTTGTTTGCAAGAAATTAAAATGAATAAGCGAGAGAGCTAGGCAGATTAAGAATACAAGATACACTTTGTACAAGGAAAAATAATTGAATAGAGACGGCATGCAAATATTTGAAGATAAAATAGTAATATATTGTTGTATGTAAGAAAGATATCAATCGAGTCCGTATCGCTGCGGAGCGACTAGTTAGAAGAATGATAATAAATCTTGTGTTAGGAGAAGAGGTTAGTATTAACTAAGAAGAGATAAGTAACATTATTGATGCATATGCTCTTAAGAACACCGAGAAGAAAATTTATAGTACATACAATAAAATTGTGCCAGGGAATCTTGGAAGGGTAACATGGAAGGGTAACAATTAATGGAGATTTTGTCATATTGTTAACAACAATAGACGATATTGTTTTTGGTGTTTTGGGATGGAGGGAGGTCATGAATTTCGAGTAACGAATGCTATTGGAGAGCCTTATTTTAGGTATTAGCCACTGTAAATGAGACGTCCACCAATATATCAGTTCGGAAGCCTTAGCACAGACGAGTAGGGGAAAAAATATTTTCATCTCGGCTTTTAGAAAATATTGTGAGATCTAGTCCAAAATTTGTTATGTTGGCTTATATACCAGGCTTAAAAAAAATCAACCCTCTTATACAATATCAGGGCATTCATTTTCTTGTGAAACAGGTTTGCTTTATATGTGTTTCACAATTAGCCCACAACCTACTCCCCATTAATAAATAAAAGACTTGGAAAAAATTAGAGCTTATTTCTCGCCATTAGAGATGTTCCTGTCCTCTCTAGTAGCGGCTATAGTGTGACAGCCAGTTAGTGGTCATGGATTGATAGGTTTAACACATCTTGTTGAGGTAAGTACAACCCGACATGTTTTAGGTGCTTTTTTATGACATGTAAGTATTAAATTTTATATAGTGTTTAGGAGCTAGATTTGAGCTATAATATCATCATATCAATATGCTTCCCCTTGGTTTTATTTAAGGAGCATATATTGAACCTTTTGTAGGTCAAACATCACTCTCCACCATGTATATGTTCCATCACTCACTGGAGACCTTAATTTTTCCTTCAATCATTTGCAAAAGTTTTCTTGCTAGTAACTTATGAGTATATTTAGAAACCTGTCACTCACTATGAGTCAAACCTTTCCAACTATGCAGATTGTGTCTCGATTAACTGTAATACTCCCCAAGATATAGCACTTCTAACCCTCTTGCACCATGATACAGTATTTTAAATATTGATCAGTATATACCGGTAATACCCAGCCAGCAATGTTTAAACATAACGATAATGGTAACATACATTTTGCCACTATTATGTTAACATAATCAATAACATATGTGACACAATTTGCTATTTATTTAATAAAAATAAGAGAATAATAAAAATGAGCCACCACCTCATGTAAGTTACTTCTGCTACGATCCATTTCCATTGCCTCTAATATTTTTCTTAAAATTTTTTATTTTGGATTATAATCTTAACCTCCTAGGATTCACTCATTATCAATTTCCTAGGTTTTAGTTTTGATTTAGTCATCCATCAAGTAGATACAAAATTAATAGTTTTTTGTAGGTACAACATTTTTTATCCACTTGATGAAGGGCAAATAAATTTGAAACCTATAGAATTTGATCCTAAAGAAGTAAGGAGGTAGAGATTATGATCCTAAAAATTGTTTGGAAACACATAATGCAATCATTACTTTTCACCGCTGGCTCACAAACTTACTTGAGCTGGTGGCTCATATGCATTAATCCCTAAAAATAAATATAAAATTATATAAAATAATTTTTATAAATTTAAAAATAAATTTAAAAATTCTTAAAAAATAATATAAAAACATTTATAGAGCACAAAATATTTTAATTTTCTAACCAGGTTTACAATAATTTTCACATTTATCTTTATAAATAAGATTAAATCTGCAACCTTAATTTCAGTCATCAACTAAAAAAAGCAAGATTCCAAATTTTTTATTTTAATTTCATCTATTATCGTATTGTAATTTATTATCATATTATAATTTATATGTAATGCTCAATACAAATTGTTTATAACTTCTGAGAATTTAATAAAATCAAGTAAGAAACTCCAGTAATTAGAGAAGAATTACAACAAATAAATAAGAAAGTAATCGCAAATTAGCAAGCTAATAATTTCACAAACAATCAAACAAGTAAACAACAAGTAATCTAGTAAGAAAAGTGTAATAATTCGCTAACAATAAAAAAATGATAAATAACAATATGAAAATTACTAAAAAGATAATAGTAGATAACGTAACATATGTAATTTAACATAACCTAACATAAAATAACATAAAAATGCATCGTTTTAGTGTACTGTGTAATTTTTGACTGTTAGATAATATTGGAGTTCTATTAGGTATCATAACGCAATAAAACGGGTTTTATAATGTGTTCTTTTCAATATTGTCATTCAGTATACTAGTTTTGGGACTAAAACATATGGTAAGACCAATTTTTTTCTTTTCTCGTTTTGAACCAATACTAGGCTATATATCAGTCATGTGACGATATACTAGGCTATATATCAGTCATGTGGCGATATATATCGCCCTGTAAACAAGATGAAAAACATCTGCAAAATTAACATAATATCAATTTTTTTCTTTTTTTAGATTTAGACCCATTAACGCAAACTTTTTAATACCCGAACCCATTTATATAATGATCATCGAATTCCCAATTCTCATTCTTTGCTAAATATAATTGAATGATGATTTGAAGATTCGCTTCTTCCTCTTTGTTCTATTTCACTCAATCAAGTAATTTTATCGAAGAGCTCGCAACAGAACCCCATACCTGTCTCTTTCCACTTCAAACTACTGAAAGCACTGACCTCGGCAACTCTTAGAGCCCGGACGACGATCCTGATAACCCATGAGTCAATCGACGATTCTAATGCCTTGCTTCTTCTTCTTCTTCTTCCTCTCCACTCTCTCTCGATCGAACGATCACAGTGAACAGGCCATGATAGAAACCTCGCACCTCTCTCTCCACTCTTACTATCAACTAGTGAGTTTTGACCTCGACAACCCATGAGCCCCGACCATGATCCCTCTATCTCGCTCTCTCGTAGATAGTTCAACTCTCCATCCCTCTCTCAAGCAGACCCTCTTTTCTCGACTCTCGAGCAGATCACCTCTCGAGCAAATAGGTTGATTTAGGTATCCTAAATTTGTGTTAAGTAGTTTAATTTGTTTTGTGTATATATATATATATATATATATATATATATATATATATATATATATATATATATATATATATATATATATATTAATCAGTATGACACCGATATATGACACCAATATGATACTCGGTATTCAGTGCTATATCACGATATATCGTATAGTATTCGATATCCAGTATATAATTTTGTCGATCGATATCACTGGTATCAGATATTTAGAACACTGCCATGATATAGTTCCATATTATGGAAAGGATTTTGTCAACAGATAGGAAGGAGAAATGATGCATTTGAGTATCAAATGATGAAAGAAGGCAGTTAAAATATAAATGGCAAACTAACATTATATGGAAATAATTTGTCTAGTTATATTAAAGAAAGAACTATGAAATGTCTTAGATAATCCGTAGATAATAGATTTCTTTCTTAAGAGGGTGGTGGAATGGAGGAAGTACCAAGGTATTACGGCAAACGGGACTCCTCAAGAAGATTGGCAAAAAGATGGAAATAGGAAACTTGGGAACTATAAATCAACAATGAAGGAAACTAGCGAAGTTATTAGGCTAATCTATTTGGGTTTCTATTTGAAGCTAGACAGAACAAAAGGTGGATGATCATATGTTTATGAACTAGAGAAAGGAGTAGAGAGCTGTATACATGTTAAATGTTTCAAGAGCGAATATCAAACTCTTAAAACTTAAAGAGTGAAACATCCAAGTGTCTTAGCCTCTGATTTGTTGCCATGGACATGGGACCATAGTTTATGAAATGGTATATGAAAATAAACTGATTATGTTTTATTCATGTTTAGTTCGGACTTTAAGCAAAAATATGATTTTAGAAAATGGCCAAAAAATAATGAAAATGCCAAAAGAATAAGTGGCTTACATGTCGTGTTTTAAACTGCTTCGTTCTAAAAAGACAGTAAAAAACGCTATACATATGCCAAATTTTATAGATCAACCACTTAGTTTGTCACAAAATTACATATTCAATGAAACTATTACCTAATATCAATAAATTACATAGAGACACACACACATTGTCTCGTTTAACTTACTTTAGATTACGTGATTAGTTAAGCAAGCTTGATAATAAAAGTTTATTGCTAGATTACAATTAAAGTTTACAAAAATAAAAAATAATATTAAAAATTTACTAAAAATGATAATAAAGATTTTGATGATAATAAAGTTTTTTTTATCTTATGGAAAACGTAGAAAAGCACCAAAATGTGTTTAAAAGAGGTTTTAAAAGATTTTATAAAAATGCTAGTTTTTTGTCTAACTTTCTTTTTAAACAGAGTTTTGAACCCAAAGATTCCAAAATGCATTTTCTTGAATAAAACAGAGTTTCAATCAGAATTTTGCTATCTATGTACGGGATATGAGGTGCTGGACACATCAAACTCCAACTCAAGCAAGTTTACAACTAAATGTATATTGTGTATGCAAGTTCGGAATGACTAATTATGAACTGTTTTTTATAATTAAAAATGTGTAGAAACAATTTAGTTTGATAATTTTTGAAGTCTTAGCTCAAATTGGCTTCATTAATTTCTTTGTAACGAGAGGAAGGGAGAGGTCATTAGGACTCATCGAGCATAAAACAGAAAGAAGAAGATACTAAAGAACATCATAAGATAATTAAAACTAATAGATATCATCACATGAACAAGAAAGAAATGCATTCAAGAGGGGAAGATGAAAAACAAAATCAAGCTTCTTCCCATCCTCTCTGATCTAAGTTGAATATTCTATTTTGATAATATTAGAATAATATAAAATTTGGGGATTTCCTTTGTACTTTTCCTCTATTTTTCTTTTTGTTTTTCCGTCCTTTTTTCCTCATATCTCATATTAATCCCACTGACTCAGCTAATTTTGGTAAACCCAAATTTAGAGATTTTATTTATTTTTTCCTATCTTCTCTTCATTGCTTACTTTATGACATACTATATTTCTTCATTCTCGTGACTTTTAATACTCGTTTTCTCATGGATTTTGTTTTTGTCATTTAGGGGGTTTAATGCTTATTCTCTATATGCTAAGAAAGCCAATACTCCATATATTTCTTATATTTTCATGGACATACTGGAATGTGCCTAGACAAATGTCGTCATCCATTTCTTGTCAAAACTCTTCCAACACAGAAGTTCATTACTTGGTCATTCCCCTTGTATCGTAGTAGGTCCGTGTAACTAGTGATGAAATTAAAGAAAAGTGAAGAAGTTACTTCAATAAGTTAATTATGAGAATCATGTAGGAGTTAACTTGGTACCAACAGAATCAAGCACTAATAGGAAATATAGGTATTGTCAGGAGACTTAGTGGAGTTAACAATGCTATGTGCAGAAAGTAGAAGAGTGGTAGGAGCCATGTTTTTCCTATTGAAGTTTGGAAGTATTTTGGACGTAGAGGCTTCAGTATAAATAACTAGCTAAGTTAGTCAACAAAAAAATAGAACAACTTATAGAACCTGTGAAAAATGTTTGCTGAATGTAGGATAAATAATCTGTTACTTGTATACAAGAATAATGGAGATACAAAAAGCAATACCAACTATATTACGGGATTGGGCATATGAGGGGCACAATGAACTTTGGAAGAGACTAAGGAAAAGCTAAGAATAAAAAACGTTTATGCCCAAAACCATTTGTTCTTATTTGGGAGATCAACAATGAAGCTATTTATTTACTAGAAAATTGATGAAGATATGTGTGGAAAAAGGAAAATCAATAGCAGATAAATTAGAAAAGTAGGTTTTGTACAAAGGTAATGTGGTGGATTCTAGAAAAACAAATGTCTAGTAGGCATTATGATAAGTAGGGTATAACAATTAGTTGATCGACAAGCATTCCATTAGGGGCTTATATAAAGGTTAGCATCAGGTATCATCTCTTTCGATTAGTGGTCATTGAACTTACTAATTTATCCACCATGTCATGCTGTGGTGGATGTTATTTGTCGCTGTGATTTTATTAGTTTATGGAATAAGAAATTGGATAATCTCCTCAGTGGAAAGGCAGAGAAAAAGCTTAGAATCTAACACTAGTAAAATGGTAGTAGAATGTATGAAATATAAGTAAATGGTGTAGGGAAAATAAGCATCTAGTGTAGATTGATGCCCATGAAACATCATGAGTGACCATCTTTGCCACTTGGGACATATCATTCATCATGATAGTGAGAACATGAAATGTGTGGTTCATGCGAGATGTTTAAATTGAAGAAGTGATTTCGTAGTATTGGTTCATGCGAGATGTTTAAATTAAATTGAAGAAGTGATTTCGTAGTATTGGTTCATGCGAGATGTTTAAAGTGAAGAATTGATTTCATAATATTATGTGATGATAGAATATCCATGGAATTGAGGAAAATTATAGAATTTATAAGAGCAATAAATTTTTATGGATTTTAATTTTAGCAATTAAGAAACATGTCCAAAAACGTGTTAGCTGAAATAAGAGTGTCGATACGGATGAGTGATAAGTGATAATATATATTATAATAAATGAGTGCATCTGTAACTAGTTAGTTGTAGCTCTCAATGAGGATAAAACTAGACCAAACTGATTGAGATAGTTTAGGTGCGCAATTTAAGAGAGAGAATCATAGTTAATTATGGTGGACCTAAACTAACTGAGTGTAGGCAATGTTCTAAAAAACCAGAGATGAGTACTCATCTGAGTACTTGGGCTCGCTCAGGAAAAGAGTCGAGTTGAGAGAAAACGGTCGAAAACTTGGACAAAAAGAGTACTCAGCCAACTCGGCCGAATACTCATCTAAGTTCAGAGTTTTAGACTTGATCTGCTAAAAACTCGCTCTTTTTTTTACTCTGCTGATTTTTCTTGCAATTTTCTTCATTCTTGCATAAATCTACAATTTTTTTTATTTTTATAATAGTTTTTTGTGCAATTTTTTTTTCTAAATTAAAGGATCAATAAGAGGGGTGAAACGTTTGATTTTCTTTCTGAATTAAAAATCGTTTGCTGATTTTTTGAGCAATCTTTTTTTTATTTATCCAATATTTTGTTCTTTGTTATTTTTCTTTTGCAATATGAATTAGAAAACTATAGGAATATAGAGAGATGAGATGGGAGATGGAATTATTTTTTCATAAAAAATACAAATTTGATTACTTGATAAATAACTCTAAACGATATTGAAAAGGTATAAAACTTGTTTTATAATATTTTGATTACTTGATAAATAGTTCTAAAATGATATTAGAAAGGTATGAAACTTGTTTTATAATATTTATAATATTTTCTCAGTATTAAAATTAAATATTTTTCTATGACAATTTTAGTATACATAATATTGAAATATTAATATTCTGAGTTATAAACGAGTCCTCACGAGTTCTTGAGTACTCGCTACTCACTCTCGGACCAAGCGAGTAACTAAACTGAGTTTTAGAGCACATGGATGCCAACTGTCAATTTTACAAAAAAATTCAAAGCCTATGTATTAACCTTCATGCGCATGCATAATTTCTACTAAAAAATTTACCTCGATGCCTGGCTCAAGTGGTATGGTTTGGGAATAAGTTAGTTAAGTTGAAAGTTCTACTCTTGGTTATGTATTTTTCTTTTCTTTTTCTTTTACTTCAACTGTGCAATAAACTGCTAATTTTGATACATTAAAAATACAAAAAACTTTAAAAATGTAATTGGTAGATAGTAACAAATTTAAACTATGTTTGTTTCTAAAACTAATCTGAGTACACCAAACGAGGTTAACATTTATTTCATTATGTATATATTAAACATCATATGATTAATTTAAGGTAAAACATCTGAAAATATTAAACATCATATGATTAATTTAAGGTAAAACATCTTAAACCTTTATTTAAAAAACAGTTCATAAAATTTTTTAATCAAATTTTAGCATAAAATAGATTTTATGAATTTCATGTCCCTAGTATTTTAAGGAACGTGTATATGTCATACACAGCAAACCCTCCAATATCTAGACACAACGACACTGCTATACATTTATTAAAAAATTATTCATATTTAACTCATAAATATATGTCTTTAGTTTTTATTGACCAAAAAAGTTGAAATAGTAAAATAACAAATAAATCATTTAGTTCCTGTCAAAACAGTGGCATAATGTACTTCACCTTGTACAATTTTTAAAGGTACTCGCATTATAACTGCTGGATATGGGTGGACATGGTTTCTTTTCTGACACGGATGGACACATCACTTTTGGGTTGGGGAAATTGTCCCACATGTCATAGTATTCTAGTGCTGCAATTAAGTTGTTTCTTAATCTTTCTTGCACATGTATCACAAAGTCGTCTTATTCCTTTACTACTGCACTGGAAAAAAAAATTATCCTTCTTTGCTTGTAACTAATCAGAGTAAATGATAACTAGTGGTCGATCTAAACAAGCATTGAGGTAGTTAACATGGATGTGCTAGTTGTTAACATTAGCTGAGAGAATCGTCCTTAATAGCACATTAAAGTATTCATGTTGCAAAGCCCAGAGACATTTGATGAGGGCTTCACTGTTGTTATTTTTTGTTTTTTGTTTCCTGATTGTCACCGCAAACTAAGTTGCACTCACTCATTTTGTTGTTTGAAATGTAAAATTTCCTTGTAAGCTTATGCCATTTCTTCACCTAGCTTTTACTGGACACTTCAGCAAATTTGTGTGTATTTATTGTGATTTTCGAGTTTAGGTTGCTGCATTTGTCTTCATTGTATCTCTTGGGACTGGGAAAAGTCGAATTAGATTTTGCCTTTTTTGTGCTTTTCATTTTTGTTTAGCTTGTATGAACTATGTTGGTAGCCTACTAGCCTTGCACTTCTGTTCTGGAAGGTACTGGTGTCAAGTAGCTAAATCTATCTGCTGTTAATGCTAATAAAATAAGAAAAATGTCCTGAAGTGCTACTTAGTAATGCACATTCAGTTTGAAGAATTAATTCATTTCTTTTCTGTGGATGTAATATTTAGTTTATCACTCAAGTGCTACTTGAATAATGTATTTTGAATCATTATCACAAGTCTACTGCTTCAAAAATGATGTGGCATCTGAACTGACCTCTGTAGCGGGTTATATATATTCACAATACAAAGATAACAGGAAATCATATACTTTAGTTGATCTCATCAATAAATGATAAGATCACACTCCTAACCTGTTTTCTTGAAGCTAAACTTTTAGAAAAAGCTACGCTCGTTTCAAAGTGTTTATAGTATGCTATGCTCTTGTTCAAGCTATTGCAGGAAATGAAATATCATTCAAGAAAGAAGTGATTTAGTTTGCGTGATACTTGGCTGCTATTTTTCTTTTTATCCAGTCAATTCTGTATAGGAACATGCAACCATTATTACTCAATTCTTTAAAAGGATGATTGCTTCCTTGAGTGTGTGATATCTTTCAGAAAATTCAGTAAGAACATTCTTTATTTGACAATGTACCTCATTCCATATTATTCTGGTTCTAGGGTACAGCACCAACAGATGATTCAAGTATTGTTCAGGAAGAAGAAGAAGAAGAATGTGCTCATTCCTTCATGCTTGAAGATGATCTTGGGCTTGTTTGTCGTGTTTGCGGAGTCATTCAGAAAAGAATTGAGACAATTTTTGATTACCAGTGGATTAAGGTACCAAGTTACTCCTCTGCTGCATCATTTCTGTGCACTCCTTTTTGATTTTTACTCCAACATACATATGCTAATGTTGCATATCTGGTTGGTTATTTCAGAATTCTGTCTTATTGATTGTTCGTTTTCACAATAGCCTGAGGAATCTCTTCAGTTCATACTCAGTTTTCTTTTGCTTGCTGTTTCAAGTTTGTTATTTGAGTTGTGATTTGAGAGAACTATGAAACTGCTTTGCCATATCTTCCTTCACTGGAATTCACTTGAGGTAGGGATAGGGTGCTTGTTCTAAATTTTAGCAAATGTAGATAGCTTTCTAAAGTTCTGCTGGTTTTATTCCATGATTATAAACTTGGTCTTGCCCAGTCTGTGTTTCCAAAATTCAAATCCAGTGATCAACCCCTTGTGCTTTCTATCATAAATTAAACAATAAATCCTTCTAATTGTATCAGACTAAAATCCAGTACTGTGGATATGCCTCATTTCCATTCCAGAGCATCTTAATCTTAAGTTTCCTATTCATTTAATTTACTTTAAAAAATTCAATTATTCACCCACTATTCATCGAACCATATTGATCAAGCTAGCAATAATATAATTTATTTATGTTTATTAGACCACATAAAATTTGGCTAATTTGCAACACATACAAATAGAAATAATTAATAAAATATTCGTGTTAGTTTAAAAACCCTGTGTACTCGAATTTGGCTACAAATGTGCAGAATTGTAGAGAAGTGCTCAAAAATTTGGACACGCCGAGTACTCGGTCAATTTGGCTGCGTACTCGGTCGAGTTTTGAGTTTTGGAGTGGCTTTTAGAGCGGTTAGTGTTTAAGCTTTGGAGTGGTATTTAAGGCTTCTTCTGTACATAGTTGTTGAGGTTTGCTAGGATTTGAGTGAAGAGGAGGATTCTTTTGAAGATGGTAGGAGTAATGACTACGAGGCTTCGTCCGAAGAAGAATTTAATGATGATGATGGTATTTATTATGAGATGACAATGATAATGTGTAAATGAAATTGAGATGGTATTGGTAATTTTGGTATTGAACTTCTTTTATTAAATTTATTTATTTTGTCATTTTTCGAATGCTAGGATTACTTCCATTTTTCATTATTAACTTTGCTAGGAGGCTAAGCCTACCTTAGTAAGAATATCCTTATTTTTTATTTTTATCTCTCCTAGTGATCACAGAGCTAATGAAGCATGCACATCTATGGAACACTCATTTTTTGTGAATGATGTCTCTTTATATTCCAACATTTCGTGTCATAAAACATAGTTGGCTTGAAAGCAGTTCTATAGAATCTTCCATTTAGCCTTAATGGAATGTACGGTCGAATAAGAATTCCGTTGCGCTTCTCCATTTCAACAAATCAGTTTAGATTTCTTGGTTGACATCACTGACATTCTCTTCATCCAATGACATCTTTCTGGATAATAGAATCCAAGTATCTAAACTAAGTATGCTATGAAAACCTTTTGAGTAAAATCATGTTGGCAAACCTTTCTTGCATAAAAAAGGTAGAGCACACTTGTGCATGTGTAATTGAACGATGAGATTTGGATAGCCTGTTCTACATTTTAAAGCACGTATAAACTCTCATTGACTTTGCTTCAATATTCCAATTAGCTGAGGCTGGTATGTTAGGATGTTTTACTTCCCCTTCCAAATTAGCAGTTCTTGATTCCAGTATCTAGTGGGTCATCTGATTGTTCTTTATCTTTATCCATGTCCCTACTTTTATCAATATTCAGCTGTGGCTGCCTACTGATTATACCGGCGTGTCTGTTCGCGCATGTATTTCTGTAGAATGTTTACACTTTGCCTGTACAATTTGCAGTTGTTTGTGTTTTGTCATTTTTCGAGTGTTAGGATAACAATGTGACCAGTTATTAATTTTTTCTGCTGGGCTTTTATCTGACCAGGGTACCCGGACAACAAGGACTTACTTACCTGGATCAAGAAATTCCAATTTGGGCGACATGCCTGAAACTTCTGGAACTAATATGACAGAACACTTTCTTATTGGTGCTGATATTTCTATCCATCCAAGACACATGAAACAGATGAAGCCCCACCAAATAGAAGGTTTTAACTTTTTAGTTAAAAATTTACTGGGTGATCCACCAGGGGGCTGCATTCTGGCTCATGCACCCGGTTCTGGAAAGACATTTATGCTCATAAGCTTTATCCAGAGCTTTATGGCTAAAGATCCCCTTGCAAGGCCATTAGTTGTTCTGCCAAAGGGAATCTTGGCCACATGGAGGAAAGAATTTCAACGCTGGCAAGTGGAAGACATCCCCCTATATGATTTCTACTCCTCCAAAGCTGATAACAGGTTTCAACAGTTAGATGTTTTAAACAGGTGGCAGGAGAATAGAAGCATTCTACTTCTCGGCTACAAGCAGTTTGCAAATATTATTTGTGAAGGTGGCGATAACAAGGTAACAGCAGCATGCCAGGATAAGCTCCTGAAGATTCCAACTCTTCTTATTCTTGATGAAGGGCATACTCCACGAAATGATAACACGGATATGGTGGATTCACTCGCAAAAGTTAGAACACCATGCAAAGTAGTCCTTTCAGGGACTTTATTCCAGAATCATGTGGGAGAAGTATTCAACATTCTGAAGCTTGTACGCCCAAATTTCATGAAGACTGAGTCGTCACGTGCTATTGTAAAGCGTATCTTGAGCCGGGTACATATATCAGGTGGTAGGAAGCCAACCAAGGGTAATCAGGAGTCATATTTCTGTGATTTGGTTGAGGATACACTACGAAATGATGAAAATTATAAGAGGAAAATTACAGTAATTCGAGAGCTAAGGGACATGACAAGAAATGTTCTTCATTATTATAAAGGTGATTTCTTGGATGAACTCCCTGGAATGGTTGACTTCACTGTACTATTGAATCTTGGCCCCAAACAAAAAGACGTAATCGGGAAGTTAGGTAAGCTTGATAAGTTCAAGAGAAGCTCTTTGGAGAAAGCTATATATACTCACCCACAGCTAATGGAACTTAGAGAGAATGCCTCAGGGGACAAAGATACGAGTATTAACATACACAAGGTTGATGCCATTGTAGAATCTATAAATGTTAGAGAAGGGGCAAAAGCAAAGTTCTTTCTTAATCTCTTGGTGATGGCTGAGCATTCTGGGGAGAAGCTACTTGTGTTCAGTCAATACCTTCTTCCATTGAAATTCTTGGAAAGGTTGATAATTCGGCTAAAAGGATGGCGATCTGGGAAAGAAATCTTTGTCATCTCAGGCGATTCTAGTCCTGAGGACCGAGAATGGTCAATGGATCAATTCAACAATTCCTCAGATGCCAAGGTTTTATTTGGATCCATTAAGGCCTGTGGAGAGGGCATTTCTCTTGTGGGTGCATCAAGAGTTGTCATCTTGGACGTCCACCTTAACCCTTCAGTTACTCGGCAAGCAATTGGACGTGCATTTCGTCCAGGGCAAGAGAAAAAAGTTTACATATATAGACTGGTTGCCGCTGATTCCCAGGAGGAGGAGGACCACAATACCTCATTTAGGAAGGAAACAATTTCAAAGTTGTGGTTCGAATGGAGTGAACATCATGGACATCATGACTTCGAGTTGGATGCCGTTAACATCGGAGAAAGTCAGGACAGGTTCTTTGAAAACCCTGCTCTTGGTGAAGATATCAAAGCTCTCTACATAAGGTCAGTAATCTCTCTTATTTTTTTTTTTTTTTTTTTTTTTTTTAAACAATGCTAATCGGCATCTTCACGAATTGCCTTACTCTCATTCAAAATTGAGCACAAATTTTCTTTATATGCCTGTTTGATATTTAAGAAAGAGACAGAAAAGGTAATTCTGTCAGAGAAGTGGACACTTTTGTGCCCATTTTCCTGCATAACATTTTTCCTTCTCTTCTTTTTCTGTGCTGGTGGTTGGTTTCTTATTTCCTTCTTTTGATTGGAGAGGGGCGAGTTCCACCTTTGATTTCTTGCTTCTTTCTTAATGCTTACAGGCCCTTTAAGTGTTCAAGTATAGACAGATGTTGTTCCTTTTGGAAAAAATAATTATATGGAACCTTTTTGGTTTATCTTTTCCTCTAGAATGTCAACCATCCTGGCGAAATTATAACAATTCTCCTTGGTTGCATGAGCTTATACACAAAATCAAATGGGTGAAATTCCCTTGCCTGCCAACTGAGGCTGCCATTTCCTCAGTGTAATAGCTTCCATCAGGTTCTTGCACAAGCTAGTATGTTGTAATTGCGTGATGCCAATTGGTCCAGATACCTTCTTTTTAAAATTCTGTGGAGCTTTGTCTCCATTGCGCTCCACAGCCCTAATCCACTTTGACGATAAAATGATTTGTAATTATGACGGGAAGGGGCAACTGCTTTTGTCTTGAAAGTTCTTGCATCTGACACCAAAAAAGAATAAAGCACACAAGTTAATATTTTATTCAAATAATATATTAAGCGAACTCTCATACTCATTAGATCTCATTGACTGTAATTGAGTGTGGTTGAAGTTGGTGTTTAATAGACATTCAACATATAGATATTCTTTTGCTAATCTTCAAGTTACTACTGTGGTCATACAGGTGATTTTAATCATGGCTGATGCAACCTAGAGCTCCAAGTTAAATTAAGTGCACCTGTATGTATCATGATAAGGTAAACTTTTGTTCTGGCCCATGAACAGTCTGCTGCTGCAATGGTCATTTTTTCTAATATCCTTGAAGTCAAGATTATGTCTTACCGTCATTTTGGTCCTTTTCTTCTTCAGGCACTTGACTCTGTTTTGCAGCTGCATGAGTTAACAATCAGAAGATGCTCTCTGTAAATACTGTAAATATGTTGATGCTTCCGCATCAAAAAATTGATCTTAGCTACCGACTCATTATTGTCAAAACAAATCTAATGTAGCTTTGCTGTTTTATGCTTAGTTTTGCGAATCATTTTAACGCAAGGTTTATGTCAACTTTGTGAAAAACCTTCTCAATCTATTACGCCATCAGTCTCTCATATTATCTGGCTGGGTTGAGGTTTAGTAAGGTACAATCATAGCCTTCTCTTGGTGAAAAGGCTTTTGAAAGGCAATCAGAAATTTTCGTGGAAGTACTCTGTTTGGTGGAATAAGCTTGAGAATTCAGAGATGGCGCTCCATAAGTTTTCTTCTCTTCTTTCCAGCGAAAAGAAATAGTGCTCTTCTCTATCCTGATGTTTGATCCGTAATTGTTGTTTGGTTGACAGCTCAGTTGAAAATATGTTTCCACAAGTTTTTGCAGAGTTTGATGTTAGATCCATAATTTTGCATCTGCTGCAATTTTGTTCTTAATGTGCCTGGTTAACTCTCTACTGGTCTTGGAGTTTACCAACTTATTTTTGTACAGTACAAAGCTGGCGCATAGCTATTGACAATTGAGATTAATTTATGCTGTAAAATGCTTGTTTTGTTGAACTTATGGCTCAATTTCTCATGTTGAACTTGTAGCTCAATTTCTCACTGATTCTCGATGGCTCTATGTGCCATTGACGGTGAGATTAGCGGGGAGAGTAATCGTCAGTAGCACTCGGGCTATGAAGGCAGATCTGCAGTTACTACTAAGTGTCGGCGAAAAATTCTGGAATCATATGTCAAAATAAGATAGATCTGCGAATTTAGGATTTGAGGTCTGCGAATCTAAAATCCAAGGTTCGTGATTCAGCATCCAAGGTTCGTGATTCAGCTACAACAGAGCAGATCTGCGAATTTAAAGAGCAGATCTGCGAATTTAAAGTTTGAAATTCGTGATACTATCTATAGCTTCCGGAGATGGGTTTAATACAAAATCGCCCGACCCGAACAAGGGAAGTTGCCATCTCGAATCGTGGAGTCAACTGCCGAACGAATATGACGGCACTATTTAGATCGTGGAGGTAACTGTCTAACGAATATGACGGCACCACTCGAGTAGTGGAGCTAACCGTTGAACGAATGAGACGGGGACGCTGCCTTGAAACCCCTATAAAAAGTAAGGAAACAGAAAAAGAAGGAATGGATTATTTTCGTCTAAAACTATCCTTTGTGATCAGAAGTTAGAGCTTTTTTGCCAATTGAAAGAGTTTGTGCGAAGTGTCAACGGAGAGCAAGATCGTCATCCACAGCAACCTCAGAATCCAGTCTTAAACAAAGAGGAGTTTTATTATTCCTCATTTTCTGTAAATAGAAAACCATTGAAATTGTAACCCTTTATTGAAATAGCTCAATAGATAATCATTTACAATTTTTATGGCGAACAGAAAATTGGTGACTCCGCTAGGGACTGCTATCACCTCCGATGATCTAGTAGTAGCTCAATCCAACAATATTCCGATTGGCAGCTTGGTCAATTCGCTCATTATTGAGGTTGAGTAGGAAAAGTATGAAGAATTCCTTTCTTCCGACTCCAAGAGCCCTACTTCCTTACAGGGATGTCGTAAGGTCTCTAAAGGTTCGACCTTCAAGGAGACTTTAAAGACGGCAGCTCAAGCAAAGGATTTAGCAGACCAAACTGGTCTGAAATCCTCCCCTTCACCAACATCAGGCTCTGAGCCAGTTCTGGCTAAGACTCCTAATCTCCCTAATCCTAATCTCCCTAGCAAAATAGATTAGGATCCCTACTATAATAAGGGAAAACGACCATTATTTGCTCCTCAGGAAGATGACGCAGGGAAGAAGGCTCCTCTTACTTGTACAATGAGAAGGAATTTAAGAAAAAGTAAAGCTCGTGCTCTTCGTAGGACCATGCAACAATAGGAAACTGCCAACCCACCATCGCGAAGGCCTACTGTACAAGTATGGAGGCCAAAATGCGAAACTACGGAGAATCAAGACGCGAAAGGGTTTACTCGCGTTTCCTACAGGAAACGGAATAAACCCACCAAATTTATTTATAATTACAAACGCGAAATCTACATTTGCGTCCCTCGAACTGCGGGGGGAGAGCATGATCGCACAATGAAAAATGCACGTAAACCTCAGATTTGCGTGACTTGCAAAAAGTGTGCAACCGACAAAGAGTCTATCTCAAAGGCTAAAATTATCCCACCCACTATTCCAGTTAGGGTGAGACTTGCTTCGAGGGCTTTCAAAGAAATAGGAATTCCTGCCCCAAGGCTATCTTTCGGAGATGACGCCGTCACTAAGAGTTCCAATGCAAGAGATTTTCGGGAACTTCTAAACAGAAAGAGAGAAGAATCCCATGCATCTCATTGCCATTGCGAACGACTAATCAATGCAGTGATATCACACTGTCATTGTTCAACACATGCTCTTGCTAGGCATTCGGTTTTTCATCGACTAACAACATCCTCATCACAACCGTTAAAAAGAAGACGACGCAACAGGCTCGAATCCTATGAGCCCGAATATCCCGAAATATCATCTAATATGATAAGTTTCGGAAAAAAGAAGAAGAAAAAGAAGATGAAGAAGGTCTCTGAGGGAGATGCTTCCGACTCTGAACACTCTTCAGGCTTGAAGAGCGTGTTCAGTGAAGAGCGAGGTTTTTTTCAAAATATTCAACTCAAAAGTGAGGTGGCAATCTCGATGAACTACAGATAAATGGTCGGAGTCTTCTTTGATGAGGAAGACAAGACCAAATCTGTTATGGCCGAGTTGCAAACGTCCGATTCATTCATAAAAGACTCCGCCTCTGCGTACATGGCCCAAAACAGTACCCCAGAGAAATTCATGCGGAGGATGGACGAACAGGATAAGAGCATCCAAAAACAGCAGAATGCCATCAGCGAGATCAAAAACATACTGCATGTTTTGCTGGAATTGGAAAAGATAAGAATGAAGAATGCATCTTCAGAGACGCTACCTTATGACCCAAAAACTGACAAAGGAAAGAATGCGGAAGAAAAAGGTCACGCTCCTCACACGAATGGAGAGGAAGAAAATCATCATGAAGATGACGACAATCGCTCCACGCATCAGGAAGGGATGTGAATACCATCTTGATAGAGAGTTTCCAAAATTAATTAAACGCTCTCATGCATAAGAGTGATTTGCAAGAGTTGGGCATTGTAAGGCCATATCTGGTGGAATGGGAGAGCATGCCATTCTCAGAGAGCTACAAACCATTGAAGCTCAAATCATTCGATGATAAAGGATCGCCGAATTAGCACCTTTACTATTTCAAGTCACAAATTGGGCATTTAGCTGGAAATGACCCTATCATTACGCGAGTATTTGTTAGTACCTTGACAAGACTAGCATTTGAATGGTTCCGAAGGCTAGAACCAGGAACCATCAACTCATGGAACGACATGGAGAAAGCCTGCCTGACAAGGTTTTACGAAGACGATATGGAGGTATCGATGCCGGCGCTTTGGCCACCAAACAGAAAAAAGGGGAGTCTGCTCGGGACTTTATTAAAAGATTCAGGAATGAATCTATCAGATGTCCACATGGGATACCAGAGAAGACTTTGGTAAAAACCTATCGTCATAACCTCTCGACTAAGGTTCTAGCCAGGATGGGAGCCATGAAATCCTCGACCTGGAAGGATCTCGCTCTACAAGCTGAAGAGGCTGAAGAAATAGCGCAAAGGCTTGAAGAAGAAGAAGGTGAGGAGAAACAGAGGTAAAATAACGATAACAATCATAGGCCTCGATCCAGAGGGTATAACGGGAAGGAAACAATGGTGACTGATACTCCGCAGCCCACAAAGTCTTCTCCAAAACTCTCTCCTTGGTCACGTGTGCCTCAAAAGCAGTATTCTTTCAAAGATGAGCATACGAAAACCATTTTCAATCTCCTCATGACAAAGAAGATGCTGAAGCTACCGGAGTCCAAACGTCCTGCAGAAGCAGGAAGAGTTAATGATCTTAATTATTGTGTCTATCATAGCATTATTAACCACCCTACTCAGAATTTTTATTTTCTCAAGGATAAAATTCAAGGTTTAGTGGACGCCAAGGTCATTAAGCTTCAAGAACACTAGAAAAAGGTGACCGCGAACATGGTAACTTTTAAGTTCGACAAAACACCTGACTAGATAGAGTCAACAATTTAAGATGAAGTGCAACCCATTCCCAAAGGCACGATGCAGATTGTAGACTACGATCTGTATCAGCAGTAGAAGAACGGATTATCCCCCTTCGAAACCGATAGAGGGAAGATAATGTGGGTACATCCAGACCTTCTTAATGATGAATAATGAACTTCCAATTCATCCAAAGGAAGCAAAAAGGGAAGATTCTTACTTCCAATGTTGTCTCTATAATTCCCGAAGATGACAAGGATGTTCCTACTCTAACAGATTCAAAAGAAGAGATCAGAGACTCTCTAGCGGCTAATGCGGACCAACCTCTCTCTGGAACCCGTTCAGGGAAAGACTACTTGAAGAATTATAGGCAGGCCGCAGAATTCCAGCCACTTCCAGAGAAGAACAAACAAAAAGAGCTTAAATTTGACAAAGCTTTGAAGAAACAAGGGAAAGAGCCTGCGGAAGATCTACAGAAGTCATTCCAATTCGATATCTTAGCGCAGTTAGCCAACATTCCCGCAAAAATCACCTTGTATGAGCTCCTGAAACTCTCTAAGTCAACTAGAGAAGTTTTGAGAGAAGCTCTGAAAGATTTAGAGGTATTTCTAGCGTAGATACCATAAATGATTGAGAAAGAAGAATCTTCTTGAGCGGAATGTCATGAGACCTCTGGTAAAAGCATCCACTGCATCACTTTCTCTCCGGAAGACATACAAGTTAGAAGCAATAAGTATCACCGCCCTTTGTATTACAAATGATACATAGGGTCATCAGACATCGCTCGCATTCAGGTTGATCCAGGCTCAGCCTTGAGTATCATGCCGCGGAGGATGCTACGGTATCTTGGAGTCCCGACAAATAGATTAGCGGCAACCAATACTACTATCTTTGGATTCAATGCCAATGGTAGTAGGTCGTTTGGCAAGATAAAACTAAAGTACCAAATCGGGATCTAAAGACGGAAGTCACGTGCTATGTGATAGATACTGACACGTCTTATAATCTACTACTGGGGAGACTCTGGATCCATAATAATCTCATTGTGTCGTCTACGCTACATCAGTGCATGAAATATGCAGATAAAGATGGGAACGTGAAGACTTTGGTCGCGGAAAAGCAACCCTTTAAAGGAGTCAAAAACTACTTTACTGACGCGTTGCTATATCAAGATGCGTTCGATGCTTCAGAACGGCCCACTCCAGATATATTTGATAGTTGTGATGAAGCTGATATAGAATCAGAATCCGAAGATTCGGAATCCGAGGATGTAATTTGGGACGGTGAGCCCATTGTGATAAGCCTTGAAGTCCTTGATGTATAATACCGTTCACTCTGATGGTGAATGGATAATAAATGAAAGCTTAGAGCTTGCTTATTCTTCTGGTGTTGATTCTAAACTCTCAAGTACCAGTACTAATGTGGTCAGCGATTGTTTAGATTAAATATGCTCTCTAACTTCTTTCTAAGCACCTATCCAATCGTCCTTTTGCAAACCAAGTGATGATGATGAAAATGTCAACAAGGCCGTTTTTGAGATTCCTCCCAAGGATGGAACTCAAAATTCTATAATATTCGAAAAAGCGAGTGACAAAAGCAAAAAGAAATGCTTAGATTCTGAAGAAAAATAGGAAAACCCTGAGTTCTTCCATTATGATGAGAATTCTCATAAACTAATAAAGAAAATAGGATACAACCTAGCCAAAGGTAGGGGTTAAATTTCGGAAATGGAAGGAGAACAATTCTCCAACCCTTTGTCCCAGAAGGGAAAATGCCAAATTATTATCAGAAGACTGGCAGAGGATTGGGATATATTACCACTTCCGAAGGTTCCTCAGGCGAGAGAACTGGAGAAGGACAATTCGACCATTCGTCAGAATCGTCCTGCTGGGATTCAGATGTCAGTGTCGGTATGATCTTCCGCAAAGTATCCGCGAACATGGCCTCCGCGTTCCAAGAAAGCGAGGACTTAGGTGAAGCCTCGTCAATAAAAGATGACTCTTGGGCCAAGCATCTTAACGCGAAGCGGGAAATTCAATTTAAACAGTGCGAGCCTCCGACTGAAGATAAAATAATCCAAATAAATGTGGGTGATGAAAAAATCTTAAACCCATATTTATAAGTGAGAACATATCCTCAGAAGAGAAGGAGGAATTGATATCCTTCATTCGTGAATACATCGACATTTTCGCTTGGAGTTATGATGAGATGCCAGGATTAGACCCAGGTGTTGCGGTTCACAAACTGAACATCCAACCAAATGCCAAGCCAGTAAAGCAACAGCAACGAAGATTCCGTCTAGAGATCAAGGAAGCTATTGAGATTGAAATCAAAAAGTTGATCGAGTCAGGCTTTATTCGCGAGGAACAACACCCTGATTGGGTCGTGAATATAGTTGCTATAACCAAGAAAAACGAAAAAATCCGTATTTGTATTGATTTCAGGGATCTAAATGAAGCCTGCCCTAAGGATGAATTTCCGTTACCCATCACAGATGTTATGATAGACAATACTTGTGGGTACGAACGAATGACATTCTTGGATGGATTCTCAGAGTATAATCAAATAAAGATGTACCCTGATGATGAGAAGCATACGTCTTTCAGAATGCCACTCGGAGTATACTGCTATACGGTCATGCCATTTGGCCTAAAAAATGTCGGTGCCATGTATCAACGTGCTATGAACGTAATATTTCAAGAGCATCTACGAAAGAAAGTAGAATGTTACGTAAATGATCTAGCAATTAAAAGTAAGAATAAGAGTGATCACCTTCAAGACTTGAATACAGTGTTTGACCTTATGAAGAAACACCAGCTCAAGATGAATCCGACTAAATCCTTTCTGGGAGTCTCTAGTTATAAGTTCCTTGGCTTCGTGGTAACTTCCAAAAGAATTTATCTCGACCCGGACAAAATTAAGGCAATCCAAAATATGCCACCTCCCCAGAACCTCAAACAATTAAGAGGTCTGCAAGGTAGGTTGGCATACATTCGCAGATTCATATCAAATTTATTTGGTTGATGTCAGCCCTTCACCAGATTAATAAAAAAATAAGTATCATTTGTCTGGGATGGTGCATGCCAAAAAGTTTTCGAAGAAGTCAAGGAGTACCTTACTAAGCCGCCAGTGCTCGTAGCCTCAGTCTCGGGGATACATTTCCTGCTATATGTGAGGGCTATGGACCACTCTTTGGGAGCTTTGTTAGCACACAAAAATGAGTTGGGTCACGAACAGGCTATTTATTATCTCAGCAGAATGATGATCAGGGCAGAACACCGATATAACCCAGTGGAGAAGGAATGTTTAGATTTAGTGTTTGCAGTGCAGAAAATGCGACACTATTTAGTTGGAAAAACCATTCACGTTATATCGAGAGTTAACCCCCTAAGGATATTAATGACTAAATCCAGGTCATTGAATTGAAGACTGTCTAATTGGACTATCTTGTTGTCACAATATGATATGCATTTTGTTCCGCAAAAGTTGATTAAGGGACCGGCTGAGCACCCAATCCCGACATACTCGAAATTGTGCAAAGAAATTCCTGGAGAGTTGGGTGAATGGGATCTGATTCTAAAAGAAGGCATCTCGCAAGAATTTCCGGAGGCAAATACTGTCACGGAAGTCGTATGGCAACTTTTCTTCGATGGCGCCTCTCGAATGGAACCGAGAGAAAAATAATAGCGGGGGTAGGAGTTGTTTTCGTCTCTCCTTACAACCGTATCATTCCTCGAGCCTACTCATTAACAAACCCGTGCTCCAATAATGCTGCAGAGTATAATGCCCCCCTAATCGGCTTAAAGATAGCTAAACAATTGGGGGTCAAATATTTGGAAGCATACGGGGATTCTCAACTTGTCATAAACCAAGTTAAAGGGAAATATGAAGTCAAACATGAAGACATTTTGCCGTATTATCGCGCAGTAATTAAGATAGCCGATGGTTTCTATGTCAGCCACATAAAGCGCCATCGGAATAGCTACGCGGATTCACTGGCATCCTTAGCTGCTACACTGGCTTTGCCCAAACATGCTAAAAAGCAAATTACAGTAGGAAGCAGAGAATTATTTTGTTCAAAGGACGAACTCAAAGAGGAATTGAGAAAGCAACAAGAAAACGAGACTTGTGTTTTCGAATCAAATCTAGAACCAAGGGATTGGAGATTACCTTATATAGATTACGTCATTTGCGGTATATTGCCCGAAGATCCTACAGAGGCCAGGGCGATCCAAAGAAGGGCTATTCGATTCTATTATAACGCTGAGCTTCGGACATTGTACAGGAAATCCTATGACGGGATCTTACTTCGTTGTCTCTCTAACCGAGAAGCCCGGGAAGTATTTGAAAAAACTCATGCTGGCATTTGCGGAGCACACCAATCAGGGCCGAAACTCTGAGATAGAATCCGAAGAATGGATTATTACTGACCTAAAATGATGACAGATGCGGTTAATTACGCCAAGAAGTGTAAAGCCTACCATATACATGCAGACTTCATACATCAAGCTCTAGAATATTTCCATCCAACGGCTACATCATGGTCATTTGAGCAATGGGGAATGGACATTATCGGGTCTCTGCCATCAACGATAGGACACCGGTTCATTCTAACTATAACAGATTACTTCTCGAAATGGACTGAACTCATTTCCCTAACCGAAGTAAAGTCATCGGATGTGATCAAATTCATTAAACACCATTTGCTCTACTGCTTTGGAGTGCCCAAGAGAATCATTCATGACAATGGGTCTTGGTTCATGAGCCAAGTATTTTTCAGATTCTGCAACAAATACAGGGTCAAAAATATAGCTTCCTCGCCATATTACCTTGCAGCCAATGGTCTAGCAGAAGTTTTCAACAAGACCATAGTAAAGCTCCTCAAAACGTTCGTCTCATCCAATCAAAGAGACTGGGATGAAAAACTTGGAGAATGTCTGTAGGCGTATCGCACTATGATCCGAACCCCCACCAGCGCCACACCCTTTTCTTTAGTGTACGGGTCAGAAACGGTCCTGCCTTTGGAAATCCAGATTCCATCATTGCGAGTTGCACTAACGACCAGAATGATGCAAGAAGAACGGCATCAGCAAAGGCTTCAAGAATTAGAAGCTCTGGATGATAAACGATTGGAAGCTCAACAGAGTATTGAATTATACCAGACGCGAATCTCTAGGACTTTTAACAAAAAGGCCAAACAAAGAATTTTCAAAAAGGGCGATCTGGTCCTTTCAATAAGAAGACCGATCATAACTAGCCAAAAGCCTAAAGAAAAGTTCCAGCTAAAATAGAAGGGCCTTTTGTTATTGATACGGTTTATTCCAATGGCGCATATCGGTTGGCAAAACCGAATGGTGATAAGATCATGATGCCAATTAACAACAAGTTTTTGAAGAAATATTATTCTTAGTAAAAAAAAAACACTGCTGAACACCAGTTATAATGTAACCTAGGTAGTTCAACGTGAATGATGAATAAAGTTTATCTGTAATCGGGGTTCATTAACAAAGATTCGCGGTTCCAAACTAAAGATTTTTGAGTTACGAATCAAAACATCCTTTTCTCCAAATTTGCCAAATTAAAAAAATATCTCTAGCGAATCAAAACATCCTTTTCTCCAAATTTGTCAAGTTAAAAAATACCTCTGGCGAATCAAAAGTCGTTATACTGTAAGTTACTAAATAGTGCGAGTTTCAACTTGATCAGGGAAGTTAACGGTTACTTCTATCCTGATTCAAGAAATCTTCTCATTCGCAACAACTTCGAGTGGTTGGAAAATTTTGGGTGATTTAATGATCATCAAGTTAACGGTTACCTCTGATAATCAATACCAAAGTTATTTATCAATCACTTCTGGTTATGTAAAAAGAAAAACCTCTTTATTCATTATCAAATCAAAGTTACAGAGAGTTCCCTAGCACTATACAATCAACAAGAATGAATACAAATCATTGACATAAGGGAACATAAAATTTGCTTCTATAGCCTCCTCTTCTAGGATGACTTAAAAGTAAAAAGTTTGTTTCCGTAGCCACCTCTTCTTGGATAGTTTAAAGATAAAAAGTTTGCTTCCGTAGCCTCCTCTTCAAGGATGGCTTAAAGGTAAAAAGTTTGCTTCTATAGCCTCCCCTTCAAGGATGGCTTAAAGGTAAAAAGTTTGCTCCTGTAGTCTTTTCCTGCCAATGGTTAGGACCTCCAAGTTGGTTCACTCTGTCATACTCGACGTCACCAGTGACTTGATTAGTGCAAAACTGGACATACCAAATGCATATTTCCAAACATACAATGTGAGGAATTGCTGAAATTGAGTGCTTCCCTAACCACTTAGCACCCCAACCTTGCGGGATGCTAGTAAGGAAATAGAACAAGGTTACAGATTGCTTAATCTGTGCCCTTGTTAAGAAAAATAACTACGGTTACCTCCTGCAGCCAATTCAAAATCTTGTTAAAAAAAGAAAAAGAGAGAAGAGAGAATGACATTGATCAAAAGAAGAATTTTACCTTAATTAAGGAAAATGACTACGGTCATAAGAACCTTTTCAGTGGGATGCCTCTCTAGATTGATGCAGTCTGGAGGTCTTGTAACATGTCAATCCCCATCCATCACTTCGGCTGAAGAAAAAAAATATGGCTGCACAGGAAAATCAACTACAAAAGAAAGGAAGAGAAGATAAAAGGGTGAAAACTTTTCTCATTATAGAATGCTCCTCTATAGAAGAGGTCCTGCGTCTTATATAGACGATCCCATGATCACGATCTTCAGTTGGGAGAAGATAAGACCAAATATTCGTTGAGATTCTTGACTCGGACCCTAACAGAATTTATTACTTTTGCATGGGACGCTTAGATTTTGCAGCCAAAGGATCTCATCATTAATAAGAGCGTATAACGCTTAGGACTTCACACTGGTTAATCAAATAAAGGGTTATGTTGTGACTCGCGGAAACCACTACAAATTCTTAAAGAAGAATTTTTATCTCGCGAACTTCCAGACGAAAAGTCGCGAACTTGACGGAAGCTCATGAAGGCACTACAAGAAAATGGGTTTTTAGTGACGACAAAAATCGTCACTGAATGTCTTCAAGTTGTCACTGAAAAAATTCAGTGACGAGTTTAGTGACGACTAAGTGTCGTCGCTTATGTGGCCATCACTGAAAGTTTTTGTGACGACTTTTAGTGCCGTCACTGAAAATAGTTTTCAGTGACAACTATGACTTGTCACAAAACATTAACTAGATTGTCACTATAAGTTTTTTTTTTGTGACAACTAATATCGTCACTAATTTGTATTGGTGACACCAATAGTTGTCGCTAAAAAGTTATTATATTGTCACTATTACGACTCTTCAGTGACGACTTAGTTTTCAGTGACATCGATGACTTGTCACAAAACACTAACTAGATTGTCACTATAATATTTTTTTTGTGACAACTAATATCGTCACTAATTCGTATTGGTGACAACAATAGTTGTCACTAAAACGTTATTATATCGTCACTATTACGACGCTTCAGTGACGACTTTCAACATGACTAAATCGTATTTGTGACAATAAAACTTGTAACAGAAAAACTAACTAGATTATCACTGTTATGACTCTTTAGTGATGATGTTCGTCATCACTAAATCGTATTTGTGATAACAATACGTGTCACAGAAGACATGACTATTTGTCACTATGTGTATATAAAATATTTTAGAATGACATTAACTACAAAATTAGTGACAACAAATATTGTCACAAGTATTCACAAGATATGTTTTATAATTAGCTGACATATGTATAGATAAATATATACACACACACACACAATACAAAAATGAATTTCATCATATAAACATGCTAAAATATTCATAAGAAAAACGATCTAGTCTTGCACAAATTGTGACTTGTTTTTGTTCGAAGCAAAGTATTAAATCCATATAAACAAATAAAAATCAATTTTTTGATTGTGATATAGAACCAAAATAAAGAAGCCATCCACTCTTGAAACATAGGCTCGAACTCAACTTGCATCTCAACTCTAATTTCAGCTCGTATTTCTTTTAGCTTTGTCTTCAATTTTCTTATCTGACTCAGCTACCTGTGTCTTTAATTTCTCATCCAACTCAGCTAGCTGTTTCTTTAATTTCTCATCTGACTTAGCCTGAACTTTTTCTCTATTTTTTTGAGCCACTTCAACCATCATTAGCCTTCTCTACTTGCTCCTGAATCTGCATGGAGAACTAAGTTAGAGATAAAAGTAAATAATTATAACTACTTGACATTTATGAAATCATTAAAAAAAATTTACTTTTGTACATTCACTTGTTGTAACATTTATTCACCCACAACATTGACTACGTCTTGCCAACAATTAAATTTAAGGGAGCATAATTTCAAACAGTTAGTCCACAATAATTTATGATATCTCTAACATTGTCTCCTACTGCTCTCAGAATATCATCGGGTATATCAATTTTTAACTTGTGGCCACCAATTTTCATCATCTCATCAAACTTGTAACTTTTATATTTTCCTCTGACTCCTTTCTTATTTATAGTACAAGAGGCTACTAAAAGAAATAGCAATATAAGATTTTTCAATAAAATTAAAATTTGCATATCAATTAATTAAATAAATATATATATACCTGCATTGCTTGGAGATTCTCTATCTAATTGTAGAAGTCGATTCTCTAATTGTGACTATATTGATAGAAGTTGACTATCTATTTGTCTTTGTATCGTTGATTGTAGCTCTTGCTGCACATTTTAAAGGGGACGTAGGTTCATTATAAGGACTTTTTCCTTTATAACGCCTAGAATTATTTGTATATCCTCCTCAAATAGACCCCAAATTCCCTTATACCTCTTGGTAGGTGGATGGTAATTCTTGCAGGATACAAATAGTGAAATTCAAGAAAGAAAATTATTTAAAGTTCGGTTACTAAAATATTAATGATTTCTTCGCTATACAGTAGCCTAACAGTCAGACAATGAAAATTCCCTCAAAAAACACGTGTTTTTCTTCCTTCATTGTCATCATCAAAACTTAGAAGAATCTTAATCGTGTTTTTGTTCATTATTGAAAATCTTTCAATCACAATTCCAAACCTACGCAATGTGAAACAACTTCTAGATTAATTCGCACTTCTATTTCATTATCATGCACTAAAAATTGAACAATCTAAACAAATAATACATCTAATTATATAATTTTATATCGGTTTTAATTATGCAAGGGTGATAAAAATTGGAATTAATTTAACAAGATATGAGGTGCCAATTAAAGATATCCCAATAGCATATCCCGCATCGAAAAAGATGTCACCTTTAGGTTTCTAACTAAAGAATCCATCTGTAATTTCAAGGAAAACCTACCTGTAGCGAATCCTCTTGCACCGCAAGCATTTCTTGGTCCCCGACCTCCCGCACGCCGCGCACGCGGTGTCGCTTCCGCCGTCTCCTCTGCCGTTGATTGACATCCGGCAGTTGCCGCGGGAACCGCCGACGAAGACCTCTCCGGTCTCGAAGCTAGCGTCTATGACGTAGTACTTCGACGCGGCCTTCTTCACGATAAGGATCTGAGGGAGAACGGACGCTGCTCCTTGTCGATCGAATTTGAGGGAGGGAGAGCGGCGCTGCTTGCTGAAGACCGGAGGGAGAGCGGTCGCTGCTCCCTGCGGATCTGAGGGAGAGAGGCTTGCGGATCTGAGGGAGAACGGGTACAGGGAGAGTAGATTTTTTGAGAGGGGCCGAACATGGGAAGGCAGATATCACGGAGTTTATGTGAAATTGGTTGCGGCTGGCTAGGTTTTATATAATGATAATAATTATATTTATATTATAATTATAATAAATTAAGTGTTATTTTATCGTAGGATCTAAATAGATGGATGAGATAAGTTTTAGGTTAAATATATAGATTATGTAAAGAATTATAATTCTATTTGTATTCTAATTACAATAGATTAAAGACTTATTTTATTATATATCCGGATAGACGGTCGAGATAATGTTAGGTTAAATATATATACATTAGTTTAAACAATGTAAGTCTATTTGTATTATTTTTATAATAGATTAAGGAGTTATTATATCATAGGATATGGATAGACGATTGGGATTAGATGTAAAAAAAATAAATAAAAAATTAAAGTCTCATGATTATTATAAGTTGATAATTTTATATAAAAATTTAAAATTAAAATATTTTATGTTTTAATGACAATATTTAGTTTTCATCACTCAACAATTTGTTTTAATGACAAGTTCTTAAGTTGTCACAAAAATAATTTATGTTTTAGTGATGGTATTTAGTTTTCTTCACTGAATACTTAGTTTTAGTGACAATTATTGTACTTATCAGAGAAAAAATTTATGTTTTAGTGACAAACTATAGTTTTCTTACTGAATACTCAGTTTTAGTGACGCGTTTTTTCATTATCACAAAAAATATTTATGTTTTAGTGATGACATAAAGTTTTTGTTACTAAATACTAAGTTTTAGTGACAATTTTTTTTGTTGTCACAGAAAAAATTTAGTTTTCAGTGACAGATTTGTAACCTTCGTTACTGAAAATTATGTTTAGTAACAATTTTTCTTTGTTGTCACTGAAATATTTAATTTTTAGCAACAAGTTTTATTTAGCGTCATTGAAAACTATTTTTTAGTGACAAGTTTTAATCGTCGTCACTAAAAATTTATATTTTAGTAGCGAAATTTCTTTCTCATCACTGATAACTATCTTTTTGTGACAAGTTTTTATCGATTGTTACAAAAATTATGTTTTTGTGATAATTATTTACCTCGGTCACTGAAAACATAATATTTGTGACCACATTTAATTTTTGTCACAAATAATCATTTTTGGTGACAATTTTAATACTCGTCACTACGATATCGTCACTAAAAACCCATTTTCTTGTAGTGAGGTCGCATACACCTAACAAAGGAAAGAATCTTTCAAGCCTAATATAAAGTCGCGGCCTTGAGATGTAAAAGCATGCTGGATACACAGATACCAGAGTTCCTACGTAAATTCGCGGACTTCAAAACTCAAGATAGCAAGTTTGATGTAAATCTTTGAAGACAAACACAAAGTAGCAATTCAGAGGTGCAAAATCATGTTTACTACACAAATGATAAGACGTGACATGCAAAGTTAAAAGTCAGAAGAATTGTAAAAAAAAAAATAAGAGAGATTACAAAAACTCGAACTATGAAGAAAAAAAAGGTTTTTATAGTTCAATGATTTAGGAGAGTTTTTATTTTCTCCTCAGCATCACTAATTTCCTGTTGGATGATCTCATAAGCTTAGACAGTGGCTTGACGACGTAATTCTTCTTCACTAGCAATGGTACTTTGTGCTGAAGCGGCCTCCAATGTCTCTAATTCGGCTTGTACCGCCTGAATATTTTTAATCGCATTATCCCGTTGTCTCGATAAGCTCGTGAGATTCTTCATTGACTCATCGCGTTCCCTAGTGATCTTTGCCAAGAAACCCTAGGCTTTAGCAATGGACTCCTGGGTTCTAACAATTGCTTGGCCATGGTTCTTGACAACCGAAGCAGCAGTCTCTACCTGAAAGGCTAGAGATTGGCTGTCTGATTGGCTCTTTTCAAAGGAGGCTCTGCAATCATCAGCTTTCTCCTTTGAGCTCCTTTTGGAACCAGAGCTGTTCTTCCATCAGTTTATGGAAGATAGGTTCAACTACTTCAAACTTGTCAGCACTCCGTGATCTTGACAGAGACTCAGCATAGGTTTGGAGTTAAACAATCATAAGCCTGTAAGGAGCAGCTTTCTCCTCCCTACCAATATTGACTATATCAGTCAAGTAAATATGGAGAATATTAGCAAGAGAAACAAAAGAAGCCCCTCTCAGTATTTCTCAATGCAACGATCCAGAAAGTGGAGAAAAGTTTCCACTGTATCCCTCAGCAAGTTAATTTTAAAGGCATCAACCTCCGTGTGGGAAGAATCAGCAACAACTGGAGTGGGCGTAGCCTGAACTATACTCTGCTGCAAAGAAGCAGTAGTACCAGTACCAGTACCAGAAACAACAACTTCCACACACTCAACAGAAGCAATAGTTGCAGCAACTGTAGTCGGAACAATATGTGTGGCAGTTTCCATTGAAGGAACTGCTACTTTAGAAGTATTAGTCATGGAAACGGTGGTCTCAATCACCCCATGGGCTACTTCAGTAAATATTTCAGCGATGGTACTATCCTGTGGAATGTCGTCTACAGCCATATGCTTTGAGGATGGAGTCGAACCAAGAGCTGCTAAAAAAAAGGAGAGAAGCACAATTGAATGTTACAGTATTGCTAGATAACGGCAAAATTTTGGCAAAAAAAAATGGATAGAGGTTAGAAGTAAACCTGGAGAGTGAGCACTGGATTCTCCAGGCCCATACACCTCGGCTCGAACGTCTTCACTCAAGTAGACGTATTTGCCGTAATCTGATGGAGGAGTATAAAAACCAAGATCTCCACTACTGACATCATTATCATCTTCCCAATCATCATGATCTGTTGGAAGAGATGCTACCTTTGGGGAATTTGATGCACGAACTTCCCCAATTATCTCCACCTCATCATCAACAGCAATTTGGTGAGTGAGGGTCGCAGAACCCTCTTGTGCAGTAGAAAAAGGAGCAGCTGCAACATCCTCAACAACAACTTGATGAGTGAGGGTCGCAGGACCCTCTTGCACATTAGAAGGAAGAGCAGCCACTTCGTCATTAATAACAGTTTGGCGAGCGAGGGATGCAGAATCTTCTTGCGCAGGAAGAGCAGGAGAGGAAGGAGCAGCCACCAATGCAGAATCGTTACGGAAGACGGGCCCTTGACTTCGACGTTTTTTGGAAGAACGAAGAATTAGAGTCGAGTCATCTTCATCTTCTTTTGGTTTCTCTACAACTGTTTCCAGAACTGAACTAGATACCACTGAACCAGTTTCAGATGACATGTCTTGCGAAGTGGTAGGCAAATTGCTGAGACGTCTCAATCTCTTCTGTTTGTACAAAAGCCTCTTTGGAGGAGATTTTGGCTGAGGAGAAGCTTCTTTCGGCATTGGGAGTGCAGAAATATCAAAAGAAACAGATTGGGTAGATAGGATCACCGCGTTATTACCTTCCTCCCGCTGTTGAACTGTCAGTTCCAACTCATCTGAACCGCATTCTGCTCCAAAGTTCTCCATTCCAGCCACCTTCGTGCTGCCAGCCTCCTTTTTCTGAGCGTACCATGCTCCAATATCCTTCAAACAAGTAAGATTGGTACTAAAATTCTGAGGGGTGGAGTTAGCATCCGCATACCATTTGCAGGAACTGAAACTCATATACGAGTTCGGAGTCTTGATTGGAAGGTTGAATCTGGCTTGAGTACCACCCGCGATGAAGTGGAACCAAGCCCGAGCTCCTTCAAGCAAATTTCCAGCAAAACTTAATTTTTTGTTGGGATTACCAACATAGAGCTGATCGTACCTGAACTGTCAAGCAAAGCGACTCGGATAGTAAGGCTCTATATAACAGTGGCTCCCTAAACGGATTACCAAATGCCCTGAACGGATATTTATTAGGCACCAGAAGCATCCCGGAGATAGAGCTGTAAATTTGTCAACACCAGCAACATCCACAAATTCCTCTCCATATTCAGCATTGGGAAAGTATGGGAAGCATTTGAACAACTCAAAGTTCGCATGATAGTGAAGAGTCTTGCGAAACGCAGCCATGTAACCCCTTTCCACTGCGATCTCTCGTAGTGTTGTAGTTTAGGAGCACTCAAATCAATATGCAAATCAGCAGGACTTATCAAAGTAGGGCAGTGAAGAGCAACCATGCCATCAAATAAGTGTAAGGAAGCTCCACATGCGGATTGGGAGTCTTAGTGATCAACTCTCCTTTGTCATTTTGCTCCTTCTTGACATTACAAAACTTATTAACCAATTTCCTCAATCCGCTTTGAGTACTGCACACCATCGCAGGCAGCAAGCTATGCCGCCAAATGTGAGCAAAACGGCCAGAAATATTGCCCTGATGGGTATAGTATCCTGTGAAGGAATCATACATTTTTTTCAACCAAAGCATCAAATAACTTGCCAGAAAGGCTAGATCAGATAGAGATTGAAGAGCTTGGTAGTGGAAGCTTTCAAAGGACGTTTCAGTTTTGAAGGCGTCCACGTCAGATTCGGCAACATAAGCATCTGTCCCAAAGTTGGCAGTCCTTCTCTCGACCTCCTTTTCAGAAACCGGAGGGAGACATGTAAAATTGGGTCTTTTCTTTGAAAAATTTGGAAGAAAATATTGCAGCCACTTCTTTTGCTTTACACTACGATTACCAGACATATGAGTACAAATGTGATAGTGGTAAAACAGTTCCCAATAAGTGTCATAGATCATAGGGTCCCGAGTCTTCAACAAATGAAGCTCTTCTCCAGTAGGGACATACTCTTCATATGGGATGTCTCCCATAGGTAACCTCGAGATTTCGTACATCTCATGCAGGGCAAAACCTAATTCGCCGCGGGGGAGAAAACTGTACAAGTATTAGGATTGTACAATTCTAACAAAGAAAAGAAATGGAATCGGCTAGCGGGAATACCGTGCTGAACCGCCCTAATGCCACGGTAAAAATTTGCATGCTGGAGCTGATCTCTGAAAGGTCTCAGAAAGAAGTCGTCAAGATTGCTCACTCTCCTTTCGAAGAGCAGTGGACCCATCCAGGAGGACGAAAGTCTTGAACTGAAAATTCTCCTTGCGCATTGACAAACCAGTGCAGGAAAGTCTGGGCGACTGTAGGTGTTTCACCGGTAGGAAAATCCTGTTTGAAAGACCCTGGGAACAATCCACAAAAATGCTTTCCAGTGGAACGAGGGAAAGCACCTTGTGCATTGAATGCTCCCAGCACGATACCATCTTGCGGCCTATTTAAATGTCAGTCCATTTGTCTAGGAATGGAAAGAGATTGAAAAAATAGAAACGGGTAAGATCTCTACATGTTGGGAAAAATACTACCGTTAACTTGACGAAGCCATTTGTAATCCCCGTCATCCAAACCATCGTCGGGTGTCGAGAAGTGATCACCGAATAAGAAGGCAGGCTTGTTCAACAAAGTTCGGTTGTCTTCTTCAAAGGGAGCAGTGCTCATTAGCTCTCGCAATATCGGGCGAGTAGGATTGAGAATTTTGCTTTTTCTTTCTTAGCCACCGGAGGCGTTGCAACCTGAAAAGTTTGGCCGAATCTAAACTCCCTCTTCCCGTCATAGCTGCCTGAATAACCAAAGTAATGGTCTTTTGGCCAGGGGTTTAAGACGTAATCAACTGCGAAGAAAGTTTTGGGATTAAAATAAAAGAAAAAAGGGACTTTCTATGAAATGAACTGCTTTTTAATGTAAGACAAGAGAATTACTTCCAACCAAGGGTTCCTGCCGAACTACTGTGGAGCTAGAAGTTGTCCGAAGATCCTGACGACCACTTGCAGAAGTATCGGAGGAGGAAGCTTTCTTCGGCATCTTTTGCAGATTAAAGAAATCTTTTGCGAGAAAAATCGGAGGTAAAGGGAGGCCGAAGATAAAGAGCCTAAACCTTGAAGAGGAATCTGTAGTTCAAATTTCTCAGAAAGAAGTTAGAAATGCCCTATTTCATGAGATCGAGATTATATAACAGATGATTTGACGGCCGAGATCTTCGGATAGACGTGATCTCTGGCCCTAATCTCATGAGTACCTTTTCATTTAATGCGGCTCAGAGAACGCCTCAATCCCTACGCCGTATAAAGTAACCGCATTCCGAATTTTTTGCAACAAAAAGAGAGGTTCGCGATCCTAATATAGAGTCATATTCTTCTTCGAAAAATAAAGGAAGTCCGCAACACTAATACAGAGTCGTATTCCTTTCAAAAGGTTAAAGTTTACGACCCTAATACAGAGTCGTATTCTCCTTCAAAAAGGAAAGTTCGCGACACTAATACAGAGTAGTATTCCTTTCAAAAGGTTAAAGTTTACGACCCTAATACAGAGTCGTATTCTTCTTCAAAAAGGGAAGTTCACGACATAAATACAGAGTCATATTTCTTTTCAAAAGTTGAAGACCGTGGCACTAATACAGAGTCGTATTCTTCTTCAAAAATAGTAAGTTCACGGCGCTAATACAGAGTCGTATTCCTTTCAAAATGGAAATCCAAGACACTAAGATAGGATCATGCTACCTTCAATTGAAGTTCTAACACAGAATTGCACTCTCGGAAGTGTAGAAGGTTGAGATTCTAATACAGAATCTTGCATCATATCAAAGGAGAATGTTATATCCAAACTATTCCAAAACACCTCCGAGGATCATGAGGGTTTTGAAA
Organism: Dracaena cambodiana; assembly: GCA_036321105.1. Lineage (NCBI taxonomy): Eukaryota > Viridiplantae > Streptophyta > Magnoliopsida > Asparagales > Asparagaceae > Dracaena > Dracaena cambodiana. Next base: position 28,766,594 of record JAYEPQ010000017.1, read on the forward strand.
ACTTTGGAGGGGGTTTTGTCGGCGAAAAATTCTGGAGTCATCTTTCAAAACAAGGCAGATCCGCAAATTTAGGGTTTGAGATCCGTGACTCAGCAGATCCGCAAATCTAAAGTCCAAGGTTCGCGACCCAGTTACGACAGAGCAGATCCGCGAATCTAAAGTTTGAGATTCGTGATACTATCCATAACTTCTGGGGAGGGGTTTAATACAAAGTCACCCGACCCGAGCAAGGGAAGTTGCCACCTCGGATGTGGAGTCAACTGCCAAACGAGTATTACGGCACTATTTAGATCGTGGAGGTAACTGCCTAACAAATATGACAGCACCACTCGAGTAGTAGAGCTAATCGTTGAACGAATAAGACGGGGATGCTGCCTTGAAACCCATATAAAAAGTGGGAAAACAGAAAAAGAAGGGATGGATCATTTTCGTCTAAAACTATCTTTTGTGATCAGAAGTTCAGAGCTTTTTTACCAATTGAAAGAGTTTGTGTGGAGTGTCAACAGAGAGAAAGATCGTCCTCCACAGTTGCCTCAGAATCCAGCCTTAAATGAAAAGGAATTTTATTATTCCTCATCTTCTGTAAACAGAAAACCGTTGAAATTGTAACTTTTTATTGAAATAGCTCCATAGAGAATCATTTACAATTTTTATGGCGAACACTAAGGGAGTGCTATTGATGGCACGATGTGAAGAATGCGTGTTTTAGGCATGATTTTGATTTGGAATTGGTCTACAGACTAACCCTATTTAAAAACATTTTGTATTTTGTGAGAGTTTTTTGTTGTCTTCTCAATTCAAGACTTGCTTCTTTGTACTTTCAAGATTTGAGCAATACCAATATTTATAATTTGCAAGCATCAAATTTGATTTGGCCCACAAACAAAGGGCATGTTTCAAACCACGTAAAGTTTTTGGTGTTCATCGTGCTGAAGATAAGGTCAGATAACTCCATTACTTTAAGAATAATATTTCTTCAGGATTTTTTCATTGATTGGAATCATCATCTGGTTGCCATGTTGTTTGATTAGTCGATATGGTTCATTTGAATAGACTATCTCTACTACAAGTGGATATTCCTATTTCAGCTAGAATTTTTTCTCTGTCATATGCGTCGTGACCATCGATTGTTTGACTGTTAATACTATTTTCGATAAAAAACGAATTTTCTTTCATTATCATTGATTACATACAATGGTTTCAAATTACAATCAAAAGAAGAAAAAACTCAAAGAAAACAAGAGAGATGATCGTTTCACGATAACTCTCCTTTACAAAATTGTGGGCTCTTTGCTATGGCTATGGAGCATTGGCCTTGTACTCTATTGACGATCCGATGACATTGGGTGGATTGGGGGAGAAGAATAGAAGATCATCACGGCTTCCTACTACTGGTTTTGAGCTCCAGGACGTGCTCTCGAGCGCTAATCAACTTGCCAAAGGTCCTTTTGAGATTCCTCTTGATGCCTATTTATAGCAAGAGTCATGAACATATTTCCATCTAGATAAGGATGTGATAATCCAATTAAATATATGATTTTCTTATGTTAATTAGGTTTTAATTAGATTTGAAAACCTTAATTTGGGGTGATTGACATAATTGAATCTACTTTTTTTTGTTAAGAATCTAGGAAAGATCATGTCCAAGATAAAGTTTCCCACAAGGCTAGTTATCCATGCTAGCCGCCAGGCTTGTCAACCTTGCTGGTTGCCAGGCTAATTAGCCTTGCTGGGCTCGGGCCTGTTAGCCTGGTTGGCCACAAGGCTTATCAATCTCGTTGAGCGCAAGGCTATTTAGCCCCATTGGATGCGAGGATAATAGCCTCGCGCAAGGCTAGTATCCTCGCGCAATGTGAGACTAGCATCCTTACATATGGCCACAAATTTTCCATTCCATAAAGACTAGGTCGCCTTCCTTAAAAGTTTACTTTCACTTTTTTGTTGAAGACTCAAAATATTCGTACTTGATAAAACTCTATTTGTTGTTGAGTTCTTAAATATTTTTTGTTTAACGCTTCCAACTATCGTAGTCATTGGCTGTGCTTTTATGCAGTTGTCATTCTTGTTGCTAATGCCACTGAAGGGAAGGAATTTGGATCTCCAAAGTTAGGACAGCCTTACACCCGTACAAGAGGGAGAACGGCATGGCTCTTGTTGGTATTCTTACCATCGTGCTATAAGCCTAGAAAAAAGCTCCTAGTTTCTTGTCACATTCGTATTGACTTGTGGTAGCGAATTTATGCATAAGCTTCACAATAGTTTTGTTGAACGCTTCTACTTGGCCGTGGGCAACTGAGCTGTGAGATGAAACAACGTTCTGTATCCTGAACTTGTCACAGAATTTGTTATAGGCCTTCCTAGTAATTTGAGGAACACCATAGCGGTAAATGTGGTGTTTAATAAACTTAACCACATCCGTCGTCTTCGCTTATCTTAAAGGGATAGGTTATACTCACTTTGAAAAATAATCGGTTATAGCAAGTACGAACCGATGTCTACAAGAAGATGGTGGAGTGATGGGTCCAATAATGTCCATCACCCACGTCTCCAATAGCCAAGTGATAGTGGTCAGATGAACATGCTCTAGAACTTGATGCATGTAGTTTGCATGTACTTGGCAGGCATGACATCTCTTCGCAAATGCCACGGCGTCTTTCATCACTGCCGCCTACTAAAAGCCCATTCTTTTCACATGGTCCCCCAATTCTGGTCCCAGCTAATATGTACCATAAGTTCCATCATGCACTTCTTTAAGCATTTCTTGTGCTTCTCATTATAATAAGCACCGAAGCAAAACTCCACCTGATGTTTTCCTATATAAAGTACCTAATTCAGCATTATAATGAAACTTTTTTGTCTCTTTCTTTGTTTTGACAAATTCTTTATGATCCTCTAGCAAAATCGCGTAGAATATGATGTTGATAAAGACAAAATAGCCAATCTTTGGGCTTGAGGTTCATCCTTAATGTATGGGTTTCATTTTCCTCGGTATTTCTTTAGGGCAAAAAAGTTCGCAACTCCCAATCACAATGTGTTTGCTTGATTTAGCATGTAATATTAATGTGGCTATGAGAGAGGCCAAGGTATCAATGGATATGTTTTCATAAAGTGGCACAAAGTCAACATAAAACTCCTCGAATAAGTTAATCAACCTGATTGTCACTTGATCGTAAGGCAGGAGATCTTCATTTTTGACTTCATATTCTTCTCTTACTTGACTTATCATAAGTTTGGAATCCTTATAAGCTTCCAAACTTTAAATGTTCTGTGGCCGTGCAATTTGAACTCCTGTTAACAATGCATTATACTCAACCACATAGTTATAAAAGGGTTGAGTGAGAGAGTACTCTCGGGGAAGTATGTAGTTGTGTAGGGATATTAGGACTAACTCTACTCCAACGGAGGTTTTTCGAGCAGCTCTGTCAAAGAATAGCAGTCACATTGGTTTTTCGGGGGTAATATTGACCTCTACCATTTTGTCTAAGATATCCTTATAAACTTTAGAGGATTCTGGGATGGGATGTTCCATGAGGAAATTTGTGATGGCTTATCCTTTGATTGCTATATATAGTATAAACTGCATATCGTACAGTGCCAAGAGCATTGACGAATTGGCTAACCTACAATTAAGTGATCCAGGTTTGGTCATAAGTAGTCTCAAAGAGTTTACCTAGAAATTACATGAATTGTTTGGCTTGTTAAGTGCTGTCACATATTCTGAATTGCGAATACTAAAACCAAACACTTTTTTTCTACTTAAGTATACCGGTGGAATGCTCCTACCATAGTTCTACTAAGGAGTAAATAGCTTGATCGTAGTCCAGTTCATTGGTTCGGGCTAAAAAGCACCAAGCGCATGATCCATTGTCCGAATGTATATCAAGAACAACTTTCCTATCACGGAGACTGTTAGAGTAGGAAGATTTATTAGATACCTCTTGAGGTCATCAAAAGTTTGTTGATAAGCTTCATTTCAAGGAAAGGAAACCTCTTTCTTCATCAGCTTGGTGAATAACTGACATCATCCTGAAAAAGGATTAGAATGAACCTTCGAACATAGTTAACATTCTTTACAACTCCCATAGTTCCTAAAGGTTCTTGAACGACTATATTTCTTACTTTGTCTGGTTAATGAGCTTCGCTCATAAAGCAATGGAGTAGTAATCCATCATGTGATTGGTAATACCACATTTGTATAGCCATGTTATAGCAGAACTGAAGCAACTACTCGAGATGGAGACCATTTTTCTCCATACTTGTTGATGCCTGATGACTATCGCTAACTCTGACTTTGTCTTTCTTGATTACTGATGAGTTTACAGTCACTTAAGTCTCAAGCTATTTCACCTTCAGTTGTTTGATGAGTTGGAGGCTAATCAGGAGACGTTACACCCTGCCCACTTCAGGCAATTGAGGCATCGATAGTTTAATTGTGGATGCCAGTTATGTTTCCACAATAGTTTTCCACAAGGATGTGAGCATGACCCTCCAGTGATGCAGGTTCAATAGTCATGAGCCTCACAGGAAGGTCTAGCTTTGCAGTGGGCATGGACCTGACGTCGTCGTCACATAACTTCGATTTCGAGAGAGTTTTAGAGAGGGAGCCCCTCCATGTGCGCCTTATAGACTATACGACCCTGAAGATAAGGTTCATATTTTATGCCTTGGGTGGAAATAAAACAAATGCAACCCTAAAAATAAGCCTTCTGTGATGATCAGAAAATGCGAATACCAGTTTGAGCCTCCTGTGTAGAATGAGACACGCAAGTGTCATAACAAAAGTCATATGAAAACTGAAACATGCGAGTGTCATTTTGAGATTTGTATGGAGGTTGAGGTGCTTTATGTGAAACCTGAGTTGCTTGAGTTTCACATCATCATCTTGTAGATAGATGATAAGACGAATGTCTTGCTTAGTTGAATAAAAATATTTCCAACTGCAAGGTCGAAAAGTCTTACTAGTTTTTAGTTTAGTTGAATTTATGAGAGATGTCCTGGCAAGATAGATATATGTTTTGGAGTAAAACTTTCTTAGTTTGGTTGATTTTCATGCTGCAAGCCTCATAAATCTTATGAGAAAATGGGGGAGCCTTGAAAACTTAATAGATATTATGCACGAATCTTTGTTAACTTGCTAATTGAATCCATTCCTCATGCAGAGAGAAGAATAAATTTTTTTGGTGATTTGCTGAAGGTTGAAGTGCCTTAGAAGACTAAAGAAGAGCTGGTGCAAATATTACTTTTCAGCTACTACTTTCTTCTTGAGCATGGGCCTAAATGTAGGTATAGTCTCTCTCGTTAGTGTGTCCCTCACCTTGGATTGGGAACCAATTTGGATATTTCTTGAGATACACTCGTCTTGGTCATAGTTTGCAAGACTCGTAACCTTCCATCTTTTTTGTCAATTGCTGAGTAGATTCCTCTTACTTGATCAGCTCCTTGATTGGTCCTGTTAGGATCGTAGTCAAAAAGTTGTGTTGATACATCTAAAGCAATGTTAGCAAGAGCCTTGATACCAAAAACTATTCAACAGTTTGTCTTCTCTTTTGCTTTTTTGGACGGAGTCTATTTAAAGTGACTTAAGTGTCATTTGCATTGAAGCAAGAGAGAAGCTGAGTCTCCATATGGAATTTGGACTTAATTAAGTTAGTAAGCAGCCCATGTGGCATCCTTATGCATTATTTTCCTAACTGGGTCGATCGATATGCCAATTTGAAGAATCCTTATCGTCTTTCATATGTCATTGATGGTTTAAATTAGAGGGGTAGGGGAGCAATATCCTACTCCAATGTATAAAGCTCATCCATTTGGATGATGATGTCAAGCTGGTTTTGGTGTCTTCCAAAATTTGTTTGAAGATCATAACATTGTTTAGCTCGAGTAGTGAGTCTTAAAAACAATCTGATTAACCATTACCCACAAAAAAAATAGAGATTTTGGTTATTTGATCTATTGTTATCTGTTGGTGCTTGATTGCTTGCTTTTGGACGATGAACTATTGAAGTTTTCTTAATTTCTAACTATATTACTAGTAACTCCCATTTCTAGAGGGAACTCAAAGAGTAAGAAGTGACTATAGCAAGATGTAAACTGATGATCAGAAGACAAAGTCTCATATGGATACTAAAAAAATAATAGTTAAATGGTATAACCACTCCCTGTCGGATTTAAGTACCTTCGGATTTGACAAGGATACTCTCATTTTTAGGAGTATAATATGGATGTGATGAAGGACATGAATTAGATCTGTATACTTGTCCTTATCCAGATCTCTTGCCATAGTCTGCCATCTTATCAATTATTTGGATGATAGATATAGCCTCATTAGAGTAATAACTATCCTCAATGTAGTGGACTGTGTTGCTTCTTTGCACAATTGAATCATCACAAATCACATATCGGGAGTGAATCTAACGTCGTTTTGGATAATTTTGTTCAGCTATCATAGATGGGAGAGTTTCTATAAGGTTATGAATGAGAGCATTTTTCTGAGCTGCCTATTTATTCTTACTATAGCGAGCCCCATAACAACAATAAGTTGTTTAAGCCCCACTGTGCATATAGTCAGGTGTCACTTTTGGTCATTTCTTGTGGCTACGGCTGAAATGAGCTTCATTAGATTTGCATGTTAAAACTGAGTCTGACCGATGACTATAATTTTGATCTATATGTTGAGTTTGTAATAAGCAAGAGCCTTGCGTTAAATGTGCGATAATTCAAGTTTGAGGCTTATCCTCACAAGCGGGATTGCTAAATGCAAATCATGTGGAACTGTTGAAGTCAGTTGCTCATAGTGGCATTGAGAAGTAACCTGACTTATACTCCTCTTTCGTATTAAATACTCCCTTAGATTTTGGGGAGGAGTTTGATTTGTTGGAGAGTTAACTTCACCCTAAGAGTGGAATAAGGGTTGGAGTTGACTCCTGAAACATGGGCCCTACACCCTAGGTAGGTCGTGCGATATTTCTTAAACTGCAATACACGAGAATCACATACTAAGTAACTTATGCGAATCTGATTCTCGCATTTGATCTGGTTCATATGGAGCTAAGCTTTGCATTTGATTTGGTTTGTGCGGACTGATTTGTACATAATCTGATTCATGCTGAGTTTAGCCTCACATTTGATCTAGTTTATGCAGGGCTGAGTCTCACGTTTGAGTGTTTAAGCCTTGTGATTAACATGAGCTTAATAAATTCTACGACTTCTTTGACAGTCTTGAGTGTGACTTGAGTTTGAACTTGACTCGATATTAACTAAGTCGTGAGGAGTGTCGTTGAATACATGTATTCGCACTTTCAAATAACACAGGTTTCGGATGCATCCCATTAGATTGTTGTGTCAATGGTCTCCTTTGTGGACCATTGACACCGTATTGGTAGTGCCATGCAGATCTTGGGCTACCCGAACTTGAAGGGATAAATTCTTCATACTTCTACTAAATAAATTCAGCGATTATCATCCCGATGGTTGATTCCATAAGGTTAGTATTGGATTGCACCACTATCTTTTCTTTAGTTTTGAAAGACTTCCCCAATATTTTTCAATTTGAAGGGTATAACTATATAAGAATATACATTAATAATGTTTGGAATGATATATACTTTTCTTCTTCCGAATTTCTTTGCATCCTGAGATACGTCTTCTCGAAATTGCAGATATTATCGATCATGGCAGGAGCAATTTCACTATAGAGACTTTTTCTCAAATGAAAGTTTTTGAAGAACTAATAAAAGAGACCGAGTCTCTATGAAAAGCTTAAAGTTTTGGAGCCTTGGATACTTGCTATCAATCCAATATGAGAGCCTCTAAGAATTTTATAATCATTTTAATAATAGACTAGATAGCTGGGTTTAGATCTATGAACTTAATATAGACTTTGATTTTCCTGTTCTTCTTGACTTTTAGAAAGATTCTAGTTACCCAATAGAATTGCCATCCTCAAGTCATGTTGCACGAGTTACAAGAGGGTCGAGAAACTTGGATAGTTCACCAGAGGTGCAGGGGTGGTGCGCCCCTACCCGGGGTGTGGGGGCAGATACACACCTTTAGATTCAGTAATACTCTTTTTAGTCCTATAAAGAACTCTTAGTCTGAAGAACTAATCTTCTTTAACTTATTTGCCCTTACTAACTATGTTAGATGTGGCAGTAGGCAAATCAGTTACAAATACATCTTTTTAAAAGTCTGTCTTCTTTTTATGTCGGTAATTTGGTAGAAAATAGATGGTTTTGTCAAACAATTGCAACTGTCAATATAACTAATATTAGCCATTCAAAATTACTTTGAGGATTAGCTATACTGCACTCCTCTTATAAGTAAAATACTCTATCAAGCCTTGAGGAGAGTTCTCATCCATACATAAAGCACGACGCTTACATTGAAAATTTTATCCAACACAGGGGGATTGATTACCCTGTAATATTGATTGGTTTGAACCAGTACAAAAGTGATTGGAAATCCAGTCATGTAGGTAGAAGACTATGTGCAGTTAAGTATTTGAGTTTGAGTGGGCACATAGGGTTGTACGTGCGCACAAGTCGGACATGCGCAGGGCTGCACAAGCGCACATGCACTCAATCTTTGAGGGGTTGCGCATGCATGCAGTCCTTAAGCTTGCAAGGCCACACGAGCATGCAGTCTCAGTCACGTGGGCTTACTCTGTGTACGGGCTCGTGCCTGCATGTGCAGGGTTAGCATTCTAGCCTCTGTAGTTGTTGTCTCTTTTGTCGCATTGTGATATGCTTGTTAGGCCTTATGCCTTCTTCCTTAGTCTTGGATCTTCTTTTGAGACCAAGTAAATCTGAATTTGGTTGGATTATGTTTACTTCTGATGAATGGTCATTGAGGTTATAACGCCTTATGGATTTTGAGCAGGAGGAACCAGAGAAGAGATACTCTTCGTATCTTTATTGGTTGAACTCAATGTCTAAAGTTTCCATTATCAAACTGATTAATTTGGTATTGGATTGCGCCACTGCTTTCTCTTCAATGAAAAGAAAGGTTTCCACTGTTGTCGCCATCTTCTGTACGCCTAAAAACGATGCATTTCTTTTCATTGTCGTTGAATGATTAGTTACAGAAAATGAAAAGAAAATACAAATTTGATCTTAGGATTACACAGGAAGATCTGAATGTCGATTGAGTCTTGAACCAAGCTCAGAAATTTTAACAAAGGTGACTCTGTTTTCTTTTCATGGAGATGAAGGCTAGGAACTAAAATATTTTTTTTCTATTGTTCGATAATCTCCTTAGTTGGATTCTATGTTCATTTGGAGAAAAGGCTACTAATAGCCATTGAGAAACATAACAGTTTCTTGATTTCCTCCCTTATTCTCTTCGTAATGGGATCTTAAATCCTACATTACAAGAAAGTAGAAAGTTATAACCAATTCTCTAAAAATTATAGAGAACAATTGTGGCGTGAGGCGCCATGCATCATAATTGTGACTTTGGACGTGCGCAAGGTCAGTGCCACGAGCCCACCTTGGCTTGAGCACGGCTGGTCTCACACGCTTGCTTGGGCGTGCATGGCTGGCGCTTTGTGCGCCTCTCGACGCACACACAATACTAGCCTCATGCATGTCCTTGGGCGTGCATGCAGAGCTGGCCCCGTGCCCAGTGTGGGGTGCAAGTATGTCTCGCAAGCCCACTTGGACGCACGCCTAGTAGTGGGCGTGCTGATTCGTGATGCGAGCATGGTTAGTTTAGCTGTGCACCGCTTCTTCTTAGGCTGTGCTATTTTAATTTTAATCATCTATACTGAGGTTAGTTCTTTACTACAATGGGGCTAGTTATTTATTGTGTCGATGTATATAACCTACTTCTTTTAGTTTTGGTGAAGACAACAATGTTGGCAAGATTATTCACCATCTTTTAGGAATTCTGTACATTTTACTGTCTACGAGACCCTTTCAAAGTTTTGAAATGTACTAAAATTGATTTTTAAAATACATTGAACTCCTTATGATATTATGTAGAATCATTCGGAGATATAGTATCTTGTAGATATAACTTATGTACTAGGTGTTGATACATGTCTGCGTAGTCATTTCACGATCACGAGATATGTAGTTTGTCTGATTTTGACACTTTAAGATTCTATTCGAGATCCAGTCTCCTTCATTTCCTCTATTTTCATAATCTAATTGCTTTGTCTCAATCATATCCCATCAACGGTTGTTTGAATCGTCACCAATTCTCATATATATAATAACACATTTTGATACAAGTTAAATCATTCCAATCTGATTCTACCACTAGATTTAAGCATCCAAATAGTTTCAAATCAACTTGTCATATATCTTATTCTGACTTCGAATGAAGAAAACATGATAAAAACAAGTTACTCTTAGATTTTCAATCTTTCTAGCATGCCAGTTTACAGTTAAACCCTTTGATAGACCCTCAAATGAGCTCAAATTAGTTAGTCCTTTTGATAAAATTGTTTAGAATTAGTCTAAGAAGCTATTCTAGGGCCATTGGGGCTAGAGGTTCTGAATGACTTATGATAGAACACTTCGATGGCCTATCATAGGCCATCTAGAAAAGCCAATATAGTATATGCATTTCCAAACTCTAACTTATTTTGATGGATTCTTCTTATTGAGATCTTCGATTTGATATATTCACTTAACTTATTTGGACTCTACATGAAAAAGTTAATTTCACTCAAATTTTCCGTTCAAAATTGATGGTCACAATCAACTCGATTGCGATCATCTTTATCCAATAAGAGATGATTTTAGTTGCCACAATACCCCAAAATTTCAACTGATCTACCAAATTTTTCATCCATGATTTCAATATTTCCTCCTTGTTTTTCATAAACCAAATTCAAATACAAAATGACGCTCATATCTCAACCATTCATTCTGATTTTCAGTTTAACTAAGATCTGATTCAGCCTTATCTATATCCAAGGGGACCTGGGGGCCCATCTGCTGGATGGCCTATCATAGGTAGTCCAGAGGGTCTGGGCAGTCTATTGTAGACCATCTAGGTAAAATTTATCCTTTTACTAGAATTTTTTAATGATTTGATGTTATCCTAGAGTTTTAATAAAGTTAAAAAGATAATTTGAAAAATTAAAAAAGTTGTCAAATGTAAATGTTTAAAATAAAATATAACGATGAAAGAAGTTAAGAGATTGTAGAGGTAACTATCCACAACAATATAGTTCCTTTTTCATCTTTCAAAATTCTTTTTACATCCAATGAAAATTTTTCTCAAAAAGTAAAATAATTTTTCTTTGATAATGCCTCAGCTTTGAGGTTTCTCGGTTTTCATTTTTGTTTTCCTTGATTTTCTATTTTTAAACTCTAAAACTTTCAAGTAGTTTTGCTTAATATGTAGGAGAAATCCAAATTATATTTCAAATCTAAGCTTCATAATCCATGAATGCTTCTTTCTTAAAAAAATTTGGCTTTCAAGTCTCTTAATGTACAAATCCGTTGTGTTTAACAAATAAACTCATAAAAAACTCTAATAAAAGTTTAAACCAATATTGGTATCTTGATGTGGATATATTTTGACCTTTACTTCGTAAAAATAAAATTGTACTTTGAGACCTATGTAAAGAAAATAAAGGTTAAATTAGAAAAAATGAAATTAAAGTAAATTTAAAATATTGTAAATACCTCATACACATAATTAGGAGATTTGGCTCCAAAAATAAGAGTCACAATGAAAGATGGAAAAAGATAAGGCATGGTAAAAAAAAAAAAAAAAGAAAGAAAAAGAAAATTATTGTCGATAGAACAACGATTAGAAAGAAGATAATATTACAATACTTTAAATATAGTATTATCTATGACTAATTATTTTCTATTTTTAAGTGATAGTTACATATTATTTTAAACCTAACCCGACTCCTTTTACTTAATGGCATTAAAGGAATATAGAAATTAGGAAAATTCAGTAAATTAGAAAAAGCTTGACTGAATTTTTGCCTTTTTTTATTTTTTGTTTTTTAAATTGGATATTTTTTCCTCTCCGTTTTACTTAGTAATATAGGAGATAGTTAGACTTAGTTTGATCTCAAATCATAAGCAAGGGAGGACGTGTGTTTGGAACACTTTTTTTTTTTTTTTTCCTTTTTGGCTTATCATTTTGGGTTGTAAGTTGAAGGAACATTTCTATTTTTGGATGGGACCAATGTGTCAGTGACGAGTCTTGAAGGGCAGAGGAGATGAATATAGACAAATAGGAACTGATATGTGCATGTAAGGCCCATAGTCCTTTTTTTTCTACTGTGTAGGCAAACAATGTTTACTGTAGATAGACGAAAATGAAATGGCACATCTTGTCTATTTCATATAATAAAATTATAATTGGATTAAATATCTAAGCTAAATTTCTCAATCGATATTGACAACAATAAAATTTGATACATTTTTCACGAGAGAAGTGGCATTACCTGTTGGGCTATTCTATTTTTACAATCTTGTCTATGTTTTTATACTGACTTCTTAAACACCGTCTAGTTAAATGGCACATGCACAATGCATGTGACAAAATAAGAATAACGGTAAACAGAAAAGGCAACAGCTATACGTATATGTTTTATGTAATAATAATTACAAAAAAGCTTTGAGAAGGACATATTTAAATAGGATATAATTAGGTTCAGACTTGATTTTTCATATCACATAAAAATAAAAATTGTATTAGATTAGATCAAAGAACTCATTACAAATTATATATTTAAAGTATCAAGTGCATAAATTTGTATCTATGCATAAAGTTAAAGTAGTGAATTCATCGTAGCAGACCTCCATACTGTGATTGATTAATCTATACGCCAACTTAAATAATTTTAAATTGTTTTTATATGTAAGTCTTAATGATTTACTATTTGGCTAAGTGGAAGTGAGAAAGAAAGACAATTGATCACTTATGCACTGAAGAAAGGAACTTTAGATGTGATGGTGACTTTAACTACTCATAAATACGTTTTTGAAGATGCTAAAAAGATATCAAAGTAGGACTAGTGACTTTAGAATTGTTGGTACGGAGAAGGGTTGAGAGATTATTTAAGATAGAGTAGAAAGATATATATTGGAACAGTTTCATGAACTATCATATCCTATCATATATATATATATATATATATATATACATACATATATATATATGTACATATATATAGATATGTATATATATACATATATATAGATATGTATATATGTACATATATATAGATATGTATATATATGTACATATATATAGATATGTATATATATATATATATATATATATATATATATATATATATATATATATATATATATATATATATATATATATATATATATATATATATATATATATATATATATATATATATATATATATATATATATATATATATATATATATGTATATATATATATATATATATATATATATATATATATATATATATATATATATATATATATATATATATATATATATATATATATATATATATGTATATATGTATATATGTATATATGTATATATGTATATATGTATATATGTATATATGTATATATGTATATATGTATATATGTATATATGTATATATATATATATATATATATATATATATATATATATATATATATATATATATATATATATATATATATGTATATATATACATACATATATATATATATATACATACATATATATATATATATAGGTATATATATATATATATACATACATATATATATATATATATAGGTATATATATATATATATATATATATATATACATACATATATATATACATATATATATATATATATATATATATATATATATGTATATATATATATATACATGTGTATATATATATATATATATATATATATATATATATCCACCCTCCGCTGCCTCATTTTCTCTCCTGAGCCACACCCCCCCACTCTCTGCTGTCTCATCCTCTCTCACTCGCTCGCATTCCGAATCTATTTCGCTCGGGTCTCTCGATCGGATCTTCCTCTTTCTTGATCTCAGATTTCTCGGCTCCACTGTAAGTGTCCTTTAATTTAATTTTAATTTTGTTTTATTTAGTTTATTCTTATTTGCTCTGTGACTGTCCTGAAAACTGAGAATTTCTTGTTTGGTCTGATAATATTTGAGAATCGGAAAATTCTAAACGAGTACATTTTTTTGTTAATTTTGATTTTTAATATTTAGATTATTATTATGAAGAGAATATAATATTGTAATCGTAGTTATAAAATATGCAAAAATTTAGTTATTTTTCTAATTATAGATGTTAATATTAAAATTTATTAATTAATTTAGAAGTTTAATGGTATTGTCCTAATAGTTGATCAAGTAACAAAGAACGGTTTCAGTGTCTTTAAATTTTAATATTACACTATCTTGTAGCTAAAAAATAAATAGATAAAATATGATGCGAAGATCAAAGCCGTGCTAACTGGTTGCACTCAGCCAGAACAACCACCAGAAGAGCAAGCAGAGGAACCAAGACAAGATCAATCCACTCCTAATGCACCCGATACGGCAATTATGACTCGAACCAGAAGCAGACGTCAACCCCCGAAGAAGACAAGGAGACAGTGATTAGATTATATGAGTTGTGTATTGATATGGATGATGTAAGGAACTTCAAGTGGCCGGTGTAATTGTTTTTTGCAAATATTTTGATGAATTTGTAGAATATATGGTTTTGTTTGTAATGAACCCTATAGGTCGCTTTTCGTTCGTTTAATATAAACACTACGTTTGTATTTGATCTTATTTCTTTAATTTGTATAATATCTTGTTTAGTTTACACGTAGGGGACCTTGTTTATAATCTTCACTATTTTCATTGTATCAGTAAATATATCGTTGTTTCATTGTATCGGTGTATCCATGTTTCATTGTATCATTATATCGGTGTATCATGAGTATCCTTATATTTGTGTATCAGCAGTATCATTGTATTTGTGTATCTTGAGTATCATTGTGTGTCGGTGTATCATTGTATCGCAATAAACGATGCATCACTGTATCAATGTATTGGTGTATTAGTGTGTCGGTGTATCATTGTATCTTTTTTGTTCCTTCCCTATATTTCGATAATGATGTATAATTAGTTGTTAATATAAGTCCTTAAACTGACGTTAAATTCGGTAAACTAATGATATATCATTTTATTACGTAAATAGAGTGAATGAGGCAGCCCGAGGTCAAGTTCCTGTCCGGACTGACAGTCTGAACAATTGGGATCCGTTCGGACTGACAGTCTGAACAGATCTGGGCCGTTCGGACTGTCTACGGATCTGGACTGTTCGGACTGACAGTCCGAACGGATCCAAATTGTTCGGACTGTCAGTCTGAATGGCTGGTTCGCGAGAGAGGGCTGGAGGAAGCGGGAGTGGGAAGAAGGGTAAGATGAGAAATTTTTTTAGAGGGCAAAGTTGATATATATTGTTAACTTTAATCGGGCTTACTAGGAAAAAACTGGGAACTTCTAAATGGGCACTATTGGCAGTGAAAATTTCTAAGTTAAAAGGATTTTCCACAACAGAACGCGGAGCTAATTCAATAGCCCCGCGTTTGGTTACATTAACCCTGCGTTTGAATAAAACGCGTAGATGTTTAATAGCTCCGCGTTGATTCCGCAGTCTGGCTTGTATTAGCCTCGCGTTTGAGTAAAACGCGGAGATGATCAATAGCTTCGCGTTAGCTTCGCGTTTTGGTTATTTAGCGTCGCGTTTTGATGCGATTGAAGCTCCGCGTAAGCAGATAACCAGAATCTCAAATTGATTGAGATTATGATTTTGGGCTTATCCAAATACCCGAATCAAGTCTAATCAGAATTCCATCAAAACTAAGATATTTGATTGGAATCCCTGATAAGGACGAGTTCTATTTAGATAGAAACTCTTGTATTAACCTATGGCTATAAATACCTTCCTGGTGAAACCCTAGGGGTCTTCTTTTTGGGCATCGGAAGTTTCCTATCGATCCTTTGGCAATTCAAGTACGCGAGAGAGCCTTGAAGCCTTTGCTGATCATCTTCTGAAATCTTGGAGAATTCAAGTTACGCACAGAGCCTTGAGTTCGTGAAAATCAGAGAAAATCACCATCTTCTTTCTGGAGTTCTTGAGAAGTTCGAGTTACGCGAGAGAGTCTTGAACAAATCAAAACCAGAGAAGATTGTCTATATTCGGCCGATATCTTTAAAAGAGAAGATTTCAACGTACCGATCGTCCAAAGGAACTACTATAGATCCCATCGCCACAGATCCCACAAATATTGTAAAAGAGAGAGATTGAAGTATAAAATCCTCTCGTTTGTTCTTTTTATATCTTGTTCACTTCTATTGTAATTCAAGTTAATTCAATGGGAGGAAGCGAAGGAACTTTTGCGACGAACAAACTGGCGACCACAGTGGGAGCCATCTCTTTCACTGATGAAGAGATTGTGGCGCAATCGGACGTTGACTTGATCGGATCCGAAGTAAACACGCTGGTCGTTGAAATCGACCAGCAGAAGTATGAGGAGTTCCTCTCCTCCGGATCTGGTGACTTGGATGAGACACGGCACTATCGCCGTATGTACTCCAATACCCGAGTGACGGGTAGAAAGGTATCCACCGAGAGACGGGGATCCTTGGAGACTACGGTTATAGCGCCGGAGTCCACACAAGAAATCCTAGCCGAGGAAGAGCTTCCGATTGCCGAAGAAGACGTGGGAACTGGACTAACCAGGACCCAACTCTGGAACAGGAACCGGAGAGCGAGGCGTAGAGCCCTCAAAGCCTGCCTTGAACGCAGAGCTAACTCTAGAGGACGCGAGGCTATGGTCCCTCGCAAATTGGCTCGCGCTACCCGCGAGACTAATCTCTACAGCGTTAAACGCGAAGATACAACTTGCCTTAAAAGCAAAGAAAGCCAGCGTGTGATTTTCCACGCGAGGCTGGTAATACTGGCAAGTTACGCAAAATTCCTGACACTCGCGAGTTACGCGAGTATAAAGATTATTCAAAGCCAGCGTGTGATTCTCCACGCGAGGCTATTACTGTGCCTAGCGAGAGACGCGAAGCCAGTAAGGGTTGCGCTAGTCGCAGAACACCCAACACTCGCGAGTTACGCGAGTATAAAGATTATTCAAAGCCAGCGTGTGATTCTCCATGCGAGGCTATTACTGTGCCTAGCGAGAGACGCGAAGCCAGTAAGGGTTGCGCTAGTCGCAGAATACCCAACACTCGCGACGCGAGTATAAAAATTATTCAAAGCCAGCGTGTGATTCTCCACGCGAGGCTATTACTGTGCCTAGCGAGAGACGCGAAGCCAGTGATACTTGCAATAAACGCAAGACTTCTGACACCCACAAGGAACGTGAGGATGATTGGCAGATAGTTGTCAGTCGTAAAAATCGCGCTAAGCGTGAAGCTATGATCTGTGTTAATCGCAAAGATAAGCCAGCGTGCAAGAATTTCCCTTCACGCGGGGCTATTATTCCAGAAGCTAAACTTCCAAGGACACACCAAGCCAGCGAGAAACGTGAGGCTAGTGTGGATAAGCGCGGAGCTATTCTTCAGGCCCGCAATGTGAAACGCGAGGCTATTCCTAAGCCACGCGAGGATTGGTCCGACCCCAGAGTCAGGGTTGATCAATCAAAGAAGCTTCAGTGGATTCCTAAACACTCTCAAGAGTTGAATGGACCTCTTGATTCCATGGCTAGAGGCACTGACCTCAGGTAGCATCTCTCTAAGAAGAGAGGCATAGACCAACTTCAAGTTGAATATAGTTGCCATTGCCAGCAACTTGTGACAGCAGTATCAGCCGTGATGGATAACTGTGGCTGCAGCAAGAACAGAATATCTGTGTTCGACCGATTAAACGAGTCAAACCAGAATCCTGCTAAGAAGACAAGAACCACTCCCCTGAAACAAGGGAGAGCTGTAACTTCCAACATGGTAGGAAAAGGGAAGAAAATTGCAGAGACGGATGATGATTCAGAATCGAGCGATGATGAACCTCATCGTATTACTCGACTAAGATCAGGAGCCGTCCCGGCCCGAAATTATAAGAAGCTCGCAGGGGGTTCTTACGACGAGGACAGCGATAATTCCGCTATAGCCTCGCCTCCATCCTCTACATCGTCTCGACTGCAGAAGTCAGCATCGCATATGACGGATAAGACTGACGATATCAATCAGAGATTTGAAGCTCAAGAAAAGATGATTTGAGAGCATCAAAAGATGATTGAAGGTCTTAAGAGCATGCTATCGAGATTCGTGGAAGATAATACCAAAAAGGGCAAAGAAACTCTGAATGAAGAAGAACAGGAAGATAAAGCCCACTCGATGCATGAGGAAGAGGATAGATTTTCTTTCCATGATCCGCATGGGGAGAAGATAGAAAAGCTCCAGAATCAACTCGAAACTTTAATGCGTAAAAAGGAGTTAAAAGAAGCAGGGGTCTCAAGACCGTATCCTCCTGAATGGGACATGATACCTTACCCACCGAAGTATAAGCCGCTCAAATTAGAGCCATACGACGGAAAAGGATCGCCCAGCCAGCATATATATTACTTTTTATTCCAAGCAGGACACTTAATGGATAATGATCCCATCATGACCAAAGTATTTGTAAGTACTTTGCGAGGGTCTGCCTTCACCTGGTTCATGCAGTTGCCCCCAGGTACTATTAATACCTGGTTAGATGTTGAGAAATTATTTCTCTCACGTTTTTTCGAGGATGACACCGAGATTACGGTTCATTCCCTTCTTGCAACTACGCAAGGAGAACAAGAAACGGTTAAAGATTTCATAGAAAGGTTCCGGGAGAAGTCCGTACATTGTAAACACGGAATGATCCAGGAAACTCTAGTCGAGACCTGTCGGCACAACCTTAAGACCAATGTGCTCCTCAAAATGGGGGCCGTAGAGTCTAAGACGTGGAGGGACCTGCTCAAACAAGGAGAGCAAGCTGAAGACTTGATTCGCCGAGTCGAGGAATCCCGCGGACCAAGAAACGCTGGGGGTAGTAAGCCATATACCCAAAACAACAGCAATAAGAATAAAGGGAAAGCAGTCATGTCGTCAGAAGCTGCTCCTCAGAAAACCGGTCCTCCGCCAGAGCCAAAGCCTCAAAGTCAGCGAGGATCAAGGCAAATCAGACCGCAACAAGAAAGGAATTGCACTTTCAAGGCGGAACAGACGCATATCCTCTTTCATCTGCTCCAGAAGAAGGGAATGCTAAAACTTCCGGAGAATAAGAAGCCAGAAGATGCGGGTAAGACTAAAGACCCCAATTACTATCTTTATCACCGGAATGTTGGGCACCCTACCAGGGATTGTTTTCCCTTTAAGAACAGAATCCAAGCACTAATAGAGGCTGGAGTTCTGACGCTTAAGGAAGAACAGAAGAAAGTCACTGCAAATATGGCAACCATAATGGTTGGAACCCACGAGTTTCCCGCAGGAGTGACCCCAATCCCTAAGGGTAAGATGGTCACGAAGAATCTTGATCCGCACAACAAAGCCCAAGAGGGACTTGTCCCCGTAACAACCCAAAAGGGGGAAGTTATGTGGGTTCACCCCGACTTGTTGGAAGATGAACAATGGACTACTTCAAGAAGTCAAGGGAAGAAACGGGCTGTTAATGCCATTTCTGCAGATATAAAGGAAGAATATATAGCTTCGGGAGCCTTCACAGATTCTGAAGAAGAACCCGAAACTATGGCCACTCATCAAGATGGGGCAGGCCCTTCCGGTACTCGATCTGGAAAGACATATCTTAAGGACTACACTAGAGTGGATCCAAAAGATATCTATGCAGAACTCGCAAAGCCTGCGAAGCAGAAAGGACTTCGTTTCCAGAAGAATCCTACCAGAGATGAAGGAGCCAAAGAAACCCCCTTCGAGTTTGACATAATTGCGCAGTTGGCTAATATCCCGGCGCGACTGACGCTTTACGAATTGTTGAGATTATCAAAATCAACACGTGAAGCTCTAAGAGAGGCCTTGGCAGACTCTGAGTCATTCCTAGCTCAGATTGTCGAGCCGGCCATCGAAGAGCGGGACTCTTGCCCCCACTGTCATCAAGTGAGGAGGCAAGTCCCACAAATCATCTTCTCTCCAGAAGACATGCAGGTGAGGAATATAAAGCATAATAGGCCTTTATATTTCACTGGATATGTCGGGTCCACAAAAGTGGACCGAATTCAGATTGATCCAAGTTCTGCACTCAGCGTCGTGCCCAGTAGATTGATGCAGCTGTTGGGGATTTCCCTTCATCGCTTGACACCTACACACACTACCATCTATGGATTCAACGCTAATAATAGCCATCCTCTTGGTAAGATCCGATTGCGGTGTCAAATTGGAGACTTAAAAACGGAGGTTACATGCTACGTAATTGATGCTGATACCTCCTACAATATTTTATTGGGGCGACCTTGGATCCACTCTCATATGATAGTTCCGTCGACTCTTCACCAGTGCATGAAATATTGCGATGAGGAAGGAGAGGTCCGGACACTAATTGCTGACAAGCAGCCATTCAAAGGGTTAGAAAATTACTTCACAGATGCTGCACTCTACAAGCCAGCACATGAAGCCTCCAATGACAGTCTTAGCAAATCTCCAAAGCCCGACGACAGTGGCAATGAAGCCGACACTGAGTACGAGCTCCTTGGAGAAGATGATGGGGGTGATTACGAAATCAACCCTCACCTAGATCTTAGCTTAGGTCTTGATAATATAGTGGATGTAATAGAAAGTGAATGGGTTATTAATGAAAATGTAAAGTTAGTCTACGAGCATGCTGTAGCTACTGAGTCCGAGCCCTCTTGTACCTCCACCGAAGCGGATGGCCTGACCGAACTTGAAGTTCTGGCGGCATACCATTTGCCCCTCAGGTCTTCCCTCCTCTCTCAATTAAAAATAACCGAGGATCAAGGGCACTTCTTTGAAGTGCCTCCCCGACAGAAGTCCCACAGGCTGATCATGTTCGGCAAAGTGACCACGTCGCCTCGACAGAGACAAAGTAGTGAAAGTGATAAACAAACATCACCTCAATTTCACTTATATGAGCAAAGGTCCCGACAGATGATGGAGAAAATGGGATATAATTTTACCCAGAAGCCGGGATTAAACTTTGGAAAAGGGCGGCGGAATCCCATACCCTCGTTTAGACCGAGAGGAAAGAGCCCTGATTATTATCAGAAGACCCGCAGGGGGTTGGGTTATGTATCTACTCCACCCTCGTCACCATTAAATAATGAAGAGAGTTCTTCGGCTAAAGAAGAAACATCTTCACCAAATCATGATTCAGGTATAAGCACCGGTGCTTGGTTTCAATCTTTGACAATCAATATGGTTTTAGCTGCGCCAGAAAGCGACGAGAAACCAATTGACGTTCAAGATGATGCTTGGGCTAGGCATATGGATACTCTCTGGGATGTCCGCTTTGAACAGCGTGACCCGCCCACAGAAGACAAATTAATACAGGTTAACATGGGAACGGAAGAAAATCCGAAACCCATTTTCATAAGCGACACACTAACTCCTTTAGAAAAAGAGGAACGTATATCCCTTATCAAAGAGTATATAGATGTGTTCGCATGGAGTTATGAAGATATGTTTGGGCTTGACCCTCAAATTGCCACACACCGGTTAAATATAAAAGAAAATGTCAAACCTGTTAAACAGCAACAGAGGCGTTTTCGACCGGAATTGATGGAGGCAATAGTTGCGGAGGTCAATAAGCTTATATAATCCGGTTTCATCCGTGAAGAACAACACCCAGACTGGGTGGCAAACATAGTGCCAGTTCGCAAAAAGAATGGCAAAATCCGGATATGCATTGATTTTCGAGATATGAACGCTGCATGTCCTAAGGATGAATTTCCACTCCCCATCACCGATGTGATGATCGATAACACTTGCGGTTATGAGAGGATGTCCTTTATGGATGGCTTCTCAGGTTATAACCAAATCAAGATGCACCCGGATGATGAAAAGCATACAGCTTTCAGAACGCCACAAGGGGTATACTGTTATACAGTGATGCCATTCGGATTAAAGAATGCAGGAGCCACCTACCAACGCGCAATGAGCGCCATATTCAAAGAACACCTGCGCAGAACAGTGGAGTGCTATGTGGATAACTTAGCAGTCAAAAGCAAAGACAAAAAAGATCATCTTCATGATTTAAGAGTGGTCTTCGATCTTATGCGGAAACATCACCTGAAGATGAATCCTACCAAGTCGTTCATGGGGGTATCCAGCGGGAAGTTTCTGGGGTTCATAATAACTTCAAAAGGAATTTTCCTCGACCCTGAAAAGGTAAAAGCGAT
Source organism: Dracaena cambodiana (assembly GCA_036321105.1). NCBI lineage: Eukaryota > Viridiplantae > Streptophyta > Magnoliopsida > Asparagales > Asparagaceae > Dracaena > Dracaena cambodiana. Next base: position 28,788,917 of record JAYEPQ010000017.1, read on the forward strand.
TAGCGAAATGCCGCCTCCCCGCAATCTTAAGGAATTAAGGGGATTACAGGGAAAGCTCGCCTATATTCGACGCTTCATTTCCAACCTATCTGGACGATGCCAGCCATTCTCAAAACTTATGAAGAAGGGAGTGTCTTTCATATGGGATGACGCATGTCAGCAGGCATTTGATGACCTCAAGGAGTACCTTACTAAGCCTCCTGTACTAATGGCACCAGCCCCTGGGCAGCCCTTCCTTATATATGTAAGGGCCATGGATAATGCTTTAGGACCATTACTTGCTCAATATAATGAGCACGGCCATGAACATGCCCTCTACTATTTAAGTAGAACAATGATTGGGGCCGAACAGCGGTATACCCCGATTGAAAAAGAATGTTTAGCCCTAGTGTTTGCTGTTCAGAAAATGCGACACTACCTTTCGGGGCAAACAATTCATGTCATATCACGGGTTAATCCCCTGAAGATTCTGCTGACAAAACCAGGATCCTTGAATGGCCGATTGGCAAAGTGGGCGCTCTTACTATCGCCCTATGACATACATTTTGTCCCTCAAAAGGCCATGAAGGGACAGGCAATCGCTGATTTCCTTGCAGACCATCCAATTTGGTCCAAATTAAAGCAGACATCAGAAGTCAACACAGTTACCAAAGAACAGCCTTGGCAAATGTTCTTTGATGGTGCCGCGAGACGATCTGCTGCTGGAGTGGGGGTTGTACTAATATCCCCACATAAACATATATTGCCTAACGGTTACTCATTAACAGAACCGTGCACTAATAATGTAGCGGAGTACAATGCGCTTATTATCGGCTTAAAAATAGCTCTGCAACTGGGGGTGAACCATCTAGAGGCATATGGAGATTCTAAGCTCATTGTCAATCAGATGACAGGTGAGTATGAAGTCAGACATGAAGCCCTTATCCCCTATCATCAGCTAGCTATTGAGCTAGCAGGATATTTTGAACAATTCTACATATATCACGTATCTCGAAACGAGAACATTTATGCAGATGCTCTTGCCGCATTAGCCGCAACGCTGGCAATCCCGCCAGGTGAAGCTAAAAGCATCACCATTGGTAGTAGAGAACTCCTCCACCCAGATGTGGTATCTCAAGCCGAAGAGGTATGCCAGATTGGCTTAAAGTTAGAACCCCGTGATTGGCGATTTCCATTTGTGGATTATGCTTTGCATGGAATATTACCAGAAGATCCTAAGGAAGCCACCTCAATAAAGAGGAAGGCCCAAAGATTTTATTATGACCATAGACTTCAGACTTTGTATAGAAAGTCAGGAGGTGGTCTATTGCTATGCTGCATATCGAAAGCAGAAGCAGAACAAGTGCTGAAAGAAACACATGATGGAATATGTGGAGCTCATCAGCCCGGTCCCAAACTTGGAGACCGTATAAGAAGGTTAGGGTACTACTGGCCGAGCATAGTTACGGAAGCAATGACATACGCTAAACGATGTCATGCATGCCAAATACATGCCAATTTTATTCATCAACCCCAAGAATACTTGCACAATACCGTCGCAAGTTAGCCATTTGAAGCCTGGGGAATGGACATTGTAGGGCCAATAACTCCCCCGTCATCCAGAGGACATCGGTTTATTCTTGCAATAACCGATTATTTTTCAAAATGGGCCGAAGCCGTGCCCATGAAAGAGGTGAAGACGACAGATGTGATCAAGTTCGTCAAGCATCATGTCATTTACCGGTTTGGCATCCCCCGACGGATTATTCATGATAATGGTCCGCAATTCATTAGTCAGGGATTCTCCAGATTCTGCAATAAGTTCAGAATCAAAGATATCGCTTCTACACCATATAACTCTGCGGCTAATGGGTTAGCTGAAGCCTTTAACAAGACGATCATCAAACTCCTTCGGAAGTTCGTCTCTTCCAATAAACGAGATTGGGATGAAAAGTTAGGAGAATGCCTGTGGGCTTATCGCACCACCGTTCGCACCCCGACTAAAGCTACCCCGTTCTCTTTGGTTTACGGAAATGAGGCTGTCTTGCCTCTTGAAATCCAGATACCATCATTAAGAGTGGCTTTAGCCACAAAGATGACGACAGAAGAACGCCATCAGCAAAGATTGCAAGAACTAGAGGCGTTAGATGAAAAACGTCTCAGGGCTCAACAACAAATTGAGTTGTATCAAGCCCGCATAGCTCAAACGTTCAATAAGAACGTCAAACCAAGGACCTTTAGGCAAGGAGACTTGGTTCTGGCTGTTAAGAGGCCAATGGTGCTAACCCACAAGACTAAGGGTAAATTTGAACCTAAGTGGGAAGGACCGTTTGTTGTGGAGACAGTATACTCCAGTGGAGCCTATCGCTTAATAAATCAAGACGGCGACAGGATGATGATGCCGATCAATGGCAAATTTCTGAAGAAATACTATTCTTAGTACCCCTGGAGAAACGCGTCTTCTTTTCTTAGGCATGCGCAGTTTGGCGCCTCTGACCTAAAACCTGGTGTGTTTGGTTCTCAAGTTTGAACCACCATCAGTCTTTCTTAGGCATGCGCATTGAGCGCCTCTGACCTAAACCTGGTGTGTTTGGAGTGTCCAGTTCAAGTTACGCGAGAGAGCCTTGAACCTCCTCCAGTTTGGTTCTCAAGTTTGAACCACCATCAGTCTTTCTTAGGCATGCGCATTAAGCGCCTCTGACCTAAACCTGGTGTGTTTGGAGTGTCCAGTTCAAGTTACGCGAGAGAGCCTTGAACCGCCTCCAGTTTGGTTCTCAAGTTTGAACCACCATCAGTCTTTTCTTGGGCATGCGCATTGAGCGCCTCTGACCCAAACCTGGTGTGCTTAGTTCTCAAGTTTGAACAGCCCCCAATCTTCTTTTAGGCATGTGTAATTAAGCGCCTCTGACCTAAAAAGTATGAATTACCCAACGCCAACTAGGCAATGGAAAGAGAACTAGTTTCTCGCCAACCCATCATACTGGGGTAAAAGTATGAATTGTCCAATGCCAACTAGGCAATGGAAAGAGAACTAGTTTCTCACCAACCCATCATACTGGGGTAAAAGTATGAATTGTCCAATGCCAACTAGGCAATGGGAAGAGAACTAATTTCTCGCCAACCCATCATACTGGGGTAAAAGTATGAATTGCCCAACGCCAACTAGGCAATGGGAAGAGAACAAGTTTCTCGCCAACCCATCATACTGGGGTAAAAGTATGAATTGCCCAACACCAACTAGGCAATGGAAAGAGAACGAGTTTCTCGCCAACCCATCATACTGGGGTAAAAGTATGAATTGCCCAACGCCAACTAGGCAATGGGAAGAGAACGAGTTTCTCGCCAACCCTTCATACTGGGAAAAAAGTATGAATTGCCCAACGCCAACTAGGCAATGGGAAGAGAATAAGTTTCTCGCCAACCCATCATACTGGGGTAAAAGTATGAATTGCCCAACGCCAACTAGGCAATGGGAAGAGAACGAGTTTCTCGCCAACCCATCATACTGGGGTAAAAGTATGAATTGCCCAACGCCAACTAGGCAATGGGAAGAGAACTATTTTCTCGCCAACCCATCATACTGGGGTAAAAGTATGAATTGCCCAACGCCAACTAGGCAATGGGAAGAGAACGAGTTTCTCACCAACCCATCATACTGGGGTAAAAGTATGAATTGCCCAACGCCAACTAGGCAATGGGAAGAGAACGAGTTTCTCGCCAACCCATCATACTGGGGTAAAAGTATGAATTGCCCAACGCCAACTAGGCAATGGGAAGAGAACCGGTTTCTCGCCAACCCATCATACTGGGGTAAAAGTATGAATTGCCCAATGCCAACTAGGCAATGGGAAGAGAACGAGTTTCTCGCCAACCCATCATACTGGGGTAAAAGTATGAATTGCCCAACGCCAACTAGGCAATGGGAAGAGAACGAGTTTCTCGCCGACCAATCATACTGGGGTAAAAGTATGAATTGCCCAACGCCGACTAGGCAATGGGAAGAGAACAAGTTTCTCGCCAACCCATCATACTGAGGTAAAAATATGAATTGCGCAACGCCAACTAAGCAATGGGAAGAGAACGAGTTTCTCGCCAACCCATCATACTGGGGTAAAAGTATGAATTGCCTAACGCCGACTAGGCAATGGGAAGAGAACAAGTTTCTCGCCAACCCATCATACTGGGGTAAAAGTATGAATTGCCCAACGCCAACTAGGCAATGAGAAGAGAACAAGTTTCTCGCCAACCCATCATACTAGAGTAAAAGTATGAATTGCCCAATGCCAACTAGGCAATGGGAAGAGAACGAGTTTCTCGCCAACCCATCATACTGGGGTAAAAGTATGAATTGCCCAACACCAACTAGGCAATGGAAAGAGAACGAGTTTCTCGCCAACCCATCATACTGGGGTAAAAGTATGAATTGCCCAACGCCAACTAGGCAATGGGAAGAGAACGAGTTTCTCGCCAACCCTTCATACTGGGGAAAAAGTATGAATTGCCTAACGCCAACTAGGCAATGGGAAGAGAATAAGTTTCTCGCCAACCCATCATACTGGGGTAAAAGTATGAATTGCCCAACGCCAACTAGGCAATGGGAAGAGAACGAGTTTCTCGCCAACCCATCATACTGGGGTAAAAGTATGAATTGCCCAACGCCAACTAGACAATGGGAAGAGAACCAGTTTCTCGCCAACCCATCATACTGGGGTAAAAGTATGAATTGCCCAACGCCAACTAGGCAATGGGAAGAGAACCAGTTTCTCGCCAACCTATCATACTGGGGTAAAAGTATGAATTGCCCAACGCCAACTAGGCAATGGGAAGAGAACCAGTTTCTCGCCAACCCATCATACTGGGGTAAAAGTATGAATTGCCCAATGCCAACTAGGCAATGGGAAGAGAACGAGTTTCTCGCCGACCAATCATACTGGGGTAAAAGTATGAATTGCCCAACGCCGACTAGGCAATGGGAAGAGAACAAGTTTCTCGCCAACCCATCATACTGGGGTAAAAGTATGAATTGCCCAACGCCGACTAGGCAATGGGAAGAGAACAAGTTTCTCGCCAACCCATCATACTGGGGTAAAAGTATGAATTGCCCAACGCCAACTAGGCAATGGGAAGAGAACGAGTTTCTCGCCAACCCATCATACTGGGGTAAAAGTATTAATTGCCCAACGCCGACTAGGCAATGGGAAGAGAACAAGTTTCTCGCCAACCCATCATACTGGGATAAAAGTATGAATTGCCCAACGCCAACTAGGTAATGAGAAGAGAACAAGTTTCTCGCCAACCCATCATACTGGGGTAAAAGTATGAATTGCCCAACGCCAACTAGGCAATGGGAAGAGAACGAGTTTCTCGCCAACCCATCATACTGGGGTAAAAGTATGAATTGCCCAACGCCAACTAGGCAATGGGAAGAGAACCAGTTTCTCGCCAACCCATCATACTGGGGTAAAAGTATGAATTGCCCAACGCCAACTAGGCAATGGGAAGAGAACGAGTTTCTCGCCAACCCATCATACTGGGGTAAAAGTATGAATTGTCCAACGCCAACTAGGCAATGGAAAGAGAACAAGTTTCTCGCCAACCCATCATACTGGGGTAAAAGTATAAATTGTCCAACGCCAACTATGTAATGGGAAGAGAACAAGTTTCTCGCCAACCCTTCATACTGGGGAAAAAGTATGAATCGCCCAATACCGATAAAGTAAAGGGAAGCGGAAAAGTTTGGCATTTAAGCCCAAATGTACTCTTCGACAACTCACCATGTTGAGGGGAATAACATGACTAGCCCAACTTAAACGGTAGTTGGTAAAGGCTAATCAAATCCGTTAATAGCTGGGGGTTTGCTAAAAATCCCATATTAAACTTTAATTTTTACTTTGGCTCGAGAAATTGAGCATAAACGGTACCGAGATAAATTGTTTTGACGACAGGTTATTTGTTGGGCAAGCAAATCTGTTTGGAAGCCGGCAAAAGAGTCAAAAGAATCATCTTTATTAAAAAGGTGAAAATACAAAAAGAATTTCAAAGAAACATCGTAAGGTTATCTCTTTCCTGTTTACGAAGTTCTTATTACAAGGAAGATAAAAGTGTAAAGAGAGATGAAACTATTGGCCTCCCAGAAGTCTCAATTGGTTTATTGTCTCGTCCAAATTTCTACGATGAGAAGCCTCCACGGTTTGCTGAGCTTGCCTACGCAACTCATCATCACTTATTGTAAGTTGTTGCTGACGAGATTCTTCTATGGCACGATTCCTGGCCATCTCTTCCTGCTGAATCTGCTCCTGCTGGACAAGCAACATCTCCCGTTTCTTGACAGATTCTCCTAATCGGAGTTCATTTTCTATCAAGGTGGCCCGAGCTCTCGCAATCGTCTCCTGGGTTTTAGAGATGGCCGCCTGACCTTCCTCAATTCCAAAGTTTACCCTCTGCAGGTCGCCAATAACGGATTTCCGACTGGCCTGGAGCTCTGTCAGCTCCTGAGACCATATCTCCTCCTGCTGCCTTAAAATATTTCTTCGAGATAAGGATTCTGCCCGAAGCCGCGCCAGCTCTATCTCAGTGATCGCCTCCACATCCGCCTGACGGAGTGTGTGTAGCGTGGTCACCTGCTCTTCTAAGGCAGCAAGGCGGGCCCGGTATGGAGCTGCTCGATCTTGTCCACCGAATTCTTCGATATTTCCTAAATAGTGGAGTAACAGTGGACGTGCGAAGTTGAAGAAATCGTGGCCAGCAAGAACCATCTCGACACATCTTCTTAACAAATGCATAAAATCCTCGACAGTGAAGCCGAAAAGTTTTTCAAGAGGATTTGCACTGTCGGTAGGCAAAACAGGTAATGCCAAGAAAGGTGTCGTAGGCAAGGGAGCAGTAGTTGCTGGAATTGGAGAAGAAGAAGCCCGTCCCTGCATTAAATTCATAATATGGGGGACCAGTAGAGCCAGTGCAGATCTGGAAGAGCTGGAGACCCCAGACAAAGTACCGTCAGTACAGATCACTTGGATAACCCCACCAATAGGAAGAGAAGATGAGATTACTTCGCCTGAAGCTCCTCCGGTGGGAGAAGCATCTTCGAACGAGAATTTCAAATTATTCTCCTCCCCTGCTGGAAGGCTTGAAGCAGGAAGAGTTACAGGTATCTCAGCAGCCACGATAACAGACGACGTTAAAATCGCTGACTGAAAAGGCACGCCAACGACTGTGGAAAATGTCTCAGTGGAGCAAACTGGCATTGGAGATGGCATGCTAGGAGAAGGTGTAGCCTCATTAGCAGCAGCTGCGATAATAATCTCAGTTCTCTCGTCACTTCCCAATTCGTCAATTGGGGGAATTGAAGAGGAAACAGAGGCAGGAGCCGGTGTGGAATAATCAGCCGCAAACTCACCAGCAGAGCTACCCACACCACCAACGGAGCCGGAATGGTCCATTCTATCGTCAGACTCTACTTGGGTAGTCGAGTGCATTGGCAAAAGAAGTTAATCACCTACATTTCAGAAGACCAGAAAAGCAGTATTACGTTAAAATAATAACGAGCAAAAGATAAAATGCTAAGGGCCATACCAGGCGATACAAGTCCAGTTGTCGGACTTGAAGGAGGAGCCATTGTCGTTTCCAGTAGTGTACCCATCTCGCTACCCGTTAGTTGCGCCCCAGGTTCTGCCACAGGCACTACGGCCGAAGGAGCTGAAATCTCAGCAACACTTGGAGCTTTGGCAGGTTCATCCTCCCTTGCCAATGCTGGGGGTACAGCTGAAGCCAACAAGTCGGAAGCAAGTTTGATAGCCACTTCTTGGGGGGCTATCAAAGTTTCCTGTGCCAGTTTTTGCTTCTTACCCGGCCTTTTCTTTAAAGTGCCGCGGCGTTTGAGAGTTGGACTCAGGGAACGACTGACAACAGGCTGAGGAACTCCACCAGCACCAGTATTGTCGTCATCATCACCGGCATCATCGTCTGATTCGCTGACATCCGAAGGCTCAGCCGCAGCGCCAAGGAATTCTTCCATTCCTTTTATCCTTACCCTAGAAGCACCCTGGCGGCTAATATAGAGGGCTTCAATCTCTTTGCAACAACTGCGATTGAGAGAGAAGCCGGGCACGTCAGCATTCGCAATATTGAACCAATTGCAAGAGCTGAGGGTCATGGCCAATTCGGGCACCTTCTGGGGTAAGGAAAATTCAGCCTCGGTCCCGCCCGCTGCAAAATGGAACCAGCCACGAGCACCTTCGTATAAATTCCCCTCGTGAGCGAGATCTTTATTTGGATTGCCCACATAGAGTTGAGAATATCCAAATTGACGAGCAAAGCGACTCGGAGTATATGGTTCGATCTGACACCTGAGATCTTGACGATACACCAAGTGTCCGGGACGGATGTTGAGAAGCCACCAGAACGCTCCTGCAGATAAAGTAGTGAACTTATCTGCTCCCACGGCATCCTTCAGCCTCGTCCCATATCCTCCGCCGGGAAAGTCAGGAAAATACCGGAAGATCTCGTAATTCTGAAAGCTACGAAGAGTCTTCCGAATCTGGGACATATAATTCTGCCTCCAGGTAGAACGTTCATACAGTTCTACAAGGAAGCACTTTTCGCCCGAACGATGCTCTGGTGCACTCATTAAGGAGGGACGGTGCAAGACAAGCCACGCCATCAAATAGGTGTAGGGCATCTCCACCCTAGGGTTTGGAGTTTTCGGCTGGGCAGTCTCCTTCGACTTGCCCTTTCCTTTCCCCTTAACTTTAATAGTAGGGAGGAAATCACAACAGAGCACCCTCAGTCCATATTGCAAATTGCATACCATGGCGGGAAGGAGTCCAAGGGGTCGGCCGTATGCAAGAAGAACCGCTGGATATACCACGGTCACTGCAATCGCTTCCTTGGGCAATGACGGCACGACGCATCTTTTGAGTCACAACATCAAAAACCCGGCAATGAGACCTCTGTTGGAGATAAAAAATTGGGCTTGATAGTGATAGCTCTTAAATGAAGTACCGGGACCGTATCCATTCTCATTGGATTCAGTGGTATAATATAATAGATGGGGGCCCTTAGCAATACGGTGATCAATCTCTGAGCCATAGATGGGTGGATGACCATGGATAATGGCCGAGCTATCCTTAGAATTTAAATTGGCAAAGAGATATTCGGCCCACTTCTTGTGGCCAATACCGTGATTACGCGCACCCGTCAAGTCAGCGCAGATATGATAATGGCACATCATCTCCCAGTACGTGACGTAGATGCGCTCGTCCCTCGCCAGTAGCATGTTCAATTCATCGGTGGTAGGGATGTACTCCTCGTAAGGGACTTCGCCCATCGAGAGCCCAGAAACCTCAAACATCTCGTGGAGAGCGAACCCTAGCTCACCCACTGGTGTAAAGAAAGTACATGTCTCAGGGTTATACATCTCCAAGAGGCAGTAAAAGTGATAAGCACTCTGGGGAAACCCGAATTGGACATTCCTGATGGCTTTATACAAGCCAATATCCTTTAAAATGGGCTCGTGGGAATCCAGCATGTACTGAACAAGGCGTGCCCACCACATATTGTTAGAAGAATGAACCCAGCTAGGCATCCTGAAGTCGCTAGCCGGGTACTGACCATCCTTCGCCAAGAACTCACTTAAGAAAGTTCGGGCACGAGATGGGACTTCTCCCACTGGAAGCTCCTTGCCAAATCGGCCTGGAAGCAAGCCAGTAATGCATCTGGGGGAACCGTCTTGATAAACCCCTTTTGCACCAAATTTGCCCGTTGGGACGCCATCTTGCTCTTGAGTCAGTCCCCACTTTAATTCCTGAGGCATTGCCAGCCTCTGAAGATAGACCAGAGGATAGTTACGATCCATTCTAGGCAAAAACATCAACATTTCGCCTGAGTTATATAGCCAAACACGTTCCCCTTCAGAAAGGATCTCATCTGATTGATCCATCTGGTCTCCAAAGAGGAAGGCGGGTTTTTCCATCGCCTCTCTATTCACAGTTTCGAAGGCTGCGTCAGTTATGATTCTCGCACAGTAGTGGGATGATATTTGATCAACTTCTCCTTGCGATCCTTCGGGTCTGGTTTATACGAGGGCAGGATAGTAGTGAAATGGAATTGGCCTGAGGGATCAGAACCCCCAGCAAAGCCGAAGTAGTTCTTGTGGGGAAGAGATTCCATCGAATACCCTACTGCACAAAGAAACACCAGAGTGAGAGAAGTTTCTATAAGACAGAAAAATTCTCTAAGTATGGACGAGCGAAGCTAAAAATTAGAACACGCGAAGCTAAGAATAGCGCCGCGCGAAGCTAAAAATTAGACCGCGCAGAACTCAAAAGAGCCTCGTGTTTTTAGCGCGACTGCTACTTAAAAGAGCATCGCGTTTTTAGCGCGACTGCTACTTAAAAGAGCCTCGCGTTTTTAGCGCGACTGCTACTTAAAATAGCCTCGCGATTCAGCGCGACTACTACTTAAAATGGGAACTTCTAAAGGGGCACAATTTTTTTCCTAGTGAGCCCAGATTTCCTAGTGAGCCCAGTTAAAATTTAGAAGGGGATAAAATTTCCTAGTGAGCCCAATTTAATTCCCAAAATACCCTTACTTCATATTCCCTAAATCCTCACTTCTTCTCAACCCCCAAACCCAAAATCCCTCTCTCCTCTCTTCTCCTTCAAACCCACCGCCGCCGGTGCCACGCTCCCCCGCCCGCCGCCTCCGCAGCCACGCTCCCCCGCCCGCCGCCGCAGCCACGCTCCCCCGCCCGCCGCCGCCGCAGCCACGCTCCCCCGCCCGCCGCCGCAGCCACGCTCCCCCGCCCCCACACCCCCCGCCCCCACCCCCTCCAACCTTCCGCCCGCCCCCACACCCTCTGCCCCCACCCGGCTCCGCCCGACCCACACCCTCCGCCCGCCCCCATATCCTCCGCCCCTACCCCCTCCGCCCCCACCCGCCTCGGCCCGCCTCCCCACCCTCGGCCCGCCCCCACACCCTCCGCCCCCACCCGACGCTGCCACACCCCCACCCTCTGCCCCCAGTGTCCGCTGCCACACCCCCACCCTCCGCTACCTCATTTCTTCTCGGTCTCATATTTTTTAGCTCTACTGTAAGTCTCATTTAATTTAATTTTAATTTTGTTTTATTTTGTTTATTCTTATTTGCTCTGTAACTGCCCTGAAAACTGAAAACTTCTTGTTTGGTTTGATAATTTACATTCGGGAAATTCTAAACGAGTACATTTTTTTGTTAATTTTGTTTTTTTAATAATTAGATTATAATTATGAAGAAAGTATAATATTGTAATCGTAGTTGTAAAATATGCGAAAATTTAGTTATTTTCTAATTATAGATGTTAATATTAAAATTTATTAATTAATTTAGAAGTTTAAAATAAATAGATAAAATATTATATTTGTAACAAATTATACTTTATTACTACTTATTTGCTCATAGAAAATTTACTGTTTTGTTAAAAAAACATCTATGAATGAAATATCTTTGTATTACATAGATGAATTCGGCAGAATCTTCTCGCGTTCGACCAACTGCCTCGTTAAGGAGGAAGAAAGCAGTATCTCGACCACAAATCCAACGCCCGATACGAGAGAGAGAAATCGAAGTGGCCGTAGATACTGAATTAAATGTAAAAACTCCTAATTTGATCAGATATGATAGTGCAAGACTAGAAGAAGGGAATACTGATGCAGGAGGCTCTCAAGATGATCTTCATGAGTCAAATTACCGAGGTCCAGTTGATTTATCAGTACTGAAGAGTTTCAAGACGCACGTTGCTTTCTTCGTTTTAAAAGATAAAGAACCACCAGAAGAGTAAGCAGAGGAACAAAGATAAGATCAATCAACTCCTAATACACCCGATACGGTAATTATGTCTCGAATCAGAAGCAGACGTCAACCCCCGAGGAAGACAAGGAGACAGTGATTAGATTATATTAGTTGTGTATTGATATTGATGATGTTAGGAACTTCAAGTGGCTGATGTAATTGTTTTTTGCAAACATTTTGAATAATTTGTAGAATATATGGTTTTTGTTTGTAATGAACCCTATTGGTTGTTTTTTGTTCGATTAATATACACACTACGTTTGTATTTGATCTTATTTCTTTAATTTGTATAAGATCTTGTTTGTTTTATACGTAGGGGACCTTGTTTATAATCTTCACTATTTCATTGTATCAGCTATTGTATCGTTGTTTCATTGAATCGGTGTATCAATGTATCATTGTATCATTATATCGTTATATCGGTGTATCAGGAGTATCATTGTATTTGTGTATCTGGAGTATCATTGTATCGGTGTATCATTGTATCGGTGTATCGATATATCAGTGTATTATTGTGTCGGTGTATCAGTGTGTCGGTGTATCAGTGTGTCTGTGAATTATTGTATTTTTTTTGCTTCATTCACTATATTTTGTGTAATAATGTAGAATTAATTGTTAATATAAGTCATTAAAGTGACGCTAAATTGAGTAAACTAATGATTTATCAATTTATTACATAAATAGAGTGGGTGAGGCAGCGGTGGAGAATCAGATCGGGTCAAGTCCCTGTTCGGACTGTCAGTCCGAACGAGGGGGCGCCGTTCGGACTTACAGTCCGAACAAAATTGGTCTGTTCGGACTCTAAGTCCGAACAGATCCAGTCTGTTCGGACTCTAAGTCCGAACAGACCAGTTTTGTTCGGACTTACAGTCCGAACAAAACTGGATTGTTCGGACTCTAAGTCCGAACGGGGTAATCGGAAGAGAGAAGAAGGGCAAACTGGGAAATTTTTTTAGAGGGCATAGTTGATATATACGGTAGATTTTAACTGGGCTCACTAGGAAAAAACTTGTGCCCCTTTAGAAGTTCCCCTTAAAATAGCCTCGCATTTTTAGCGCGACTGCTACTTAAAAGAGCCTCGTGTTTTTAGCACGACTGCTACTTAAAATAGCCTCGCGTTTTCAGCGCGACTGCTACTCAAAAGAGCCTCGCGCGCGACTGCTACTTAAAAGAGCCTCGCGTTTTTAGCGCGACTGCTACTTAAAATAGCCTCGCGTTTTCAGCGCGACTGCTACTTAAAATAGCCTCGCGTTTTAAACGCAAGGATGACGCGATAACTTCGCGTAAGAAAGCAGTCAGAGACTTTTCTTCTTCTCCAAGCCTTACGGCAGGAGTATGGCTATCTCGCCGGTAAAAGAGTTGATTGATCAGTTAAATTTAAGCCAGATCACTCTAGAGATGTTCTAAAAAGTCTCGATGGAGAGATTCTTATCTCCGATAGGAGAAATGTGGGTTGGCGCGTCGCTGCCTTGGCCGCCGCCACCACTGCTTGAGCCAGTCGCCGATGATGGAGATGCTCGAGAAGTAGCACGAGTCTTGGGTGCCATTGTTGAGAAAAATCGACTGAAAATCTGGAGAAACTCGGTCGGAAGAAGATCGGGTCGTCTGAATTCTGATCGCCTGAATCTCTAAGTTTCTGGAAAATTCTCAAATAGAGTGAGAAGAATAAGAAATAGAGATTTCTTTTAAATGAAAGGAACCGCCTCTCGGAATTCGGCGCGAGTTTCGGAGAAAGTGACTAGTCAGTTACTCTCTAAAACTCGAAGCTATTAGCCTCGCGCGATTATGGAAATGCGAAGTTGTTTAACTCCGCGCAACTTTACAAAACGCGAGGATAGCCTGCGCCTTAGCTTCGCGTTTTCATGGAAAAAACTTAGATTTTTGACGAGTGCAATTAGGCGCTTCCATCTAAGTTAAAATGATCCTTATCCGATCATTTGGATTAGTAATCTAAGTCACGCAGAAGAGCCTTAGATTATTTTACCAGAATTATTAACCATCTGTTTGTTGAGCAAGCAAAATTATTGAAGCCAACAGATAGAGAGGAAAATAATTTATCTTTATTCATGAAGCAAGAGATTACAAAGAGGGAGTTATAGCTCTCCCAAAAGCTTTTACATGATCAACTCATCAAATAACTAAAAGTAAGATTTCTCTACGGGGTGTTGAAGCTCAGTTCCCTGGTTCACATGCAAAAAAAACTCAAGATTTCTCTACGGGGTGTTGAAGTTCAGTTTCCTGGTTCACATGCAAAAGAATTCAAGATTTCTCTACGGGGTGTTGAAGTTCAGTTCCCTGGTTCACATACAAAAGATCTCCTCTGCAAATGTCAACTAGGATCTGTCATCCGAAATGAAGCACGAGAGGAAAGGAAAGTGCTGCACTGAAGCGCAATTCTGAACTGCAAGTGCTGCAATTCTGCACTGCAAGTGCTGCAGCTCCTTATTTACAGCCCCTTCAGGAGTTTATCTCTCGGAGCCAGAGCTTGAAACCTGCAACTATGTTGTAAAGCATATGCTTCTGACTTCCTTAGAGTCACTTCTGCTGATGAAGATCGATGGACCCACATACATTCCTCTTCAGGAAGGACTGGACTTACTGCAAAAGGAACAGAGTTTCCAAAAGAGTGAAAACGCGGAGCTAAGCTAACTCCGCGCACAGTTGAAGAAATAGCCTCGCGCTTTAAACGCAGAGGATGAGACAAGATTTCTTTCTGCTCTTTCCTTCTCTTTCAAATTCATAGCGACTGCTAATCAAAGATAGCCTCACGATTCATCGCGACTGCTAATCAAAGATAGCCTCACAATTCATCGCGACTGCTAATCAAGGATAGCCTCGCAATTCATCGCGACTGCTAATCAAGGATAGCCTCGCAATTCATAGCGACTGCTAATCAAAGATAACCTCGCAATTCATCGCGACTGCTAATCAAAGATAGCCTCGCAATTCATCGCGACTGCTAATCAAAGATAGCCTCGCAATTCATCGCGACTACTAATCAAAGATAGCCTCGCGGATTCATTGAAACTACTAGTAAAGCCCCGCGTTTCAAGCGCAGGGACGACACAATAAAACGGCGATCTCGCCGACAAGATAAGCAATCATCCAGAATAAACCAAGCCAAAATATCTCAGAATGGTTCTTAGAAAACCAAGAGATGAGGTTTTTACCTTCGGAAGACGCTGCATAGACTAGTTCGCCGTCACGTCTACCTTCACGGCTGCCGCCATTAACGCCGGCCAACTTGCAAAAAGCCAAACTCCTCTGGAGAGACATCCTAATGATGAAAATCTATGGAGAGTTGAACGAAGATCAGTTGAAGATCATTCGTGAGTCACTCGAGTTCTCAGAAATTCTTCAGATGAGATGAAGAAGAAGATGAGCCGGAAGCTCTATTTAAACAGAATTTCCGTCGCTTGGTATTCGGCGTGGAAACTCAGGGTAATTAATGACATAATTACTCATTTCACTGAAAACGAAGTGAAGCTGATTAGCTCCGCGTAAGCGAGCATAACGCGAGATAAACTTGGTATTCTAACTCCACGTTTCAGTTTGAAGATCCAAAGTATTTCAAAATCTGCTAAGTTCGAAACCATTTTGAAAACTTTGGAGGGGGTTCTTTTGGCAGTGAAAACTTCTAAGTTAAAAGGATTTTCCACAACAGAACGCGGAGCTAATTCAATAGCCCCGCATTTGGTTACATTAACCCAGCGTTTGAATAAAACGCGGAGATGTTTAATAGCTCCGCGTTGATTCCGCAATCTGGCTTGTATTAGCCTCGCGTTTGAGTAAAACGAGGAGATGATCAATAGCTTCGCGTTAGCTCCGCGTTTTGGTTATTTAGCGTCGCGTTTTGATGCGATTAAAGCTCCGCGTAAGGAGATAATCAGAATCTCAAATTGATTGAGATTATGATTTTGGGTTTATCCAAATACCCGAATCAAGTCTAATCAGAATTCCATCAAAACTAAGATATTTGATTGGAATCCCTGATAAGGACGAGTTCTATTTAGATATAAACTCTTGCATTAACCTAGGGCTTTAAATACCTTCCTGGTGAAACCCTAGGGGTCTTCTTTTTGGGCATCGGAAGTTTCCTATCGATCCTTTGGCAATTCAAGTACGCGAGAGAGCCTTGAAGCCTTTGCTGATCATCTTCTGAAATCTTGGAGAATTCAAGTTACACACAGAGCCTTGAGTTCGTGAAGATCAGAGAAAATCACCATCTTCTTTCTGGAGTTCTTGAGAAGTTTGAGTTATGCGAGAGAGCCTTGAACAAATCAAAACCAGATAAGATCGTCTATATTCAGCCGATATCTTTAAAAGAGAAGATTTCAACGTACCGATCGTCCAAAGGAACTACTATAGATCCCATCGCCACAGATCCTATAAATATTGTAAAAGAGAGAGATTGAAGTATAAAATCCTCTCGTTTGTTCTTTTTATATCTTGTTCACTTCTATTGTAATTCAAGTTAATTCAATGGGAGGAAGCGAAGGAACTTTTGCGACGAACAGGCACAAGTTTTTTCCTAGTGAGCCCAGTTAAAGTTCAGTATAAATATCAAATTTGCCCTCAAAAAAAATTTCCCATATTGCCCTTCTTCCCTCTCCCGTTCCTCCAGCCTCTCGCGCAGTTTTTTTTTTTATTTTTTTTAGCCCGTTCAGATTTACAATCCGAACGGATCTGGTCCGTTAGCCCGTTTCGATTTACAATCCGAACGGATCTGGTTCGTTCGGACTTACAGTCCGAACGACGCCCCTACGTTTGGACTGACAGTCCGGACAGGGGATTGACCCGATCTGATAACTCCGCCGCTGCTTCACTCACTCTATTAATGTAATAAAATGATATATTATTAGTTTACCCAATTTAACGTGACTTTTAGGACTTATATTAATAACTAATTATATATTATTATCGAAATATAGGAAATGAAGCAAAAAGATACAATGATACACCAACACACTGATATACCGACACAATGATACACTGATACAATAATTCACCGATACAATGATACACTGATATATAATAATACACCGATACAATGATACTCCAGACACACAAATATTACGTGACTTTAAAGACTTATATTAATAACTAATTATACATTAATACAAAATATAGTGAAGGAAGGAAAAAGATACAAGGATTCACCGACACACTGATACACCGACACAATGATACACTAATACACCGATACAATGATATATGGATAAACTGAACCGACACAATGATACACTAATACACCGATACAATGATATATGGATAAACTAAATCATTGATACGCCGATACAATGATACACTGCTACACCGATACAATGATACACTGATACATCGATACACCGATACACTGATACGCCGATACAATGATATATGGATAAACTGAATCATCGATACGCCGATACAATGATACACTACTACACCGATACACCGATACAATGATACACTGATACATCGATACACCGATACATCGATACAATGATACACTGATACACCGATACAATGATACTCCAGATACACAAATACAATGATACTCCTGATACACCGATATGATGATACAATGATACAAACGTAGTGTATATATTCATCAAACAAAAAACGACCAATATGGTTCATTACAAACAAAAACCATATATTCTACAAATTCTTCGAAATGTTTGAAAAAAACAATTACACTGGCCACTTGAAGTTCCTTACATCATCCATATCAATACACAACTAATATAATCTAATCACTGTCTCCTTGTCTTCCTCGAAAGTTGACGTCTGCTTCTGGTTCGAGACATAAACACCGTATCGGGTGCATTAGGAGTGGACCTCGGTAATTTGACTCATGAAGATCATCTTGAGAGCCTCCTACATCAGTATTCCCTTCTTCTACTCTTGCACTATCATATCTGATCAAATTCGGAGTTTCTATATTTAATTCAGTATCTACGGCCACTTCGATTTCTCTCTCTCGTATCGGGCGTTGGATTTGTGATCGAGATGCTGCTTTCTTCCTCCTTAACGAGGCAGTTGGTCGAACAAGAGAAGATTCTACCGGATCCATCTATGTAATACAAAGATATTTCATTCATAGATACTTTTTATCAAAACAGTAAATTTTCTATGTGCAAATAAGTAGTAATAAAGTACAATTTGCTACAAATATCATATTTTATCTATTTATTTTTAACCTACAAGATAGTGTAATATTAAAATTTAAAGACACTGAAACCGTTCTGTGTTACTTAATCAACCATTAGGACAATATCATTAAATTTCTAAATTAATTAATAAATTTTAATAGTAACATCTATAATTAGAAAATAACTAAATTTTCGCATATTTTACAACTACGATTACAATATTATATTTTCTTCATAATTATAATCTAAATATTAAAAAACAAAATTAACAAAAAAATGTACTCGTTTAGAATTTCCCGATTGTAAATTATTATCAAATCAAATAAGAAGTTTTCAGTTTTCAGGGCAGTCACAGAGCAAATAAGAATAAACTAAATAAAACAAAATTAAAATTAAATTAAAGTAGATTTACAGTAGAGCTCAAAAATCTGAGACCAAGAGAGAATAAATGAAACAGCGGAGGGTGGGGGTGTGGCAGCGGACACTGAGGGCGGAGGGTGGGGGGTGTGGCAGCGAAGGACGGGGGCGGAGGGTGTGGGGCGGGCGGAGGGTGGGGGGGTGTGGCAGCGGCGGGTGGGGGCGGAGGGGGTGGGGGCAGAGGGTGTGGGGGCGGGCGGAGGCGGGTGGGGGAGTGTGACAGCGGAGGTGGGTGGGGGAGTGTGGTAGCGACGGTGGCGGGTTGGAAGGAGAAGAGAGGAGAGAGGGATTTTGGATTTGGGGCGATGGAGAGGAAGTGAGGAGAGAGGATTTTACAAAGGGAATATAGATTAAGGATATTTTAGAAATTAAATTGGGCTCACTAGTAAATTCTATCTCCTTCTAAATTTTAATTGGGCTCACTGTGAAATCTGGGCTCACCAGGAAGAAAGTTATGCCCCGTTAGAAGTTCCCAAAAAACTTGTGCCCCCTTTAGAAGTTCCCCCCCGAGCTCACCAAAACCGAAAATCAAATAAGCCAAAGTAGCAACTTTGATCCAATCCCAGAACCGCAAGCAGCTCCTCTTGCCGGTATCGATGCCGGCGCCGGACGACGCGCAGAAGTGGAGATGGGAGAACTTCTCCGCCGGAGCAATCGCCGGATTCGCCACCACCGCCGCCCTCCAACCGCTCGACGTCGTTCGTACACGATTCCAAGGTACGCCTCCCCCTTTTTGCATCTCTCATCTCCTCTTTGACCTGAAAGTTCGGTTCTTTTCCTTTTTGTTTGGGCTTGGGCTTGTTTGCAGTGAGCGATGGAAGGGGCTCTAGCCTCCCGCTGTACAAGAACACAGGGCACGCCGTCTACACTATAGCCAGAACCGAGGTGGTCGCTTAAAGATCAAAGCTTTATATTTTTATTTATTTAAATATATTATTCATCCAAAAAATCCCAGCTTTTACTTCTCTAATTCGGTTGGTAGATGCTGATTTGACTAGTCCTTCTGTGTTTATGGCACTGATTTATCCTAATTTATGTGCTTTATTTGGTTAGCTTAGACTAATATGCTATCTTAGTGATTTGATGTTGTTTTAATTTGCTTAGAATGTAGAGTATTACTAGCCCTCACGAATAACAAGTTTTTTTTTTTGATATAATATCATTTAGATAATAAAATATTTTCAAGTTTAGACATCTGACATTCCATGAACATGCTGATGCTAACCTCCACCCACCCTGCCTTACACATCAAGTTTTAGTTTTTTTTTATGCGAGTCTGTAACTGGTTATATAAAAACCTCTCGACTTTTCCCGGAAACTCAAGAAAATGACTTGAGAGGGAGGATTTTTTTATGAGACTGCATTTTGGTTATAAAAAATGCCCTGTAATAAATAACTAACAAGAGATTAAATTCACTATTGAATGCCTACTACTACTCTTTCTTTATAAGAATACTGAAAATGATAACAATTAAATTAATTATTATTTTTCCTAATAAAGTAATTAAGATCAAGGACTCAAGATTTCACAAGTTTATCGCAAGTTGTGTCAGAATAGCATTCAACAAGCTGTCAATAACACCCTTCACTTTATTTTCACTCAAATAGTTAGAGCCATTAGGCAATGGAGGAAATTAAATCAAGCTAAGACTCTTACTAAAATTCAAAATTTTTAGTACTAAACAATGAAATTAAAGTGTGTGAGTCAAAACAAATAAAGGAAAGCAGTAAAAAAAATTTAAAAATCCAAGATCATAGCTTGATGAGTCAATGATGAGATCAAAAGGTGAGATTCTAGTATTTAAGAGTTCAAGATGGGAGAAAAAAGAGATTTGATTTCTTGGTCAAAAGAGCTTCTGTTAATTAGGACCAATTGTGAGAAAAAAGAGAGTAAAAGAGGGTAAGTGTAGCTGAATTGGCAAATACAGTTTCATAAAAAGTCCCCAAGACTTAAGTTTTCCCTTGAGTTCTGATCGAGTTAGAGGGCTTTTTTATAGCGGCATTTGGCAAATGCAGGTACAGGGATTTGCCTACAAAAAGTTAAAACTTGCTACATAGGCATGGACGTCGGTGCCGGCGCCTACTTGGCATGTCATAGGTCTAAACTTCAAAATATTTTTCTTAGGGTCTATTTATTTAAATAAAAATTATTTCAAATAAAACCCAATATGTAATGAAAAATTCTAATTCATTCAAATTCTTCTTTTATACAAGTGTTACATTTTTGAAAATTTTTAATTCATCATCATCATCCAAACCTTTCCCGAAGAAAAGTTGGGTTTGCCATGGAGTAAGACTCAAACTAGAGAAAGCTCCCATTCAAAGTCGTTGGCTAAATTTTTGAACATTTTTAGTTTTTTTTTTTTTATGTCATGTAGTTTGACATCTTGCAGGCTCGATGATTGATCTTCTTTTGTAGAGGCTCATGTTAATTATTATTTATTGAAGAAGCAAGTTTGCTAGATGACAATAACTTTAGAGCCTAAATGAGTATTTAATCTTTAAATTAGCATATGTGTTTTCAACTTTTACTGAATGGGTATTTATCTGGTGATTGGATCTTCATTTTATCTTATGGCATTCATGTTGGTGGTATTACTTATAATAACAATGCTTATGCTAATTTTAGGGTCTTAGAGGGCTTTATGCAGGGTTCTATCCTGCGGTTTTTGGGTCAACCATTTCGTGGGGTTTATACTTTTTCTTGTAAGTAAAACTTGAATCATTTTTTATTTCATGCGATACATGCTTCCCACTAGCCAAGCTTTAATAAGTTTTCTTGAATCCTTTTGTGCAGCATTGAAATACATTCTGACCTTTTAAAGCATTAAATTTAGGATATATTGCTTTTCTCTTTATCCTCTACTAGTCATGATACATAGTGGTTTCTCATGCAAAATCTTGTTCCATTTATTTACTATATTCGTTTCAGTTTTCTCCTGGCTATTTTCCTGCTTTTTTTTTTTTTTTTTTTGTTTCTGCTTTTTTCCCCTTCCTTTCAGCTTTCACTTTCCTTTTCTTTTCTTACTTTCTGCTAGTAATGTAATATTTTGCGAAGAAGATGTCATAAAGAATTAACTACATCCAACATGTTTACGAAGGTTTTAAATACATTACAAGAAAAGTGAATATGGCGGGGAAAGAAAGGTTCACAACTCAAGTAAATTCTTTTGTTAGGGAGGGCGTCAGATCAGAATTAGGTTTTCCAGTTATGAAAATTTTCACCATATCAAGTAAGAAACAAAATGTCAGATGTATAGACAAAATGGTTGGTTCAGATGATTTATACATTCGCTACAGATATATATGAGTGTAGCAGTTAGGAGTGGTAGCAATAGCACAACTGAAGAAACGGTTTTTATGTTGAGGCAGCAAAAAAAAGAAGATCAGGATTATGTTTTCTGTTTAATAAAAGGGGTATACCTTATAAGAGCTGAATGGTTTAAAGAAATTGCATGTAATAACCTCGAAACTCCTGATAGAGGCTTTGCTGTTGACGTTGTTCTTGTTATGGTGTTATAGATGATCTTAGTCATGCCATTTGCTTTAGGAAATGGACTCCGGTACTTAATTTCAATAGAGAAATTCATTGCTTAGGTTTTCAACAAGGTTCGAAATATTGATTATGGGGTTCGTATCAGATGGGAGATTTTCATATCAAGTAGCGGAATATTGAACAATATATCAACCAATATTGGGCTCTCATATCGTATCAACAGACCCTTCCCTTGAAAATGATATCTCGGCTGATATATTATTCATAATAGCCGATATTTAGAACAATGGTTTTCCATCTAAACGAATTAGTCATTTTGTTTGTTTTATTGGGAACAATATCCAAAGCTAAGCAAAATTTTGTGATCTGTTGGACTATATGAGATTTAAATCTCCGAAATGTGCTTGACTCAAAATGCTTAAGGTGAAGGCCTGTTATGGGTGGTTTGGTCCTAGGGAAGGCATGATGGTGTGCCTGCCTTTGGGCTAAAAGATCTGGAAATCCTAATCTTAACCAATTGAGTAAAAGAAACAAATACAAAGTTGCCACCATTCTAAGATTACTGTGCTTCAATTGCCTCTGCTTTCTTGAAGAAAGTAAGATGAAAGTTGAAAAGGCTGACTAACTTTAACCGGAATAGGAAAGGATGGTGGTGGTTTAGGGAAGGAGAAGTGAGGTGGGGGTGCAATAAGTATCATATTGCCAGCTCTAAGCCACTGTTCAATGAAGAAGTTTATATATTCTACTTCTATTACTGTATCTAAATGCCTAGATGTAAATCCCATCTAGCCATTACTTATGATAACAAATTAATTACATGTTGTTACACACATTTTGGGATGTTAATCACATTTTCCTACTTGGGTTGTAAATCATAAAGACGAGCTATGACATGTGGAAAAAAAAAAATACTATTATTTAATAGAACCGAGGAGAAGAAAGGGGGTAACTTCATGCTGTAGGTAAAGTTTATAGGATGCTAAGGACTAATGAGGAGTATATTCAACATGAAGATACATGGAGTCTGCCATTCTTGTCCAAAAAAAGTTAAAAAAAGAAAAGTAATTAGGAACTGTTAATATTTTTGGGTTTTGGGTTTCATGTAAACTTTTTAAAGCTACTAGCCGATAACCTGCACCGTGGTTTGAGTATAACACAAATCAAGATGTTTGTTGAACATAATGGCAGGACAGTTTCCGAAATAATCTATACATATTTACACTAGTGTGCCATAAATTGTAAATAAGATCAACATTTTCTTAGAAGTCATAACTGGCAAGCTACAAAGTCGTAATGCAATATTTATTATAAAACTAGTATACATACACACCCATATCAACAATTTAAGGCACTTCATACATAGATAGTTTGGTGCTTGTAGGTTTGGGAATTGGGCCAAGTCCTTTTGTGCTTGACTGATTTTGGTTCATCTACGGTCGAGCTTTGGCCTGAATATTTTGAATTTTATTTGCACTCTGTTCATGCTGCCTGATTTGTGTTTAGATGGTTCTTTAGGCCCAAATGAGCACGTTCTCAAAAGTCAAAGACTCAAAATCCTATTATTGCTTTTCCATTATAAAACAATGCAAATCTTCTCTTTATATTTTGGCAAATTGCTCTTTCCTTACATCTGTTTCTTATCCCAAGTAAATTGCTATCACTTAGCAACATGATGACAACAAACTTAAGAGCTATATATTTCTACAGTCCTGTCAATGTGTTCTTTTCTTCGATTTATTTTATTCAAAACATTGTTTATATAAAAAGTTCTGCTAGTTTACCATTGAGCCAGCATTCAGGTTTGGGCTTGAAAATTAGAATCCACATTATAATGTGCTGGATTTAGACACAACAAAACTAAATGAAATAGGATTGGGCTGATAAGAGTCCCGCCCAAGCCCAACAAGGGTCAGTTGAACAAAGGCCAAGCAATGCTCTAGCCATCAGAAGCTGCGCAAAACTTATGCACAAAACAATAGTACCTAGTTATATTTTTATAATCATGAAGGAGGTCTAGAGGCCTGTTCATTCAAAACATGGACCAAGTATTGTTTCCTGGCCCAGTGCAGTGTACCAGCCCGCTGTACTACTAATTCAAGGAATGTGATTTAGCACATGACAATCACTGACTAATACATATCCACCAAATTCAGATATGACCTCGTATCCTATGTTATCCACACAGTGGAAATCATTAGAGTTGTTTTTGTAACTTTGTTTCTTTATTCTAGTGTCTCTGCATGCAATGCAGATAACCGACAATGTACAATAGGATGCATGTGAATCATATTGCACGTGCTAGCACAAAGACCTGATCCTTTATCAGAATGGACCGAGTAAGCCTATAAAAGTAAAATGTATTCGTCATCAAGTACTTACGAAGCTCTCCTTTTAATTTTTATTTTTTTCCGAAGGAGCGTTGGAAGTAGCAGCTTGACTTCCTTCTTGTACTGGATAAGGTACTTATATCCTAGATGCGTAAATTAGTTCCAACTTCCAAAGGGTAAACTTGGAGAAAAGTGGTAAATAATTATACACTTTTGTTGAATTCTTGTCACTATCTAATATAGGACAATCACACGTCTCTAATTACTTCTGTGGATATGTGAAGCTGAATGCGAGCTTACAACATTTATATCAAATAATTAATTGGTCATTATCAAGAGAAAGATGAAGATTAAATGTTTGCATTATCACTAACCAGTCACCACTTAGCAACCCAGTAATCATTTCACCAGGCTTAGTTACAACACCATCTTCCACTATTCATATGCCTTTATGAACACTTATTGGCTAGAAGACAAGACACACGTCTCTTGATGTTGATGGATAACACACAGAATCCAAATGCTGGTGTTCAAAAGCTACACTCCGAAATTTTAGTCTTAGTCCCCTTGTAATACTCTTCCTAGGCTGCAAAGTGCCTTTAGGGTCAAATAGAACTATAAAACAGGCCCCCTATTTCATGAAGTTCTTATTATAATCATACATTCTTGCATTTTGAAACAATATGAAGGGAAAGTTGCATTCAAATATTTCTTGGTTTTTTTTTCCCTTATTGTTCGTTTGCATTTTGTTTTATTCCCCAGTGAAACCAAGTTTGAACAACTGGTCATCGGCAGTGTTCTAAATATCGGATACCGGTCTTATATCGGTAGCCAAATTACATACCGGATATCAGATATCGGGTAGGATATCGCGATATGACCCTAAATACCGGAGTGTCATATCGGTGTCATACCGGTTAAAGAATAATCATATAAATGGCTATATAGAATATATTAAAACACATAAATGAAGTTTATGCTACTTATTTTAGTTTATTTGAATTAAACTTACGAATATGTAGATACAGTTTAGAACGTTCGCATGACATATAATCATAAAATTAAGAAAATAAGTTTTCAAGAAAAAAGAAAAGTGTTTCTACAATACAAAAGTGATATAATTTATAAAATTACAACATTGTCGTTTAAATGAGTTTATCTGAAACATGCTAGAAATTTTAGTTTTTATAATATATTTTCTATCTAGATTCATAGTCCACTGGTTCATTCGATGGTATGCCTTGCTCATCATCTGATGACGAATCTGACGATAATGTGTCAACTTCTTCCTTATCATCTTCATCTGATGTGGGCCGCTGCTTAGACTTTGAAGATGAGAATGTTTTCCCCTTTGAAGTTCTTCTACTCTTGGACTTGGATGCCTTAACTCTATCACTCTTTAATTTCTTCGGATTGACACCCATAGCAATCGACACCTGTCGAAAAGTTAATTGCTCTTCAGGGAAAACCTCATCATCACTAGTCTCATAAAGTTCGCCATTGTTTTCTTAGGTATGAACCACTCGGTGATCTTTTCTTCTTCATTGTATGCTACTAGGGGATCTCTGTTTGGGACTGAAAGTTTGCTCCTGAGTCTTGCATTGAACCTGACAAAGACTAAGTCATGCAATTTTTTAGAACTTAGTCTATTTCTTTTCTTCATAAGCACCTAAATAAAAGATAATCACATGAAGTTCGTTGAGAATATATCTATTTGGAAGAAAGAAATATTTTATTTGAAAATGAAAAATTGTAATACCATCTCAAATGTGCTATAGTTCCGTTCACAACCCGAAGAACTGGTTGTAAGGCTCAAGATCCTCATTGCTATCATCCTCAATTCGGGAGCATCTGTCCGGTAGAATTACCACCATTGAGCTAGCAATTAATATTTAGAAATAGTTATTAGCTATTTAATAGTTTCTTTAATTAAAAGTAGATTGAATTTTGCATTTCTTAAATTGAAATGCATACCTGGATTAATGATTCTTTTTACTGCTGCCCTTGCAAAAAACATTCCAAATGATTCATTTTGATTTTGATACATTGGGAGTTACTGTGCAATCTTATCAACTCTATCATGATCATCTGGATAGAATCTGTACATGACATCAATGAAGTCCGACATGAATGACCTATCAACATCAATGTCAGGCTGTTTTGCATAGTAATACAGAGGGTTCAAGAGATATCCAACTATATGCAGAGGACTCTTAAGTTTTTCTTCCCATATCCTATCAATAATCTTCCATATTGGAAGATATTTTTTCTCTTCACCTCCCAGAATATCTCTTATTTTCTCTTTAAGAATCTCTAGGTCACCATACAGAAAGCCCATTGAAGGGATCTTGTCCCATCAACTTTACGCAAAACTTTCACTAGTGGAGTAAATACTTTTAGGGTAATATTTGTGTTGTCCCAAAATTTGTTGCTAGCAATTATTTCTGCAACCTAAACATTAATAAAAAGATGTATTAAAAAAAATATAACGTATAATTTAAAATTATAAGATATCAATTTTTATTAATTTAAATAAATACCTTCTTACCTGCATCTGTTCTGGACAGAGTACAATCCATCGAGTTATCAGAAATAAATATATGTTGCAGCTCCTTCTCTCTGATTGATGACAAAGATAGAAATGCCGTGGCAAACCTAGTTATACCCGACCTTATTAACTTTCCACCAATCGCCTTCCTCATAATATCTAAACACTTGGTATGACTGTATAAGTACACGGAGACTGATCTCCCCATCATAATTGCACTTCGGATATGTTTAATTTTCTCGATATTTGCAAGTATTAGATTAATTGTATGTGCTGCACAAGGTGTCCAAAATATATTTGGATGTGTCAGAGCTAATGTGTTTGTTGCAGTTATATTGTTCGAGACATTATCTGTCACAATCTGTACAACATTTTCTACGTTAACCTCGTTCATTCCCCTCTCCACAAATTTGTGGATATAACTGCCATCGTGTCTCTCAGAAGAAGCATCTTGCGACAATAAGAAAGCTGTACCGGCCGGACAATGCACAACGATATTCATTAAACTTCTCCCCTTTCGGTCCGACCATGCATCAGTCATTAGAGTGCAGCCATTTGTTCGGCAATTCTGTTTGAATGATTTAAGAGTTGCATTTGTCTCTTCGACCTCTGGAGGAAAGTCTCGCCGAGCTCGTACGGACTGGGACTCTGTAAGTTTGGTCCATACATGCCAATGGTTTGGACCATCTACATAAAAAAAAAGGCAGCGTCGCAAGATTGAATGCAAACCCTCCATAAAAAAATCTTGCAATGTATCGAATAACATCGTCTCTGCCCTTTTTTTAGACTCGAACAACAAATTGATCTATCGGTTCTTTGCGAGAAGATTGATCTGTTGTTTTGCGAGAAGACTCTTCTTCTTGAGTTGTTTTCTCATCTTTCCCAACATGAACTTATTTTAATAAATTTTAAAGCTCTGTTGCTTTTCCTTACTTTGCTACTCTAGATTTATTTAGCATCGCCAGAGCTTTCTGCTTTACATCATCAGGGATCAGGGGGCAACCTCTGACATTCCCGCTGATATGATACAGATGTTTCTTCAAGTGGGTTATGCCTCCCCCATATTCGTTCTTACAAAAATTGCACTCAATTTTATTGGGCTTACTGGGTACTTTTTTCCCTAATCCCAAACTGGATCTTTACCTCCTCGCTTCTCTTGGATATTAGAAGCACCAGAAGAGGACATCTTTCGAGCTATTTCTGATTTCAAAATTTATAAAAAAAAGACAAAATATAATTGATTAAATCGCTAAATAATTGTTGTACTCAATATAAATAAACGTAATATATACTTAATCAAGCATATACTAATAAAAAATTTCTTTCCTTTACACAATGCTTATTGCTTAATCTAGCCTTTACTAATCCAAAATTAGATTATTTAGATTACTTAGAAGCTAAAATTTATTTAGCAACAAACTAAATTTTCAGCCACAAACTTAAATTTCAAGAAATATTAATTAATTATATTATTCACTAGCTAAATGTGTTCTCTAATTATTTAATTCAATGGCTAATGCAATATGCATTATTCAACTGTAAAATGTTATCTAATTAATTCAACTGTTATCTAATACAATACAATTATACAAAAATTACAATAAAGTAAATACAATGCATCTCTATGAATGAACCATAACGAATAAAACAATCTCTTAATTCATTACATACTTATATTTAAACTAAATTTATAATTTGCTACAGTTTTTTTTACTGTTTTGGCCACTGCCAGTCTGCCAGTGAATCAAATTCACTGATTCACACCTGAAGATTCGGTGTTCAGGTGTGAATCAGTGAATTTGATTCACTGGCTGAAACTCCATCTAATCAATGTGTGCAAACAACCAAATTCTCTTAAATTTTAAGTACCCAAATCCTCAAACACACATGACAATAAAAAAAAATATTTATAAAAAAAACAAATTTGGGACTTCACCAGAGGAGTTGGACTTACCAGTTACCAGTGACTACCAAGGGGTTCGTCGGCATCGCTGGAAGCTAAGCAAGAGGTGTAGAGAGAAGTCGGGAGGCCGACGAAGTTGCTTCAGGGTGAATCGGGCTGCCGAACTTCTTTTAAGGAAAATCAATCGAAGGAGAAAAATAGAGAGGTCTTGTTGAGCTGTATTTTATATTTTTTTTGGGTGGATTTAGGATTGCGACCGTTCGATCGGTCGAGGAGAAGGAGAAGGAAGTCAGGGAAGAATGGGAGAGGCGGAAATTAGGGTTCGCGAGTCACGAATTTGGGGGAGAACGAGAGAGAAGCAGGTTTTATTTTTTTCCTATTGGGTCGGGTCGAAAGGGTAAACGGATTTCAACAATCCAAACCTGTTAACAAAAAACCGATATTGGCTCATTCCGGCCGATATTTATCATACCGGATACCGGCTGATATATCGCCATGTAGCCGATATATCGGCCCATATCGGTCGAAAATGAGAAGCGATACAAAATTCGCCATACCGTCTTGTTTCTTTAGAAAATCCAATATACCGACTGGTATATCGGTATACCGGCTGGTATTTAAAACAATGGTCATCGGGAATATGCCCAATAAACCATGCACCTAATCGCAGTGCATTTACCTCTAGAAAAGATAATCACCTTAGCCCCATCTTTTTGTGTTAACTTATTAAAAGTATTAGTTACTTGAAACCTAACCTAATTAGTTCAACTTTTAAGACCAATTTTAAAGAATTAAAGCCCTTTCGTGCACTTTTAAGACCAAGAGCGGTACCTCCTTTCCACCGTCATCCATCCTTGAAAATTCAAGTACCCATGGATTCATCCTTCATGCATCATACATGAAACCTCTACTAGCCACAATGCCTACAATTTTGGGTGCAATGAACCTGCACGTCTTCTTTGTGCGGAACTAGCAACATTGTAGGCTGGAAATTGTAAACCAAATCCGTTGAAAATAACCCCACAAAATGAAATTTCTTCAAAATCATTCATCAATGCATGTGGATGCTTTATCACATCATAGCCTTGATTAATTAAAAAAAGCTGCAATATTTGTCACTCTAATTAGAACTTACATAACAATACTCTTTTTCCTTGAACATGTTGCTATAATGGGAAATGTAGCAAGGATATGTCCATGAGTTACCGATAGTAGTAGATTGCATTAATAGAACAATATCTTGCGGTTGAGTTCCCATCTCTGTTCGAACATAGAAGCGTACAACAACAACAACAACAACAACTAAGCCTTTTATCCCAAGTATTTGGAGTAGGCTACATGAACCAAAATAGAATCACGCTGGATCAATCATGTTGATAATCCTTCTCTATTTATTCCTATTAAGTAATATATCCTCATTTAAACCTGTAGAATCCGTATCTTTTTGTATCGCCTCCATCCATATTTTCTTCGGTTTCCCTTCGCTCTTTTATCTTATTCTACATTGAAAAGCTCCCTTCGTCTATTCAGTGCATTTCTAGGTCTACGTTGTACATGATCAAACCATCGTAATCAATTTTCTTGCATATTCTCTTCGATGGGGACTACACCTACTTTAGCACGAATATATTCATTTCTCACTTTATCTTTTCTAGTATTCCTGCATATCCAACGAAACATGCACATCTCTGTTACACTTATCTTTTGTGAATGTTATTTCTTTACGGCCCAACATTCCGTACTATATAATAAAGCTGATCTAATAGTAGTCTTATAAAATTTTTCCTTTACTTTAACGAAATGTTACGGTCATATAGAACTTCTGTTGCACTTCTCCATTTCAACTAGTCAGTTTGTATTCTATGGTTGACATCACTATTAAACATAAAAGCGTAATTGTTTATTTTTGTAAAATTTTTTTTCACACTAAATAATACGTGACGATAAGCAGCCAACCAAAAAGAGACGGGTGCCAATCAATATACGGTAGACAAATATAAATTTTCCACTCTAAAAAATCATATAAGAACAACAAATTGTCCATATAAACACTTTTAGAAATTAGAGGTTTAGGATAGAACCTAGTATTCCATATCAAAATACGAAAACAAATTATTCGTAATATAATACACATGCTGCATCAGGATGCACACCACTGATGTCTTTCGTGATACGAAAAGAAATCAAACTATGAAAACAAAGTAGCTCCATACCAAAGTATGAAACAAAGTAGCCTTGTTGAGCCGTTGCTCATGTTTTTAAAGAAATCAAACTCATGTGACCCTGCATTCTCGTCAAATGCTGCCCCAACAACCTATTCAACAACTCGCTACACACATTCCAATGGGAATGTCACCACATCATTGTGTGCACACAACTGTCACATTTGACATCAATGCCAGGAACTTGTTCCAGCCCCAGCAATTAGCATACATTTATATTAATAATGAACCATTTACGATAACTAAAAACACCACAAAAACGATGACTATTAAGCTGCATAGTCATCGGAAAAAAGCGATCATAAAAATTATAGCGGTGCCTAACTTTTGGAATTTGGCGATATATATCTTATGCTCAGTGACCCCACAATTCTTAAACCCCTAACCGATATTGGAAGGTCCCCTTGTTGCAAAGCACATGCCAAATGCGAGACAAATCCATCAGAAATGACCTAGAGAGGCAAAAGCCCCTTATCTACTTGACAAGCGCCACTCTGAAGACAATTGGAATTTCAACCGTCTTTTCTCTCTACTTACCTTCATAAGTGGCACCCTTTTAGTGGTATAGGTTGGGGACCACAGTTTTCCATTTGGTACTTGATGGTCGAAACATTTAATCCCATGCAATGTTTTGCTTATCACCATTTATTAATACACGTGTACCATCCAGTCTACCATTAACCCCTGTTACCCATGTGCAGACCAACATATGCCATTTCATTATGAAATTAAACAATAACAAAGACATTTATAGCTTTATTTGTCACAAAAAATGTTTTAATGAATTAGTCTAAGAACCCAATCCAATTAGAACAATAAACACATAGGACATGTTAGGCACGGCACCACGTGCACCCCTTGCCCCAAGGAAGACCGTAGAATTACATAGCCCAGAAAGAGATCTAGTAAAAAGAAATTGGAAAAGAAATTGGCATGGGTATTTTTGGAAGTTAGTTCATTCCTCCAGTATAAGTAACTTTAATATAGTATCGGATAGTATGCAGATAAACACAAAATAGCTACAAAGCTCAATCATCCTAGATGTTAGATGCTGCGGCTTTATTATATAGAACAGATAAGGATTTCTATTCTTACTAGGATCTGGAGATAGCCTTCTTCTGACTATTTCTTTGAGGATTTATTTCTCTGTAATCAGTCATATATGTACTCCAACTTCAATGTCTTTTTGTAATTATTGTGTTCCGTGTGCCATTTACTGATCCTCCAATTTTAGTTGGACTGCTTTTTTTTTTTTTTTTTTTTACCTTAAACTCTTACAGTGTTTCACTCCTTATTTTCTTTTCATCATCTCAAGTATCACCAACTTCTAGTTCTTGAGGAAAGTTTTTTGCTTTAAGATATGATCTTTTGGAACTTCTGCTAATTTGTTAATCTACTTCAACTCTATTAATATTCTCCATTTCATTGTTGTTCTGGAAAAACAAGTTTTTTTTGTCTGGTTCCTTTAGATGCTTAATTCTTTTGTTATGATTTAATG
The DNA here is from genome assembly GCA_036321105.1 of Dracaena cambodiana. NCBI lineage: Eukaryota > Viridiplantae > Streptophyta > Magnoliopsida > Asparagales > Asparagaceae > Dracaena > Dracaena cambodiana. Next base: position 28,821,270 of record JAYEPQ010000017.1, read on the forward strand.
TTTAGAAGCACCAGGAAACATATGTCCTTGTTTCTATCTAATATTTCTAGTAATAGTTGAATATTCAGTCCGTCTCTATTTGCAGCTATGGCAGAGCAAAACGGAGATACCTTAGTCGTTCTGATGAGCAACTTGGACCTGTACATCATCTTGCTTCTGCTGCGGAGGCAGGTGCTCTGGTTAGTGCTTAAACTGCTTTCTCAATGACTATTGGCTACCAAGCTATTTTTTTTTATCTAATATCTCAAAGTAAAATACTGGTTATTTGCTCGTGAGGTTTTGCTTTATCTTTAATTGTTTGAACTTTAAAGTCAGATTGAATAGTCACAAAAGAAATAAAGAGATTGCTCTTAGGAATATAACAATAAGATAGGGTTAGTGTTTAGCTCTTTCTCTGTTCTCCTCTTTCTGGCCCATGGTTTATTTTTATCGAATAATAATATGTTAAAAGAATTGTTGCTTCCTACTGAAATCTCTAAATATAGATTCTTATATATCTCTTCCTCTCACTGAACCAATAACCTAGCCTTCCTTGCTCTCTTGTATATCTTCTTTCTGTTAAGAAGAGTGAAATTGGTCTGAAGTTATCCTTAAGCACTCTTCTTGGTTTTTTTTTCCCCTGTCCTTAGCTTTGTCTTTCCCCCTCAAATAATGAGATGTATCCCTCAGTCAATGTTTAAAAGTGGGCTAGGCGGTTCTAGGCATCTAGGATCATGCATAGCACCTAAGTGCCCTCTTAGGTCTGCCCAGGCTATGTACGTGCCTTGAAGGCCAAACCACTTAAGCGGCTGTCACACTGCAGTCTTAGACTAGCAAGAACACATGTTTGAAGAGGATGCATTATGTTGTTGCATATGATGATGTAACATGAGGCACTACTCGGGATACCTGACCTTAACTGTAAAGTTTATCAAATTTTCGTGTGTTTCAGCCATATTCATATTCTAATCACAAGTATGGTATCAAATTCACTATTCTGTGTGCTCCTGCTTTATGCATGGTTTAATTTGTTATTTGTTAAATTGATATGTTATCATGTTGGAATTTAATCATCACCATTATCATCACCATTGCCATTGCCACTGCCACCCATACCCCCACCAATCATCAAAGCTGTCTTTTCCCTTGAAATGGGATCCACCATGACACAGAAGACTTCATCAAAGGTATAATTTAACTAGAAGTTATTAATCATACTATAAGATCATTGTTTGGCATGTCTACAAAAGCAAAGAATATAAAACTTTAAACATTTTATTGGCACATCTATATTCTATGCTGGTGTCTCATACAATTTTTATGCATTAAATGTCGGCACTATAGAACATATTAAGATACAGCATTATGCTTTATCTTGATATGTTAAAACCAAGCTGTTGGTACTTTGTAGCCAATTCTGTTGACCTAGCTGTGAACTTACATGTTGGCAAACATTTCAAAATTACCTGGTTAAGTTCAATGCTATTGAAACTTCTATCCAAATTTTAGAATCTTATTAAGTTCAATCCTATTGAAACTTCTAGCCAAGTTTTAGAAGATGGTATCAGTATTGGCTGGTGGTTTATAGTATCAGAAATTTGCAAATATCGGATGACTCATATTGGATAATCATATATATTGGTAAAATATCAGCAATATTAGGTTGTACCAATATTATAAAGTCTATATTGCATCAACTACCTCAAAATCCAATACAATATTCGTGTTATGTATCGGTATTGTCCGATATTTAAATACTTGTTTCTATCTTTCTTGTATGCTCCGAATGTGGCTATGGAAAGTTCTTTAAACCATGGGTTACATGTATCTGTGTAGACAATGACATTAACATACATGAATATATCTAAAACCAGACACCAATGGCTGGAACATCACAAGAAAATGAACCTTATATACAGATCATAAACAATATTATTGACCTAAACATTTATGGAAACTTGATTGAGAATCACATAGTTTCTGAACCAAAATTATACAAATTATAACCCTTGATCATATTAACCTTAAAATCAAGTTATATTAATCCCAGTAACGTGTATTTGGTGAGGAAACTGAGGAATTGATTTTTATTTGCAATTTATGAAGGATCTCCAGAAAAGGCAAGGTTTCAACAGTGTCAACACCACAGTTGCTAATAAAAAAAGGATGTAGGAAATCTATGTTATAAGGATACTTTGATAACGTTGACATACCAGTATCTTATGTATGGGATACTTGGATACTCGAATACTATCTGGATACTTGGTAATACTCCTATATTATATTTGGAACTTTCTAACATGTTCTAGGCATATACCAAAGACGTACATAAGATTTACCTCAGTGAGAAGTTAAAATTTAATGCATGAATGAATAATGATACACTCCTACTTCCATTTGACTTGTGGATAGAAGTTTATATCATCTGTCAACAGAAATTATGATCTCTTGTTAGTTTATATGACTAAAATATCTTTCGTGTCAACAAAAAATATGATATCTTGTTAGTTTATATGACTAAAATATTTTTCGTATTACTTGAGTTATTGTAGTGTCTCTAAACTTTTCTAGTCTTAGAACTCCATATTATTGACAAATAATGTTTACTGAAGAAAACATAATCTAATTATTTCCGTTTCTGCGGTACATGCCCATGTCATGAATTTTTAGGATTTGCTGTGTCTAGATACCTGCATAAAACATGTCATATCCATATCTCATATCCGTACTAGTTCAAGCTAGTGGGAAACCACAAAGATGGGTTAGTAGAAATGTAAAATGAGACTTCATCTTAGACATAGTGTTTTTTGCATTGCTTGTCATCATACATCTGTCTTAATATGATTTATTTTGTCGAATATCATGATGGACTGTTCAAACATACTATAATGCAAGAAATAATTTCTCTGTAAAAAACATAAAATTAAAGTATGTGTCATAAAGTTCTGTTAGATACCTTATATGAGTACGATTATGCATCATTGATGATATTTTCTGGAGTAGCATACATTCCCGTGCAAATTTATACCAAGGGTTTGAGTATATATTTGAAATTACATTTTCTTCCTTGTTAATCCCTGATTGGCATATATGTATTATAGTGTATGCTAATACCATGTAACTAATCATGGTGAAGTAACGCAGATAAATTATTGTTCTTGGAACATAGTTAACCATAAAAAACAAATGCAAACTTAAGGTAATCTTGTAGAATTGCAAAGCTTCGTCAGGTCAAGCCTTCTTATAATGTAATTTAGTTGTTTGTCCATTTGTTAAAGCTTTTAGTGCTTGGTGATAAAGTACTGTAAAATTGATCTATAAAAATAGATTGCAACAACTTTTAATATGTTAATTTTTATTTCACAACTCGAATTATCTGTGAAGTTCATTTCACTTCATGTATGGGCTTCTTAGGTAATCTAATTGTTCTAGTTATATTCTAGGTTTGTTTAATTGTGATGTTGGTCTCACTTTTGACATGTTTGTTATGATTTCCTTATTACTCTGACCACAAAAAAGTATTTTTTTTTTGTCGAGAAAGAAAATTGGGGACAACCTCTTTTTGACCTTACAGGTATGTCTGTGTACGAATCCAATCTGGCTTGTGAAAACAAGATTGCAGCTTCAGACACCCTTTCATCAATATCGACCTTATTCTGGGTTTTCTGGTATGCTCGTTAACGTTCATCTTAAAAGATATGTAGTCTTAATTATATTTGGCAAGTCCATCTCAAAAAAATTATCAAACTAGTTCTCGTCATGCCAAGTGCTGCAAGATGTTATATATATACATATATATTTATTTATTTATATATATTCAGATTTACATCTTATAGTCCTGAACATGAAGTGAGACAATTTTGATAGTCAAATTGTACATTTTGGTCCATAAGATAACTGGAACATACAATCCTTCAGAAAAAATTTAGGTGTATAATTATTTGGTATCCTATAAATTTTTGAATGTACAGCTTATGGACCTTAGACTACTACCTCCAGAGACATGTTTTCCAGTTTCTCTTCGAGGTCCTCAGCAATTCCAGGACGTTGCTATGGGAGCATGATGCTTGTGTTTGAGAAACTAATATCAGACCTCGGCATTATTGCATTGGAAACTTATAGGAGAACATTTTTGACGGATAAGACTACAACTTTACATCTGGATACTTCTGTAACATATGTGAAACTTGTTTGACATGTCATAAAAGCATACGTTAGTTACGGTAGATGCTTAAATTAGTTCAGGGTCTAACCTAGACACCCAAACCCCTTCGCGGGGCGGGGGGGGGGCGGGGGGGGGGGGGGGGGGAGCCACTAACATAAATATATTTATTTTATAACTCATGTTTCTTTTCTATACGAGGTTTTAAATATCGGATATCGAGTTTATATTGAATGGGGGATTTTTATATCAAAAAGCAGGATATCAGATGATATATCAGGAATATAAGCCAATATCGGGGTCTCATACTTTATTGATAGACCCCTAAAACGATATATCAGGCAATATATTGTTAATAGCAGCCAATATTCATTTCAATGATTCTATAACTTTTATGCAAACTTAAGACATTACAATGCTAATATCATCTTTTGATAATCATTTTATTATTTTTTTTAGAGTCTAAAATAAAATAAAAAATATTTTTTCCAGCCTAAGAAAACGAGATATCATCTTTAGACAATAATCGAGCCATTCTTCTTTTATAATCACGATAATTGTAATTGAAAACTGAAAATCTAGGGGGAGTGGAGTTATATAATTGAGGATTGGGGAGAATTTTTTTTTTGGGAAATTAAAGGATACTAGGTTTAAGAAAATTTCCCTTGCCTCCGCTCGGGTTAGCTTGGGTCCACCTCCGGATAAGTTTTTATAATTATAGAATAAAAACTTATAGAATTCTCCACTATATGTGAAAAAACAATTTGGAAAGAAGTTTCTTTAATGGGAAAAGTTCAATAAAACAATTGCTTGGAGAAATAGATATAGAAGCACATGCATGAGCATGTGTGTCTCCTACTCTTTGAGGACTAAGTATCCTGTGTTAGCATCATAGAGTGTAAGCCTCACAACATCACACATCTCGTTTCTCTGTCCCTTGATATTCCTAACCATGGCTTCATTGTGCAACTCTATGCTAGCTTTGACATCTTTGACATTTCCGTATTCTTACCTTACCAAAGTGCTCCTCTATTCATTATGTACTCTATTAGTCTATGTACTCATGTTGATCACTTAATATTCCATACTAATCAATTAATCAATTTATTCTCAAAATTCGTCCAAACCTTAATAGAGATAAATGTTTATAAGGGTGAGAGTTGCTTCCTTCAAGCTGGGTTAGTTTCCATAAGTGATACATAATGCCTTCTCCTTGGTTATAGGAGATGCATCTCATATCATAGATGGATTAGGAAGGTGGTATTGGAAGTTGGGATCAGGTTCCCAACGTTCCCAAGTAATTGAAGCCTTGGCTTTAGTGTGGAGGTTCTTTGTGCAAGCCGCAGCTATTGAAATAAGTCTTGACATTGATTATACTTTTCAATAGTTTGTATTGTTTTTGTTTCTTATCAACCTTGACTGACATGAATCAAATTTTAGGAAGAAGTAATTAGAAAAGTTGATGATGCATCAAGATGGCATGTTAGACTTTGAAATTATCATGAATCCATTTGAAGGGGTTGGGAAGGCTTTATTATGAGTAGTTATGTATTCATTTGATGGAACTTTCCAATTATAGAACCTGGAACTTTCCAATCATAGAACCGGACTAACAATTGTACTTGGGCCTATGTAGATGGGCTGTGTATACATTGTACATTTAGGAGGTTTGGATTTTGATACATCATACCCCCAACTATTCTCATATAGGTGCCTCAAGATGGCATGTTAGACTTTGAAATTATCATGAATCCATTTGAAGGGATTGGGAAGGCTTTATTATGAATAGTTATGTATTCATTTGATGGAACTTTCCAATCATAGAACCGGACTGACAATTGTACTTGGGCGTATGTAGATGGGCTGTGTATACATTGTACATTTAGGAGGTTTGGATTTTGATACATCATACCCCCAACTATTCTCATATAGGTGCCAATCTTAACCATCAATTTTTTCTTATAGTGGTTGGGCTGCCTTAGCATGGTTGCCGATCACCGTACAATCTGATCAATGAATAACTCTTTAACCATTATTTAGCCACAACTTTTCAAGATAATTTTCGTTCTTTTAATAGAAACATGATGGGTACGAAAAAAAAGATAAGAGATAGATAGTTTTTTGAAAATAAGCCACTAACATATTTTTTAGGTTATTGAATGAGTACATTTTTAGAGTATATCTATTATTATCAATATAAAAGTGGAACGCGTTACGTCCTAGGTGGTTCATCTCTGCGATTTTATTCACCTGAGGTGAATTGATGTGTGGAGTCCACCCAGTCAATAAAAAGATGTCTCTTCTGATATTATTTGTTTAGATTTTGTAGTCCTTTTGGATTTTAGAATTGACACTACTATATTTTTGGGCATGTGCAAATGCACATGCAATTTAAACAGCTAATATACAACAACAACAACAACTAAGCCTTTTATCTAAAGTACTTGGGGTAGGCTACATGAACTAAAAGAGAATCATGCCGGATCGATCACATTGATAATCATTCTTCAAGTAGTATCTTCATTCTTCATTCTTCATTCATTCCTATCAAGTAGTATCTTCTCATTTAAACCTATAAAACCCATATTTTTTTTTTATCACATCCATCCATATTTTATTCGGTCTTCCCTTCGCTTTTTTAACTCGTCCTACATTGATAAACTCCTCTTGTCAAAGTTGTGCATTTGTAAGTCTACGTTGCTATTGACCAAACTATCGTAAGCGATTTTCTCGCATCTTTTCATCGATGGGGGCTACACCTACCGTAGTACGAATATCTTCATTTCTCATTTTATCTCTCCTAGTATTGCAACATATCTAGCGAAGCATGCGCCTCTCTGTTACACTTATTTTCTGTAAATAACGTTTCTTTATAGTCCAACATTCCGTGTTATATAATAAAGCTGGCTTAATAGCAGTCGTATAAAATTTTTTCTTCAGCCTTAACGGAATGTTACGGTCACATAAAAATCCCGTTGCACTTCTCCATTTCAACCAGCCAGCTTGCATCCTATAATTGACATCATTATCGATCTCTCCATCATTCCGAATTTAAAAAGCTAATATAAAAATTTTAAATTTTTAGTAGGCAATTGATTGTGAAATTATTTATATAATAAATGACTTCATTGGGAAGTCAAAAAGTTACATTAAGTATTTATATGTGGTAGTTGTATACTTATATTTAATTATAAATCTTGTTTTTTGTTTCTCATGAGGTGAGCTTTAGTCACCCTTCCTTTTGCATTTTAATAGCAGGGACGATTACAACATGGCATTTAGCATTTCGATTTTAGATTGAACTAGGTTTGAATTTCAAGTTAGTATTAAAATTTTAAATTAAATTGGATTGGAATTGAAAAGTAAAATTATTCTTTTGATATTCAATTTTGGACTAGGATGGGAATTTTAGATTATTTTTTAGGTTTAGGGTCTAATAATGATTTGTTCTTATGGAATTTGGAATCAAGACTTTGATTAACTAGTGGGGTTTATCCATTTATGTTTTGGGCTTTATATCTTTTTAACAATAAGAAATAGAATTAGGATAGGATATCAAGTTAATGATCTTTAGTTTAGGTTTATCTTGAATCCAAATAAAAATTATTAGAAATGGGATGATATAGAAAGTAGAGTAACCGGTTAAATGGTCCTATTTTCATCTACTCATTATCATGAAAAGCCGCTCATTGGTTCATTTTATGATTCTGTTGTAAGAGATAAAAGATTGAGGAAATAAGTTGGGTTTGGATTAAGAATAGGTTGGGAACAAGGTTCTGATTAGAACAAAACCAGGAAGACGTTAGGGAATATGGTAACTAATAGAATTAAGAAGAAATACGGTTAGGAATAGTAATATTAATAACAGTTGTGTAGGGTTTGGAATAAGCCTAGAAATAGGATAGCACGTGGGATTTGGAATGTAATTCAATTAGAAATTGGGGTTTTGATTAAGAATAGATATGTGGATAGGAACAGAACCGAACCAATACTTGATTGAACGGAATCAGTTTAGTTTGGTTCGGTCTAATCTGTTTGGGCTATAACTAGGCCTGGTGAAATTCTTTATTGTTTTAAAGAGTTTTTTGTCCCATTACATCTATGAATTCTTTTTCCTTGCCATGCAACTTAATATGACTTGGCAGACCTGCAATCAATTTTTCTGCAGCAATGAAATTGTTGTGGACCACATGAAATAAAAGTAATTTATCTATGTTCACATGGCAGGTTACAATATTCGTGCCTGTGTTAAAGTCTATAATATATCCATCATAACTTCACCAAAAAAAAAAAAAAAAAAAAATCTCATTTTTTTGGATAACCATAGTTTACAAAAACATAATTCCCCTGACATCTCTTAATTGAAATCAACAAACACTCTGACCTTTCTTTCCAAGAAATTAGATACAAATTAAATTAAGTCTGAGAAGTTTTTTTTTCCTGATTGCTGGTATTCATGACTTTCTATTTGCTTTAGTTCTTTTATATCTATCTGATTTTAACCAGCATTTGAATGATTCCAAATGGGTGAAAAAGTTTTTTTTTTGGCACTGGTCATTTGCTACAGACCTGGTAAAAGAAGACACGGCTATAAAGGAAATAAGGAGATCTGAGAGGGATTGGATTTAGGGTTCATACTTGATACTTCATGCCAGACGGAATTTTAGAAGTCAATCTAGAAATTTTGGAAAATTGTATTAAAAAATAAAAATCAAGAAATAAGATGTAGCATTTCATTTAAAAAGAATCTATAAGATCAATCCAAAAACTGAAAGATCTAATAGGATTGAGCTTCATGGTGAAGGAGATCGTGGTACCAAGATAAAGCAGCAAGAAGGGAAATGGAGAAGAGAGCTAGAAATGAGCAGAGAGAATAATAAGAAAATAAGTTCTCTCACCAAAAAAATAAGAAATTTTGGATTTGTCAGTCTGGTAGAGATGGGATGAGGATGACAATGGGTGAAGATTTCTCTAGAGAGTCCATTCTCATCGCCCTTTCACATGATCAACCCACTTTAATGGGTCAAATTTGGAATGTACTAGTAGATAATTAATGACAATCGATTCAGGTTTAAACTTTCAAACCAAACTGAACTTGAACAGAACCGACCAATTCGATTGGTTCAGTAGTCAAATTGGTTTGAACCAAATGTGTTCAACCTAGTTATGGGCCAGATAACACTGTTATTTATTAACAACTAATGGTTTCTAAACAACTAATTAATAATAATAAAGATAATTTAGTAAAATGATTCAAAATTAGGTCACATCACAACTTTAGTTGACGGTGGGAGTCTATATTTTAATATATATGGAGGATATACAGGTAATAGACAGATAGATTGTCTAATAACCTTTCATTTTTCATAAGCATAAATAGTTCAATAAAAAATAAACAATCAAATAATAAATATGACCCTTCACCTTTTATAATATCCAAAACTTTTCACTTTCTCGAACTCTTAATCTTCCTTAACCTCCAACCCCTTTCACCTTCTCTAGACTCCCAATCCTTTCATTTTCTATAACTTCCTAATCATTTTCATTTTTTTCAATCTTCAAACTCTTCATTTTCTCCATTATTTCAACAATAAAACTCCATATTTAATTCTCAAATTTAAACTTTCTAATTAAACTAAAACCTTTCATATTCTAAAACCTCCCATTTGAAAGATATATAAACGCTCATCTCTAACCAATTTCAAGCAAACAAATCTTTCTCTAAAATTTTTTCCTCTAAAATTCTCTCTTCCTCTCATCTCGCCGGAGCCACTCTCGGTGCCACCAGAACCACCATAGGAGCCACCGCCGGAGCCTCAACTACTTCACCGATGAAGAGCACTTTTTCCCTCTTCTTTCTATATTTGGGGCTCGCATCTTTTGTTAAAAGACATAATAAGAAACGTGGAAATATTGTTTGTAATTATTGCAAAAAGGTAGGGCATATGCGGAAGAAATGTAGAATTGCACATCACCTATGTCTGCGTTGCGGATCTAACGAGCATCTAGTGAGAAGTCCTAAAGACAAGCAGACTGGTAGTGAGTAAGAAAAAGCTTGTGTTCTGATTACAAATCCGACAGGTGATTGCTCTTTGATTGACATTGGGAAACGAAATCCAGGTGAGTTCTTTTTAGACTCACTAAACATGCTAGTTTTTTTATAGAAATATTATTTCAATTATATCGTCTAATTGTAGAAAATAAATTTGTTATTATAAGTATTATTTCTTTATGTTGTTAGAAATTAATTTGCAAAAACTAAATTTGTTATTACAAGTGCAATTATTAGCATTCCTATTATTTTTTTATGATATTAGAAATTAAATGAATGCTTGTTAAATTACATAATATAGTTATATTTTAATATTTAATAAATTACGAAAAAGCTATAATTGTGGAAAAATACTGTTTGTGATATTATTTTGTATAGGTGTATAGAAAAGTTGTCTTGTATACTGGTTTTTTAATTAAGGAATGTGCATCGCACGAAAAACCTCTCAGCATCCATACACTTGCCTAGTCGATATCTCTATAATGTCAAATCTGTAAATTCTTGATACAGCCAATTGTGATTTATTGAATGAAGTATAAACTGAACGAACTCTATAAATTTTGTTAACAAATTAATAAAATCTAATTAAAATATTATACCTGATATGATCCATATACAAGTTATTAGAACTAGAATTTAGACCTACATAAAGTATATTGAATGATACTGGGTTAGGAAAAACTGAATGATGGAAATATACTCTGTTTTGGTTGTAACATATTAAGTTATACAACTAAATAATTTGCATCCATGGTTGCATGATGATTTGTTAGATCATACCTTACTGTTATTCCTATTTGCCTAACGGTAGGTCCGACTCAGCACCGGACAATTCATGTGACAATTTCCTGAGTCTGGATAGGAGACAATCGAAATAGTGGTATCCCATCACTTAGTTTTTCCAATTACATGACATGTTAGACAAAAGTATCCATATTATAAAATTGACTTCACTATATGACATTAGGATAATGTATATCAATTGACATTATTATAACAGACATCCTATTACATATTATTTTAATATTTTTTAAGATTTGTGTTATTATCATGTTTGAACATAACTATTATATTACACATTCTTTCTGCATATTTTGTTTTGGTCGCAATTTGACGACCTGAGTGTGCATGTCCAGACTTTCCGATGGACACACCAAAGCTGATACAGGATCTGGTGTATTTTGAAAATCAGGTTGAAGCCCAATAATGGATTAGGGATTCCTTACTTGTTTTTGTTTAGTTTTATTGTATTTTATTTCAACTGTATCTAAACTTCGTTCCAATAAGTGAAAACTCAAAATTTTATTGAATTTTTTCTATCGTAATTACTGAGTATTATTGTGACAAATTTATTAAGGGTTTAGCATATCAAACCGAATATGTTGCCGGTACCTGTTGTATGTACTCATATATCATATATTGGGAGCGGGGCGTGACAGATTGTTTAACTTTAAGAGATCAACAAAAAAATAAAATTAAAAAATCTTTCAGTCTATTTTCTTTTGCTTGACAATTTTCATTTTAAATAGCAGCTGAAAAAGAATTAAAAAACTTGTGCTTCAAGAAATAAGAATAGTAAAAAGAAAACTGTAATATTCAATAAGAACCATCAGACCTTTGCTATTAGTTATTAGTTTTAGTTTATGCTTGTTTTCATTTATCCAAATTACTAGCAGCTCTCTATTTCAATCCTCCAGGTTTTGAATATCTCAATTTTTGTCTTTGAATGATTTGTGTCAGTGGATTAATTCAATCCAAAACTCATTTTCAAGTATTAGTCTAGCAACTGTAAACTTGAAATAGAAGACATTAGAGAACCGGTGAATGTCTGGATAATGAATAAAATCTGAAAAACTTTGGGATTTCTGGTACAAAAATCTAGATGTGTAAAGGTGTTGATAGTTTGAAACAATGCTGAACTTTTTCATTTGTGTATTAGAAATAAAATTTGTATATTATGATGAATATTTATATAATAATATCTTTGAAGTGTTATTATGGGTAAGTTTGACGTGCTTTAAAATGTTAATTTATTGCAATTGTACGTTAGCTCCTAGTTTAATGTCATAGCATTTTGCACGTGACCTCCAACTAGTTTTGACGAATGACTGAACCACGAGATATGCTTCCTACAGATCACTAAGAAAAAGTAAAGCAGGAATTTCTTTTATGTATTAATATCTTTAAAGTACCCTCCAATTATTATGTTGAACATTTATTAGTAGGATAAGTTTACGTATTTTATAATGTTAATTTATTGCAATTGTATGTTAGCTCCTGTTCAGTGTCATACTTGTACAAATGACTGAACCACAAGTTATGCTTCCCGTGGGTCTTTAGGAAACTAAAGCAGGAATTTCATTGAGATGGATACAATACTCTGCTGAGGAGTATATTTTGAATGACTGAATGTCAAGATGTACTTGAGTGCCACTGGGTCTCAGCGGCAAAACTTATTAGTAAGAGGTCTGGTGTTCAAACCCCTCTAATAAAGATTAAAGGGGGATTGGGAATAGGGATGGCTATGGCCTTTGTTCTGAAAAAAGAAAAAAAAAATCACAAGATATACTTGCTGTCGTCCATTATGAACAACTTTAACTGGGATTGCTTTTAGATGGATATTGGATACGAAGGAGCTATATTAAAATGGTATGGGGTGTTATGCATGAGGAAGACAAATGTTTGGTGAATGTGCACATTATGCAGTAATAACAAGAAGTATGTCATGTCATCAGTGACTATATTAGAGTAGCCTAGGGGTCGACTGTGAAGGAGGCTGTATTGACTAATGAAAAAAGGAGGCAAGATTGTATGGGCATTTACAAAAATTTGGCCTTTAAAGCGTGGGGACTTGAATTTGTACAGTTAATATTGGACAAGATGATGAGAGCTGGTAGTCCTTAATGGAACATGATTAGAATTAGTGATAAAAGATTTAACAAAATCTGACTAATATAGTTGTGTTATCACACTTCTGATGGAAATGGATAAATTTATCAAACAGAAGAATTAAAATCTTCCTTTCAGAATTCTTGGAAGGCTATTAGGTATGGCATGTTTATTTTTATTATCCGATGCGAGTGGGGTTAAATTTTGTTTGCCTTTCGGTATGAACTATTCTATTGCACTGGAAAAATACACTTTTACTTTCTTTTGCTTCATCTTCTTTGGATTTTTTCCCATGTTTGCTGAAACCTAATTGCTTCTAATAAATATCCTAGGCTTCTAGAGTTATGCAGTCACTGTTTTTATAGCTCATTTAAATTCATTTAAAAGTTCAGAAGAAAGTGCTCTTGTAAATGTTTTTAATGGTTCTCTTTTGATACTAGTCTGCCAAATTAGATTAATTGAAAAAAGAGTCTTTCAAATCATATGATCTTGGCACAAGTCCCTCAAATGATGTAATAGTTTGATACTTGTCCTTTTTAGTTAACTTGATCTTAGAAATAGTTTCCATTTAACCTGACATAAACATATATTTTGACTTTTGTTCTCTTTTTCCTTTCATCTCTTTGTCCCTGTCATTTTCTCTCCAATCCCAAACATAAACCTAAACCCACGACCAAATCCATACCCACATTCATTTAAATTGATTCCTTTCCCTCTCAACTCTCTTTTTACCAAAACCAATTAAAAAGAACCCAATCCCTTTTTAACTCTTTTCACCCCTACCTTTTAAAATGGTCATTGTCCTGCTTTAGTCCTCTAAGCCAAACACAAAAAATAATGAACCCCCCAGCCTCTTTTTACTCTTTTTCTTACCCATTTAACACAATCCCTCCACACTTGCTTCTAACATGCTTTGTGAGTTTGTTCGACTTTCAAAGCTGGACCCGCCTTAATTTGTGTCTGGTTAAGATTTAACGAAACATTAGGGCAATATATATTGACAGAAAATGGACTCATTTCAAACAGCTTACATGATTTGAGTGTGGTGTTGTGCGGAGATTTGAGGAATCTTACAAATTAAGCCAAATTTGGAGAACTAATAGTAGAGAACATTTCTGAATTTTGGATGTCATTTTTTCCACCAATTTCATTTATGTGTTTAGTTCCTTTTGTTCCATTTGATTTACTGTCTTTTATATTTTGTACTATTATAGCTGGTACCTTCTTTTTTTTTTTTTTTTTTCAATTTCTTTTTTCTGGTTTTTGTTGGAAATGTTATATCAGTGGCCTAATCTTTGCTCACATGGTTAAGGTCAGATGCTTTAGTAACCATTTTAAAGGAGGAAGGATGGAGGGCACTTTATAGAGGGATTGGACCTGGATTGTTGCTTGTATGTATTGCTTATCACCCCTCCTTTTCATTTAAGCTCGAGTTAGCTTTTGCTTAAATTTTTTCATGTAATTGCCCGATATGCATATGGATCTAGCTAGTTACTGACAAATTGTATCCTTCCATATATGGGCTTGAGTTGTTGGATATTTCTTGCTATATATTCCTAAAATGCTCGTAACTATGCCCCTGGAAAATTCTATTTCAATAAAATTGTCTATATCACAGGCTCATATCTCAATAACTTGAATTGTCCCTCTCAAGACGTATCTTTGTGCAATAGTGCTATAGTTGCTCCGCCAGGGATGATTAACACCCTATTTATGCATTTATTTTCTATCTCATCTCTTTTTTTGTGTCTGGTTGGAGATTTCAGTCTTTGTTAAATGTTCTGCTGAAGGTACTCATGAATGAAATAGGATATATCTAACAAACTTTTTAGCATTGTCATTTTTCTTATAATATGATGTGGGATTGAATCTAAAATAAAATTACTTGGATTTAGATTGAATATAAGGCAAACTCCCATCAATGCACCCATCCACTATTGAACCCCACATAGTCTTTCACTTTTCCTCTTAAATAATTTACCCTTTGACGGCATCCTGCGGTTGGGGCACATGTCAAGCCTATGTGGTATTGTTGGTGAGCTGCGTGTCACCTTATGTGCTTTATACCACCTTCTGCAACATTAGGTCCAAGTTTCCTGTTTCCTACATATTCTATGTTTAAAAAGTGTTTATCAAACTTGCATGGATGAGCAAAACTGTTTTTCAATATAAACCTCAGGGAAGATCATGATGGATTGTGTTTAGTAAGCCCATGCGCCTTGTTAGAAAGTATTGAGAACCAAAACTCAATCTCAATATTCATAAGTCAGGGGATTACATATATTTATACACCTCTCAACTCCAAATAAACCACTCAATAGGCGATGTGGTACTAAACTCAAACTAAACCCAAATACAAAATAGTATTCTAATCTAATACTTTCCCTCAAGCTGGGATATAAATATCAATCATACCCAACTTGTTACATAAATTAGAAAACACAGTTGGTGATATAACTTTAGTTAGAATATCGCTTAATTATTTTGACGAAGAAGTAAACAGAGTACATATTATTTTATTCACAAAATTATCTCAAACCAGATGACAATCTATCTCTATATGCTTAGTACGATCATGAAACATTAGATTTTGAGCAATATAGATGGCTGACTGATTATCACAGTACATAGGCATAGGATCTTTTGAGTTGAACCCAAATTCAGTCAACAAATTATTTAACCATAACAATTCGCACGTAGTATGTGCCATTGCCTGATATTCTGCCTCAGCTGAAGATCTAGATACTACATCATGTTTCTTACTCTTCCATATGACTAGATTACCTCCAACAAATGTAAGATATCCAGTGGTCGACTTTCAATCTCTTTTATCTCCTGCATATCCAGCATCTGAAAAGACAGAGATTTTAACATGTTCATATTTTTTTATAAAATAATCTTTTTCCAGGAGAGCTCTTAATATATGCCAAAATTCTCGTAGCAGCTTTCCAGTGTATGTCCCTTGGTTTATGTATGAACTAACTCAGTAGCCCAACAACAAAAAAAATATCAGGTCTAGTAATTGTGAGATAGATAAGTTTGCCAACCATTCTTCTATACTGCTTGACATTCTCATACAAAACATTATTTTCACTTCACACGTCTAAATCTGACTCCATTGGAGTATTAACAGGTTTACACCTAAGGCGACGGGTCTCTTCCAAAAGATCTAGCGCATAATTTTTTTGAGAGAAAAGTAGCCATGTTTATAATAAGCTACCTCAATTTCAAGAAAATATCTCGGATTTTTCATGTTTTTAGTTACAAAATATTGCCTGAGATAATTCTTTGTCTCAGTCAGACCTGTTGTATCACTTCCAGTTAGCAGAATATCATCTAAGGACAATACTAGAACAGTATGCCGGAAAAAAAACATAATGATCATAGTGGCAATGTTGAAATCCAATACCAGCAATTATAGTGGAAAACTTCTCAAATCAGGCTCGAGGACTCTGTTGAAGACCATAAATTGCTTTTTTGAGTTTGCAGACTATATTCTTTTCCTAAACAACATACCCTGGAGATTGTTCCATATACATCTCTTCTTGCAGATCATCATATAAGAAAATATTTTTAACATCCAATTAGAATAATGACCAATCATGATTCATAGTAAGAGAGAAGAGAATGCGAATAGAGTTCAGATGTGATATAGGAGAGAAAGTCTCAAAATAATCAACACCATAAGTTTGGGAAAAGCTTTCGCAACAAAACGGGCTTTATAGCAATTAATGGAGCCGTTTGCTTTATATTTGATAGAGTAAACCCAGCGACAACCAACAATACAGGCATCAGGCGGAGACGGAACAAAATTCCAGGTTCCACGAGAGACAAGAGCTTGCATCTCCTCATCCATGACCAACTGCCAGGCAGAGACTAACACTGCATCCTGAAATGATCTGGGTATAGAGACTGATAAAAGAGAAAGAGCAAACTGACGGAACATTGGGTGAAGGTGATTATAGGAAACAAATTGAAAAATAGGATGAGCAGTAGTAGAGCGCTTACCCTTCTGAAGAGTACTGAGAAGATCAGAGACAAACAAAAGGATGCAGTGATTGTTGGGGATCTGCAGCTGGAGATGGCGGAGCAACAGATAGTGAGCTAAGGGGAGGCACTTTCTGACGACGAGAAAAAACCAATTGTGGTTTCTTGTGAGTCACCTGTTCATCCCCTTTATGACGTACCGATACTTGTTCAATCTCAGTAGTAGAGATAGGTAGGGGTAAAGG
Organism: Dracaena cambodiana; assembly: GCA_036321105.1. Lineage (NCBI taxonomy): Eukaryota > Viridiplantae > Streptophyta > Magnoliopsida > Asparagales > Asparagaceae > Dracaena > Dracaena cambodiana. Next base: position 28,838,584 of record JAYEPQ010000017.1, read on the forward strand.
AAGAGATCTAACTGACATTTTGATGTAGAAGTGAAGTAGGGAACAAATTCAAAAAATAACATCAGCAGAGACAAAATACTTTCTAGACATTGGATCATAACACTTATATCTTTTTTATGTCCTAGAGTATCTAACAAATGCACATTTGATAGCACGAGGAGATAGTTTATCCAAACTAGGAGACAAATCTTGAACAAAACACGTACAATTAAATACTCGGGGTATAAGAGGAAACATGTGTGTATCAGGATAAAAACAGGAAAAATGAATTTTACTATGCAAGATAGATGATAGCATCCTATTTATTAAATGATAAGCACACAGAACAACATCAGACTATCGATATCTGGGAACATGCATGTGAATCATTAATGTCCGAGTAACATCAAGAATATGTCTATACTTTTTTTCAGCAACACCGTTTTGCTGGGATGTGTGAAAATAAGAAGTTTGATGAATAATTCCATTATTAGTACAAAATAAGAAAACATCAGTTTTCATATACTCCATAGCATTATCATTGCGCAAAATACTAATAGATGTAGAAAATTGATTTTTTATTTCTTTATAAAATAGTTCAATTATACTAGGGATAACAGACTTTTCGCTTAGCAAATACATCCATGTCCACCAATATAAAAAATATCTAAAGCCCTTAAAAAAGGAAAAATGACATGCACTCCAAATATCAGAATGGATTAACTCAAATGGAAACTTACTACGTGTATTGACTCGACTTGGATATGAGACGCGATGATATTTACCCAGTTCACAAGACTCACAATGTAAAGTTGATATGCCAGCCACAGTGTGTACAACTAGACGGAAATTTAGGAGAAAAGGATGTCCAAGACGTTGATGTTACTGTAAAAGGGAATCAGAGGAAGCAACAAACCCTATAGGTGATGTCTCATCGAGATAGTAAATTTCCCTTTGCTCACGCCCCATACCAATCCTCATCCCAGTTTGAAGGTCCTGAAAATACAATAAGTAGGAAAAAATATTACAGAACAATTGTTAGTTTTGGTGATTTGGCTAATAGACAACAAACTAACAGGAAAATTGGAAACAAATAAAACGTTATCTAGAGTTAATGAATTGGTAGCGTGAAGTTTTCCATCACCAATAACTGAAGAAGAGGAGCCATCAGCAATATGGGCAGGGGTATTTATCTGAAAAATGTAGGGAGGCAAACTTGCTTCTAATACCTGTCATATGAGAGGATAACTCATGGATGGCTAGATAAAGCAATGCTAGTATCAATACCTAATAAGGATGCATGAGTAGTATGCGGAATGACCACGGTGGATTGAAAATGGAGAAGTCTGTCAAGTTCACTTTGTGGAATTCGAACTATCGTTGAAGATGCCAAAGTGATAGCAGAATTCATTGTCGATACAATATCTTTTGTTGGAGGTAAAGTAGTAGCAGCAGTTTGTGTTCATTCTAGTTTTCCATACTTCTTCCAACAGTATGCAGATGCGTGATTTTTCCTACTACAGTAATCACATTCACGGAATTCTTGTCCACCACTGGAGTTTCGATCACCATTACCACCACGACCACGACCTCCCCCTGAATCACGACCGCAGCCACGGCCACGGCCTCGTCCCTGACCAGAAAATATGGCAGAAAGGTCATTGGAGGCAAGGGTTTGAGGTGCTGATGTAGTAGAATCAGTAGAAACACGAAGGACTCGGGAATACGTTGCTGTCAAGGATGGAACACTATCACCACTAAGAATTTGACCCGTCACCTGGGTCAAAAAGAGGAATCTAATTCGAAGAGAAATTTTGCAACAGCTAGATTTTAACGATAGTCTCAAGACCTTAAGATCGGTAACCAGTAGTTGGTGAACCTTAAACTCATCCAATATGCCTCGGAGAGCGGAATAGTACTCAGATACAGACATTTTATCTTGTTTGAGAGTAAACAAGTGCTCATACAGTTCAAAAACTCGTGATATATTTTTTTCATTGCCATATATTTCTTCAAGGGTGTCTCATATCTTTTTTGCAGTTTTCAAGAACATAATACCAGAACTTACTTTTCTTCCGTACTATTAAGGAGCCATATAATCACGCAACAGTCATTAATAAGCCAATCAGAATATAGAGGATCATGTGTGTATCTAGTGGATCATTCAGTAAATGTGTAATTTTTCTTTGAGCACCGACAAATACTCTGAACGACTGAGCTCATAACAGATAATTATTGCCATTCAACTTAACAGTAGTAGCAGTAAGATTTTTTGGATATAAATTCTCAGTCATGTTAGTAATTGTAGCACTAGTAGTATATGAATCACCTGAAATTAATGATGTCATAAAAAGAAGATGAAAAATACGAAGTATAGTGAAGTGGTTTGAGCAATAGCAACAATAGACCTGTCGTGATTTTTGAGTAAAGAAGTTTCGGGCAAATAGATTTGCTGACTGTCCAAGGCAAATCTCTTTGCTGCTGCCTGCTATTGCTGTGCTGCTGGCTACGCTGCTGCTGCGCTGCTGGCTGCGCTGCTCTTGCCGTGCCTCTTCTGCTAGGGGTTTGTTCGAAGGAAGCCGCCACAGGTAAGTTAGGATTTTTTTTGTATTTTTGAGTGGATGGTTGAGATTGATAGGTAATCGAATCGCACGGTTGAGGTATATTTCTCAAACCTGCTCTGATACCATGTCAGAAAGTATTAAGAACCAAAACTCAATCTCAATATTCATAAGTCAGAGGATTATATATATTTATAGATCTATCAACTCCACATAAACCACTCAATAGGCGATGTGGTACTAAAGTCAAACTAAACCCAAATACAAAATAGTATTCTAATTTAATACACCTTAATATTCTCTCTTACCTATTAGCAGATTTGATAATTTAGACTTATGGATCGCCTCAAACATGATACACACACATTATTGAAAAAGACTTGATCAACGATAAAAAAGATTCATTTTGCATCATATCTAGCGGATTCCTTGGTTCAGACAGAAAAAGTAATATCACTCGGTTTTATCAGGCTGATTTCAATCTTTTTTTGTTCGTAAAGATCTTGCTAGACAATCACAATTAGGACTCAAATAGAAAGAATCGCAAATGATTTAAAAAAAAAATTGAGCTTTTGATGATAAAAGATCGGAATCAAAAAAGAATATTTGGCAAATATTCAAAAGCAAAAATATTCAAGTAATACGTAAATCACATTATTTTATAAATTTCTTCATTGGAAAAATATACATGGATATATTACTATGTATCATTAAGATTCCAATAGAAAATTTAGATACCCAATCGATCGGTTGATATATCGGCTTGTATATCGGGTAATAAATTGGTTATGAGCCAATATATTGGCAAATGTCGGTCCAAAATGATATTCGATATATTGAATATTGTTACACCTAAGGTTAAAAAAACAATATATATGCTGATATATTGGGAACTGATATATAAGACACTATAGATGCACGTGCTCACACTCAGATATGCGCATATTGATGTTCTGTTTGGATCAGTGCTTATGCCTGTCTTTTTTGACCTATCTACATGAAAAAGCCAACAAAGCATTTAATCATATGCAAGTTGAAGCAATTGAATGTTGGAAGTGTTAAATTGTCTTCCAATCATTTGATGTAAGATCTTTTGTCAAACTTAGTTGGTGGGTGGTGTACGTAGTGTGTAAATAGGTGAGTATTTGCCATAGGCCAGTTTTCCATGGGTTCATTTGTGATTGTGTTGCCTTTTCTGCTTTGTTCCTTGGATCCTTGCCTACCAAATCCAGTCATATTGTCTGCTTACAATTTTGCTTTTTTCTTTTTTTCAATGTACATGTTTAAAATAGAGTTGAATATAATTTTTGGGGCCTACAAGATTTTTTTTTTTGTATTTTGCAGTACCAAATACTAAGTAGTTATTTGTTTAGGCTTGATGTTTGGAGAATTGGCATGGCAAAAAGCTGAAAGCATGACACTTGACTTTTTGTTTCATCAAATAAAGTAGGTTCAGGTGTTTGGATAGTTATCAGTTTGCACCTTATGGATAACAACAACTAAGCCTTTTATCCCAAGTACTTGGGGTAGGCTACATGAACTAAAAGAGAATCATGCCGGATCGATCACATGAATGATCCTTCTCCACTCATTTCTATTGAACAATACGTTCTCATTTAAACATCTAGTATCCATATCTTTTTGCATCACTTTCTTTGGTCTTCCCTTAGCTCTTTTAACTTGCACTTTATGGAGACACAAGACTAAATTAGATTCAGGTGTTTGGATAGTCATCTAATGGCAATGTGTGGAGACACAAGCAACAAACAGAGCTTGCTGAAGGCATGTGGTAGTGACCTTGCATAGTTCATGACAGCAAGGCAGGAGTCTTGCAGCTTAATAGGTTCTTTTTATGGCTGCTCTTGGTGAGCTCTAAAGTTGCGATCCAGAAGGGCAGTTTTATGTTTATTATGCATTTATATGGTTGATTTGAGATAAGTTCTTTGTCTACAACTATAATTTACTTTCTGGGATGGTCATCAGTGTACTGTTTAAGGCTCTGGAAAACTGAGGGTTAAGGTGAAAACATTAGCACTGGAAAATTTCTCATTTTTTCATCTACAGGCATTAACAAATTTTAGACTTAACAATGGTAGCTTCCATATTTTGATTCTAGGGTGAAAAGTGAAAACATCAATGGTTATTGCATCCAGGAGTGGAAAAGGTCATGTTCTTGATGAATACATTAGAAGATAAATTATTTATGAAAGCTGATGTATTTGGCATTAGGTTTGCTGGACATAAGCGTAAGTGGGGCAAATGACCTTGACTAGTTTAGAAAGAATATGAATTCAGCTTGACATTATGATTCAATTTGCTTCAACCTGTTACTCTGTCCTCTAGGTAGATGCAATTCCCTATAGCAGTATTATCAGCTTGCATCTTCATCTAGACTCCTGTAATCTGTTAGCGTGGATGGATTTGGAGTATTGCTCTGAGTGTTAGTCTGAATGATTAGAAATGGTAAGGATACCTCCCAAGCAATTGGCTTTCTAGGTTACAAAATAATGCTTAGTCTAGCATAGTATCCAAGGGATCCAGTGAATCATGGTGGGTGGATATATGGGTTTTGGTTGTTAGCCTAGGTCCGGTTAGTGGATGTTCTCAACTTTAGTCATACTTTGTGAACATTTCCATATCTATGCAAAAGGCTTACTATTTGGTGTTTCTGCTAATTTGAATTCTAATATTTTCGGCAGATCCTGAAAATTCCATTTTCATCTCTTTTCCTTTATTCAATTCCTTTACTCTTTTAACCCCTAACATTTGCCAGGTTATAAGTTGTACTCTACTTTCCCAGGTTACACATGGTGCAATTCAGTTTACAGTCTATGAGGAACTTCGTAAGCTTGCTATTCGCTTGAAGCGTAAAGAAGAAAGGATGAATCCTCAAAACAGCGATGATGTATTGGTATTGTCTTTAAACTGATGTACATTGAGAAATTTTCTTTTGAATGAATTTGTGAACTCGGATCCCTGAATTATCTTAAAATATCAGTAAAAACTGTGATAACGCTGAAACTGCTCCCTCTTCTAGATCCAGAAGGGTATTTATCATATGGCTGTTTTCTGATAAATAAGGGGATTGGCATGCCAAACTGAAATAAATCTGCATCAATAATATATTTGTATTCAAATCACTCAAGAAGTCAGTCTTAGGTCTTGAACCACTTATCTATTTGAATCGTTATCCCAGCAACTAACATGTCAGAGAGAAGGGTACTTCTTATTTTTTCATTAGTTCTTTGTCGAGATTTATAAATTTCTATCATTTTTTTTAAACTTATTTCATGGGGAAAGGGGTTGGATGATGATTTGTCTTCAATTTTAAGTGTCCAATCATAATGAATGGGAATACTAATACCAATAAATGTTTATGTTCTTCCATTTACGTATAACTGATTAACAAGATAGATTTTGATTCTTTGGGAAAGATTTATGAACTCAATGGCAGGATATCCATTTTTGTAAGCCTGCTTGACTATGAGACCAACTGGTTAAACAAAGACGAAAGTAGGAAAGCCATAAAAGTGAATTTGAATGGAAAGGATTAGATTCCAAATCCTTTTGGAAGGACCCAAGTCTATCTCGTGATTTATCATTGAATTAGTAACATTAGTTACTTACCTCATATGCTGACGACACATTCTGCACAGACTGAACCTAACTTTGTGAATTCATTCTTGGACTTTTCTAAAATACTTGAGATTTGTTCTTTAAGTTAAATTTGGAAAATCTAAAATGCAGTTAGCAGGTCATCTCATTGTCAATATTTAATATTTTACACGGAATTGCATTCATAAAGCGGGAAATAGAATAAATACAGCCCTATTTTGCATAAAAAATGGAACAATCTGTAGGGTCTACCACGAAATGAGAAGACTCCGTAGAAAGTTAAGACCAAATTTAACAACCACCTTCCAACTTTGCATCAAGTAGATTGTATCTTCGGTTGTTTAGTTCAATCATCATACATTTTTTTTTTTTCCCTGTTGTTCATTTTTTTTTTTTTGGCTTTCTTTCATTTATTCTCTCTCATATTTGTAATGAAGTAACTAGGCAAATATAGTGCTGGATCTTTTCGTTTTGTACACACAAACTTATAATGCCCATGTATTTCCTTTATCCTGGCAGAATTCTTTTGATTATGCAATGCTTGGTGCCTCCTCCAAATTTGCTTCCATTTTGCTCACATATCCTTATCAGGTTTTCCCTTTGCCCATATCTAAATTTACTTGCACACTTCATTGGTTTTCTGGTTTGGAATTAAGCTGATAGACTTTGTTATCTTTTTTTTTTTTTTCCCTTTTTTTTTATAAATGCAAAATTAATTTTAGTTCCATAAAATTTTGGTTGACCATTTTAAAACTTATTTTCAGGTCATTCGAGCCCGCCTACAGGTAATTTCTTTCCATCTTGCTTTTGTCATGTTCTTTGACTTCGTGTATTTGTAAGTAGAAAATTAGTGATGGTAGATAGTTGCCTAAAGTAACTAAATCTTCATTGGGAATCAAATAATAAACATTTTCAAATTATCTACAACTATGACTTGGTAGCGTACTTGATTACTATTAATCGGATCTGACTGTCCTGCTTTTGCTGCAGCAAAGGCCTAGTTGTGATGGCATCCAAAAATATTCAGATAGTTGGCATGTTGTAAAGGAAACTGCAAGGTATTATTCACAGCAATTGTAGTGGTCAAAGTTCCTTACTGTGGATTTGCAATTGCATTATCTCGTAAATTATTGGTGGAATTTCTGTTGTTTAGATCTAATTTTAATGGTTAGAACTTTGATCAAAGTCATGGTGAATGTACACTGAGATTGAAAATCATTTTCTAATTGCTTTCCTATTGATGATGATCTGATGCTCTTGCTTGTTTATATATAATTGCCTTTTCACTGGCCAGTGTAGGGGGTGTTTGGTTGTGGCTGCAAACACTTTTGTTGCAAATGACGCTTTTCGCTATTTGGTTGTGGCTGCAGTTGTAAAAGTTTGCGACTGCAATTTTAAATACTTATGTACTTGTAGTTATTGCAGTTGCGGAAACAAAGAGCGTACAACACTTCTCCTCTCCCATTTACAAACGGTGATTTCATTATTGATAAATGGGATTTTTTTTTCTTTTTTTTATTTCAGGCCTCTTGAAAATAAGAAATTAATATTTGAAAATTTTTGTAACGCTAGTTACCACTTGCAATTCCCAAGCCAAAAACACTAATACAACTTGCAACAACTTCAATTACTATTACTGTAACTTCAATTGTTGTAACATAAGTTAGTAACTTGTAACATTGCTTGCAAATAACCAAACAACCTTTTAATACTTTTATTTGGAAGTGCTAGAGAAGAATCAGTATGAATAGAAGAGCAAGAACTAGATGATGGAACTTAACTGATGAGAACTAGAGGATGTAAGGGGAAAATAGCAGAAGAAGATGGTTAGAATATAAATGACGGAACTAACATGTGGAGTAGTATGTCCAGTTATATCAAGAGAATAACTGCATAAATTCTTGGAGAACCTAAAGGTTATAAACACATACTAAATCGAGTCGATGGTGGAATTGGGAAAAGTTTAAAGGGTTAACCAAAGAGGACTTCTATAAATATTTGCATGTGTAAAAAAGAAAACTTTTGAGAAAATGTCCACATTGAAGGAAGCTGAAAAAAAGGGTCGGGAGGTATAAATGCATAGCTTATTTGAAGTTATCTAAAGTTAGAGAGAGGTTTAAAGGACTAGGTAGCACTATATGTACTATGAGAAAATAAAATTTGTCTATTATGCTACATTGTTGAAACTTGAAATTAAAGAAAGAGGAGTATAATGAGAATCACTTGTGAGATGGTAAAAGCAAAGTGGTCCACTCCATGTGAGGGATCAAAAAATTGGGAGAGCTGCAGTACCTTGTGAATTTTTCCTATTAAGTTCGGATCTGGGGATATACGAATCTTTTATGGTGAATAAATTCAATAATTCAACCGGTGATATATCGGTCGACCAAATTACATACCGGATACCGGGCGGGATGTCGCGTCGAATCAATAGATACTAGGTAAAATGTGTGCTAGATGAAGGATAAGCACTTTAGTGCCTATAAGAATTAAGCAGAGAGACAATGGCACATATATACTATCATGGATCAAGCTTGTTAATGACACGTGGGAGAGGGAATTCATCGAAGGATAAGAAATGTTTATGCCTGCAACAAGTCTGGTCTCTTTACAGGGTGGTTGTTTAGGGAAAATATTGGTTAACGATGACGATTGATGGTGACATATAGGGAGGATATATTTATGATCTTCACTGATTTGGTAGAAGTCTATGAAGAGTCCTTTGGGAGCTAATGTAGTGGGCAATGTTTAAAATAACGATAACGTTAACGTAACGTTTTTTTTTTGTTAGGTTATGTAGCAAATAACGTAACGCTTAACGTAGGTTACGCAATTTTCTATTATTTAATTAAAATAAATATTAAACTGCATTTAATAATTTTCACAAATAAGTAAATAAATCTTAAAAATCATATAAAATACTGTAAAATCAATATAAAGGCATAGAAAAATTATAAAATTTCACAGCAAACATCACAACAATTTTTTAAGTTATACAAAACACAATATTGTTTTTTCTCCATCTAATCTATAATAACAAGATCATCCTCCTCCAGAATGTAGTTCACACATTGCACAGTGAATACTAAATAACAATACAATTAACATCAAGATAATTCACATATTTGTTGAACCAAGTAATCTAATTAATAGTCCAATGTAAAAATAGCAGTCCAATTAGCATGATAATCTAATTAAAAGTCCAATGTAAAATTGAAAAAAATCCAAGTAATCAAACAATGCAAATAATCAAGCAATGAATAATCCAACATTATAGAATTAATTCAATTTAGTATTTATAACTAATTTTAAGAAAATAAGATTAGAAATCTTACCTCTGTTGAACCTTTGTTGTGCCGAAGAGGGACTGGAGCGCTGAGGGAGAGTGGGGGGCAGATTCGGTGTCGATCGGAGATGGAGCTGTTGGATCGGAGATGGAGCTACAGAGCCGATCGGAGGAGCTGCAGAGCCGATCGGAGCTTCAAAGATTCAGGAAGCTCTTCGAGAGGGGGAGAAAGCGAGAGGGCAAGAGAGGGAGCTTCAGCGTCGAGGGAGAGAGGTATAACCGGAGCAGGAGCCGGAGCCGGAGCGATGAGGTCGGAGAAGTGTCGAATTTTCGATCAATCAAAGATTCTGAGGAAGCTGATGGGTTAGGAGGTTGATTTGAGAGTCTCGTCGGCGATTCGAAGACGGATCGGCGGTGGAGAGGGGGATGGGAGAGGGGGAGAGAGCTCCGGTGAGAAATCGCTCGGGTGGGAGAGAAAGAACGATCGATTTTAGGGTTAGGTTTTTTTTTCCGATTGGATATTTATAGGATTTGAAGTGGGGAAATAACGTACGTTACGTTACGAAAAAACGTAACGTAACGTAAGTTTTTTAAAAAAACTGTGCGCTCCGCAGCGGGGGAGCGAATTTCCGCTGTTATGCTCCGTAACGCATTATAACTCGTTACGGAGCGCGTTTTTTTCAACACTGGTAGTGGGCTTTGACAAGTAAGATTCTAGTAGGTATATCGATATATGATTAAAGATAATTACGATGGAGCTGTAACTAGATATAGAGAGTATAATAGTTGGGGTAGAGACAAAGCCATTCCCCATTACTATAAGCTTACACCAAAGATACTAAGTTAATATTTTCCATTAGTTGTGGAAGGACTTAAGTATCATTATTTTCTAATGATATTGCAATAGATTGCGATTTGCAGGGCTAGACAACAGTTTTTTTTCATACACATCCTGCACTTTAAGTAGTAACATATTTGTGACCACCCGATACTTCCTAAATTTTATTTAATGAATTCTTTGTTACTAATTCCATGATTTATTTGATATGATAATGAACTTGGCTCCTCAACTTACACATTTGGAGTCAAATCCTGCTCAAACATAATGATATGCCATTGAAATGGGAATTCCACTCTGCTCAAATTTGTCTACAACTGTCCTAATGCCGCCACCCACAAACTGTCAAATTTATCTACACTGTCCTAAAATCAACAAAGCATCACATGTTCTATTTTACTTAGATTTATGGTTTGAGGCATACAAATTGAGAATCCAATCCATGATAAAGATCTAGACACTTGAGAACCCCTAAACTTCAAATTCTTTTTCAGTTTGAAACATGGTCTAGTGTGTAGATGCAAACAACTTTGCAACTTTAGGCTATTCGTTTTGTGCCTATTAAATATGTCGATAACAAAATCTTAAATTCATTTCTCTGGGGGCTATTTTGTCCTTCTAAATGTTTTATCAGTGGATTCTCCAATAGCTGTCCTATCATTGAATTGAACTTGAAGGATTTGCCTCCAAATTCTCCCGAAGGAGTCTCTCTCTCTCTCTCTCTCTATATATATATATATATATATATATATATATATATATATAGCTATATCTGCATGTATTATATCTTTTGTGTTTTAGTATTTGCTACAGTGCAGCTGCATCTTGTATTCGTTTTAGTTCCATAGCAGAGAAGAATGAAGATGGAAGATGTCAAATGAAATTACTGTGAGAAGAGATGAGCACATATGCTGATTAATGCTCTTCATCATTGTTCAACTCGATTATAAACGAGTATATTGCTCTTAAGTTCCTTTAGAGAAATTGAGTGATCACTCCACAACTGTCCTAATGCCGCCACCCCCAAAATAATATTTATAATAATAATAATAATAATAATAATAATAATAACTAAAATAAATAAATAATAACAATCTCGGGTTGGCATCTGTTCATAGAATGAAAGAAGGATAACTAAAATGGAGAAGTGCTTCAGAATTATTTCTTGGTCATAGAGTACATATGAAATGAAAGAGGGATTTATTACAAGACCATCAGTGCTTTAGAGATCATACTAAACTATCTGAAAATGAGAATGTTGAGGTGGAAAATGGCAAGATGTTGAGTGTGAAGGGAAGAAATAAGTGCATCTACAAGAGGCTAGAGGTATATCTCTTGAGGGTAAGCGGAGAGAACCAAATTAAGATGGTTTGGCCATATGTCATTGGCATTAAGTGCAGTTTTTATGAGTGATTGTCATTTTTATGGATGATATGGACTATAGGTAGGCTTAAAGGAGTGATGAACGTGGCAACTCAAAGGGGTAAGATAATTTTGCTGAGGAGATGACCCTTTTCAGAGCTGAGTAGAAGAAAATTATTCATGCTACTGAGTATTTAACCAAGAAATGTCTATGAGAACATTATAGAACCTTGTTTTTTTTCAGAATAGAAGAACCTAGCTTTGTTATGGAATAAACATTAAGTATAGTAACCTATCAGCTGGTTACCCATTTTCTTCAATCTTCAGTATAGTCCATCTGAAGATGTGTTTCCTATTACCTAGAAAGTTTTGGGTTTGGCAACAAAAAGGTGACGTAGTAGATACAAGGAATTCCACATCACCAATTTTATATATGTACATGGATTGCATAGTGTTTGTGATAAGTTTATGCATAAGCTAACACGAATTAGGTATTTTAGTGGTTAATTCCTGAAAAAAAATATGGTAGTTAAATTTTTTGAATTAACTTCTGCTCAGAATTTTTTTTTAATGATGTTCCCACTTGCAAAACTATATGGTGCACAATCAATTTGGATATCCACACTCATACAATGTTTTGCATACTAAAAAACATATATGAACAAAGGATTATGTATTTTGGATGCTTTTAACACATGCATCAATTTGATCAAAAGCCTAAATCCTTAACCTATGGCGCTCCTTTAATTAATCCCTTCTTTTTCCATTCTTGCCATTCGGTTACATTGAGGGCAATTTCCTTGTTGAGTTACATTCCCAAAACCTTAATCCAGCTTCCAGGACACATATAATCTACAAATGATTTATGACCAAGTTCAATCTTAATATATATTTTTTTTCAGATCATATGATTCCTCTCCATTGATATTGGGGCGTCATTAATGAAGGATGTGAGTCTTCCTTTGGAATGGCCGTCCATTCACTTTCATAAATGAGTAAAAATGTTGATTGTGCACCTGAAAGAACAAAGTAATTCTACCTTTCTTCTGCTACTCCCAAAAGTACGTGCAGATGTGTTACTAATAACTGCATGCACACAAGTGGAGAAATGTAGGTATAAAAAAACAATGAAGTTTTCATCCCAAACTTTGGAGTCAGCTGTGTGAATTCTTTTCTTCCATTAAGCTCTATTAAGGGCCATCTCCTTGGTGAGATTAACTATATTCATTGTATTTTTGAATTTTGATGCTCATCCATGTTTGTCATAGTTCTAAAATCCAGAATAGGCCGCTGCTTGCACATAATTGTATGCAACTCAAGTGCGCTCTGGATTGGTTGTTATGCATATACTGGATTATATGAATATATGATGGGGATAATGAAAGCCATATTTGATTAAGAATTTTACTTGATTTGGATGATAAAGGCCATATCTGATTAGGGATCTTATTTAGGTTTTATTATTGAAGATCTTTTTATATTTGATTTAGATTTTATTGTTGAAGATCTTAGATTTGATTTAGGTTTTATTGTTGAAGATTTTCTTAGATTTAATTTTAGGGATTTTACTAGATTTTATTTCTTTTCTATTAATATGGCTTTAAGCAAAATTTTCAAGCAGATTACGATATGATATTGAAATTAAAATCCTAGCATGCTGATTTGCTATTGCTTTTTATTTTCTTTGTGGATTTCATTGAAAGTGGGCATGAATTTGCTTGGGTGCTGAGGCTTGAACTCAAATTGTTCTTCCTCAAATCCATCAAAATCTCCAAATTCCAATTAAACACTAATTTTTCCTTCCACAAACTCTAATTAGTTTCTGTGCTATGTCAAATTAGTATCAGAACTAAAAATTTAACTTCTCAAGATATTAGAGTTAAAAATTCTACATTTCCAGTTATCATAACTAAAAATTCCACCTCTCCAGTTATCACAGCTAAAAATTCCACCTCTCTAGTAGAGCAGCTTTCATCCACATATTATCAATATCATCAAATCCATCACTGTGAAGAAATCATCAAAACCATTATCGAGGCGTTGCGCACCTTGAATTGTTTCCGAGCCCTTATGATTGCCGAATCTTCCTCAAGAATAGAAGCAAAACTTCAATTTTTGATTAATTAGTTTCAAAGATTCAACCGAAGTTCGGTTGCTAGGAGCAACTAAAGACTTGTTAGGTTCAACAAAAGACTCGAATAACTATGTATTCGGAACCATGATGAGAGAAGGGATGAAAGATGCCATAAGAATGATGATGAAGATGTCAAGCATAAGATTGCAGTAGATATTTTTGTTTTTGATGGTGTATTTGATATCCAGTCTAAACAAATGTTGAAACTCATGGCAAATTGTTCAAATTGTTGAAGATATTTCAGTGGAACCATTCTTCAAGATTTCAGCCACATCTGATGATCATGTTAATGAGGAGAAACTACATAAGTACTTTCTACTCTCCATATGAAAACCTCATTAAACGTATAGTTACTGGCACAACTCTTTACAAAACTTTCGAAAGAAAATTCATTTATAAATCATATCTGCTGATGATATTACAAACCTATTATTGATGTACAAAAAGAGTGCAAGAATTTTCAATCCAAGATGAAGGATTAAGATTTCAGCCTTGTCATCTTTTGGGGTAGAAAATAAACAATACTCTCCAGTTCTTCTACTGCAACCAATAAACTACCATGCAGACTTTAGATAAAAATGTTGAATAATAATGTTGAATAATATGTTGCAAGGATTAAAATTTCAGCCTTGTCATCTTTTGGGGTAGAAGATAAACAATGCTCTCCAGTTCTTCTACTGCAATCAACAAACTACCATGTAGACTTTAGATAAAAATGTTGAATAATACGTTGCAGGGTGATATATTTTTGAGAGGTACAATAAATTCCCAGTGCTAGTTGATTTGTTGGATATGCAGGTTAATTCAGAGGGTGATTTACTAGATTCACCTTCCAATTTAGCCAATCTATTACAGAAATCAGTTTCACTTCCACTGCGTTGGTTCAGACTTGATGTACCGGCAGTAGTTCTTCACCCGCTGCTATAGTCTGATTGAGATATTTTGTATGAGGATGCTGATCAGTTCAATCTGAACATGTTTGATATTTTTTATCTTCACATTCATTGGGGGTAAATGCTTTGAAATGGGGAGAATTGATAAGGATAATAAAAATTAGATGTTAGGGATTTTATTTGATTTGGATAATAAATCAGATTTGATTAGGAATCTTATATAGGTTTTATTGTTGAAAATCTTTTTAGATGTGATTTACATTTTATTATTGAAAATCTTCTTAGATTTGATTTTGGTATTATTATTGAATATTTTCTTAGATTTGATTTTGTTGTTAGAGTTTTTACTGGATTTTGTTTGTTTTCTATTAATAGCGCTTTAAGCGAAATTTTCCAGCAGATTATGGTATGATGTTGAAATTAAAACCCTATATTTTTGATTTGCTATTGTTTTTTAAATATTTCTTTCTGGATTCGTTGAAAGTGGGCGTGAATTTGCTGGATGAGAGGCCTGAACCCCAATCATTCTTCCCCAAATCACCAAAATTTCCAATTTCCATAATCAAATGCTAATTTCCCCTTCTACAATCCTTAGCTTCTGTGTTGCATCAATAATTTACCAAAGGCCGCGTAATTCATTTAATCATGTCATAAGTATTTTATGCATTATGCTCTCGGATTGCACGTATAATTAAATTGCTATTCTAGAATATTGATGTTCGTCATGCCTATCTCTAGCCCCTCCTGCTCTTTAGTAGGTTCATGTCAATTTTTCCTGCTAGCTTGCGTGTTTGTTTGCATTCTACATGCTAAACATATCTCAATTGACTCATTTTATTCTTGGTCGGAGTAAACTCTAACTTCATTTATAGACTCATTTCTTATTTTATTTGATAGCGTGTTGTCACTATCTGCAGACTGTATATGCATGCCAATAATCCTCATCATATATCATATGATATTTTTTTATTTAGGATTAATTACAATAATTACCTTCATGTTATTGGAGTATATCACTAATACCACATTAAGAAAATTTTTCGTAGAGAGACTCCGTGATAGAGGGTCTAAGTGCAGCAAAAAAAATGATGTTATACCTCCTATCAGGAGGTCTCTCAATGAAAATTTTTTATTAGGAGGTAGTAGTGATAAATTCCCAGTAGGACAAGGAATTTGCTCAAGGAGCCCCCTCCGAGTTCCGTTTGAATTTGAAAAAATCTTTATAAATGCATTAAGGTGATAAGATCTTATGTAGGGAATCATATTCATACCTTCCCCACTTAACCTAGTATGTTAGCATATCCACACGCCAAATAATAATTAAGCCACTGGATTGTGTTATGGACCTATGGTTCATGCATATTACTACGGTTATGATAAATTATACATCTTATGATACACCTACTCAAAAAACATGTACAGACCATTCCAATTTTCAAGCCATGTCTTTATCTGAATCTTCATGGCTGCTAAAATCTATTGATAAGGTACCATGCAGTTTGAGTGCCTCTTACCCATGCATCATGTGTGGCAAAATTAGTCTCCTATATATCAACCCTATGAAAGATATATCACCCGATGTATCATGTTGGAGAGTTTGCCAATACTATATGGAAGTCCAATATTGATTCATATCTCTGATGCCTGCTAACTAATATAAAACCTCTCATTCAATACGAATCCAATATCTGATATTTAGAACGTTGGGTAAAATTAGACGATTTTTGGTCATGTAGAATGAGACCACATGTTTAATCTTTGACAGTTAGATTTCTAATTGAGAGATGTCTTGGGGGTTTTTTCCTTACCTATATCCATCCTCCATTTTCATTAACGGAATATGCCACATCTTGTATTGCAACCAACTCTATAGAGATGCATAATTTGGGTGGTTCTATGCACTTACATATTTGGCTTCTCAAATAGTGCTGCTAATGAAGCACAAACACGTTAAATTAAGTTTAATATCCGTATCGCATACGTATCGAACACACTTGCACGGTATTGCCTGACACATCGGACACTTCATAGCCGTATCGAACTTTAAGAACGCAAATTTTGTGTCGGAGCCATGTTGCATTCACGGAGGATCTAGGGATCGAGTGTCGGCTACTGTGGAGTCACACATTACTTGTAAAACATAAAATAGGGTTCTTTTGATGTAAGATCAATATTATTTTAATAGAACTTAAATGCCTTGCAAATATGTGAGAGGTTTCATTAACTCTTGTCCTACATTTTTAATCTTAAATCATTAAGATTTTATTTTATTTTCTCTTTACTTCTAATAGAATGTGTCTTGAAGATTACATGTTTTAATATATATTCGATGGACGTGTGCGTGAACACATATGTAGTTATATCCCCCATATCCTTTTTAAGGATTTGCTCTGTCTTCATATCGTGTCATATCCATGTTTTGTGTCCGTATTTCATAGTTTACTACCAGTACTTAAATCTTAGCAGATACTATTATATTGGCTGGAATATCAATTATTTGCGCAAAACAAGAACATAAGTTGGTTTTTTCTTGGATTTCGTTTTGAGCGATATATCACCATAGACCAACATATTGCTCAATAAACCGAAACAAAAATCATCCAGTAAGTATGTTTTTCGTTTTTCCATACTTTTCTGTCACAAATCGCTACCCGTTAATCCATTTTATTCAAATACGAACCAAACTTTCTAAAACTCTTATCAAATCCCATTCCTGGCCTTAATCTCTCTTGCTTTCCTCTAGATTAACCAATGGCGTCATCTATCTTGCTTCATTTGATTATTGACCTCCTTCTATAGCTCTTCTCGATTGGCCGCTGCTCTTTCTCGTCTCCGACTTGACCAAGTTTCTGATTCCTTATTCCCCCTCTCATCGTCTCCAACTTGATCGAGTCTCTGATTCCTAATTCCCCCATCTCGATTAATCCCCCAACCTCCCCTCTCCTGTCGAACCCCTCCAACCACACCTATCTCTCTCGACTGGAACGCTCAACGGCTCCTCTCTATCGACCACGCCTCTCTCTTAGTTAGACCCCTTGGTAGCGCGCGCTTGCGAATGCGCCTCGTATGATTCGAGCTCCCTCATTATGTCTTTCTTGATAAGAGCTTTTCCTGTATTATGTTTTTTAATTTTTTTTGTTCTTGGACGAGGATGTTGAAACTATTGAAATTCTGGACATGCAGTTTGTCTTGAAGTTAAAAATTGTTGTTTGGGTTTAGTAAGGACTCGTAACAAAATATTTGGATAAATTGAGAATTGAACTACATGATGAATAGAAAACAACGGTTTTTTTTTTTTCATGTGTGTATTGGATGATTAGAAAACTATCATTTTTCATTGTTATGAGTCACAACCTTATTATGATAATTTGAGTACAAAACCACAATGATTTTTTGTACGAACGACACCACTTGTTGAATCATACTTTTCATTATCGTGACCTTATTATGATAAATTATATTCAAAATTATGGTGAATTTTGTGCACGTGACACCACTTGTCGAATCATACTCGCCAATCATAGAACATAATCCTTCAGCATATATAGTTGATAGTATGATAGTACTAGTACCAATAACCAGTACTTGTGTATCTCCTAATACCTTAATCCTTAGACTTGTTTTAAATAGTTTCATACATTTTATGTATATAATAATATGTATATTCGTCAACCTGATATGAAATCTGATATTTAGTGGCGTATCATGATATTATTGTCTAATGTCCGAAATAAATTTTTATCGATTAATATATCTCCGATACAGATATTTAAGATATCGGTTACCACAAACCAGACACCAAATTTACTTTTACAGGAGTTGTTTGAGGTTGTAGTTGTCATGACTATGAGAAGCCAACTACCAAGTGAGATGTACATGATGTACATTAGACTTTCTAATGACACAGTAGGCCATTACCTGGCCTAATGATGACCTCCATAAAGCATCATACTCTCACCTGTGAATCAACTAGCCGTTATCTCAATGCATTATCAATACTTGGAACATATGAGATCACTTCAAATTTCTGGATGGATGCATAGGTGCACCGTGCACATGATATATAATATATGAAAAACTGTGTAAAAAATATTCCCTTTTAGCTATTATATGTATGACACATCCCCTAACGGAACCTTGCATCTGGACATGACATGAGTATCATCTGTGTTCAATACTTAACAAATGTGTAAACTGCTATTTATTCTTAAACATTGGTGCACAGTGCACATGGATGCATAGGTGCACCGTGCACATGATATCATCTGTGTAAAAACTGTGATGGATGCATAGGTACACCGTGCATATGATATGCACCTATGATGGATGCATAGGTGCACTGTGCACATGATATATAATATATGAAAAACTGTGTAAAAAATATTCCCTTTTAGCTATCATATGTATGACACATCCTCCAACAGAAACTTGCATCTGGACATGACATGAGTATCATCTGTGTCCAATACTTAACAAATGTGTAAACTGCTATTTATTCTTAAACATTGGATATATGATGGAGTTTGTTGCACCTGTTCGGCAAACGCTAACTAATTTTATAGACCATTTATTAAAATAGGTACTTCGTATATGAATTGCAACACATTTATTCGAGTCAAATATACATATATAGCCTTGTCCTCGAGTCTGGATTTTGCTCCATTGCTGTGCCCGACACATCGTTTTTGTGTTAGAGGCACGCCACTCATTTTGTCTGCCAAGTGCCATACATAGCTTTTTGGGCATATAAAGTGCAATTTTTTCTAATGCTGTTCCTACTTGGGGAGAAATGACAGAGATGAATCATCAGGATCAGTAGCCAGAACGCTTTTTGATTAGCACAAAGTGGGAGAAGTTTCTGCTTGGTACAACATTATGGGTAAATGAGATGCAGCTGCAAAAGGCATGTGGTTTTGAATGGTGCTGCAACTATGAATGGCTCTAATCTGAATAATTAATCTTACCAATTATTTGAAATCTAAAGCTATAATTTATTGTTTATGTATTCAAGTTAGGATCATGGTGTTTGCATGGTTGTAGCCTGTAGGTCCATCTTAGTGTGAAGCACTAGCATATTATTTTTGTCTTTCAGTGGGCTCATGTAGTTGAACTTACCTGTACTTTTGGCAAGTATATGGGGTGTTGGGCCGAGACGAATGCATTTTTTTTCCCCGTCATCCCCCTCCCTATATAGGAATATATCATCTAGTTTATGAATAATATCCCTTGTCCGATGATGACTGGAAAAGAGTGGCAACACTTGTGTTTAAAGCATTCTGGTGATGTTCAAGTGCAAAAGGGTGATAAACGCTTGTGAAAACTCTCTGATTTTGGCATCTGGGAAACAACTATCTACCTTTTTGCATGTTTCTGTTGTAGTCTGCTATCGTCCTGCCAGCAGTGGAACAAGGGACTGTTTGTTTGCCCTTAAGTAACAAAAGAAGTTGTGGAAGTGGCCTACTTCTACTAGTTCATGTTTTTTTGTTTGACGATAAGTAAATTGATTTTTCACTTCCTAGACTTGATGATTAGCATCATGAAATATAGGTTCCCTTACAGATAGACTAGCAGAGTTAGTTGATGCTATAATTAGAAGGAGAGTTAATATTTTGTGCATGCAGGTGACTAAGTGGGTAGGTGAGAAAGCTAAACTCATAGAGCCTTGGGGTTATAAACTTTGGTATACGGGTAGAGATAGAAATCATAATGGGGTAGGTGTGATCATAGATAAGTAATTACTTGGGGATGTAGTGGAGGTTAGGAAGAAGGGTGATAGAATTTTATTAGTTAAACTTATTTTAGATAGAGAGATTTTTAATGTCATTAGCGCCTACGCACCACAAGTAGGATTTGATGAATCCAGTAAATATCAATTTTGGGAGGATCTAAATGAGATAGTATAAGGAATTCCCGCTAGAAAAAAATTATTTATTGGTGGTGTTCTCAATGGGCATGTAGGAACTAGTCATAATGGGTTTGATTGTATACATGGAGGATTTGGTTTTGGAGAAAGAAATGAAGCAGGTAACTCAATTCTAGATTTTACTTTGTTTTATGATTTAATTTTAGCGAATACTTGGTTTAAAAAGAGAGTTTCTCACTTAGTTACTTTTAAAAGTGGATCGAATGCCAGCCAAATAGATTTTTTTTAACTAGGAGGGTAGATAGAGCTAGTTGTATCGATTGTAAGCTAGTGCCAGGTGAGAGTGTAGTTACCCAATATAAACTCTTAGTTTTAGATATTCAGATTAGATAAAAACTTAGAAAGATTAAGTGTAAATTAGATTCTAAGATTAAGTGGTGGCGATTATAAAGTAATCAAAAAGTTTTTGTAGATAGAGTAGTAAAAGAAGCAGATTGGAGGGACCATGATATTTCTAATGTAACATGGAACAAAATGGCTAGCTGCATTAAAAAGATAGCTAAAAATATATTCGGTGAGTCGAGGGGCGGTGCTCCACCATGTAAGGATATATCATGGTGGAATGAAGAAGTAAAAAATGTTATTAAGATCAAGCGAGATCTTTATAGAGATTTGAATTATAATAATAATAATAATAATAATAATAATAATAATAATAATAATAATGGAATAAGTTTTGAGAAGTATAAACTAGTAAAGAAAGAGGCTAAGAAAACTGTTTGGCATGCAAAAACTAAATTATATAAACAAGTGTACGAGAAGTTGGATAATAAAGAGCTAGAAAATGATATATATAGAATTGCTCGAATAAAAGAGAGAGTCTAAAAACTTATGTACTGTAAAGTGTATTAAAGATGAGGATCAGACGGTTCTAATTCAAGATGAAGAGATTAAAAAAATATGGAAAAATTATTTTGATAGATTTTATAATGATAGTTTTACTCAAAATTTGGGAGATCTTACTATTCAGTGTGAGGATATGAATCGTAGTTTTATGCGCAGAATTAAAGAGTCTGAAGTAAAAGAAGTTTTGAAGAGAATGAAATCAAGAAAAGCTATTGGTCTAGATGAGATTCCTATAGAGCTATAGAGATACTTAGGAGGGATTTGTATGAGGTGGTTAACAGATCTTTTTAACAAGATTTGACAAAGTAAGAAAATGCCAAATGAATAGAGAAAAAATACCCTAGTATCTCTATATAAGAATAAGGGCGACATTTAGAGTTGTTCTAACTATTGGGGAATAAAACTCATGTGTCACACTATGAAGCTTTGAGAAACGGTAATTGAATATAGATTGCGACAAACTGTTAAAATATCGGAGAACCAATTTAGATTTATGCTGGGACGATCGACGACAGAAACTATTCATTTACTTCGTCAATTTATAGAGCGATTCCGAGAGAGATAGAGATTTGCATATGGTATTTATTGACTTAGAGAAAGCCTATGATAAGGTTCCACGAGAGATACTTTGGTGGACACTGATGAAGAAAAGAGTTCCCATCAAGTATATCGACATAATTAAGAAAATGTATGATGTAGTAGTGGCCAATGTCAGAACATGTGGTGGTTTAATAAGTGATTTTTCTATCACAATTGGATTGCATCAAGGATCTGCATTGAGTCCTTTCTTATTTGTTATAGTGATGGATGAGCTTACTAAAACCATTCAGGATGAGATACCTTGGTGTATGCTATTTGCTGATGATATTGTCTTAATTAATGAGACAAGAGCAGGGGTAAATGCCAAGCTAGAGTTAGGGAGGTATACATTAGAATCTAGAGGTTTTAAATTGAGTAGGTCTAAAACAGAGTATATGGAGTGTAAATTTAGTAAACGACTGACCATAAACTATAATACTGTAAAACTGGATAGGTGAGAGATACAAATGAGCAGTCAGCTTAGATATTTGAGTTCTATTATTCAGAATGATGGAGCGATCGATAATGATGTTAACTATAGGATACAAGCTGGCTGGTTGAAATAGAGGAGAGCAATGGGAGTTTTATGCGACCGTAACATTCCGTTAAAATTGAAAGGAAAATTTTATAGAACTGCTATTAGGCCAACTTTATTATATGGCACGGAATGTTTGGTTATAAAGAAACGTCATTCACAGAAGATAAGTGTAGCAGAGATGCACATACTCCGTTGGATGTGCGCAACACTAGCAGAGATAAAGTGAGAAATGAAGATATTCGTATTAAGGTAGGTGTAGTTTCCTTTGATGAGAAGATGCGAGAAAATCGCTTACGATGGTTTGGTCATGTGCAACGTAGGCTTACAAGTGCACCAGTTCGAAGAGGGGAGTTTATCAATATAGGACAAATTAAAAGTACAAAGGGAGAACCGAAAAAAATATGGATGGAGGTGATACATAAAAATATGGAGTCTAGAGGTTTAAATAAGGAGATATTACTTAATAGAAATGAATGGAGAAGGAATATCAAAGAGATCGATCCGGCGTGATTCTTTTTTTGGTTCATGTAGCCTATCCCAAATACTTGGGATAAAAGGCTTAGTTGTTGTTGTTGTAGATATGATGATGTGGAATCTAGGTGACAACCTTCTCTTTTTTGTTCTTCCCCTCATTTTTGGAGGGGAAGCGCTCGTGGAGCCAAGGAAGAAGGCAAAGAAGAAAGGTTTTTTATTGATATCTCATCATTACCTTTCAAAAAGAGATACACTTAATATCTTTTCAAAAAACAAATATAACTACGATTATTTATTCAATAAAGTAGGCTCTCAACCTCCTAAAACTCCTCCCTTTCCCAAAATTTGCACACAAAAATTCCTGGAAGAAGCCCTCTTCTAGCACTTATTTAAGAAGTCAATTCTTGGTCTCTCCCGGCACTTTTGGTGATTCAAACTGGCATTAGTAAAGTATGCTTATCTCTACTACGTGATGCTTCACATGCTGGCCCTTTTTTCCCATAGTTCTTATAGGTGTGTGCCTTTTATATGCCGTAGAAGAATTGCACATGATGTATGTACAAGTCACCTACTAATAAAATCCTAGTTGATCAGGTTTCTAAGAAATAGGCTCTATATGTTTGTCTATTTTCTAAATCTGAATGATTTCACTGTTTACTTCTGCTGAAATTGGTAGGAACACTGTTGATATTGCCGTGTGTTGCTCTAATATTTTAAATAAACATTTCGTATGATTCTTCCTGCAGGTTTGAGGGTCTACGTGGGTTCTACAGAGGCATCACTTCGAACTTACTGAAGAACATCCCAGCTGCTTCAATAATGTTCGTTGTGTACGAGAATGTTCTCAGCATGTTATCAACGGGAAGGAACAGCAAAGGCATCTAACTCTCGTAAGGCTAACATTCACAAGATAAAACGGAAGCAAGTGCCGGTGTAATTCAGGCTTCACACATAGAAGGGGTGAAAAATGGTGGATGGTATCAGAATGCACTGTAGGAGAAAAGAAAACAATGTTGTACAACAATACTCTTGTAATTTAATCGAAAGGGGAAATGGAGGAATCTGAAATAGACCTTAATTAAAAGAAATGCAGGGATTGGGGAAGAGCAAAAAAAAAGAGAATAAAAGAGGAAAATATACAAATACGAACTTCTGTAGAAGCAAGAATGAGGGTATTTGTCCTATTTTTATGTTCTTTCCGTTAAATTTGTTGGCTACATGAATTGCAGCAACTATTGTTTTAATCTTTTTTGTTCTTCAGAGAATGTTTAGTAAAGATGCACTCAATTTACAATCTGGTGCATATATTATTTGGTGAAAAGATTATGTAATTTATTTATTTTTGACACAGTTGCAATGTTTGCATTGGTCCTCATATGGGGGCAATTATCAGTAACATGTGAAAAAGTTACAGTGCTAATTTTCTCCTCTTCAATTCAATTTCAATTTTGTACTTTGTATCAATCAGTTAATAAATCATCAACAGGCAGATTTGGTTATGATGTGATCTGCTAATTTGGTATGTATACATGCAAGTAGAAAATGATGGATGTGGTCGAGAATTTCAATTTTTTTTTTTTTAAAAGCTCGTTTCTTACCCTAGTGATTGATAATTTGGTTTTGAGGGCTTTCCATTCGACCAGGCTTCCATCTCAGCATGCAGTGATTTCTACTAATTCGGGTCGAGCTCTAATAACCTTCATTGCATTGCTACGAGAGTTGATACTGTGACTTCATCTCTTAGAATATTATGGCGTGCGCTTATGCTTCTTTGATCAAATGAAGTAAAGGGTTTTCTTCATCCTTGTTCTCTATTCTAATTTTGTAGTTGAGACTTGGTCTTAGTGATCACGATCTCAATACCAGGTACAAGAGCATGAGTGCATGTGTGAGAATCACTTCAGGGGTATTTGAAGTATTCGTACTTTCAGTCATATGAAGAGTGGAACAATTTTCTCTGCAATTCAATAAGATGCGGGTAGAAGTTCATGTGCCTGCTTTGCTGGTTATAGAGATGCGAAGACTCTTTCATGATCAACCTACATTTCGAAATTGTCTCCCAGAAAAAGGAAAAATCTACAATTTTAGAGAGCTTTAGTTTGTTTTATTTTCATGTGTTGGACAAATATTTGTGAGTGTGCCACTTCGACATGAGTATTATCACTATATGCTGCTAGTAGTAGTTAATCTTGTTTGAGAATTAATTCCTGATTCTCATCACGGATCAAATGATTAGCGTCTCTCTCTTGTTTTTGCTCCTGTTTTTGCTCTGTTTCTGCTTTGCCTGCCCGTAGCCCCAACTCCAACCGGTAGCTATTTCTATTCCGATCTCCCATTTTAAAGTTCTAGATGCAAGTTATATTTTTCTTTCGCTCAATCTACTAGTTGGTGCTCTATCTTGTTTTGTAAAGTAGAAAGAACACTTTTAGTTCAGAATAGTCTCATCATAAAAAATTGTAAAAACTTTGAGTTGTAAAGTGCAAGAGTCTAATCTCCCTTGTGGTATGGATGCATTTTGGTCAAAGAAACTTTTTTTTTTTCCCTTCGTTTAACTTTTTACTTCATTAGAAAAGTGATAGAAGATAATGCTGCTTCACAACCAGCACAAAAAGATTTTCTAAGTCTTGAAGGAATTACATGCTGACGATAGGAATCTATATTTTTTACATAGTAAACAAACAACACATCTTATTTTTGTTTGGATGCTAAGATAAAACATATACTCCCTCCAAAACTCTACCCAAGTGCTCAGGCTCAGCTAGTCCAAAAGGATAGTTTCAAGTATTATACTCAATCTCATTCTCAGTGCTTGGGTTGCCTCTCGCTAGTTGGTTAATCATTCTGGTGGTTTTATGATGTAATGATCAATTTTCAAATTTGTATCGCAAGTGCATTGCAAACAGTGAAGTTCGATATTAAGTACGGGTCAACCCCCAGAAAAGATGAGTTCTCTAACTGCGAGTGGAGGGAGCGTTAACAACTATACTTGTACAAAGGATAGCACAATAAGACTGCAACACCTAGGATTTGAATCCACTAAATAAATAAGTTTTCCAATCGACCAATCTCTCTCTCTCTCTCTCTGTGTCTCTCTCTCTCACACACACACACATTCATATTACTGTCAAGTTTCTAATGAATTGAAAAACAAAACATGAAGCGCACTATATCCTAACACTAGTAAGTCGCTTCTAAAAGGTATAGATCATATAAGGTGTATGATAACCTACTAACCTATAATGAGGAATAGATATGGGAAGAAAAATAAAATATAATCATGATTCATAGATTCAATGCAACAGCAATCCCGAACTGCACTCTCTAAGCATAGTTGATTATGACGTCATACATAATATGTCAAACTTATTAAATAAATTTACGAGTTATCGTTAGATGGATCTATCTTATCGTGTTCATGGCATTAAACTATAGAATGAGAGGGATGAATCGTAAACATACTCTGCTTATTTAGCTTCATTTATCCCAAGTTTTCTGCTATTTTCTATATGAAAATATCGGGAGCTTTTCTCCGATCTCCGGCTACTGCAATTACTTCTACGAAAAGCAAACATAAGGTGGTGGAACACACACAAAAATAAAATAAAATAATAATAATAATAATGAATAATAAAAAAAAAGAGGAACTTATATCTTTTGGTCCTTTGCCATTAAGCTCCCCAAGTCTGCAAACCAGTAGTAATATTTACCTCGAGAAGAAATTATTTATATAGAAAATAGATAAATATGATATAAAGTATATGATAAAATGATTCTGCCCCTGGTAGAAGTTTATTGAAACTTAAAAAATTGAGAAAAGAGTGTAACTTTTTGTGATTGAGCAATTTGAAAAGTAAGAATACATGGTTCTACTCCAAAATAATATGAAAACACAATTCACTATTATAATTCCTCAATGAAAACTACAATTTATATATATATATATATATATATATATATATATATATATATATATATATATATATATATATGAAAATGAACTGTGCATCTAGTTATTACGATGAAAATCTAACCAGAAAATTTTTTCGGACCTATTAACGATCCGATGACAATCTTGATGTGGATTACGAGAAAGATTAAATTAGGATAAGAAATGAGCTTAATTGCTATAAATGAAAACATATTAAATAGTTCTTTGGCATGATATCAACTTTCTCCTTAATGAGGTTGATGTGAAACCCACCTCATTTGAATATATTAATGGAGATTTGACAAAGAAAAGAGATATCTTATTGACATGAAGTTTTTATTCTTCCTAGCTATCTAGAGTGTGGTGAATATATGGATCCATGGAATATCCTCAAAGATAAAAATGGGTTGGATATTAATGAAGGTTGGATATTAATGAAGTTTCATTAGGTTTTCAAATCCCTAATTTAGGTTTTCAAATCCCTAATCTATCTGTAACGCTCTCATTTTTCAGCTGCTTTCCAAAACGGAGGATACTACTTAATACTTGCACTGGACAACCCAACAATCACAGGATCTTAGTATAACCGTAACTACTGCCACAATTAGATGAATAAATAACACATCTGAAACTGAAAAGATTTTATTTATACAAAAAGTTAGATATATAAGATAACACATTGCTTTGAATATAAAAAAAAAGGGGAAAAGCAATGTCCGGGTAAAAAGAAATATAAACAAATATATACAAAGGGTTTGTAGAAGGTTCTTCACTTGCCTACTATCGTTCTGATCAATGAAATATGGGTCTTTAGTCGGGGCTAGTTCTCCTTCTTCGTTTCCCAAACCTGGATTCAAAACCCAGAGGATTAAACCCAGCAAGTAACACAAGAATATATATATATGCAATATCACAATATTAGAGATAAAGTATGCAATTAAATTGTGATAGTACTAAACATGTCACGTGAATAATAAAAAATAGAATAAGTAAAACTGTGCATGTCATTTGCAATAACAGGTAAATATCTTGTAAACATGTCAAGTTTAGGTCAAGTTCTTATTAACATTTGAAACCAAATGAATGATAAGATAGCATGCAGTTTTCTGTATTGTATAAGTGGCCGTGTATACTCAGGTCCCGTCCTCAATATTCATGGCACTGAACCATGACATGCCGCTAGGCACTACAATTAATTCCGTAGTATATTACAGTAACAGACATACCACTCGGGGTATCAATTATCAATTAGTGATCTAGTAATCATCCAGCCTTTAATCAATAATTTGGCCAACAAGTTCCTTATACAATACAATTCTTATCCATCAAGCAGTTTCTCCTGGTCCTCATGTCAATAATACACGATATACATGAATTAATGAGAACACGTGGCTTTTCAAGTCAAAGTATGTACATGTCCTTATTACGAGAAATAAGAATTTAGGGATCAAAATTCAAGATCATATACACACGTATCACGAAGATATTTTATGTCATGTAATTAAGATACAAGAAATTTGTTATTATGTTCCCATGAATGGTCATGCTTTCAAATAATTCATTCGAATATGTCATGTATTGGATTTAAGTGTATATATACCATGAATTACATATCATGTATCACATAAACTGTACAATTCATGCAAGAATCATATAATACACTATATCATTAACAATTATCACATGCCACATATCATGTTATCCATCATATAGTTTCTCCCATCCCCGGATTCATAATACATTATGTACATGACTTATAAACATCACAACATGATTTATTTTATTTTATTTTATATTTGTTTCTTTATTTTCTTTTCATTTCTTTAAGTGTATTTTAATTAATGTTAACATGGTTGTGTTTGCATGACTGCACATGATTTATAGCATTATAGATGTTAGTATACAATTGTATCACAATATAATTTATCAAAATTGATTTAATAATCTGATTCAGTTCTCAATGTCAATCATAGCCCAATTTGTGAATTAAGTGCATTATGTAATAGTACTACATATTTATTTATTAAGTACACTGTATTATCATTTACTAAAGCCCACCTACATTTTATTTATAAGGCCCACTGCATTTTATTTATTTATTTAGACCTACAGTATTATTATTATTCTTATTATTCTTAAAATCTACTGTAGGCCCATTGCATTAAATATTTTCTTTTCTCTCTTAGACATTGATTTATTTATTATTACTTTTTTTCCTTCTCTTTTGTAAATCCAAACATTTATTAGGCCCAAACATTTATTTATTTATTTGTTTATTTCTCTTAGTATTTATTTATAAAACTCACTGAATTATAAAATATTTCTAGCCCAAGTCCATGCGTAAACCTAAGCCTACTAGAGAATTTTTATTTATTATTATTTTTTGTTACTGGGTTGGACCGGGCTTGGTGTCTCCTTTTTTCATTTTCTTTTCTTTTCTTTACTGTTATATTCCAACCTACTAAGCCCACAAATCACTATTTTTTTTTTTTTTTTCTTTTTCTTTTTCTTTCTCCTCTGTGGGCCACCTCTTCTCTTCTTCCTCTTCTCTCTTATTTTTTTTGTATGCAGTGAAGGCCCAAGGTTTGCTTGCAAAAGTATTATTTGCATGCAAACCAAAATTTGTATGGGTACAAATAAATTTTTGTGTATGTAATTTTTTTTTCTTTTTTTAAAAAAAAATAAATATCACAATATTTATATATATCAAATTTGACCACTAATCTAATTCAGTTATCAATATCAGTTAATAGTGTAAAATATGAACCAAGTATTTTTACAAAATAATTTACGTATATAAATATAAATTAAATAAAGAAACGAATGAAAAATAATAGTGTTACTTGCCTTGCCTTGATCTCGAATCTTCAGTTCAAGTAAATTTTCTTTCTTCTTTTCTTTTTTTTCCCCTTCTTCCTTCCTTTTCCTTCTTTGCTCTCTGTTGTTTTAGGTCCTGGCCGAGGGAAAAATGATAGGAGAGAGAGATGTGGGTTTTTGTTTCTCTATCTCTAATTATTTACTTATTTTGTTTTTATCTTCTCACCTGCGTGCTCATTGGTTCCCAAAGAGGCAACCGACTCAATTGTCTAGCTAGCCCCTCTCTCTCTCTCTTTCTCTCTTCTCTAAAGCCTTGTAAAAGTTTGGTTAATTATTTTAATAATTTAATAATTTCGGTTCCATGTAACGTTCTTCAAATACTATCAATTTAATGCAGGGCGTAGTGCTCAACGAGAGGAGTACCAGAAAATTATTCGTTTGTTATTTCGATATCCGAAATAAATAAATCGAAATTTCGAAGTAATTAGAAGGATAATTTTAATATTATTAAACTAGTAGTTTTGGGAGTATTTTTCTGTCTCGTAGAGAATAATTTCTAAAAATTCTAAATATTAGAAAACTAATTATCGCGAAGATCGAATGTCATTTGGGTTACGGATTTTAAGTTATATCCACCGAAGTTTATTTCGATATCCAAAATTAACTTGAATAACCCTATTCGACACGATCAGACTCAAAAAGGAGATATAGATAGCTCAAAATTTGGGATATTACATCCTACCCACCTAACTAAAGAATTTCGCCCTCGAAATTCCAAATTAAAAGACGTGTTTGTATTCACGGGTACCTACAGATATATAAAAATAAATTCAATTAACATACTTAATTATGAAAAAAAGTATTGATATTTTATCCTGACGTCCTTTTTAAACTCCCAAGTTGAATCTCCTGGTGACTGTGTATTCCAGGAAATAAGAACTAATGGTATCACTTTATTTTTAAGGAGCTTCTCACGTCGGCTGATAATTACTACGGGCTACTTCTCATACTTTAAATCTATCTCGGACAGATCTACTACTTTGTACTCTTCACCCAAACATTTCCTCAGTTGTGATACATGAAAAAAATCATGAACAACTTTCATCTCTAGTGGTAATGATAATCTGTAGGCAAGATTTATAATCCTTTCCATGATCTCAAATGGCACGATGTACTTTGGGTTGAGCTTCCCTTTGTTATCAAATCTAATTACACCCTTTATTAGTAGCTTATCTCCTACTTCAAACTCCAGTGATTTTCTGTATTGATCTGTCCATTTTTTTGTCTGTCTTGAGCCGCCTTTATATGTTCTCTGATAACCTTCACTTGCTCTGTTGTTTGAGTAATCAACTCTGACCCCAAAATATTTCGTTCTCCAACCTCATCCCAACATAATGGAGATCTGCATTTTTGTCCATACAAAACTTCAAATAGTACCATTTTGATGCTCTCCTGATAACTATTATTTTAAGAAAATTCCACCATATACAAATAATCTTCCTAAAATTCACCAAAATCCAACACACATGACCTAAGCATATCTCAAGTACTTGGATAGTCCTTTCTGATTGACCATCAGTTTGTGGGTGATAAACTGGAAATAGATCCAAATGTGTCTCCAGACTATCCATTAATTTCTCCCAATAGTGTGATCTGAATCTCGTATTTCTATCTGATACAGTTATGGCTGGAACTCCATGCAATTTCACTATCTCTTACATAAATTTTCTGACTAATATTTCTGTTGACTGACAAACTCTAAATGGAATGAAATGAGCTGACTTGGTTAGTCGGTCCACAATTATCCAAATTGCATTATTGCTTTTGGTGCCCCTAGGTAAGCCTGTAACAAAGTCCATCGATATTTGTTCTCACTTCTACTCCAGCATTGCTAGGGTTGGAGCAATCCAGCTTTTCTTTAATACTCAGCCTTTACTTGCTGGTAAGTAAACATCTAGATATATATTTGGTGATATCTTTTTTCATGTCTGGCCACCAGAAATACCCTTTCATATCCTTATGCATCTTATTGCTTTCAGGATGAATAGAATATGTTGATTTATGAAATTCTTCTAAAATTCTATCTCTTATTTCTCTCTTAGGCACCCATAATCTTTTCTTGAACTTATTGATCTTGTCTGAGTACATCTTCATTTCTCTGAAAATTTTCATCTCCAATCTGAACTTGCTTAATCTACTCTATCAATAGTGACTGTAACTGTATTTTTATAAATTTGTTGTCCTTCCTGGTAAAATTACTTCCACTTCCATCATTTGCATTTTCATTAAAAGTTCTTTTTTCTGAGTTAATCTCTCCAATGTAGGCCTTCTACTTAGTACATCTGGCACTATATTAATCCCTCCTAGGTGATACTTAATTTTCAAATCATAATCTGCTACCAACTCCAACCATCGTCTCTGTCTCATATTCAGTTCTTTTTAAGTAAAAGTATATTTCAAATTTTTATGATCAGTGTATACTTCTACTTTCTGTCTTTGATTAGTATCATATATTGTATTTTTTCTCCTATACTTTATCTATTTTTGTATATAAATAAATGCTACTCGGGTATTTTTAGTGTGTTTTCAGATAATCCGATTCATACAAAGAGATGACATGAATCAGAGTTGGAGTAGGAAATCAAAATCTGAAAAGTTTCTAAAGTAGGCAAGACTACGAGACCATGATACTGTAGAGAGTCAAAGTGCAATACAGTCATCAAAATAAACTCAAAAGTAGAAAAAACTCAAGGGAAAAAAAATTCGTAGATTAACTACCTATTTTTACCGCTAATTAGCGGCCCAAAGTGGGCCCCACAATCCGAGTTTTCTCTCGTGGCTTCGTTTTAGTCTTGTAGTTTCACAATTGTATTAGAATTAGGTTTGGTTTTCCGAAACCTATATATTGGCCGTATACTTATATTCTAAAAAAATCCTGAAGTTTTGTACTTGTTTTTAATTTAATAAAATTAGGATTTTGCTGAAGGGGTGACGGCCACAATACCGCGCTCCAGAGGTAAGCCATTACTTTTAATTATTTATTTGCTTTTTAGATAGAGTTAATTGCTTTCTAGCTAAGGTTTTATTGCTTTCTAGATTAGATTTAATTGCGTTCATGAATAAAAATAGGATTTTGCTTACTAGAATTATGGATAGCTAATTTTCTTTAGCCCTAGGATGTAGATGAAGTTAGTTGAATAGATCTAATATGGATTTATCTCATCTTCTTTCTATAAAGAAATAAGTTATGATTTTTCTATAAATAAATAAAAGATAGAGTTTACAAGTCATAATTCTTTGATAGATTATGTTTAATTAATATTTTGATAATCTATGTTTAGATGAAGTTTGGAATTCTTATTCTTTGTTTATTTTTAGAATTATCAATAAAGATTTTCTTATAAATAAATTGAATTGGATAAACTTGTAAATCTAATTTTTTTGATAGGTTATACTTAAGTTCGGTCTTTTGATAGCTTATGCTTAGATTATAATTTGAAGTTTATTTCTTTTGTTTTGTTTATGAGATTTTCTGCTTGATATGATTTGTTTTTAACAAAAGTGTTATCTTTGATTGTCTATACTTGCACATCACTTTATAGGTCAAATTTAGGGGCTCTTGATTAAAATCAAATTAAAAAAAATCACCTTTTAATATGTTACTTAACTGTGCATAATTAGAAAGATAGGAAGAAAGAGATAATTTATTGTTAAGCTATTATTCTAATGGATTCGAAATCCTAGGCTAATCTATAGAATTTAAAACCCATCCTTCTAATTTAGAATTCTTTGTTAATCCACTATAACTAAAAAAATAGTAAGAATCGCAAAACACCTGAGACATCTGTGGAACGATCTGTATAGCGCTACAACCGATACTGTGCGTTTGCAGTTAAATTATCACATCAAGTTTTTGGTGCCGTTGCCGGGAATCGACGGTATTTTTCTTGCTTTTTTAAAAGTTTTACAGGTTAACAGTGTGTGTTGAGTGTGCAGAGAATATAAATTGCAGAAACAGGAAGATAAAAAGGATTAGAAGAGCCTCTGGAGTAAGCAACAGAAATCAGAGAGCTAAACTCTCTGGTTTAGTTGCTATTTAGCGGCCAAAACCGCCAATTGGCGGCAGGTAAAGGTGATTCTGAATCCAAATTTCCTCCTGTTCTGTGATTTGGTTCCCTGATTCTGTAAAAAATTCAAAAAAATAATCAATCTTTTTTATTTCTTTTCCATCTCTCTCCCTCTTCACCTTTTTCAAAAAACAAAAATTAAAAAAAATGTTTCAAAATCAAACTGGTTGCTATCATTGTCGTGATCCATATTATAATTATTATCAGTGTCCATAGATAAGAAGTTCGCTATGACTAGGTCATAATCAAATTCACAACACATATAATGAACCTACGAGCGCTTCTTATACACAAAATTACAATTATGAATGGATGAATAATTCTAATTTTGTATATAATCAAGAGCCGTATCAAGAGAATCCTCCATCTGATCCTTTCTTTATGAGCTATTCATTTTTATGATCTACATTCAATCATGAACAAGATATTCAATTGAACATATTAGATAAAAGATTAAAAAGATTAGAAGGTATGCATGTCATGAGAATTTACCTACAACCACTTCATATCTGTCATCAAATATGTACACAGATCTATCATATCCACCATCAAATTTTACTCATGATCTCGAGATGCAATCATTTGAAGAAAATAAAGAAAATTACAATTATGAGTTATGAGTCTGTGGAACGAAGACGTAGAATTGAGGAAGGTATAGAAGGTTTGCTAAAATCATCCTATCAAAATTCATTCTCTAAAACTGCAACTTGTATGGAAGATCTTATCAAAGAGATTTCTCAAACTAAACTTTTTGGAAATCAACCACCTAATAGTTTGAACATATCTGACTCTAATGAGCAACCACTTCAGTCATCTTTTGAAGTAGATATGATTCAAAATGAATTAAATAATTTTGTATATGATGAGTCTATAATTCAACATTATGATCAACCTATTTTAGACCATTGTGAAAATAATTATGAAGAAATTGGTGATTTGCATGGTGATTTGTCTCATGATGAGTTTACTAGTGACATATTATCATTTGATTCTTTTGATAAAAATTGTAAAGAAATTTGTGAAGAAGAATTTTTATCCCTTCATAATAACTTGACTAATGATAAGTTTACTAGTATAGTATTTTCTTTTGAGAATTTTGATGACAGAATGAAGAAAATTTGCATGACAAACCTATAATACTTGAAGATTGGAAGGAATTATAAAAGGAAGAAATTATGGTACCTAATGATTTAGAAGGACGATCCAAAATCAAGCTCATGATTCCGCAACATCAAAGTGAGTATGTTATTTCATAAGTTGATAAAACCAAAATACTTACTGCTATGAAAGATGCTCGTGGGTCAAATATTGACGATAAAAGTACGATTTCCAACTTCAAAATTTTATTATTGAATAAAAAAAAGAAAAGAGTATGAACCGAGTAATCGGGTACGTTGCGCCTAAGTAAGCGTGAATATTCAAATGAAAGGTGAAATAATCTTAAAAAAAAGAAAAAAAGAAAAAAAAAAAGAAAAAATGTTATGAGAGAGGAGAAGAATCATGAGTTAGAGTTAGAATCCAAAACCAAAGTAGACTATCACACGTGCACGTAGATGTATAGGAGCCAATGGATTATCTGTTAGTGGGTATTGAAAGATAACATTTAAATTTTTGATTAAAATGATAAATGTATTTGATATGACGCTCGATTTGAAAATTGATAATTTAAATGCATTCTTAAGTTTGTATATTAGTGAGATTAATTGATGAAAATATCATAAATTTTTTGTTTCTTTCTTTTGTATAAAATTTTTATTTTTCTTGATTTTCGGTTATCCTTATTTTTCTTTTCTTTATTTCTTAATCTATTTTCTTCATGAATTTTGTGAGTATATTCACTGCAAACCCTCACAAGACACAACTCGTTCATTAGGATAACCTAGGGATTTAAAGGCTTGTTGCACGTGCTAAGTGCAATCGCGATTCCTGCGAAAGTGAGTTAGGATTTTTCTTTTTCTTTTCAGGATTAGATTTTGCTCGAGGACTAGCAAAAGATAGGTGTGGGGGTGTGATGAGTATCATATATTGTATTTTTCCTCCTATACTTTATTTATTTTTATATATAAATAAATACTCCTCGGGTATTTTTAGTGTGTTTTTCAGATAATCCGATTCATACAAGGAGATGGTATGAAATCAGAGTTGGAGTAGGAAATCAAAATCCGAAAGTTTCTAAAGTGGGCAAGACTACGAGACCACGATACTACAGAGAGTCAAAGTGCAATCAGTCATCAAAATAAACTCAAAAGGAGAAAATACTCGAGGGAAAAAAATTCGTAAATTAACTACCTATTTTTACCACTAATTAGCGGTAATTACCGCTAATTAGCTGCCCAAAGTGGGCCCCACAATCCGATTTTTCTCCCATGGCTTCGTTTTAATCTTATAGTTTCACAATTGTATTAGAATTGGATTTCGTTTTTCGAAGCCTATATATTGGCCGTATCCTTGTATTCTAAAAAAAATCCTGAAGTTTTGTACTTGTTTTTAATTTAATAAAATTAGGGTTTTGCTGAAGGGGTGACGGTCATAATACCGTGCTCTAGAGGTAAGCCATTGCTTTTAATTATTTATTTGCTTTTTAGATAGAGTTAATTGCTTTCTAATTTAGGTTTTATTGCTTTCTAGATTAGATTTAATTGCGTTCATGAATAAAAATAGGATTTTGCTTACTAGAATTATGGATAGCTAATAGGATGTTAGTTTAATAGATCTAATATGGATTTATCTCATTTTCTTTCTAAAAAGAAATAAAGTTATGATTTTTCTATAAATAAATAAAAGATAGAGTTTAGAAACATAATTCTTTGATAGATTATGCTTAATTAATATTTTGATAATCTATACTTAGATGAAGTTTGGAATTCTTATTCTTTATTTATTTTTAGAATTATCAATAAAGTTTTTCTTATAAATAAATTGAATTGGATAAACTTGAAAATCTAATTTCTTTGATAGGTTATATTTAAGTTCGGTCTTTTGATAGCTTATATTTAGATTAGGGTTTGAAGTTTATTTCTTTTGTTTTGTTTTGTTTATGAGATTTTCTACTTGATATGATGTGTTTTTAAGAAAGGTGTTATTTTTTATGGTCTATAATTGCACATCACTTGATAGGTCATACTTAGGGGCTCTTAATTAAAATCAAATTAAAAAGATCACATTTTTAATATGTTACTTAACCGTGCATAATTAGAAAGATAGGAAGAAAGAGATATTTATTGTTAGGCTATTATTCTAATAGATTCGAAATCCTAAGCTAATATCTAGAATTTAAAACTCATCCTTCCAACTTAAAATTCTTTATTAATCCACTATAACTAAAGAAATAGTAAGAATTGCAAAACACCTGAGATCTCTGTTGGATGACCTGTATAGCGCTACAACCTATACTGTGCGCTTGCAGTTAAATTATCACATTAGTCTTAATAAATAATGCCTCCAAATCTTCAAAGCATGAATCACCGTTGCTAGCTCCAAGTTATGAGTCGGATAGTTCCTCTCATGGGGTCTCAATAGTCTTGATACAAACTCAATCACTCATCCATTTTGTGTTAACACACATCTCAATCCCTGTTTTGAAGCATCGCTATAGATTTTTATTCCCCCAAAATTGTCTGGAATCGCTAACACTGGTGCTGTTGTCAGTCTCCGTTTTAATTCTTCAAATATCTTATTACATTCCTCAGTCCAGACATATTCCACTCCTTTCCTAATTAATTTAATTAGGAGGGATGCAATTTTTACAAAGTCCTGTACAAACTGCCTATAATATCTAGCCAACCCCAAAAAACTCTGAATCTCTGGCACTAATTTCAGTACAGGCCAATCCATTATAGCTTCTATCTTTTAGGATCAGCTGATACACCTTCTGAAACTATACATCCCAAGCAAGCAACCTTATCTAACCAAAACTTATATTTACTCAGTTTTCCATATAACTTCTGCTCTTTTAGAGTCTACAAAACTATTTTTAAATACTCAGCATGCTCTTCTTTATTCTTGGAATATATTAATATATCATCAATAAACACTACCACCAATTTATCTAGATACTGAGCAAAAATATGGTTCATCAAATTCATAAACACTGCTGGAGCATTAGTCACTCCAAACGATATCACCAAATATTCATAATGACCATGTCTAGTTCTAAATGCAGTTTTTGGAATATCTTTTGTTCGGACCCTTACCTTATGGAATTCAGAATGAAAGTCTATCCTCGAAAATATATTTGCTCCTTCCAATTGATCAAATAGATCAATTATTCTTGGTAATGGATATTTATTTTTAATTGTTACTGCATTTAAACCTTTATAGTCACACACACAGTCTTTGACTCCCATCCTTCTTTCATGCTAATAACAATGGAGCTCCCCAAGGTGAAACACTGGGCCTCACAAAATCCAACCTCAGTAGCTCATCTACTTGTCTCTTAACTTCTTCTAGTTCTGCAACTCCCATTCGATAATGTGACCTACAAACTGGTTTAGTTTCAGAGATAATATCAATAGTAAATTCTACTGTCTTTACTGGTAGTAGTCCAAGTATCTCTTCAAGAAATATATCTAAGAATTTTGATATTATTGGAATCATTTCTTCTCTTACTTTCATAGGCTCCAAAACTCCTCCTTTTGGGGATATTTTAGACTTAGCTGGTTCTAGAGATTGACTTTCACCAACAAATTTAAACTCTGAACAACCAGGAATATGAAATATTACACTTCTTTTGCATTCTATCACCGCATGGAAGGTACTTAACTATTTCATGTTTAGGATGACATCATACCTATTTCCATTCACACTTAGCAAGTTGGCATTGTCGGCGAAAAATTCTGGAAAACAAAGCAGATCTGCGAATTTAGAGTTGGAAATCCTCTACTCAGCAGATCCACGAACCTAAAGATTGAGGTTCATGACCCAGTGACGACAGACCAGATTCGCGAATCTAAAATTGAGATCAATACTACTCATAACTTCCAGGTAGGAGTTTAATACAAAGTCACCCGGCCTGAACAAAAAAGTTGCCACCTTAGATCGTGGAGCTAATTGCTGTCGGCGGAAAATTTTGGTATACAAAGCAGATCTGCGAATTTAGAGTTGGATATCCGCAACTCAGCGGATCCGCGAACCTAAGGATTGAGGTTCGCGACCCAGTGACGACAGAATAGGTTCGCAAATCTAAAACTGAGATTCGCAATACTACCCATACCTTTCAGGTAGGGGTTTAATACAAAATCACTCGACCCGAATAAGAGAGTTGCCATCTCAGATCGTGGAGCTAACTGCCAAACGAATGCAGCGGCACTACTTCGATCGTGTGAGCAACCATCTAACGAATATGACGGCACTTCTCGAGTAGTGGGAACTAACGAACAAGCAAATAAGGCGGGACGTTACCCTAGAATCCTTATAAAAGGCGGGGGAGCGAAAGAGAACAGAGCAAGAGAAGGAGACGAAGAGACAGAGGGATCAATCATCTTCTTCTTGAATTACCCCCTTGTGACCAAGAGTCTAGAGCCTTTCTTTTCTCAGCCAACTGAGAGAGATTGTGCGGAGTGTCAACGGAGAGCAAGATCGTCCTCCACAGCTACCTTAGTACCCAGTTTTAAACAAAAAGGAAATCCATTTTCCTCACTTTCTGTAAACGGGAAGCCGTTGAATTGTAATCTTTTATTGAAAAAAAACTTCAATAGAGTTTCATTTGCAATTTTTATGGCGAATAGAAGATTGGCGATTCCGCTGGGGACTGCCATTACCTCTAGTGATCTGGTGGTAGCTCAATTCGACAACATTCTAGTTGGCAGTATGGTCAATTCATTCACCATTCAGGTTGACCAAAAAAGGTATGAAGAATTTCTTTCTTCAGGCTCTAAGAGCCATACTTCCCTACGGGGATGCCGTAAAGTCTCAAAGGGGTCAATCTCCAAAGAGGCTCCAACGGCAATAGTTCAGATGGAGAAGTCATTGGACCACACTGGTCTGAAACCTTCTTTTTCACCAACATTGGGCTCTAAACTAGTTTCAATTGAAACTCCTGATCTAGCAAACAAAGGAGACCAACGTCCCCACTTCAATAAGGGGAAGCGATCACTGCCTACTCCGCACGGCTATGACGCGGAGAAGGTGGTTCCTCTCACTCGTACAATGAGAAGGAACCTAAAAAGAAATAAAGCTCGTGCCTTCCGCAGGACCACGCAGCAAAAGGAAACCGCCAACTCATCACTGCAAAGACCTACCATACAAGTATGGAGGCCGAAAGGCAAGGTTGATCGAGACGCTGAGAAATTTACTCGCGTTTCCGACAGGAAGCGGAGTAAGTCCACCAAAATTATCTATGATTACGAACGCGGAGCATACATCCGCGTCCCTCGTGTTCCAGAGAGGAAGTATGATCACGTGATTGAAGAAGCTCGCAGAACCTGCGAACCTCAAATTCGTAGAAGACGCACGCCTATCTTTAAGAATAAGACTGTGCCGCTCCCGAAGCTATCCGTCACAAAGAATTCCAATGCAAGAGATCTTAGGGAACTTCTAAATAGAAAAAAGGAAGAATCCCATGCATCTCACTGACACTGTGAACGATTTATCAATGCAGTACTGTCTCACTGTCATTGTTCAGCCCATACTAGATCCTCGGTGTTCCATCGATTGTCGCCTCCATCAACATCTTCATCGGCAAAGAGGAGGCGACGAAACGGGCTTGAGTTTTCTGAACCCGAGTACCCCGAAGTATCATCCAATATGATAAGTATCGGGGAAAAGAAAAAGAAAAAGAAGGCTAAGAAAGTCTCCGAAGGAGATGTTTCTGATCCAGAGCTCTCTTCAGGTTCAATGGATCTACTCAATGAAGAGCGGAAATTTTTTTAAAACACTCGACTCAAAAGTGGGATGGTAGCCCCCATGAATTATAAGCAAATGGCGGGAATCTCTTCTGATGAAGAAGACATGATCAAATCTGTTATGACCGAGTCACAAACGTCCACCTCACTCCTAGAGGACTTCGCCTCTACGTATATGACTCAAAACAACATCTCAGAGGAGTTCATGCGGAGAATAGATGAACAAGATAAGCATATTCAGCAACAGCAGAATGCGATCAGCGAGCTTAAAAATATGCTACATGTTCTGATGGAATTGGAGAAGACTAGATTGAAGGATACCTCTTCGCACTCAAAGGCTGACAAGGGAAAGAAGACAGAAGAAGAAGGTCTTTACAATAATGAAAAAGAATCAGAACATCATGAGGATGACAGCAACCGTTCCGTGCATCAGGAAGGGAACGGGTAGAAGGACAATCCTTTAACCCTTCGTCCCAGAAGAAAAAATACCAGATTATTACCAGAAAATCGGCAGGGGGTTAGGATATGTCACCACTCTCGAGGATTCTTCAAGTAGAGGAACCGAAGAAAGACAGTGCGATCATTCGTCAAAATCGTCCTGCTGGGACTCAGATATCAGTATATGCATGATTTTCTATGAAGTATCCGCGAACATGGCTTTTGCGATCCAAGAAGGTGAAGATTTAGAGAAAGCCTCGCCAATAAAAGTTGACCCCTGGGCCAAGCACCTTAATGAGAAGTGGGAAGTCCAGTTCGAACAACGCGAGCCTCCTACCAAGGATAAAGTGATTCAAATAAATATGGGAGATGAAAGAAATCCTAAATCCATATTCATAAGTGAGAACTTATCCTTAGAGGAAAGAGAGGATTTAATATCCCTCATTCGCGAATATATCGATATTTTCGTCTGGAGTTATGAGGAAATGCCAGGATTAGACCCAGGTGTAGCGGTTCACAAATTGAATATCCAGCCAGATGCTAAGCCAGTAAAACAACAGCAACGAAGATTCCGCCCAGAGATCATGGAAACTATTGAAGTTGAAATCAAGAAGTTGATTGAGTCAGGTTTTATTCGCGAGGAACAGCACCCTGATTGGGCCACGAATATAGTTTCTGTAACTAAGAAAAATGGAAAGATCCGAATATGCATAGATTTTAGTGATCTGAACGAGGCCTGTCCTAAGGACGAACTCCCGCTGCCCATCACAGATGTTATGATAGATAACACTTGCGGGCATGAGCGTATGACATTCATGGATGGATTCTCACGGTCTAATCAAATAAAGATGTACCCTGATGATGAGAAGTATACATCCTTCAGAACACCGCTCGGGGTGTATTACTACACAGTCATGCCTTTTGGCTTGAAGAATGCAGGTGCTACATATTAAAGTGCCATGAACGTAATATTCCAAGAGCATCTCCGGAAAACAATGGAATGTTACGTAGACGACTTAGCAATTAAAAGCAGAAACAAGGACGACCACTTGAAGGATTTGAAGACGGTGTTTGATCTTATGAGGAAATACCAGCTCAAGATGAATACAACCAAGTCTTTCTTGGGGGTTTCCAGTGAAAAGTTCCTCGGCTTCGTTGTAACATCGAAAGGAATCTACCTTGATTCAGATAAGGTCAAGGCTATCCAAGACATGCCACCTCCCCGTAACCTCAAAGAGTTGAGGGGATTGCAAGGTAGGCTGGCGTACATTCGCAGGTTCATATCAAATTTATCTAGTAAATGTCAACCTTTCACCAGATTAATGAGGAAAGGAGTGTCATTTGTTTGGGATGACGCGTGCCAAAAAGCTTTTGAAGAAATCAAACAATATCTCATGAAGCCACCAGTGCCTGTATCCCCAATCTCGGGAATACCTTTCTTGCTATATGTAAGGGCGATGGACCATTCTTTGGGAGCATTGTTAGCACAGAAGAATGAGTCAGGTCACGAACAAGCTATTTATTACCTCAGCAAAATGATGATCAGGGCAGAACACTGGTATAATCTTGTGGAAAAGCAATGTCTAGCTTTAGTGTTCGCAATACAGAAAATGCGGCACTACTTAGTTGGACAAATTATCCACGTTGTATTAAGAGTTAACCCCCTGAGAATACTAATGACTAAACCTGGATCATTAAATTCAAGACTATCCAATTGGGCTATGTTGCTATCACAGTATGATATGCGCTGTGTCCCGCAGAAGTCTGTTAAAGGGCAGGCCATGGCCGACTTCCTAGCCGAACATCCAATCCCGGCATCCTCGAAGTTATACGAACAAATTCCCAGGGAGTTAGAAGAATGAAACCCGATTCTAGAAAAAGATGACTCGCGAAAGCCTCCCGAGGCAAATATAGTCTCGAAAGGTGTATGACAACTTTTCTTCGATAGTGCCTCTCGAATGGGATTCGAAGGAAAGATGACAGCGGGGGTAGGTGCTATTTTCATCTCCCCTCACAACCACATCATTTCTCGAGCTTACTCATTAACAAGCTCGTGCTCCAAAAATGTCACAGAGTATAATGCCCTCCTAATCGGGTTAAAAATAGCCAAGCAACTAGGGGTCAAATATTTCCATATGCAGACTCTCAACTAGTTGTAAATCAAGTAAAAGGAGAGTACGAGGTCAAACATGAAGACCTCTTGCCATATTATCGTGCAGTGATCAGGATCGCCGATGGTTTTGAAGGTTTCTATATTAGCCATGTAAAGCGTCACCGAAATAGTTATGTAGATTCACTAGCTTCCCTAGCTGCCATGTTAGCTTTGCCCAAGCATGCTAGAAAGCAAATTACAGTAGGGAACAAAGAATTATTTTGTCCAAAAGACGAACTCAAAGATGAAATGCAGAAACCACAGGAAGACGAAGCTGAGGTGTTCGAATCAAGCCTAGAACCAAGGGATTGACATTTTTCTTATATAGACTATGTCCTTTACAGTATATTACCTGAAGGTCAAAAAAAAGCCAGGGCAATTCAGAGAAGGGCTGTCCGATTCTACTATAACGCGGAGCTCCAGACGTTGTACAGAAAATCTTATGACGAAATTTTACTCCGCATCTCTCCAACCGCGAAGCTCAAAAAGTACTCGAAGAAGCTCATACTGGTATCTGCGGAGCGCACCAGCCAGAACCAAAACTCTGGGATAGAATCCGAAGGATGGGTTATTACTGGCCTAAGATAATCACAGAAGCAGTTAATTACGCCAAGAAATGTAGGGCCTGCCAACTACATGTGGATTTTATACATCAAACTCCGAAGTATCTCCACCCAACGGCTACATCGTTGCTATTTGAGCAATGGGGTATGGACATTGTATGGCCAATTTCTCCGCCATCAAAAAGGGGACACCGGTTCATTTTAGCTATAACGGATTACTTTTTAAAATGGACTGAGGCCATTTTCCTAACCGAAGTAAAGTCATCAGATGTTATCAAATTCATCAAGCACCATGTGCTTTATCGCTTCGGGGTGCCAGAAGAATAATTCATGACAACGGGCCCCAGTTTGTGAGCCAAGTGTATTCCAGATTCTGCAACAAGTACAGGATCGAAAATATAGCTTCATCACCGTATTACCCTGTAGCCAATGGTCTAACAGAAACTTTTAATAAGACCATTGTAAAACTTCTCAAAAAGTTCGTAACGTCCAATCAAAGGGACTGGGATGAGAAGCTCGGAGAATGTCTGTGGGCAAATCACACCACAGTCCGAACTCCCACCAATGCCATGCCCTTCTCCTTGATATACGGATTAGAAGCGGTCTTGCCTTTGGAAATCCAAATTCTATGTTGCGAGTCACATTAACAAGTAGGATGATGGAAGAAGAAAGGTACCAGCAAAGGCTTCAAGAATTAGAAGCCTTGGATGATAAGCACTTGAAATCTCAACAGAGTATTGAACTATACCAGGCGTGGATCTCCAGAACCTTTAACAAAAAGGCTAAACGAAGAACATTCAAGAAGGGTGATCTGGTCCTGTCAGTCA
Source organism: Dracaena cambodiana (assembly GCA_036321105.1). Taxonomy (NCBI): domain Eukaryota; kingdom Viridiplantae; phylum Streptophyta; class Magnoliopsida; order Asparagales; family Asparagaceae; genus Dracaena; species Dracaena cambodiana. The sequence continues at coordinate 28,883,306 of JAYEPQ010000017.1, forward strand.
GAAGACCGATCATAACTAACAAAAAGCCTAGGGAAAAGTTCCAGCCGAAGTGGGAGGGACCTTTTGTCATTGATAATGTCTATTCCAACGGCGCATATCAGTTGGCGAAACCGAATGGTGATAAGATTATGATGCCGATTAACGGCAAATTTCTGAAGAAGTATTATTTTTAGTAAAATTGCGAAACACCAGTCGCAATGCGATCTGGGTAGTTCTATGCAAATTATGAACAAAAAGCTTCTCTGTAATCAGAAGTTCATTAATAAAGATTCTTGATTCCGGACTAAAAATCTTTAGGTCGCGAATCACAAATTATCCTTTTTCCAAACTCACGAAGTTAAAAAAATACCTCTGGCGAATCATATTTCCAAACTAGCCAAGTTTAAAAATATCTCTGGCGAATCACATTTTTCCTTCTTTCTAAACTTGCCAAGTAAAAAATACCTCTGGCGAATTACATTTCCAAACTAGCCAAGTTTAAAAATATCTCTGGCGAATCACATTTTTCCTTCTTCCAAACTCGCCAAGTTAAAAATGCCTCTAGCGGATCACATTTTTCCTTCTTCCAAACTCGCCAAGTTAAAAATACCTCTGGCGAATCACATTTCCAAACTAGCCAAGTTTAAAAATATCTCTGGCGAATCACATTTTTCCTTCTTTCTAAACTCACCAAGTTAAAAAATACCTCTGGCGAATCACATTTTTCCTTCTTCCAAACTCCCCAAGTTAAAAATACCTCTGGCGAATCACATTTCCAAACTAGCCAAGTTTAAAAATACCTCTGGCGAATCACATTTTTCCTTCTTTCTAAATTGCCAAGTTAAAAATACCTCTGGCGAATTAAATTTGTCAACAAGAAGTTCTTTCATTCGTGGTAATTTTGGGTACTTGGAAAATTTTGATCGATTTTAAGATTATCAAGTTAACAGTTACTTCTGGTAATCAACATCAGAATCATCCATCAGATACTCTTAGTTATGTAAAAAGAAAGAGATTTTTTATTCATTATCAGATCAAAATTACAGAGAATTCTCTAATATTACACAGTCAACAAGAGTGAATATAAATCACTGAAGAAAAAAAAAGGGAAAAAGTTTGCTTCTGTAGCCTTCTCTCCCAAGGATGGCTTAAAGGCAGTAGTCTGCTCTTACAGACTCTTCTGGAATGACAAACTTGCTTCTGTAGCCATCTCTTTAGTATGGCTCGGACCAAAAAGTTTGTCCCTGCAAAATCTTCTTCTGGAATGACAAATTTGCTTCTGTAGCCTTCTCTTTCAACATGGCTCGGATCAAAAAGTTTGCTCATGAAACTCCCACTTCCAATTTGCTCTTATAGCTTCCTCTTAAAGGACAGTTTAAGAGTATAATCTTGTTTCTTCTTTCCGACCACAATCAGGGACCTCCTGGTTGGTTCCCCTAGTGATGATGCCAGTGACTTGATTAGTTCAAAGCTGGCATACCAAGTGCACACCCCAGACGTACAATATGAGGGGTTGCACAAGTTCAAGATCCTCGTCATTAGTACTCCAACCTTGTGGAGTACTAGGAAAGAAGAAAAACAATGCCACAGACTCGAAATTTTTTCTCTCTTGAAAAATTCATGAGACCTTCCAAGACCCTCGAGGTATTGGAAGCAATTACGAGTCCATCGGGTCTGGGTCATTATTAAGGAGAATGACTACGGTTATTTTCTGTAGCCAAGTTAAATCCCTGTTAAAAAAGGGGAAGAAAAAGAAGGAAGAGGAGGATATGAATCAGAAGAAGAGGTTTACCTTAATTAAGGAAAATGACTACGGTCAGAAAAACCTTTTCAGTGGAACACCCCACTGGATTGATGCAGTCTGGAGGTCTTGCAACATGCCAATTTCTATCCATTACTTCAGATGAAGAAGAAAAAAAATGGTTGCACTAATAGATCGGCTACAAAAGAAAGGAAGGGAAGAAAGTCGAGAAGAAATTTTCTCACGACTGAATGATCTTCCATTGAACAGATCATGTGCCTTATATAGACAGTCTGGTGACCGTGATCTTCAGTTTAGAAAAGATAAAACCAAAATCTTCAGTCAAGATTTTCAGTTCAGATCTCAACAGAATTTATTATTGTTGCATAAGATGTTTGGATATCGCAGCCCGGAGATCTCGTCATTAATGAATACATATAACGCTTGGGATTCCACGCCTGACGACTTCATCCATGGCTCGCAGATCTCTACAAATTCTGAAAGAGTCTACGGTTTATTCCACAAACTTCCAGATCAAACATTGCGAACCAAAATTTCAGAATCAGGGTCGCGAATTAAGTATGGATTGTATTAGTCCGCGGACCTCTAGATGCAAAGTCTCAGACTTCATGTGACTTATGAAAGTCACGTGACAGATACACAGATACCAGAGTTTTATGGTGGTTCGCAAACTTCCGACAAAAGATGGCAAATTCGTTACAAATCTTTGAAGAACAACTGCAAAGCCATGCCTTAGAAGGCCAAAATCAGGTTATCTATAAACGACAGGGGAACTATTACAAAAAAGAGAGCAGAGAATTAAAACATATATATACAAGTTTTTACAGTTCAATGATTCAAGAGGGTTTTTATTTTCTCCTCCGCATCATCAATGTCTTGTTGGAGGGTCTCATAAGCTGGGACAGTAGCTTGGCGATGCAATTTCTCGTCACTAGCAACAACATTCTGCACTACAACAGTCTCCAACATATCCAATTCAGCTTGTATCGCTTGGAATCTCTGGTTGTATTATCCCGCTAGCGCGATAAGTTGGCGAGATTCCTCATTGACTCATCACGCTTCTTGGTGATTTTGGCCAAGAAAGCTTGAGCTTTGGCGATAGTCTCTTGAGTCCTAACAATAGCCTGGTCATGGTCTTTGACAATTGAAGTAACGACCTCCACTTGAAGAACTAGAGACTCGCGGTCTGATTGACCCTTTTCTAAGGAGGCTTTGCAAGCATTTGCCTTCTCCTGAGTCTCCTTCTGCAACCTAAGCTGTTCCTCTTTCAACTTCTGGAAAATGATTTCCACTGTCTCAGATTTATCAGCACTTCTGGCTTTCGATAGGAATTCACCATGCTTTTGAAGCTGAGTTATCATAAGCCAAAAGGGAGCAGCTTTATCCTCTCCACCAATGCTGACAATACCAGTTAAATAAATGTTGAGAACATTGGCAAGTGAAGCAAAAGAAGTCCCCTTCAGTATTTTATCAATACAACGATCAAGAAAATGAAGGAAGATCTCCACTGTATCCTTCAATAAATCAATCTCAAGCATGTCAATCTCCGCATGAGAGGAAGTAACACTGGTTGAGGCAGAGACGGATTGACCATACTCTGTTGTATAGGGGCAACCAGGCTAGTATCAGGAGGAATGGGACTTCTGGAGACTTCAGTAGAGCTAACAACTGCAGCATCTTGAACCAAAATATTGGTCGGAGCAGCTGCGGCAAAACCGTGGACATAGTAGTCTCGGGGATCATTGCTTCCTTGGTATCAACAACAGAAGTGGTAACTGCAGTCGCCCCATCAGTGTCAGCTCCCGCGATGGTGTCATCTGGCGAAGTTACCTTCGCGCCCATGCACTCTAAATCAGGAGTCGAAACTGGAGCTAGCAAAAAGAGAAAGTTAATAGCTAAATGTTACAATATCATTTGATAATAACATAATTGCTAAAGGAAGAAGATGCAGACCCAAAGGTTGGACACTGGATTTTCCAAGTCCGTACACCTCAGGACCAAATACTTCAAGCCCGTATACTTCAGTCTGAACCTCTTCACTCAAATAGACATACTTACCATGGTCAGAGGGAGGGGTTGAAGATAAAAAATTATCACTGTCGACATTATAGTCATCTCCCCAATCATCCTGACTTCCTGAATGAGTTGCTGCTTTTAGGAGATCTGATGCGCGAGTTTCCCCAATGATTTGTACTTCGTCATCTGCAATAGCAGGAGCTGAAGGGTCCTCTTGTATGGTCGGAGAAACATCGACTTCAACAGTGGCCTGACAAGTAAGGGGTAGAACCCTCTTGAGTAACGGGAGTAGGATCACTGCAGAGAACAGGTCCTTGACTCCGACGCCTCTTAAAGGAGCGGAGAGTTAAAGATGAGTCATCCTCATCCTCCTCGGGCTCCTCAGCGAGGGACACAGAAACTAGAGTGGGTGTTGCAGTGCTAGTTCCAGATGGGGTGCTCTGCGAATCAATCCCCTGCGGAATGGTAGGCAAGTCACTAAGGCGCCTTAGTCTCTTCCGCTTATGTGAAGATTTCTTGGGAGGAGACTGCAGTTGAGGAGAAGTCTTTTTCGATGTCGGGAGAGGAGAAGCATCAAGAGAGGCGGTTTGAGCTGATGCATTATTGACCTCTTCCCTCTGTTGAGTTACCGGTTCTGATTCATTGGATGCGCTATCACCCCTGAAATCTTCCATCCCTGCCACTTTCGCACTGCCAGCCTTCTTTTTCTAGGCATGCCAGGCTCTGATCTCCCGCAGACTGAAATGATTTATGCTGAAATTCTGAGAAGCAGAACTAGCATCCATGAACCATTTACAGAAACAGAAGCTCATACTCGAATTTGGGATCTTGAGCAGAAGATCAAATCTAGCCTGAGTTCCACCTGCGACGAAGTGAAACCAAGCTCGAGCTTCTTCAAGAGCATTCCCAACAAAATTTATCTCTCTATTGGGATTACCAACATAAAGCTGATCATACCCGAACTGTCGAGCAAAACGACTCGGGTAGTAAGACTCTATGTAGCAATGGTTCCCCAAACGAAGAACCAGATATCCTGGGTGGATGTTTATCAACCACCAGAAGCACCCCGAGGACAGAGTAGTAAATTTATCGGCACCGGCAGTATCTGCGAATTCCACCCCGTACCCAGCATTTGGAAAGTACGGAAAACATCTGAATAATTCAAAAGTCGAGAAATGATAGAGGGTCTTGCGGATCACGGCCATGTAGCCCCCTCTCCTTTGCGACCTCTCGTAGTGCTGTACTTTGGGAGCACTTAAGTCAATCTACGAGTCGGCATGACTCATCAAAGTGGGACAATGTAGAACCAACCAAGCCATCAAATAAGTATAAGGGAGATCTACCTGCGGATTAGGAGTCTTAATGACCGGATCCCCTTTCTTCCTTTGCTCTTTCTTCACGTTACAAAATTTATCAGATAATCTCCTCAGTCCGCTTTGGACATTGCACACCATCATGGGCAACAGACTAAGTCGTTTACCTAATGCTAGTAGGATGGCTGGGTATACAGCCCTAACGGGTATGTTTTCCTGCGAAGGAATAACACACTTTTTCAACTATACCATCAAATAACCTGCCAAGAAGGCAGAATCCGATAAGGGTTGAAGGGCCTGATAATGAAAGCTCTCAAACGACGTCCCAGCTTTGAAAACGTTCTCATCAGATTCGACGACATAAGCATCTGACTTGAAACTTGCGATTCTTCTCTCAACCTTCTTTTCAGAAACAGGAGGAAGACGAGTAAAATTAGGATTACCCTTAGAAAAATTGGGCAGAAGATATTGCAGCCACTTCTTTGGCTTCAAACTGTGGGTGCCAGATGTGTGGGTGCAAATATGGTAGTGATAGAGTAATTTCCAGTAAGTATCATAGGCCATAGGGTCCCGGGCCTTTAGCAGATGGAGTTCTTCCCCAGTGGGGATGTACTCTTTATACAAGATGTCTCCAATGGGTAAGCCCGAAATTTCATACATTTCGTGAAGGGCAAAACCCAATTCATCTCGAGGGCAAAAAATTGTACAAGTATCAGGATTGTACAGTTCTAGTAGTTTAAAAAAATGAAATCTGCTAGCAGGAATACCATGCTGAACAGCCCTGATAGCACGATGTAGCCCTGCGTAATGAAGTTGATCTCTGAAAATTTTCAGGAAAAAGTCAGTCAAGACTGTCCACTCTCCTTTTGGAGAACAGTGAACCCAACCAGGGGGACAAAAATCCTGAACAGGAAACTCCCCTTGTGCATTGGTGAATCGGTGCAGGAAAGTCTGTGCGATTATGGGAACCTCGCCTCTGAGGAGGTCATGTTTAAGAAGTCCCGGAAGCAATCTACAAAAGTATTTTCCAGTACTACGAGGAAAAGCACCTTAAGCATTGAAACCCCCCAATAAGATGTCGTCTTGCGGCCTATTTATGTGTCAGTTCATTTGTCTGGGTACGGAAAGAGATTGAAAGAATAAGAACAGATAAGACCTCTCTATATTGGGGAGAAACAAGTAGCGACGTTCAACTCGACGAAGCCACTTGTAATTTCCATCTTCCAAACCGCTATCGGGCACCGAAACGTGGTCCCCAAACAAAAAGGCGGGTTTGCATAGCGGAGACCGATCATCTCCTTCGAAAGGTGCATTAGTTATCAGTTCTTGTAATATTGAGCAAGAAGGATGGAGAATTTTGTCTTCTCTCTCTTGGCTATCTGATGCTGTACAATGTGGAAAGACATAACCAAATCTGAAATCTTTCTTCCCATCATAGCCATCCAAGTATCCGAAATAATAATCCTTAGGCCAAGGATTCAAGGCATAATCGACTGCAAGAGACATTCAGATTCAAGATAAGAAAATCTCTGAGAAATGGACTACCTTTCGAAAGTTATTTTTTATTACCTCCAATCAAGGGCTCCTGCCGAACTACTATTGAACTAGAGGTTGCTTGAGAATCTTGATGACCACTAGCAAGTATCAGAGGAAGAAGCTTTTTTCGATATCTTTACAGATTGAGGAAATCCTTCACATAGAGAATCGAAAGCTAAAAGAAGTTGAAGATGAGAAGTCTAAGAAATTCTAACGAAAAACTCGGATTTCAAATTTCTTGAGATAAGAGTAGCCTCTCTCATAAAGTAGAGATTATATAGCAGATGATTTGACGGCCGAGATCTCTGGATAGACGTGATATCTGGCCCGAATCTCGTGGGTACCTTTTCATTTAATGCAGCTCAGAGAACGTCTCAATTCTTACGACGTAGAAAGCAACCGCCTTCCGGCCTTTCCGCAACCAAAAAGTAAAAGTTCGTGTCCCCAATACAGAGTCGCGATCCTTTAGAAATTTTAGTTTGCGACCCTAATACAGAGTCGCTTTCTTCTCCAAAAAAGTGAAAGTTCGCGTCCCTACTACAGAGTCGCGTTCCCTCCGAAATTTCAGTTTGCGACCCTAACACAGAGTCGTTTTCTGCTGCCAAATGAAAGTTCGCAATCATAATACAGAATCGTGTTCCTTCCAAAGCGAAAGTTTGTGACCCTAACACATAGTCGTCTCTTTGCTATCCTAACACAGAATCGTATGCAACAAATTGTGACACTAATACAGAGTCACATTCTCCTTCAAAGGCAGTAAATTGCGATACAGAGTCGCATTTTCCTTCAAATACAGTAAGATCACGGCGCTTACATAGAGTCGTGTTTCTTTCAAAATGAGAGTTCGAGATATTGAGACAGAGTCATGCTGCCCTCAATTGAAGAAAATTCTAATACAAAATTATACTCTAAGATGGAGATTCTAATACAGAATGTTATATCCAAAGTATTCCAAAACTCCTCAAAGAATCATGAGAGTTTTAAAAACTTTGGAGGGGGTTTTGTCGGCGGAAAATTTTGGTATACAGAGCAGATCCGCGAATTTAGAGTTGGATATCCGCAAATAAGCGGATCCGTGAACCTAAGGATTGAGGTTCGCGACCCAGTAATGACAGAACAGGTTCGCGAATCTAAAACTGAGATTCACGATACTACCTAAAGCTTTCGGGTAGGGTTTAATACAAACTCACCCGACCCGAACAAGAGAGTTGCCATCTCAGATCGTGGTGCTAACTGCCAAACGAATGCAGCGGCACTACTTCGATCGTGGGAGCAACCACCTAATGAATATGACGGCACTTCTCGAGTAGTAGAAACTAATGGTCAAGTAAATAAGGCGGGACGTTACCCTAGCACCCCTATAAAAGGCAGGGGAGTGAAAGAGAATAGAGCAAGAGATGGAGACGAAGAGACAGAGGGATCAATCATCTTCTTCTTGAATTACCCCCTTGTGACCAAGAGTCCAGAGCCTTTCTTTTTCCAGCCAACTGAGAGAGATTGTGTGGAGTATCAACGGAGATCGTCCTCCATAGCTACCTTAAAACCCAGCTTTAAACAAAGAGGAAATCCATTTTCCTCATCTTTTGTAAATGGAAAACCGTTGAATTGTAATCTTTTATTGAAAAAAAACTTCAATAGAGTTTCATTTGTAATTTTTATGGCGAACAACTGCCAAACGAATGCAACGGCATTACTTCGATCATGGGAGAAACCACTTAACGAATATGACGGCACTTCTCGAGTAGTGGGGGCTAACGGTCGAGCAAATAAAGCAGGACGTTACCCTAGAACCCCTATAAAAGGCGGGAGAATGAAAGAGAAAAGGAGATCGAGCATCTTCTTCTAAAAAATACCTTTGTGATCAAGGAGTCTAGAGCCTTCCTTTATTCTTTAGCCAACTAAGAAAGATTGTACGGGGTGTCAACGAAGAGTAAGATCGTCCTCCATAGCTACATCATAATCTAGTTTTAAACAAAAAGGAAATCCATTTTCCTCATCTTCTGTAAACGGGAAACCGTTGGATTGTAATTGTTTATTGAAAAAACTTCAATAGAGCATCATTTGCAATTTTTATGGCGAACAGAAGATTGGTGACTCCGCTGGGGACAACCATCACCTCCGGTGATCTAGTGGTAGCTCAATCCGACAACGTTCCAGTTGGTAGTCTGGTCGACTCGCTCACCGTTCACATTGACCAGGAAAGGTACGAAGAATTCCTTTCTTCAGGCTCCAAGAGCCCTATTTCTCTAAGGGGATGCCGTAAAATCTCCAAGGGGTCAATCCACAAGGAGGCTTTAATGGCAATAACTTAGTCAAGGGAGTCGACGGACCAAATTGGTCAAAAATTCTTTTCTTCAACATTGGGCTCTAGGCCAGTTTCGGTTAAGATTCTTGATCTCTCAAGCAAAGTGGACCAAAGTCCCCGCTTAAACAAGGGAAAACGACCACTACCCACTCTGCGAGACTATGAAGCGAAGAAGGAGGTTCCTCTCACTCGTACAACGAGAAGAAACCTAAGAAAAAGCAAAGCTCGTGCCCTTCGCAAGACCACGCAGCAAAAGGAAACTGCCAACTCATCATCGCAAAGGTCTACTGTACAACTATGGAGGCCAAAATGCGAGGTTGTAAAAGATCAAGATGCGGAAGGATTTACTCGTGTTTCTTACAAGAAACGGAGTAACTCTACAAAAACCATCTATGACTACCAACACGGAGCATACATCTGCGTTCCTCGTGGTCCAAGGGGGAAACATGATCACACGATTAAAGAAGCCCGCGAACCTTAAGTTCGCGAAAGACGTGTGCCTATCTTTAAAGCTAACCCTGTCTCACTCACTGTCCCAGCAAGAGAGAACAAAAGAGGGCTATCTTCCGATGCAAGAGATCTTAAGGAACTTTTAAACAGAAAAAAGGAAGAATCCCATGCATCTCATTGCTATTATGAACGACTGATCAGTGCAGTACTATCTCACTGTTATTGTTTAGCCCATACTAGATCATCAGTGTTCCATCAGCTATCATCCCAACCGGTAAAGAGAAGGCGACAAAACAGACTTGAGTTTTCTGAGCCTGAATACCCCGAAATATCATCCAATATGATAAGTATCGGGGAAAAGAAGAAGAAAAAAAGACGAAAAAAGTCTTCGAAGGAGATGTTTCTAACTCGGAGCTCTCTTCGGGTTCGAAGGATCTACTTAATGAAGTGCTAGGAGTTTTTCAAAACACTTGACTCAAGAGTGGGATGGCAGTCTCCATGAATTATAGACAAATGGCGGGAAACTCTTCCGATGAAGAAGACACTATCAAGTTTGTTATGGCTGAGTCGCAAACATCCGATTCATTCCTGGAAGACTCCGCCACTGCATATATGACTCAAAACAACATCTCAGAAGAATTCATGCGGAGAATGGATGAACAAGACAAGAATATCCAGCAACAGCAGGGTGCTATCAGCGAACTCAAAAACATGCTACATGTGTTGGTGGAGCTGAAAAAGACTAGATTGAAGAATACATCTTCACACTCAAAGACTAACAAGGCGGAAGAATAAGGTCATGAAAAAGAATCAGAACATCATGAGGATGATGGTAACCGCTCCATGCATCAAGAAGGAAACACAAATGCTGTCTGGATGGAAAGCTTCTAAAATCAATTGAACGCCCTCATGCATAAGAGCGATCTATAAGAGTTAGGTGTGGTAAGGCCATATCCTATGGAATGGGAAATTGTGCTATTCTCAAAAAATTATAAACCATTGAAACTCAAATCTTTTGATGGTAAATGATCACCAAACCAGCACCTCTACTACTTAAGTCACAGATTGGACATTTAGCTAGAAACAACCCCATTATTACGCGGGTATTTGTTAGTACCTTAACAGGGCTAGCTTTTGAGTGGTTCTGGAGGCTAGAACCAGGAACCATCAATTCATGGAGCGACATGGAAAAAGCCTTTCTGACTAGATTTTATGAAGATGACATGGAGGTGTCAATGCCGGCGCTTCTAGCAACTAAACAAAAAAAAGGAAAGTCAGCCCGGGACTTTATCAAAAAGTTTCGGAATGATTCTCTCAGATGCCTACATGGAATGACAGAAAAGACCTTGGTAGAAACCTGTTGACATAATCTGTCAACTAAGGTTCTGCCCAGGATAGGAGTAGTAAAATCCTCTACTTAAAAGGACATTGCCCTACAAGTTGAAGAGGCTGAGGAGATCGCATAAAGGCTCGAAGAAGAAAGAGGCGAGGAGAAGCAGAAGCGAAATGGTGATAATAACCATAAGCCCCGATCCCGAGGATATAAGGGGAAAGAGACAATGATGACGGATACCCTACAATCTATAAAATCTTCTCTGAAGCTCCCTTCTCAAACACGTATGCCTCAAAAGCAATATTCCTTCAAAGATGAGTATACGAAAACCATCTTCAACCTCCTCATGAGTAAGAAAATGCTGAAACTCCTAGAGCCTAAATGACCAGAGGAAGTAGGAAGAGTTAATGATCCTGATCACTGTGTTTACCATAGGATTATTAACCACCCTACCTAAAATTATTACATCCTTAAAGATAAGATTCAAGCTTTGGTGGACGCCAATGTCAGTAAGCTCCAAGAACACCAAAAAAAGGTGACCGCGAACATGGTGATTGTCAAGTTCGGTAAAGCGCCTGACTGGATAGAGTCAACAGTTCAAGACGGAGTGCAACCCATTCCTAGAGGCACGATGCAGGTCGTGAATTTTGATCCGCATCAACAGCAGAAGAAAGGATTGTCCCCTTCGAGACTGATAGGGGGAGATAATGTGGATGCATCTAGATCTTCTTAATGATGAACAATGGACTTCCAACTCATCTGGAAGAAGGCGAAAATGGAAGATTTTTACTTCCAATGTCGTCTCCGTAATTCCCGAAGTTGACGGAAGCATTCCTACTCTAACAGACTCGGAAAAAGAAGCAGGGGACTCTGGTGGCTGACGTAGATCTTCCTCCCATAGGGACTCGTTCGGGAAAAGATTATTTGAAAAATTATAGCCAGGCCACAGAATCTCGACCATCTTTCAAGAAGACCAAACAAAAAGAGTTTAAGTTTGATAAAGTTCTGAAGAAGAAGGGAAAAGAGCCTACGGAAGATTTACAGAAGTCATTATAGTTCGATATCTTAACACAGTTGGCCAATGTTCCCGCGAGGATAACCTTGTACGAGCTCTTGAAACTTTCCAAATCTACTAGAGAAGTTTTAAGAGAAACTCTGCAAGATTCGGAGGTATTCATGACACAAATACCAGAGATGATTGAGAAAGAATCTCTTTGCGCAATGTGCCACCAAGTCTCTGGTAAAACCGTCCCCTACATCGCTTTCTCTCCGGAAGATATGCAAGTCAGTAGCAACAAGCATTACCGCCCTTTGTATTACAAGGGATACATAGGGTCTACGGAGATTGATCGCATTCAAGTTGATCTAGGTTCGGCCTTGAGTATCATGCCACGGAGGATGCTACAGTATCTTGGAGTTCCGATGAATAGATTAGCGACGACTAATACTACTATCTTCAGATTCAATACTAATGGTAGTAAACCGTTAGGTAAGATAAAGGTCAAGTGCCAAATCGGCGACCTGAAGACGGAAGTCACGTGCTACGTGATAGACGCGGACACATCATACAATCTGCTATTGGAGAGACCTTGGATCCATAGAAATCTCATTGTGCCCTCCACGTTACATCAATGCATAAAATATGTGGACAAAGACGGGAACGTAAGAACGCTGATCGCAGAAAAGCAACCCTTTAAAGGAGTTGAAAACTACTTTACTGATGCGTTACTGTATCAAGATGCGTTTAGTGTTTCAGATCAGCCTATTCCAGATGACTCTGATAGCAGCGAGGAAGCTGATACAGAATTAGGATCCGAAAATTCGGAATCCGAGGATGTAATTTGGGACGGTGAGCCCATTGTGATAAGTCTCGAAGGCCTTGATGTAAATGACACCATTCACTCTGATGATGAAAGGGTGATAAATAAAAATTTAGAGTTTGCTTATTCTTCTGGTGTTGATTCAGAGCCCTCAAGCACTAGCACAGACGCATTCAACGATTGTGTAAATGAGATGTGTTCTCTGACTTCCTTCCAAGCACCTATCCGATCATCCGTACACTAATTAAGTTATGACGTTAAAAGTACTAACCAGGTCATTTTTGAGATTCCTCCCAAAAACGGAACCCAGAAAGCCATTGTAGTTGGAAGGGCAAGTCACAAGAACAAAAAGGAATGCTTAGATTCTGAGCAAGAATAAGAAAAACCTGAGTTCTTCCATTACGATAAATTTTTTTGTAGATTAATAAAGAGAATGGGATATAATCTGGCCGAAGGCAGGGGGTTGAAGTTTGGAAAAGGAAGAAGGACAATCCTTCAACTTTTTGTCCCAGAAGGAAAAATGTCATATTATTACTAGAAAACCGGCAGGGAGTTGGGATACGTCACCACTCCCGAAGGTTCTTCAAGTGAGAAAACTGAAGAAAGACAGTGCGATCATTCGTCAGAATCATCTTGCTGGGACTAAGATGTCAGTATTGGTATGATTTTTCGCGAAGTGTCCGCGAACATGGCTTCCGCGATCCAAGGAGACGAAGACTTAGAGGAAGTCTCGCCGATAGGAGACGACCTCTGGGCCAAGTATCTTAATGTGAAGTGGGAGCTCCAGTTTGAACAGCGCGAGCCTCCAACTGAAGATAAAGTGATCCAAATCAATATGGGGATGAAAAGAATCCTAAACCCATATTTATAAGTGAGAACCTATCCTCGGAAGAAAAGGAGGAGTTGATATTCCCATTCGCGAATACATTGATATTTTCACTTGGAGTTACGAGGAAATGCCAGGATTAGACCCAAGTGTGGCGGTTCACAAATTAAACATCCAGCCAGAGGCTAAACCAATAAAACAACAGCAATGAAGATTCCGCCCAGAGATCATTGAAGCTATAGAAGCTGAAATCAAGAAGTTGATTGAATCAGGCTTTATTCGCGAGGAATAGCACCCTAATTGGGTCGCGAATACAGTTCCCGTGACCAAGTAAAACGGAAAAATCCGATTTTGCATAGACTTTAGGGATTTGAATAAGGCTTGCCCTAAAGACGAATTCCCATTACCCATTACAGATATTATGATAAATAATAATACTTGTGGGTATGAGCGTATGACGTTCATGGATGGGTTCTCAGGGTATAATCAAATAAAGATATACCCTGATTATGAGAAGCATACGTCCTTCAGGACACCGCTCGGGGTGTACTGCTATATAGTTATGCCCTTTGGCCTAAAAAACGCAGGTGTTATGTATCAACGCGCCATGAACATAATATTCCAAGAGCACCTCCTGAAGACAGTCGAATGTTACGTAGATGATCTAGCAATTAAGAGCAGAAACAAAGATGATCACTTGAAGGATTTGAAGGCAGTGTTCGATCTCACGAGGAAGCACCAGCTCAAGATGAATCCAACTAAGTCTTTCCTGGGAGTTTCCAGTGGAAAATTCCTCGGTTTTGTTGTAACATCAAAAGGAATACATCTTAATCCAGATAAGGTCAAGGCTATCCAGGATACGCCGCCCCCCGTAGCCTCAAAGAGTTAAGGGGGCTGCAAGGCAGGCTGACGTACATCCGCAGGTTTATACCAAATTTGTCTGGTAAATGTTAGCCCTTCACCAGATTAATGAGGAAAGGAGTGTCATTTGTTTGGAATGGCGCATGCCAAAAGGCTTTCGAAGAAGTCAAACAATATCTCATGAAGCCACCAGTGCTTGTAGCTCCAGTCTCGATAATACCTTTTCTGCTATACGTAAGGGCTATGGACCATTCCTTGGGAGCCTTGCTAGCGTAAAAGAATGAGTCAGATCACGAACAAGCTATTTATTACCTCAGCAGAATGATGGTCGGGGCGGAACACCGGTATAATCTAGTAGAAAAGGAATGTTTAGTTTTAGTATTCGCAATATAGAAAATGCGACACTATTTAGTTGGACAAACCATCCACGTCGTACCGAGAGTTAACCCCTTGAGAATATTAATGACTAAATCCAGATCGTTAAACTCAAGACTATCCAATTGGGCTATTTTATTATCACAGTATGATATGCGCTTCGTCCTACAGAAGTCTATTAAAGGATAGGTCGTGGCCACCTTCTTAGCCGAACATCCAATCCCGGCATCCTCGAACTTATACGAACAAATCCCGGGAGAATTACAAGAATGGGACCTGATTCCAGAAAAAGATAACTCGCGAAAATCTTCCAAGGCAAATATAATCTCGAAAGGTGTATGACAGCTTTTCTTTGATGGTGCCTCCCGAATGGGATCCGAGGGAAAGATGACAGTGGGATAGGAATTGTTTTCGTCTCTCCTCACAACCACATCATTCCTTGAGCTTACTCATTAACAAGCCCGTGCTCTAACAATGTCGCGGAGTATAACGCCCTCATAATCGGCTTAAAAATAGCCAAACAACTGGGGGTCAAATATTTGGAGGTGTATGGGGATTCTCAATTTGTTGTAAATCAAGTAAAAGGAGAGTACGAGGTCAAACATGAAGACTTCCTGCCGTATTATCGTGTGGTGATCAAGATCGCCGATGGTTTCGATGGTTTTTATATCAGCCACATAAAGCGCCACCGAAGTAGTTATGCAGATTCACTAGCTTCTTAAGTTGCTACATTAGCCTTGCCCAAGCATGCTAGAAGGCAAATTACGGTAGGAAGTAAAGAATTATTTTGTCCAAAGGACGAGCTCAAAGAGGAAATAAAGGAATCACAGGAAGATGAAGCTGACGTTCTCGAATCAAGCCTAGAACCGAGGGATTGGCGTTTTCCTTATATAGACTATATCCTTTACGGTATATTACCTGAAAATAAAAAAGAAGCCAGGGCAATTCAGAGAAGGGCTGTTCGGTTCTACTATAACGCGGAACTCCAGACATTATACAAGAAATGTTATGATGGAATTTTACTTCGCTGTCTCTCCAATCGCGAACTTCAAAAAGTACTCGAAGAAACTCATGCTGACATCTGCGGAACGCACCAGCCAGGGCCGAAACTCTGGGATAGAATCCGAAGGATGGGTTATTACTGGCCTAAGATGATGACAAAAGCGGTTGACTACACCAAGAAGTGTAGGGCCTGCCAAATACATGCGAACTTTATACATCAAGTTCTATAGTATCTCCACCCAACGACTACGTCATGGCCATTTGAGCAATGGGGTATGGATATTATTGGACCAATTTTCCCGCCATCAACAAGAGGACATCGGTTCATTTTAGCCATAACAGATTACTTTTCAAAATGGACTGAAGCCGTTTCCCTGGTCGAAGTAAAGTCATTGGATGTTATCAAATTCATCAAGCACCATGTGCTTTATCGCTTCGGAGTGCCTAAGAAGATCATTCATGATAACGGGCCTCAGTTCGTAAGCCAGATATATTCTAGATTCTGCAACAAGTACAGAATCGAGGATGTAGCTTCATCACCATATTATTCTGCAGCCAATGATTTAGCAGAAACTTTCAATAAGACCATTGTAAAACTTCACAAAAAATTTGTGTCATCCAATCTAAGGGATTGGGATGAAAAGCTCGGAGAATGCCTGTGGGCATATCGCACCACGGTTCGAACCCCCACTAATGCCACGCTCTTTTCTTTGGTATATGGGTCAGAAGTAGTTTTGCCTTTGGAAATTCAAATCCCGTCATTACGAGTTGCATTAACAACTATAATGACACAAGAAGAAAAATATCAGCAAAGATCCAAGAATTAGAGGCCTTGGACGATAAGCGCTTGATAGCTCAACAGAGTATTAAACTATACCAGGCACGGATCTCCAGAACTTTTAACAAAAAGGCCAAACGAAGAACTTTCAGGAAAGGTGATCTGGTCCTGTCAGTCAGAAGACCGATCATAATCAGCCAAAAGCCTAGAGAAAAGTTCTAGCCGAAATGGGAGGGACGTTTTGTCATTGATACGGTCTACTCCAACAGCACATACCGGTTGGCGAAGCCGAACGGCGACAAGATTATGATGCCAATCAACGGCAAGTTTCTGAAGAAATATTATTCTTAGCAAAGTTGCGAAACACCAGTTGTAATGTGACCTGGGTAGTTCGATGCAAACCATGAACTAAAGTTTGTCTATAATCAGAAGTTCATTAATAAAAATTTATGGTTGACTAAAAATCTTTAAAGCCGTGAATCAAATTTTTTTTCTATCAAATTTGCCAAGTTAAATAATACCTCTGGCGAATCAAATTTTCTTTCTATCAAATTTGCCAAGTTAAATAATACCTCTGGCGAATCAAAAATTTCTTCCTTTCAAATTTTGCAAGTCAAAAATACCTCTGGCGAATCACATTTTCCTTCTTATAAAGTTGCCAAGTTAAAAATTTTTCTGGCGAATCAAATTTGTTAACAAAAGTTCTTTCATTCACAGTAATTTTGGGTATTTAGAAAATTTTGATTAATTTTGAGATTATCAAATTAACAGTTACCTCTGGTAATCAACATCAGAATCATCCTTTAGATACTCTTAGTTACGTAAAAAGAAAAGAACTTCTTTATTTATCATCAGATCAAAATTACAGAGAATTCTCTAGTGTTGTACAGTCAACAAGAGTGGATACAAATCTCTGATGCAAAAAAAAAGAGAAAACTTGCTTCTGTAGCCGTCTCTTTTAGCATGGCTCGGATCAAAAAGTTTTCTCCTGCAGGCTCTTCTTTAGGAATGACAGACTTGTTTCTGTAACCGTCTCTTTCAGCATGACTCGGATCAAAAAGTTTGCTCCCATGGCCTCCACTTCCAATTTGCTCTTGTAGCCTCCTTTTTAAGGACAGCTTAAAGATATAATCTTGTTTCTTCTTTCCAACCACAATCAGGGACCTCCTGGTTGGTTCTCCCAGTGATGATGCTAGTGACTTGATTAGTTCAAAACTGGGCATACAAAGTGCACACCCCATACGTACAATGTGAAGGGTTGCACAAATTCAAGGTCTTGGTCATTAGTATCCCAACCTTGTGGGGTACTAGGAAAGAAGAAAAATAATGTCCCAGCTCCGAAATCTTTTCTCTCATGAAAAATACATGAGACCTACCAAGACCCTCGAGGTATTGGAAGCAATTACAAGCCCATCGGGTCTGGGTCGTTGTTAAGGAGAATGACTATGGTTATCTCCTGTAGCCAAGTTAAATCCCTGTTAAAAAGGGGGAAAGAAAAAGAAGGAAGAGGAAGATATAAATAGAAGAAGAAATTTACCTTAATTAAGAAAATGACTACGATCAGAAGAACCTTTTCAATGCAACACACCGTTGGATTGAGGCAGTCTGGAGGTCTTGTAACATGCCAACTCTTATCCATCACTTCGGTTGGAGAAAAAAAAATATGGCTGCACAAATAAATTGACTACAAATGAAAGGAGGAGAAGAGAGTCGGGAAGAAATTTTCTCACGACTGAATGATCTATCTTCTATCGAAGGAATCATGCATCTTATATAGACGGTCTGGTGACTTTGATATTTGGTTTGGAAAAGGTAAAGCCGAAATCTTCGGCTAAGATTTCCAGTTTAGATCTCAACAGAATTTATTACTGTTGCATGGGACGTTTAGATATCGCAGCCCGGAGATCTCATCATTAATAAAGACATGCAACACTTGGGATTCCCCACCCGACGGCTTTGTCCCAAGGCTTGCAAAAGTCTCTACAAATTTCGAGAAATTTTGGGTCATCCCGCGAAGTTTCTAGGCACAACATCGCGAGCTTAAATTCGCAGTCCTCGGGGGCCAAGATCGCGAATTTAGTATGAATCCGCGGACCTCCAATGAAAAATCGTAAATCTGGCAAAGGCTCATGAAAGTCACGTGACAGATATGCGGATACTGGGATTATACGGAGACACTCAAATCTCAGATATAAAATGGCGGGTTTATTGCAAGTCTTTGAAGACAAATGATGAAGTCATGCCGTAGAAATACAAAATTGAATTCAAGACTTTCTTCATAAGCAAGAAGTCATACCATGCACAACAATTGTCAGGGGAATTTCTGGTCCGATATATATATATATATATATATACAAGTTTCTACAAAAGAAGGAACAACAGAGAATCAAAATATATATATATTTCTACAGTTCAATGATTCAAGAGAGCTTTAATTTTCTCCTCGACATCATCAATATCTTGTTGAAGGACCTCAAAGCTTGGACAGTGGCTTGATGACGCAATTCCTCGTCACTAGCAATGACATTCTGCATCGCAGCAGCCTCCAGCATATCCAATTCAGTTTGTATCATCTGGAGATCTCTGATCATATTGTCCCGCTGGCGCGATAAGTTGGTGAGATTTCTCATTGACTCATCACGTTCCTTGGTGATCTTGGCCAAAAAAGCCTAAGCTTTGGCAATGGTCTCCTGGGTCCTGACAATAGCCTGGTCATGGCCCTTGACAATTGAAGCAGCAATCTCCACTTGAAGAACTAGAAACTGATGATTTGATTGACCCTTTTCTAAGGAGGATTTAAAAACATTGGCCTTTCGTGTGTCTCCTTCTGAAACCTAAGTTGTTCCTATTTCAGCCTTTGAAAAATGGCTTCGACTGCTTCAGATTTGTCAGCACTTCTGGCTCTCGATAGGAATTCAGCTTGCTTTTGAAGCTGAGTTATCATAAGTCTGAAGGGAGCAGCTTTCTCTTCTCCACCAATGCTGACAATACCAGTCAAGTAATATTGAGAACATTGGCAAGCGAAGCAAATGAAACCCCGCTTCAGTACCTTGTCAATACAGCGATCAAGGAAATAGAGGAAAGTTTCCACTGTATCCTTCAATAAATCAACCTCAAAAACATCAATCTCTGGATGAGAGGGATCAACACTGGCTGGGGCAGAGACGGTTTGAACCGTACTCTGCTGCACAGAGGCAACAATGCTAACATCAAGAGGAACAGGACCTCTGGAAGATTCAGCAGAACTACCAGGTGCAACACCTTGAACTAAAGTATCGGATGGAGCAACTATGGCCGAGACCATGGACGCAGTAGTCTCTGGAATTGCTGCTTCTGTAGTACTAACAACAGAAGTAGTAATCTTGGTCACTTCACCATCGTTAACTTCTGCAATGGTGTCATCTGGTGAAGTTACCTTCGCACCCATGCACTCTAAATCGGGGGTCAAAACTGGAGCTGGCAAAAAAGGAGAAAGTTGATAGTTAAATGTTACGGTATCAGCTGATGATAACAAAATTGTTAAAGAAGAAAGATACAAACCTAAAGGTTGAACACTGGATTCTCCAGGTCCTATACTTCAGGTCCGAATACCTCAGGCCCATATATTTCGGTCCGAACGTCTTTGCTCAGATAGACATACTTACCATGGTCTGATGGAGGTGTGGAAGAACGAAGATTGTCACTGCTGACATCGTCGTCATCACCCCATTCATCCTGATCTTCCAAAGGAGATGCTACTTTTGGGGGACCTGATGCATGAATCTCCCCAATGATTTGTACTTCATCATCTGTAATAGCTTGATAAACAGGGGTTGCGGAACCTTCTTGTACAGTAGAAGAAGCACCAACTTCAACAGTGGCCTGGTGGGTGAGAATCACAGGATCCTCTTGAGTGGCGGGAGTAGTATCACCGTGAAAAACATGTCCTTGACTTCGACGCCTCTTAAGAGAGCAGAGAATTAAGGATGAGTCGTCTTCATCCTCCTTATGTTCCTTCACGAGGGTCTTGGAGACCAAATTGGGTGCCATAGTACCAGCCCCAGATGGGATGTCTTGCGGATCAATGCCCCGCAGATCAATAGGCAAGTCACTAAGACTCCTCAGCCTCTTTCGCTTATTCGAAATTTTCATTGGAGGAGATTGCGGTTGAGGAGAAGTTTCCTTCAAAGTTGAGAGAGGAGAAGCATCAAAGGAAGTAGGTTGGGTTGATAAAGCCACAACATTTTAGTCCTCCTCCCTTTATTGAGTCACCGGTTCCGACTCATTAGAGGTACTTTCTGCCCCGAAATCTTCCATCCCTGCTACTTTCGTACTGCCAGCCTTCTTCTTCTGAGCATACCAAGCTCTGATATCTCTCAAGTAGGTGTGATTTACACTGAAGTTCTGAGGAGCGGAATTAGCATCCGCGAACCATTTACAGAAACTGAAACTCATATTCGAGTTCGGGATCTTTAGAGGAAGATCAAATCTAGCCTGGGTTCCATCTGCGACGAAATAAAACCAGGCTCGAGCTCCTTCGAAGGCATTCCCAACAAAACTCATTTCCCTATTGGGATTACCAACATAAAGCTGATCATACCCGAACTGTAGAGCGAAACAGCTCAGGTAATAAGACTCTATATAACAATTGTTCTCCAAACGATGAACGAAATGTCCTGGGCAGATGTTTATCAACCACCAGAAACACCCCGGAGACAGAACGGTGAATTTATCAGCACCAGCCATGTCTGCAAATTCTTCTTCATACCCAGCATTTGGAAAGTACAGAAAACATCTGAACAATTCAAAACTTGAAAAATGGCGGAGGGTCTTGCGAATCACAGCCATATAGCCCCCTTTCCATTGCGATTTCTCATAGTGTTGCACTTTGGGAGCACTTAAATCTATCTGCGAATCAGCAGGACTCATCAAAGAGGGGCAATACAGAACCAACCAAGCCATCAAATAAGTATAGGGGAGTTCTACGTGCGGGTTATGAGTCTTAATGACTGGATCTTCTTTCTTCCTCTGCTCCTTCTTCACATGGTAGAATTTGTCAGATAATCTTCTTAAACCGCTCTGGATGCTGCAAACCATCACGGGTAACAGATTGAGTCGCCTACCAAATGCTAGTAGGACGGCTGGGTATACAGCCCTAATGGATATGTTTTCCTGCGAAGAAATAACACACTTCTTCAGCCATGCCATCAAATAGCCCGCCAAGAAGGCAAGATCAAACAAAGGCTGGAGGGCATGATAGTGAAAACTTTCAAAGGACGTTCCAATCTTGAAAACATCCTCATCAGATTCGGCGACATAAGCGTCTGTCCCGAAACTCGCGATTCTTCTCTCAACCTCCTTTTTAGTGTTCTCCGCAAAAGTTTCTTTGCTTCCTTCCATTGAATACAACTTAGATTACAATGAAAGTGAACAAGATATAAAGAGAACAAACGAGAGGATTTTATAATTCAATCACTCTCTTTTACAATATAGTGTGTGGGATTAGTGGCGATGGGATCTGTCAAGCAGCTCCTTTGGACGATCGGTACGTTGAAATCTTCTCTCTTGAAGATATCGGTCGACTGTAGAAAATCTTCTCTGGTATTTTCCGAACTCAAGGCTCTATGCGTAACTTGAATTCTCCAAGATGCCGAAAAGAAGATGATCACCAAAGGCTTAAAGGCTCTCTCGCGTACTTGAATTGCCAAATGATCAAAAAGAAGGCTTCAGACGCCAAAAAGAAGACCCCAAAAGAAGAAGACCCAAAAGAAGAAGACCCAAAAGAAGAAACCACTAGGGTTTCACCAGGAAGGTATTTATAGCCCCAGGATGATTTGAGAGTTTCTATCTAAATAGAATTTCCTCTCATCAAGGATTCCAATCAAATATTTAATATTGATTTAAATCTCTTGATTTAGAATTCTGATTGGACTTAATTTACGTATTCGGATAGGCCCAAATCATAATCTCAATCAATTTGAGATTCTAGTTATCTGTTCACGTGGAGCTTTAATTGCATCAAAACACGACGCTAAATAACCAGAACGCAGAGCTAACACGGAGCTATTGAACATCTCCGCGTTTACTCAATCGCGAGGCTAAAAAAGCCAAACGCGGAGCTATGGATTAGCTCCGCATTCTGTTGTGGAAAATTCTTTTTATTCAGAAATTTTCACTGCCAACAGAACCCCCTCCAAAGTTTTCAAAATGACTTTGAACTTAGCAAATTTTGAAATACTTTGGATATTTAGACTGAAACGCGGAGTTAGAATACCAAGTTTATCTCCCGTTTTTGCTCGCCTACGCGGAGCTAATCAGTTTCACTTCATTTTCCGTGAAATGAGTAATTATTTCATTAATTACTCTCGAATTTCTACGCCGAATACCAAGCGGCAGAAATCCTGTTTAAATAGAGTCTTTGACTCATCTTCTTTTTCATTGGAAGAGTTTGAAGAATCCGGAGTTCCGGCAATCGAGTGACTCATGTCGACGAACAATCTTCGACTGATCTTCCCTCAATTCTCCGTTTAGGATGTTGCTCCAGAAAAGTACGGCTTCATGTACGTTGGCCGGCGTTAGCAGCAACGGCCGTGGAAGTAGACGCGACGGCGAACCAGTCTATGCAGCATATCTTGAAGGTAAAAACCTTAACTTTTAATCTTCTTAGAATCATTCTGAGATGTTTCAGCTCCAGACAATTGTTTACTTCACCGGCGAGATCGCCATTCTCCGACCGTAAAGACTTGAAGGAGAAGGAGAAGTCAGAGAGGAACTCTGATATTTCTCTATACGAAATTATCGCATCATTCTCGCGCTTGAAACGCGGGGCTATTAAAGAGAAGACAGAGAGAAACTCTATTACGCGAAGTAATCGCGTCATCCTCTGCGTTTTAAAACGCGAGGCTATTTCTTCAGCTGCACGCGAAGTTAGCTTAGCTCCGCGTTTTTATACTTAGAAGATTTTCCAAGTTTTGTCAAACTCCTGATTCTTCTTTTGCAGTGAACCAGATTTTGGCAGAGGTGTCCAATTGCACATGCCTAGAATTTTATGAAGAAGTCCAAGTGCTCATCTGCGTAACTTGGATAAGTGGAGGCGGTTCACTACGATGGTCGGGTTAGAATCCATCAAATTTAGGTAAGAGGCGCTCAATTGTGCATGCCTAAGAAAAAGATTGGAGGCGGTTCAAGACTCTCTCGCGTAACTTGAACTGGGCACACCAAGTTTATTGGATGAGAATCACCAATTTCGACAGAGGCGCCTAATTACACATGCCTAGTCCAAGTGATCTCACGCGTAACTTGAACGGAGATGGGAATAATCCAAATCATACTGTCAGAGGTAAAAACTTAACATGACAGGTCCACAGGATTTTTAGCAAACCCCCAACTATCAATGGATTTGATTAGCCTTTACCAATTACCGTTTGAGTTGGGCTAGCCATACTATTCCTCTCAGCAAGATGAGTTGTCGAGGAATTGATTTCCTCTCCCCTTTGCCTTTAATCAGTATTGGGTAGTTAATTTCGTACTTTTACCCCGAGTATGATAGGGTTGGCGAGGAACTTAATCTCCTCTTCCCGCTGCTTTAACAGCATTGGGCAAAATTCTTTTATTTATAGCACCCAATTAGCCATTCCAATGGCTAGTAAAAATAATGGAAACATGATATTTATCATCGTCAATATTTTCGGCACCCCCAGCCAAATCCGGCTGTTAACCAATGAGAACGATTCGATTGCAGCTGTGGTTCGGAGCATACCCAAAGGGCTAGCTTGCAAGTGCGGGCTGCCCGTGCTTGGTGTCGATATTGGCTTCCCTACTGGTACAGGGATCGCTCTGGCAGGGAACTCATTGGTTCCTACTACTAAAGTTGCCATATTTGCAGAAACTTTCTTCTGTTCCTCTTTAAGTGTGAGAATCCCGGCTTCTATCTATACCTGAATTCGGTTCTTAAGAGGATAGCAATCCTTAGTTGAGTGTCCGACATTCCGATGGTACAGGCAATAGTTAGGGTCGTTGGTTTTACCAGCGTCTTCCGGTTTTTGATTCTCCGGAAGCTTTAACATGCCCTTTCTAAGAAGGAGATGGAATAAAGTATCTGTCTGCTCCATCTTGAATGTATAAGTTCTATCTTATCGGGGCCTATTTTGACCTGCACCTCTCGGATTTTGAGGTTTTGGCTTCGGATCTGTAACTGTCGCCATCACAGCCTTCCCTTTATTTTCAGGATTCTGTGGATATGGCTTGTTATTTATAGAGTTTCTCATGCTACGAGATTCCTTAATCCGGCGAATTATATCTTCCGCCTGTTCTCCCTGTTTTAACAGATCCTTCCAAGTTTTGGACTCTACAGCTCCCATTCTTATTAGCACGCCAGTCCTGAAATTATACTTGCAGGTTTCTACCAGGGTTTCCTGGGTCATACCGTGTCGACAATACACGGACTTTTCCCTGAAGCGTTCAATAAAACTTTTGACCGTTTCTTCTTTCCCTTGTTTCATCGCAAGGAGAGAATGAACCGATATTTCGGTATCATCCTCAAAGAAATGTGCCAAGAACTGCTTCTCAACATCAAACCAAGCGTTTATGGTTCTCGGGAGCAACTACATAAACCATGTAAAGGCAGGCCCTCGCAGGGTGCTCGCAAATACTTTGGTCATTACGGGATCATTTCCCATTAGATTACCTAGCTGCGATAAAAAGTAATATAAGTGCTGGCTTGGGGACCCCTTCCCGTCATATGACTCCAACTTGAGGGATTTCTATTTTTCGGGATACGGTGCCAAATCCCATTCAAGCGGGTATGGTGTTGAAACCCCGATTCTTTCAATTCTTTCTTGTGCATTAGGGCATCCAATTGGCTTTGCAATTTCTCGATCTTTTCTCTATGAGGATCATGGAAAGAGTATTTGTCATCATCCTCATATATCGAATAAGCCTTTTCTTCTTTAGTTTCTTCATTTGTCTTAAGTGGCGGTTCCGAAGAAGTTTTAACCTTATCATCGGCTATCTTCTGGATATTTTTGACCACTTTTAGAAGCATTAATTTGAGGTCTTCGATAGCTTTTTGTTGGTTTAGAATCATTTGTTTTTGAGCTTCCAACCTCTGGTCGACATCATTGGATTTATCAACCATATGTGATGCGAGCCTCCTTGGTCGGGAAGAAATGTATGAATGTGAAGAGGCTATGGCTGAATTGTCGGAGTCATAGTTGTAGGAACCTTTTGCAAGTCTCCTATAATCTCGAGGAGGGACAATACCTGACTTGAGTCGAGTAAGATGGCGAGGTTGTTCATCATCTGCATCTGACTTGTGTCTTTTTTCCATGGCCTTCTTACCTTTACCGACCATATTTGAAGTCACCGCCTTTACCTCTTTTTCCTTGATTTGATATCTCAGATTATTCTTTCTCCTTTTCGGAGTATGAGACTCAGTTATTCTATTGAATAAAGAAATTCTTTTCTTTCTACAGCAGCAACTATTCAGTACAGCTGATATTATTTGCTCGCAATGGCATGTCGAATGTGACTGAGTTTGACTCGTTTTCTTTTTACTCGTCAAATAATCTCTGAGATCAAGTATTTTAGAAAATAGAGAATCATCAGTTATATTTTGGACATGGGGCCCACTTGGTTGATGGAGGAGTCTAGGAGCTTGCTGAAACCCCCCATGACTGGTGGCATTATCTGTGTTATACTTATCAGCCTTTATTCTGTATAATGGCTGATTTACGCAGAGTTGACAGTTAGCTTCGTGTTTTGCTACGCTAGCCTTGCGTTTTACGCTGGCTTGGCGTTCCTTCAGAACTTTATCTTCTATTTGTTTAGCCTCGCGTGAAGGAGTACCCCTACATGCTGGCATTATTTTGCGATTAACGCAAGATTCCTTGGCTTCGCGTTTAACGCTTGGCCCAAGTTTTTGTTCAAGTTTAATACTCTCGCATGGGGAGTTTTTACTACATGCTGGCTTATGCTCGCGTTTTACGCGATTTTGGCACTTTGGCCAGTTTCATAAATAAATTCAATAATCTCGCATGGAGACAATCCATCACACGCTGGCCTGAAGTTAGTTTCGCGATTTGCTATGCTAGCCTCGCATTTTACGCTGGCTTGGCGTTTCTTCAGAAGTTTACCTTCTGGAATCTTAGCCCCTCGTGGAAGAGAATTCCTGCACGCTGACTTACTCTTGTGATTAACACAAGTCATAACTTCGCGTCTAGCGCGATTTTTACGACCGACAACAATTTACCAATTATCTTTGCGTTCCTCGTGAGTATTATGAATCTTGCGTTTCTCGCAAGTATTATTGGCCTCACGTTTCTTGCTTGGCTCAGCATCAGCCTTGCGTGGAAAATCACACGCTGGCTTTAGAGAATTTTTATACTCGCGTTTCTCGCGAGTGTCACAAGTCTTGCGTTTCTCGCAAGTAGCCTAGCATTTCTCGCTTGGCTTAGTATCAGCCTCGCGTGGAAAATCACACGCTGGCTTAAAAGAATTTTTATACTCGCGTTTCTCGCGAGTGTGAGAATTTTTGCGACTAGCGCAAATCTCGCTGGCTTAGCGTTTCTCGCTAGGCTCAGCAATAGCCTCGCGTGGAATATCACACGCTGGCTTTTTCTTGCTTTTAAGGCAAGTTTTAACTTCACGTTTAACGCGGTAATGACTGGTCTCGTGATTAGCACGAGCCAGTTTGCGAGGGACCATAGCCTCGCGTCCTCTGGTGTTAACTCCGCGTCCAAGGCGGGCTTTGAGGGCCTTACGCCTCGCTCTCCGATTCCTATTTCGGAGTTGGGTTCTGGTCAATCCAGTTCCCAGGTCTTCTTCGGCAGTCGGAAGCTCATCCTCTGCTAGGATTTTTTGTGCGAACTCCGGCGCTATAGTCGCAGTCTCCAAGGATCCCCGTCTCTCGGTGGATATCTTTTTACCCGTTGCTCGGGTATTGGAGCGCATGCGACGATAGTGTCGTGTCTCGTCCAAGTCACCTGATTCAGAGGAGAGGAACTCCTCGTACTTCTGCTGGTCAATTTCAACAACCAGCGTGTCTTCTTCGGATCCGATCATATCAACGTCCGATTGCGCCACAATCTCTTCATCAGTGAAAGAGATGGCTCCCACTGTGGTCGCCAGTTTGTTCGCCGCAAAAGTTTCTTTGCTTCCTTCCATTGAATACAACTTAGATTATAATGAAAGTGAACAAGATATAAAGAGAACAAACGAGAGGATTTTATAATTCAATCACTCTCTTTTACAATATAGTGTGTGGGATCAGTGGCGATGGGATCTGTCAAGCAGCTCCTTTGGACGATCGGTACGTTGAAATCTTCTCTCTTGAAGATATCGGTCGACTGTAGAAGATCTTCTCTGGTCTTTCCCGAACTCAAGACTCTATGCGTAACTTGAATTCTCCAAGATGCAGAAAAGAAGATGATCACCAAAAGCTTCCAGGCTCTCTCGCGTACTTGAATTGCCAAAGGATCAAAAAGAAGGTTTCAGATGCCAAAAAGAAGACCCCAAAAGAAGAAGACCGAAAAGAAGAAGACCCAAAAGAAGAAGACCACTAGGGTTTCACCAGGAAGGTATTTATCACCCCAGGATGATTTGAGAGTTTCTATCTAAATAGAATTTCCTCTCGTCAAGGATTCCAATCAAATATTTAATATTGATTTAAATCTCTTGATTTAGAATTCTGATTGGACTTAATTTAGGTATTCGGATAGGCCCAAATCATAATCTCAATCAATTTGAGATTCTGGTTATCTGTTCACGCGGAGCTTTAATTACATCAAAATGCGACGCTAAATAACCAGAACGCGGAGCTAACGCGGAGCTATTGAACATTTCCGCGTTTACTCAAACGCGAGGCTAAAAATAGCCAAATGCGGAGCTATGGATTAGCTCCGCGTTCTGTTGTGGAAAATTCTTTTTATTCAGAAATTTTCACTGCCAACATTCAGAAACTGGAAGAAGGCAAGTAAAATTAGAATTACTCTTGGAAAAGTTAGGCAAAAGATATTGCAACCATTTCTTTGGCTTCAAACTGCGAGTGTCGGACGTATGGGTGCAAATATGATAACGGCAGAGCAACTCCTAGTAAGTATTATAGACCAAAGGGTCTCGGGTCTTCAGCAGATGGAGTTCTTCCCCAGTTGGGACGTACTCTTCATACGGGATGTCTCCCATGGACAGTCCCGAAATTTCATACATCTCATGAAGGGCGAAACCCAATTCGCTTCGAGGGCAAAAAATTATACAAGTATTAGGATTGTATAGTTCTAGTAGAGCAAAAAAAATAGAATCTGCTAGCGGGAATACCGTGTTGAATAGCCCTGATAGCACGATACAACCCCGCATGATGAAGCTGATTTCTAAATGATCTCAGAAAGAAGTCGGTCAAGACTGCCCACTCCCTTTTTGAAGAACAGTAAACCCATCCGGGGGGACGAAAATCTTGAACAGGAAATTTCCCTTGCGCATCGACAAAACAATGTAAGAAGGTCTGCGCGACTATGGGTGTTTCACCTCTAGGAAAGTCATGATTAGGCAGTCTCGAGAGCAATCCACAAAAGTGTTTTCTAGTAGAACGAGGGAAAGCACCTTGAAAGTTGAATCCTCCCAATTAGATGCCGTCCTGCGGCCTGTTTATGTGTCAGTTCATTCGTCTGGGCACGGAAAGGGATTGGAAGAAAGAGAAAGAGTAAGATCAATGCACCATTTGAGGAACAAGTAGCGGCCTTTAACTTGATGAAGCCATTTGTAATCTCGATCTTCCAAACCGCTATCGGGCACCGAAACGTGGTCCCCGAACAGAAAAGCGGGTTTGTGTAGTAAGGACCGATCATCTCCTTCAAATGGTGCATTGGTCATTAGTTCTTGCAATGTTGAGCGAGTAGGATGGAGGATTTTATCTTCTCTCTTTTGGCTATCAGATGGTGTACAATGCGGGAAAACTTGACCGAATCTAAACTCTTTCTCCCCATCATAATCATTCGAGTATCCGAAGTAATGGTCCTTAGGCCAAAGATTCAAAATGTAATCAACTGCAGAAGGAGACATTCAGATTCAAGACAAAAAAATTTTAAGAAAGAGATTGCCTTTTGAAAGTTATTATTATTACCTCCAATCAAGGGTTCCTGCCGAACCAACATCGAACTGGAGGTTGCTTGAGGGTTTTGATGACCATTGGCAGCAGCACCGGAGGAGAAAACTTTCTTCGGCATCTTTTGCAGATTAAGGAAATCCTCCGCAAAGAGTATCGAAAGCTAGAAGAGGTTGAAGACGAGAAGTCTGAGGAACTATAAAGAAAAACTTGGATTTCAAATTTTTTAAGATGAGAATAGCCTCTCTCATGAAATCGAGATTATATAGCAGATGAATTGACTGCCGAGATCTTCGGATAGACGTGATCCCTGACCCGAATCTCGTAAGTACCTTTTCATTTAATGCGGCTCAGAGAACGTCTCAATTCCTATGCCGTAGAAAGCAACCGCCTTCCGACTTTTCCGCAACCAAAAAAGTGAAAAGTTCGCGCCCCTAATACAGAGCCGCGCTCCTTCCGAAATAATAGTTTACGACCTTAACACAGAGTCGTTTTCTTCACCAAAAAGTGAAAAGTTTGCGCCCCTAATATGGAGTCGCGTTCCTCCTGAAATGGCAGTTTGCGACCCTAACACAGAGTCGTTTTCGTATCCAAAAAGTGAAAGTTCACGCCCCTAATACAGAGTCGCGTTCTTCAGAGATAACAGTTTGCGACCTTAACACAGAGTCGCTTTCTCCTCCGAAATGAAAGATCGCACCCCTAATACAGAGTCGCGTTCATTCCGAAAAGCAGCAATTTGTGGCGCTAATACAAAGTCGCATTTTCCTTCAAAAGCAGCAATTTGTGGCGCTAATACAAAGTCACATTTTCCTTCAAAAGCAGCAAATGATGGCACTAATACAGAGTCGCATTTTCACTAGTAAATTCATGACGCTAATACAGAGTCGTGTTCTTTTCAAGATGAGAATTCGAGATATGGTGACAGAGTCATGCTGTCGGCAATCGAAGAAAAATTCTAATACAGAATTGTACTCTCAGAGATATAAAAAATGGAGATTCTAATATAGAATGATATATCCAAAGTATTCCAAAACTTCTCAAAAATCATGACTTTTGAAAACTTTGGAGGGGATTTTGTGGGCAAAAAATTCTGGAAAACAAAGTAGATCCGCGAATTTAGAGTTGGAAATTCTCTACTCAGCAGATCCGCGAACCTAAAGATTGAGGTTCGCGACCCAGTGACGACAGAGCAGGTTCGCGAATCTAAAATTGAGATTCGCGATACTACCTATAACTTCCGAGTAAGGGTTTAATACAAAGTCACCCGACCCGAACAAAAGAGTTGCCACCTTGAATCTTGGAGCTAACTGCCAAACGAATGCAGTGGCATTACTTCGATTGTGGGAGCAACCACCTAACGAATATGACGGCACTTCTCGAGTAGTGGGGCTAACGGTCGAGCAAATGAGGCGGGACGTTACCCTATAACCCCTATAAAAGGCGGGAGAATGAAAGAGAAAAGGAGATCGAGCATCTCCTTCTAAAAATTACCCTTGTGATCAAAGAGTCTAGAGCCTTCCTTTCTTCTTTAGCCAACTGAGAGAGATTGTACGGAGTGTCAACGGAGAGCAGGATTGTCCTCCACAGTTACATGGGAACCCAGTTTTAAACAAAGAGGAAATCCATTTTCCTCATATTTTGTAAACAGGAAATCATTGGACTGTAATCCTTTATTGAAAAAACTTCAATAGAGCATCATTTGCAATTTTTTTGGCGAACAGGCATAAAATTCTTTATTATTAATTTTTAAGGAACATACTGATAAAATATTGGATCGATATCGTTCTGTGTGGTCTAGATAAGAATCAAATAAAATAATTCAAGTTAGATATCTCAAACAAATAAGAAACGATAGGACATGCACAATACTAGATCTAATATATATCAAAGAATAAGAAACAATTATTAAGAATGAGTCACAAACATGTTCTTATGTGGCAATAGTCATATAGTTTTCCACCTAAATCTAATCTTTGATACCACTCTGTAACGCCCCTGTTTTTCAGCTACTTCTCAAAATAGACGACGCTACTTAATACTTACATTAGACAACCAAACAATTATAGAATCTTGGAATAATCTAATTACTGCCACAATCAGATAAATAAATAACACGTCTGAAACTGAAAAATTTCATTTATACAAAAGTTAGGTACATAAGATAACACATTGCTCTGAATATGAAAAAAAACAAAAGCAGTGTTCGGGTAAAAAGAAATATAAATAAATATATACAAAGGGTCTCTAAAAGGTGCTTCACTTTTCTACTATCGCTCGATCTAATCAATGAAGTATGGGTCTTTAGTCGGGGCTGGTTCTCCTTCTTCATTTCCTAAACCTGGGTTCAAAACTTAGGGGATTAAACCCAATAAATAACATAAGAAAAATATAAATGTAATATCACAGTATTGCAGATAAAGTATGCAAATCGTGATAGTGGTAAACATGTCACGTGAATAATGCAAAATAGAATAAGAAAGACTGTGCATGTCATTTGCAATAACAAATAAATATCTTATAAAAATGTTAAGTTTAGATCAAGTCCTTATTAGTATTTGAAAGCAAATGATGGATAAGATAGTGCGTAGTTTTTTGTATTGTACAGGTGCCCATGTATACCCGACACTCGGCCTCAATATTTATGGCGCTGAACCATGACATGTCGCTAGGCACTACAATCAATTTCCGTACTGTATTACAGTAACGGACATACCACTCAAGGTATCAATTATCAATTGGTGATCCAGTAATCACCTAGGCTCTAATCAATAAGTTGGTCAATAAGTTCCTTATACAATATCCATCATACAGTTTTCTCCAATCTCCATGTCAATAATACACGATATACATGAATTAATAGGAACACGTGGCTTGTCAAGTCAAACTGTGTACATGTCCTTATAGCCAGAAACAAGAATTTATGAATCAAAATTCAAGATCATGTACACACATATCATGAAGATACTTCATGTCATTTAATCAAAATACAAGAAATTTGTTATCATGTTCGCATGAATGGTCATGCTCATCGTGTATCAAGTATTCAAATAACTCATTCGAATATGTCATGTATTGGATTCAAGTGTATATATACCACGAATTACATATCATGTATCACATAAACTGTACAATTCATGCAAGAATCATATTATATACTATATCATTAACAATTATCACATGCCACGGATCATGTTATCCATTGTATAGTTTCTCCCATCTCCGGATTCATAATACATTATGTACATAACTTATAAACATCACAACATGATTTATTTTATTTTATTTTATATTTGTTTCTTTATTTTCTTTTCATTTCTTTAAGTGTTTTTTAATTCATGTTAACATGGTTGTGTTTCCACGACTGCTCATGATTTGTAGCATTATAGATGTTAGTATACAATTGTATCACAATATATTTTATCAAAATTGATTCAATAATCTGATTTCAGTTCTCAATATCAATCAATAGCCCAATTTGTGAATTAAGTGCATCATGTAATAGTACTGCATATTTATTTATTAAGTACACTGCATTTTCATTTACTAAGTCCCACCGCACATTTTATTTATAAGGCCCACTTCATTTTATTTATTTAGGCCTACAGTATTATTATTCATAAAACCAACTGTAGGCCCACTGCATCAAACATTTTCTTTTCTCTTTTAAACATTTATTTATTTATTATTACTTTTTGTTTCATCTCTTTTGTAAGCCCAAACATTTATAAGACCCAAACATTTATTTATTTATTTATTTCTCTCAGCATTTACTAATAAAGCTCACTGAATTATGAAATATTTTTGGCTCAAGCCCATCTGTAAACCTAAGCCCACTGGAGAATTTTTATTTATTATTACTTTATTTTGTTACTGGGATAGCCCAGGCCTGATGTCTCCTTTTTTTCTTTTTCTTTTCTTTCCTTTACTGTTATAGCTCAACCAACTAAGCCCATGAATCACTATTTTTTTTTCTTTACTGGGCTAGGCCAGGCCAAATTCCTTTTTATTTTCTTTTTCTTGCTTTTTTTTCTTTGTTCCTTCCTTCCTTTTCCTTCTTTGCTCTCTATTGTTTCAGGTCCTAATCGAGGAAAAAATGATAGGAGAGGGAGAGATGTGGGTTTTTGTTTCTCTCTCTATTTATTTACTTATTTTGTTTTTATCTTCTCACCTGAGTGCTCATTGGTTCCCAAAGAAGCAACTACTTCAATTGTCCAGCCAGCCTCTCTCTCTTCTCTCAAGCCTTGTAAAAGTTTGGTTAATTATTTTAATAATTTAATAATTTCGGTTCCATGTAACATTCTCCAAATACTATCAATTTAATGCAGGGCGTAGTGTTAAATGAGAGGAGTATCAGAAAATTATTCGTTTGTATTTCAATATCCAGAATAAATAAACCAAAATTTTGAAGTAATTAGAAAGATAATTTTAATATTATTAAATTAGTAATTTTGGGAGTATTTTTTGGCCTCGTAGAGAATAATTTCTAAAAATTCTAAATATTAGAAAACTAATTATCGCGAAAACCGAATGTCATTTGGGTTACGGATTTTAAGTTATATCCACCGAAATTTATTTCGGTATCCAAAATTGACTTGGATAACCATATTCGACACGATCGGACTCAAAAGAGAGATACAGATAGCTCAAAATTTGGGGTATTACACTATCCTCTCCTTTATATTTGATAGAAATAAGAATCAATGATTGTGAATGGAGTCTAAAATCAACTCAAATTCAAACTAAAAACTTAGTTATGTCATCTGAGCTATAAATAGGCCTACTGCTAACTTCAAGTAGCCCTACCGCTAGCTCTATCATTTAGAGCTATCTTTTTGGAGCAAGAAATAAACCTTCCACTAATTCTAGTTTTAGAGTATCAGCTCTATACGTTGTTTTGCTCCATCAGGTTTCAAAAAACAGTTATATCTTTTAATTTTGAACTCCAAGTGAGTTGCTTCTTGAATCATTGGAAAGAGAATTTAGAGATCTACAACTTTCTCCTAAATAATATTTTCACTTTGAGCTCGATCAATATCAAATCAAGCCTTGAAGTTGATATTGCTGCACATCCTTTAACAAATTGATTTATTCTGTTTTGATCTCCAATATGGCTTGTCCTTTAAATATCTATTTCTTTATAATCTTCCATCACCATTTCTTTCTATTAATGTCTACAGATGCTTATTCTGGGCTTCTTAGAGATCAAATGCGTACTAGACTACAGAGGCATTAGAAATGCGTACAACACTATTATTTCTCAATGGGCTCTAGTCTGATGTCTTTATAGTCTTGTATGCATGTTTGATACCTCAAAAGTCTTATATGCATTTCTATCAGGCTACCTCGATCATGAATAATAGAAAAAAAAATTCTATATCCATTCTTCTATATGTTAACAACAAAATTGGCAGTAAAATAGACCCAAAGTGGTCGTTGCCACCATGTAAAAACCCTATCTCAAAAAGAGATTGTTGTTATCGTGGCTTATCTAGATCTAAATTTATCCCCTCTTCCTGCTCTTCCTCTATTTTCGACCTTCCACCAGAGCTCTTGTCATTCATTATAGTGTTGCCTACTCAGGACCCACATAATTCTCTCACACAATGATATTGTTTGCCCCCAGCCCTTGTCCCCTTCGCCTCTCACCAAAGGAGATTATCACAAATTGTAGGATACCTCTCTCATGGTCAAATTTCTTGACCTCCTCATCTCTATCGACAAGGCCAAAGCGATGCTCAGTGCCCTTTAGTCCTCTAACATGAATGGGAGATTATTCCTCTCAATTTTGACTTATTTATCTTCAGATGTACCTCTTGAGGAACAGGACCGGATCGTCAATGATAGTCCTTGGATCATTTAGAATGCTACCCTCACTATTGAGTCACGTATATCGTCTTTTTGTCCATATGCAAAATGCCTCTCTCACATGCCAAATCCGTCTTCCACCATATGGAACCAACTGACATTGGACATGTTGCATTTCCTACCGATTGTATTTTAAACTTGATGAATTCACCTCCATTCTTGCCAAGGGTTGTTTTGTTTGAGTGACCATCGAGGCTGATACATTACAATCTCTTGTTATCGGAACCAACTTTGAGCATGAGGAGATGGATCTCTCCATCTTCTAGTAGCTATCTGAGCATAAATATACTCATTATTTCTGTCCTAGTTGTTGGTAAGGGAACATCATTCATTAAATTGGCCCCCTGACTTCTTCCCAACGCCCTACCTACAGTCGTCTTTGTTGAGCCACCCGTCTCTACTCCCTTCCTCTTCAACCTCTTTAGCTCTTCTATCAATACCACTGTCTTCTCCTTATGATGTTCCTCCAGCTCTCCAAGTGTGGGACCATGTTCAATTGCGAGGTTGTAGTTGCAGGTAGGCAGAGTCCTCTCAACACTGCCTACCTCTACATGATCAATCTGTAGGTCGAGTTACTGTCCACATGTCTTTTTCTACCTTTTGACACATGACGGTGGGGGTGGCAAATGGGCTGGGCGGTCCGTCGTGCCGGACACATGCTCGACACGACTCGGCCCATGTGAGTCGAGCCATGCCTGGCACGATACAACATGTTATATATATATATATATATATATATATATATATATATATATAATCCTGGCCATTTATAGCCGTTGGAGAAGGGTTTGCAATTTTTTTTTGCAAAAAAATTCTTTTCTTTCCCTACAAATAACCCCCTTATTCTTTCATTTTTATTCTTCCTCATAATTCTTAAACTTTTCTCAATTTTCAACTCTCTCTAATATTTTCAAATACAAATTTTTTCCAAAAAACTTCTTCCATATTCGATCAAGTTTCAAGGCTCAAAAGCAAGTATCAAGAAGAAGATCTTCCGACTTCCAAGCAATCAATCTTTATGCTTCGGGCTTCCTCTCTCATCTCTTAACTCTCAAGCATCAATAAGGTTACAAGCGGTTTCAACTCTCAACTCTCAAACTTTTTTTTTTCGGCTTGCGGCGTTGAGGTATTTCTAATTTGATTTTTTTATTCGGTTTTTTTGTGGTTTTTTCGTAATAGATCCATACTTGTCTGGCACTTCTTCCTCTTAAGCCGTGGGTACTTTTTTTTTTTCCTTTTTTATCAAGTGAAGAATATCAAAATTTTTGTCAACCATTAGAACGCCCTTCTCAAGTACCATAGATCAAGATTGAATGATACAAAAAAACAATATTTAGATTTAGGAGATTTGAACTTCTACACAACACATATGATCTTTCTCAATCCTTACTAAAAGTTTTTTTGGGCATTCGGAATAGAAATAATTTTTTTTTTCATTTCTTTCGATAATACTTCCGAAAATACAACCGCAATAGAAATTTTAAAAAATATAACTAAATCAATTTTAGATGACAAATTATTTCATATTAGGTGTCTTTGTCACATAATTAATTTGTATATGAAAGATGGATTAAGAGTAGTAAATGATTCAATAACTAAATTTAAAAACACAATAGTATTTATAAAATGTAGTGGGCCAAGAAAACAAATATTTAAACAAATATGTAAGAATTTTAAAATCTCACAAAAAATTTTACCACTAGATGTAAAAACAAGATATAATTCTACATTTAAAATGCTAGACGTGGCAATTAAATATAAAAATGTAAGAAATATATTTAATGAAATAGAATTACCATCTTGTAGTTTAGATTTTAATGAATGGAACCATTTGCATTGCATTTGTATTTTTTTAAACAAATTTTAAGATGCAACTAGAGCATTTTTGGGCACTTATTACCCAACTACACTCAATGCACTTTATTATTTAACTGAAATTAGTTCAGTTTTTAATGAAAGTAGGAATAACCCAATTCTTGAAGATATTGTTCAACCTATATAAATTAAATTTAATAAATATTTTATAAATTTTCCATACTTACTATATTTTGCAACCGTTGTAGATCCACGTTGTAAATTAGATGGAATAGAAAATTTTAATAGATTTCTTTTATAAAAATATGTGTTATTCAGATAATGTTAAAGATTTAGTTAATGATATTAAAACTTATTTAGATATTATGTATCATACATATGAAGATATGTATGGTGATAAATCATAAACTATAAAAGGACATACGGTTAAAGAAAGTAAAAATCCAATAATATCACCCGTATTTCATCGGAAAAAACCTAGGCAATCTAATACTTCTTTTAATAAACTTCACTATTATTTAGAAAGAGCCAACTATGCAGATGACTTATCCCTTGACCGTTACAAAGACTTTGACATTTTGGCCTAGTGGAAATCACAGGAAAAAACATATCATGTGCCTTCTAACATAGTCCGTGATCTACAAACCCCTCTGGTGTCCACAGTAGCATCGGTGTCTTCTTTTACTACAGGTGGTAGAATGTTAACGGACTGAAGGAGCTCAATGACAACAAACACATTGGAAATGTGTGTTTACTTGAAAAACTAGCTTGATGCTGAATAAAAGGAACAAGAACATCTAATAAAGTAGAGCAAGAGAACTCACCTGAGAAAGAATGAAAATTGGAGACTTTTATAAAAAAAAAAAATTGAATTCTACATTTGTAATTTTTTTCATTTAATTTTTTTAAAACTCACAAGTCTCTTATAAATAATACTAAGAATAAGTTGAAAGTGACGGTCAGGGTCATCTCCCATCTTTTCGGGCTTTGTATGATTTCTAAAGAGATTTATAGAGTAATTTTGTTAATGTAATAAAATTTCATATAATAAAAGTTCAATTTTACTCTCTTTTTTTACTTGTTGGATCTAACTAAATTAAGTTAACCAATTTAATAGTTAACCAATTTAATAAACTAACTTATTAATAAAAATAATTATTTATAAAAAATTAATAAAATAAACGTGTCGGCACGGCCAGACAGGGGCATGACACGTGCCCGATGGGCCGAGCCCAAGCACACATGCTGTGCCTAAGGCACAACATGTCCACAAAAGTGGATGAGCTGTGCTGGGCACGACCTGATTACCAGGTCTACATGACGGGCTCATAACTGGGCCACATTAGGATTGTTCTAGGCCTTTGGGCTTAACAAATATTCTGAATTGTCATGAATAGATGGATGCATGTCTATGGAATAAGACCCCAATTTGCTAGCAACACAGTGTTTATTGAGCATATGGAGGCTAAGTAAGTCAAATCTAATGATCCATTTTTGGACCAAAAATTGTTGCTGGTAATTTGAGGCCCATACCGTACTCGTTCTCTTCGTCTACTTTCACCCAATAGGCCTGGGATTGATTCCAAACGGTACTAGCATACAATAAACTCCTTCGTCTTCTAATTAACTTCAATGATGATTCTCCCTTTCTTCAATATTTAAATGAATGGATAAAGTATTAGCGACTGAAAAGATTTACTGGGATTGATTCCAACCGGTACTAGCATACAATAAACTCCTTCGTCTTCTAATTAACTTCAATGATGATTCTCCCTTCAATATTTAAATGAATGGATAAAGTATTAGCGACTGAAAAGATTTAGAAAAACGATCACAAAAGTCCAAGACATTCTCACCCATATTGGAATAATATTTTTAACGATGATGATCTTAGCAATGCTATGATCAATAAGGGCAATGGTGAACATCTTGTGAAGTGCGCATAAGAACAATTCCTTGTGACCTTTTTGACAAGAGTTTTGAAGCATTCTTAGAACATTCAAAAATACCTGAATAGGTGTTTTGAAGTGTTTTTTATAACACTCCAAATCGGGATATTTTGAAGTGTTTTGAATTATTTATTTAAAAATATCCTTTCCTTTCCTTATTCCAACTCACAACCACATACTTTCTTTTTTCCTTAATCGGGTATATTTGTATTTTATCTATTTATGAAAACTAGGAAAATTTATGAAAAAACTAAACTCCCAAGTACAAACTAGAACATTCTAAAATCCATGATCAGAACACTTCAAAACATATATGCCACCAAAATATTCCAAACACATTTTAGAAATACTCCAAAATACTTTATTTTTGACATCCAAGCACAATTAGTGCTAAGCTTAAAAGACAAAGATTCTTTCGCTACATCCATTAGACTCTATCCAAAAAGAATAATATTTTGGTTAAGTTCCTAGAAGTGGCTTGTCATCCCTGCACTTCAGATGCAACGAATAAATGACAATGAGAACTAGCACAATCCATTTAACGAGATAATGAGGCATCTGCAGAACATGAAGTCTTGTCTATTTCGGGGTATTGCAATGGCTAGAAAAGAAGTTTTGCATGTGGATATTAAAGCTCCAGTTAATTATCATTGAATGATATGGAAAAATTGCTTAGGCACTCAGGTCTTAAGTAAGTCATGGATAGATATACAGACATAATATAATGAATGCATAAGCCAATGCTAATTGCTGCATCCACTCCTTGGTGGTTAATGATGCATGTGAATTTGAAAAAGAAATGCGATGCAAACAGTTGGGAGGGTTACGGAAATAAGGTTGGCTCACTTGATGTAGAGGCTTTCTTAGCCAGTCATTATGCTGAGGGATGTCGACAATGGATAAGCTGCTCTCTGAACTCGCACTCCATGATCCCCAGTAGATATGAATGCTAACAATTCTCAAGATAAGACGGCCTCATCAATAATCTTAATTTTACTGAAATTCTTTAGACCATTTCCTCTCCCATAGCAAATAACACCAGATTGATATGTCGAAGCATTGCTGGAAACATGATAAAACGTGCTAGCTGCAGTGTCTCAAGGCCTAGACTTGGAATGGAAGACACTCAAGGTAGTCCATGCAAGTGCCTCTCCGAACAAAGATGCTCGTGTTGATTTCACAATACGGACTTCCACAAAATCACCAGCCTCTGGGATCCGCTGCTCTCTGTCAGGTTCAACTGTGTTTGGAACAGGGATGCTAAGAAAAGACACTCTATGTCCTCTATCACTCTTTCCAATCAGTTCCTTCTCAGGGTTTCTCCTATTGGGTCCCTCCACTAAAACAAGCTGGACTGTTCCAACCTGAGAATCAAAGCACTGTCCAGTGCTCTCACGGAAGGCTTCGATTAGTTCGGTCAGTCTCCTCTGCTTGATGCTGTCGGGAACATCATCAGTGTAATTCCTGTGGGCATGAGTTTTTTCCCTCATGCTGTATGCAAACATGTAGGCCATATCATAACCAACAGCCCTCACAAGGCTTAGGGTATCGGCATGTTCCTCCTCTGTCTCACCACAAAAGCCTGCAACAAATAAATCAGAAGGGTAATGCTCGTTTATCTCAGAATTATAAATAAAAGAAAAAAGGAAGATGGTCATTAAGATATTTCAAGCGGTTGTTAATATGTTTCGTTAAACAGAACATCCTACAATAATTTAAATATCATACATAGGTTGATATTTATGTTTATGGCTAGCAGTTATTTAACTAGTTTTTCTTCATGTCATGTCAACCATAATGCTTGCAACTCCTAATTAACAGCTCCATTACATGACTTGCTGACTATAACAAAAATTTAATAAAAGACATGATATTAGAAATGAGAAAAATATTATGAGTTAAGACTTGCTACGTACTACAGACTTGCTACGTTATCTCAGTAAAGACGAAAGTAACATCGCAAGGTTCTAAAAACATAATGTATAATGTTGCCCACACATGCAGTTTCAAATATGTGCTTTTTCTAGGTCCCTAGCTAGAGCATTTGGCTTAGAAATGAAATGGGGAATACAGTGGCAAATCGTCAACTTCAAATAGGGTAAAGTGCCCCTAAAGTGTCTCCTCAGATGTTTACCAACGAAGGATCCCCATAAATCTCCCCGTATGAAATTTATGGATGATGTGAACCAGCATTGTGATCTCCATCCCCAACCCAAAATTTGTGCTGTACAAAAAAATCAAACAATTTAGGCACTTATTTTCCATGGTCAAGGGGCCGTATTTGTTCATTGTTGAAAATCTTTTCATTTTCCGACTACCTAATATACGATAAAAAAGTATTAAATACATAATTTTTCGTATATTACCCCTTCAAGACATGAAGATCAAGATGAATGATGTAATTCGTCCATAGCAACAGCATATGACAAAATTTAAAACACGCCTCCTTAAAGTGGCAACCCAGGCATACTTTTTCCCTGCAAATAACTAAATATAAGACTTTATCCTATAATATATGGACACAGAAAATGGGGTATCTGTCACAGCAACCTCCAATGTCTAGACACGACTATATATATATACATTTTGTAAAATACGTGCATCTGTAACTCAAAACATGTGCATTGGGTTATTCACATATGTAAAAAAGCTAGAATAGTAAAATGAACAATAGACTATTCAGTTCTTGTCAAAAGAGTCGTATAGCACACTCCATGTTATGAATATTTTATGTGAATAGAGTTTAAGAACTTCAATATTTATGAGTGCCGAACACGGGGATATGGATATTGTGTCCGACATGACTTCATATGTTAAATCTTTTTGCTTGAAGAAGTGTCCTACATATCATGATCATTATCATTGTCAGAATCAAAGTTAATGTTCAATAATCAACAGACAAAAAGTGCAGTAAGGGTTGAGACAACTAAGCATTATGAAAAATAAGAAAACTGAGTGTCTAAAAGGAAAACAATTAATATCTGCATGAGTATAACGTTAATAGTTACAAGTTTCATTCACGATGAGTGAAAGCATTTTTTTGAGTCAAATCAGTGAGTATCTAAGCAATACACAACCAATTCAGCTATAAATGCCCAAGTGGTCTAGCTTGGCACTCTGGTCATTAATTAATGAAAATGATAATTATGAGAGATAAATTTGTTAAGCTTGAGGCTGAGATTTAGCATAGTCATTAGCATGACCTCATCTCTTCCCTTCAAAACTAAGTCAGCTACTAAGAGATCACTGGGAGTTTCTCAAGAGCAGTCCATCTCGACAAAATTTTCAACAGACAGTCATCCTAGCTCTTTGATCAGGCAAGTTTGTAGTTGGACAAGCGAGGCATCCAACTTGTCCTCTCTTCCCATCAAATTATGGCCAGCGACAAAGAAAAAACCAATTGCAAATAACTAAACCAATTGCAAATAACTAAAGTTTGGATACCTTGATGTATGCTACATGCTGATGATATTGTCTTAGTTGATGAGATGAGAGCATGAGTGAATATTAAGTTAGAGTTATGGAGACAAACAATAGAATTTAGAGGTTTTAGATTGAGTAGATTCAACACAGAGTATATGGTATGTAAATTTAGTAAATGAAGGACCCAAAATTGCAGTGTCGCGATGCTAGGCAGGCAAAATGTACAAATTAGTAATCAGTTAGGTACTTAGGTTCTATTATTTAAAACAATGGAGAGATTGATAATGACGCCAACTAAAAAATCCAAGCCGACTGGTTGAAATGGAGGAGCGCAATGAAAATTTTATGCAATTATAACACTTTGTTGAGGATAAAGGGAAAATTTTATAAGACTGTTATTAGATCAATTTTATTATATGCCATGGAATGCTGGACTATAAAGAAATGTCATTCACAGAAGATAAATGTAGCAGAGATATGCATGCTTCGTTAGATGTGCGGTAACATTAAAAGAGATAAAGTAAGAAATAAAGATATTCGTGTTAAGGTACGCATGGCTACTATCGAAAAGAAAATGCTCGCTTACGATAGTTCGGTCATATGCAATGTAGGCCTACAAATGTACCATTTTGTCAAGGAAAATTTATTCACATACGACAAGTTAAAAGAGTAAATGGGTGACCGAAGAAAACATGGATGGAGGTGATACAAAAAAAATATGGATTGTAGAGGTTTATAAAATGAGGACATATTGTTCGAAAGGAATGAGTGAAGAAAAATCATCACTAGGAATAAGTGATCGACCTGGCGTGATTCTCTTTTGGTTCATGTAGCTAGTGTTTTAAAACTCAGTTTAATTATTCGCTTGGTTCAAGAGCAATTAGTGAATACTCACAAAACTAGGTGAGTACTTGTTAAAAACTCAAAATATTAATATTTTAATATATATACAAAATTTATCATAAAAGCATTTAATTTCAACATTGAAAATAAAATTACTATAAATATTATAAGATAAATTTCATACCTTTCCAATATCATGTTAAAGTTATTTGCTAACCATATCATATCTTAGCAACTTAGTAATGAATAGCAATTAATAAAATATTTAGAAATTTAAAGCTCTAGGTACTTCATTTTAATACGGAAAGTAATAAAGTTGTAATTTTCTATAATTTACTACAATTTACTTCGAAAAGAGCTATATGATTGTAATTTACTGTAATTTAGATGCACCTTTGTTGTAATTTTCTGTGATTTTATTGATATTTATCAAGTAATCAAATTTACATTTTTTTATGAAAAATGATTCCATCTCCATCTCATCTCTCTATATATTCTATAATTTTCTAATTCAAATTG
This sequence comes from Dracaena cambodiana, assembly GCA_036321105.1. Lineage (NCBI taxonomy): Eukaryota > Viridiplantae > Streptophyta > Magnoliopsida > Asparagales > Asparagaceae > Dracaena > Dracaena cambodiana. Next base: position 28,927,151 of record JAYEPQ010000017.1, read on the forward strand.
CAAAAAAAATCAACAGAGAGAAAATATTGGATCAATAAAAAAAGATTGTAGAGAAAAATTAGCAAAATAGATTTTCTAATTCAAAAAGAAAATTAAAAGTTTCGCCCTCTCTATAGCTCCTATAATTCACAAAAAAGATTGCAGAAGAAAATATAATATAATTCAAAAAAACAGATGGTCGACATATGAAAAGAACAAAAAAATTGCTAAATAACTAGAGGAGAAAAAGATGAGTTTTAAGTGGATCGAGTTCGAGACTCGGAACTCGGATGGGTACTCGGCCGAGTTGGTTGAGTACTTATCTTGTCCGATTTTCGACCAAATTCTCTCATTTCGACTCGTTTTATGAGCGATCCCGAGTACTCGGACGAGTTCTCATCAGAGTAAGCTGGATTTTAGAATACTGCATGTAGCCTACCCCAAATACTTGGGATAAAAGGCTTAGTTGTTGTTATTTTTGTTGTTGTTTGGCATGAGTATCACGTTAATAATTGACCCGACCCAAGTTTCTGTCATGATCAGTCAAAACATTCTTTGAGTCAAACAAATGGGTTCCATAGAAATATGCAACCCATACAATTATGAAAGCCTGAGAATTCTAGCTTGGCACTCTTGCAATTAATTAAAGAAATCATATTGTTAAAAAATTCTCATAGATTTGAGGAGGAGATTTAGCATGGCTATTAGAATGACTTCATCTCTTCCCATCAAAATGAAGTCAGCTACTAAATACATCACTGGAAGTTTCTTAAGAATACTCCATTTTTACAATTTTTTCAAAAGGGAAGTCAATCTAACCCTTTGATTGAGGCAAGCTTGTAGTTGGGCAAGAGAGGCATCAAACTTGCCATCTCTTCCCATCAAATTGGGGCAAGTTAGTAAACACATAACAGAGAGTTTCACTAGAGAATTTCATTTTGATAAGTTGCCAACATAAAAAGCTCCCAGATTGATCAAGGCAATTTTGTAGTTAGGCAAGAAAGAATTCCAACTCCCCATTCACTACATCAAATGAGCTCAAGCCAACCGGCACTCAAGTTCAGGTTCAGCTCATTTATTAATCTTTTTTTACTAGTCGAGCTAGCCATGAACAAGCTGATTAAATATCAAGCCAAACACAAACCTATCGTGAGTGGGGGGCTTTCATATTGGTATTAAGTATTTCTGATTGACTCTTTATAAAATAAATATTTATTAATTAAAAGCTTTTTTTGCATAAAGGGGGGTGAGCATCCCTTAGTTCAATTCAGTTACTGTTTTTCTGATAAAACTGAACGGATAAGAAGAAACAACTGCACCACAACAGGTCGGTTGGCTCAGTTGGGCCTTATATGCGCTGGCTTATTTAAGTTGAAAACAGAATTTGAGAAACAAAGTAAGAACAGTGCTTCCATTCCTCATTGTCATTTCCAACCAAAGCAATCAAATTCAAACTGAACATGAAATAAGACCACCCAAACAATCCAAACATGAGAAGGATGAATGAAGAGGACCCCAAATAATCCTTTCTATCTTGCTTGTGGCTTCTGAAATCAAGATCCACCATAAGAAACTTAGGGGCTGCTTGGTTGCTTGTGTAAATGTGTAAAGTGGTTGCAATTGCAACCACTTTTGCTGCAAGTGGCGCTTTTCGCTGTTTGGTTACAATTGCAGTTGCAAAGCCTGCAAATACAATTGTAATCACTTATGCACTTGCAGTAATTGCAAAGAAAAAGTGCGCAAGACACTTTTTCTCTCCCCTTTGAAAACAATGATATTTCTCAGAACTCTTGAAAGTAAGAATTTAATATTTAATTTTTTTGTAACTATCGTTACCACTTGCAACTTCCAAACTAAACACAGTAATACAAGTTGTAACAATTTTTATCATTACAATTTCAATTGCAGTAATATAAGTTGCAGTTTGCAACATTATTAGCAAACACTACACAGCCACTTAATGTCGATCTTGCTGCTACTTCTGAATAAAAAATCAACCAAGAAAAACTATTGAAGATAATCCAAAAACTAATTGGAGTGTATCTATGAAAGGAAACTGAAGGGACAGGAAACATGTACTTTTCAAAGGAAGAGGATAGAAGAGAGATTAAGGGGGTACACTGTTGGATTTTTGTTATAACTTGTCTATGAAGCACAAATACTTCAAAGCAAGTGTTGTATCCGACAAGTATAATTATATCTAGTTTTATTGAATAATTAAAGATGGCGTATGGGAGCCCATTTGCTTTCAAAAAGTAAAAAAGATAGCTTATTAAGCATTATGAAGTCATACATTGCCTAAAAATACATTTCTTTTAACATAAAATAAATATTAAGCTCATAAGCCACAAATGTCTTGCAAACATAGAGCCTTCAGATATTTTATTCAAGGTATTGGTCCATTGAATTGAATTCAAATTCTTCTCTTTAATATAGTTGTCTATTAGAATCTATATTTAAATCATTAAAGAATTTTTCTTTTCTTTTTACTTCAAAGAAAACATGTCTCAACTATTATGAGTTTTGATGCGCATTATATATATATCACATACATAAATACATGCATATTTATGAAGCCATATTCCGGTGTCCAATTTTTTAGGCTTTGTCGTGTCCCCATATGTGTATCGTGTCGTATCCGTGTTCCGTTTCCATATTTGTGCTTCATAGTAGCTTATTTTTCTGAAGAGGACAACAAATAGAGAAGAGAGGAGCCTTGAATCCAACGAGTAGAAGAGGAAAAAAGTGAAGCGATAGCGGAGGGGTTTAGGGATTAGGATGCGGCCAAGTTCGAATGAAAATTTTGAGTTGGTTGGGTTTGGGTAGGGTTAGCAACACTTGAAACTAGAACCAACCGAGCCCTTCTTTGCAATTGTACCAACCGGTTTGCTTCAGTTGATTTTTTTTTAAATTTTAACTGAATTCTTATCACCCCTACTTCTATTTTGTTGTATTACAAAAGAAACCAATGCTTGAAATAGCGATACCAATAACGTAACATTTTGCCTCTGTTAGGTTACATCACAATGATCACATATATTATAACGTATAATATATGTTACACAATTTCCAATCTATTTAATAAAAATAAATATAAAACTAGATATAATAATTTTTTTAAATTGAAAAAATTAAATATTCAATAAAAAAAAAAAGTAAAACTATATTATAATACTTAGAAACTATTTTAAGTTCTCAACAATATTAACATTTTACTTTTATAAGTAATATTTAGTTAACAATCGTAATTTCAGTAATCACCAAACAAGGAAAAAGATTTCATATTAATTTATTCCAGTTTCATTCATCACCAATTCTGTAATTTATATTATTTTATAATGCTCAATTTATATTTTCTAATACTCATTTGATTAAGTTGAGAGCTCAATAAAATCAACAATAATTAATAAAAATTCAACAATCGGAGAGAAATCATAGCAAGAAATTGCAAATTAATAAGCTATTAATTCCATAAGTAATCAAACAAACGAACAATAAGCAATGAAATAAAAATATTGCAACAATTATCTAACATTCAATAACAAATAATATGCATAAATTTGGAATTTACTCAGAATATAACTGCAAATAACGTATCATAACATAATATAATGTAAATAATGTAAAATAGTATAAAATAACATAAAAAACAAAACGTTACGGTGCATTAAGTTATTTTCTACTATTAGATAGCATTGAGCTTGTGTTAGGTATCATAACGCAATATAACGAATTTCATAACGCATTATTTTCAACATTGAAAGCAACTTATAAATTATAGCTTACATTTAACATCACATAATTTTCAGAAATACAAGCCACACTATCTACATTGAATTTTTTCGAACCACACACGAGCAAACATGGACTATCTCAAGTTCAGCTTGCCTATTAATCACAATGAGCCAAAATAAAGCTGAACACCAAGTCAAACATGGACTAGTTACAAGTAGCCCTAATTGTAGGCCATTCAAATGGATGATCTACACATGGCCTAAAATAGTTATGTATTTTTGTTTAAAAATCACATACCATTTTGATCTATGGGCCATGCATTTAACTAGTTGTAAAAAAAAGAATTATTCTGCAATAATAAAGCTACTAAGACAAACTGAGTGTTCGAACCACTTTTTTTATACAACAATTTTAAAGGATGGAGGTCACAATGAAAGTTGTGAAACATCTATTTGGGTGAACAAAATTCAAGTGATACCCTGTGGAGTCACCCTATTAACACTTTACTCAACAAATGCATATAAAAGAAGTCAAACACACAAAAAAAAGAAGGAAAATTCACAAGCTTTGCATGTGAAAAATACAAATATTTTTACATTATCAGATTAGCACATATAAAAAATAAAAAAGAAACTTAATAAAAATTTCAATACTCAAGAAAACTCTTAACCAATAATGTAGACATTACAAAGCCATCTAATTTTCTTGAAATTTCTATGAGATTAAGACTTAATTCACTTCATAATGTATACACTATTAAGGGATTCTGGACGAAAAATTGTGTGGTTCAAGTGTCATTTGACCTTCCAACAGTAGATGTGATCAACCAGTGGGATAATTGGCATATTGGCATGTCATCACACATTCACAATGGGTAATCTAGTCCACTCATGTTTGAACTACATGTCCTAAAGATCTAAAGATAAAAAATCATATGTTTTGAGGGCTCCTACCCAATGAATCATCAGGTGTTGGCAAAAAAATAATTGTTCAGACAATACAACTGAAGAGACAAGACAGCTGAAGAGATCATGTATCAATGATGAAGGTGGCAAAACATGCCATTGGAGGCAAGACAAAAACAGTAAAAGGAAATTGACATTCTACACTAATGCCTAATGCAAACATCAAACATTGCCATAGTCATTTGTTGACAAAAGATAAATTAACTATACGAAATTCAAAATTGGCAAAACATAATGCTACAGACTATAAGTACATATTCAAGGTGTTGAAAGTGAACAATGATACTAAGAAACTTACCACATATAAAGTCACTGCTTATCCCTACGTCAGGAATAATAGAACGTATTTTTTGTACAAGTTCCAAGTAGGCTTCTCGTGAATAACCACGTCGCATTCTCTCAAGTACAGTTGTACTTCCTGTTTGAGCTGGCAAATGAATACTTTTGCAAATATTATTCCTATCTCGCATCAGATAAAGCAGATCATCTGGGAAATCCTTTGGATGAGGGGATGTATATCTGAACCGCATCTCTGGAAATTCTGTTGATAGGCGATCCAAGAGATCAGAAAAACGCAATCCCATAGTTTTCACTTTGCACCTGCTTGAAAATCCTTCACTTAGCCTCCACTTTGGCCCTGGTTCAACATCTTTGACCTCTGAAACATCATTGTAGCTATTCACATTCTGACCAAGAAGCATAACTTCCTTCACACCCTCATTCCATAGTTCACCAACCTCTCGCACAATTGATTCCACTGGACGGGATCTCTCCCTGCCTCTAGTGAATGGAACAATGCAAAAAGAGCACATATTATTGCATCCCCTCATTATTGAGACAAATGCCGTAACTGAATTTTTTGAAATCCTCACAGGATTGATATCTGCATAAGTTTCTTCAAGGGAAAGAAGAGTGTTGATTCCCTGCTGTCCATAATCAACTTCTTCCAACAAGCGCGGCAGGTCCCTATATGCATCAGGTCCACAAACCACATCAACCATCTTATCTGCATCAAGTATCTTGTCTTTCAACCTCTCAGCCATGCATCCAAGAACTACTATCTTTGGAGGACGTGAAGACTGTGACCTTCCTACAGCAACATTACTTTTCCATTCTCTTTTTAAAAACCAGAAGTAGTTTAGTCTTTGCCAGACTTTTTGCTCAGCATTGTCCCGGATGGCACATGTGTTGATAAAGATAATCTCCGCATTTTCCGGCGCCTCTACAACTTCCATGTACCCAGCTTTCTTCATGATTGATAGTACAATCTCCATGTCATTGACATTCATTTGGCACCCATATGTTTCATGGTAGATACGACCTTTACTGATGTTTTCAAGAGGCAATATTGAACTACACAGACCATAGTTTCCATCAGAGTTCAGTTTAAACTGAGAAAATTATTCACAACACTAAACCATATTGATATAGAATAATTAAACAGGTGAGTGCTTGTGCATCAACAATTTCTCTAAATCCATTCAACAGTCTCTATCTAACTGTTAAATTACAGATTCTCTTTGTGATTGGAAAAAATCAAGGGTATAGTCTTCGATAAAAGATAAATCATAGCAATCAAGTCAGTCATCCAATAATCACAAACTTAAAATTTCACCATTTTCATCTAGGTGGACTAGCAAGTCCATTAAGGGGTTAATATAAGACAAAATGAAATCATAGAAAAACCTAACGCAATTTATACCCTGAAAGCAAAACTCCTCATAAAATGATCCAATTTATCCAAGTAATTAGATAACATAAATTTTGCAATTTGGCAAACTAAATGAATTTAAATAACCCAAGCAGCAAAGGTTCCAACTTCACAAATATAATCATCTAGCATTACTATGAAAAGTGCATAAAATAACCAACTTTAAGCAAATTGGTTTCTTTGTAATTTCTACCATCTAATCAACATGCACAGCAAAATATCCCAAAACTAAGAACAATTCAAGTGGGCGGAAAGGGAACTCACTCCTGAATGCTTTCGGCAGTGTCGATGGCGGCGGAGGCGGACGAGAAGCGGCGGTGGATGAGGCGGCGTGTGCTGCGGGGAAACTGAGGGTGAGAATAGGAAGAGAGGAGTTTGATGAGTGGGGTTGATGGAGGAGAAGGAGACGGTTTGCTGAGAGGAGGAGGAGAGAGCAGGGGAAGGGTGAGAGAGCGGCGGAGAGTTAGAGAAAGATTGAGGCGGATCCGAGAGTTGAGAGGGTGGTTTAAGAGAGAGGAGAGAGGGTTTAGAGAGAGAGAAGACATGAATGGATTTAGAAGCTAGAGAGAGAGAGAGAGAGAGAGAGAAGGGTTTCAGTGTTTTTGCTGTGGTAGGATTGGACGGTTGAGGCTGCGGAAGAGGGAGTTTCCAAAGGAGCACACCATTTTTCTAGTGTGCTCAGTTTTTCCAGTGAGTCCACCCTTAGTTTTTCAAAAGAGAGAATTTTTTTAGTGAGCACATTAAATATATCTATCCAACCCCCTCTCTTTCTCTCTCACTTTTCCCTTTCTTCTCCCCCACATCCATTCTTCTCTTCTTCACCTCTCCAATTTAGAGCCGACCAAATCTCCAATCCTAAAACCCAACTCCCTTCTTCATTCCCTCTCCCACATCTTCCTCTTTTCCTTCCCAACCTACTCCACCCAAAATATTTGATCTTTCTTCGATTTTGCTATCGATCCCGCCGCCGATCCCTCTTCGCCGCCGGTCATTCATCCCACTCCACGCGCTCGCCGCCCCGCCGTCACTTTTTGGATCGAAATAGATGAGATCTCTTCCTCATTTAGCAATTTTTTTTTTATTTTAGTGTCGTTTTTTGGAGCGAAAAATGTGAGGTTTTTGGATTTGATGGTCTTGTTGGGTTGGAGAGGAGGAAGAGGGGGGGAGGAGGAAGGGAGAGCTTTTGATGATAAGATTGAGGATGAGTGTTGGAGTTTTGGAGGTGGAGGATTTTTTATTATAGACGAATTTTTTTTAAAAAAAAATTTACCTCACAATTCATTCTATTTATAAATGTACCTCACAATATATACTTTGATTATAATTAATAAAAAATTATAATATTGTAATACTAGTTGTAAAATATGCAAAATTCTATTAATTTTTTAATAGTTGACGATAATGGTAAATTTTAATTGTCTTGAAGTTTCTAGTATTGTCATTATGGTTGATTAATTAGCAAAAAAAGGTTTGAGTGCGTTTATACCTGTATTTTACATTCTATTCCAGCATCAAAATTAGAGAAAATTTGATATTTGTACCAAATTTTACTCTGTAACAACTTACTTACATATAGAAAAGTCATTGTTATGATAACTATCATTTATGAATGGATTATACTTATTAATGCTATTATCTTTGTATTTCATAGATGGATCCGACAGAATCATCTCGCGTACAACCAACTGCCTCGTTAAGAAGGAAGAAAACAGCATCTCGGCCACCAATCTGTCGCCCACTACGAGAGAGAAGATGAAGTTGCTGTGGGTCCTGAATTAAATATAGAAACTCCTAATCTGCTCAGATATGAAAGTGCAAGACAAGAGGAAGGTAATAATGATTCAGAAGGCTCTGAAAATGATCTTGAATGGTCAATATATCGAGATCCAGTTGATTTATCACTATTGAAGAGTTTCAAGACGCACGTTGCTTTCTTCATCTTAAAAGATCAGGTAATTTTTTCCCGTTAAAAACTAGTAACCAATTATAGTGTGTGCATATGTCATGGCTATATTATATACACAGGAACGAGATCCACTGTGATGTATTAGTCACATAAGTAAAATAAGTTCATGATCATTAATGACTACATAGCCCAACACCCGATTCATGAAATTAATACGTGGGTCTTCGTTATATTCATTGGTCATATGCTCCTATCAATTCATTAGCACTGTTGAGATTAGTGCATCTGTTGAGAGGTGGCATCCCGAAACAAACACATTTCATATGCCGTTCAATGATATGACGATTACGCTGGATGATGTTTCTTACTTACTTGGCTTGTCCGTGGCAGGAAAGTCCATGTGCCACCCAAAATCAACAGCATCACGTGAAGTTGCTGACACAATTACTCATTCCTTGGGCGTAAGTTATTCTGAAGCGTGGAATGAGCTAAATACGAAAGACAGTGCATCGGTTAGGCTCGATTGGTTAAGAGAAATTTTTTGTGGGGTTGTTGACACCAACTCCGAACATAGGATTCGGTGTGCTGCAAAGGCATATTTACTGTATCTTCTTGGTTGCACGCTCTTTGGGGATAAGAGCGGTACGAGAGTGTCGATTAAGTATCTGACATTGTTTTATAAGCTCAAAGATGTTCACACGTTTGCATGGGGTGCTGGGGCTCTTGCTTGGTTATATAAGCAGCTTGGACTTGCATTTCGAGCTAACGTTACACAGATAGCCGGGTATCTGACATCACTACAAGCTTGGATATTTGCTCATTTGCCAACCTTTTTGCCAGTGTCGAACCGATCCTTTATAGTCGGTGAACCACTTGCTTGTCAGTGGTTGAGCAGATATGACTCAAATGTCTCTTAATCGTATGTACACACTATTCGATCCAGACTTGATCAACTGGCCGACAGTCAGGTAACATGTTGCGTGATTTATATACTTATTAATATGTTAGTTATATGTGGGAAATTTACTTATTTATGCGTACTTACCAAAACTTGCAGATAATATGGGATCCCTACAGGGATTATAGAGAATTATACCATTTCAGAGAAATTTCCTTTTATATGGGTACCCTGAAGCTGCACAATGTGGTTGAGCTTTACCACCCGATACGTGTGCTCAGGCAATTCGGTCGCAAACAGTACGTGTCGCCTCCGCCATTCTTATCGTTACGTGAATCTCGGGGTCAAACAGCCATATCTACGTGGTGAAGTACGGCCACACCGAGGAAATGTGGATTAATTGGTTAGATCACGTACTGCATCAAGAGCACCACGGGGCCATGGATGACTACCCATCGAGTGCACAAGAGATTACATTTCATGGCTATCTAAAGTTTCACAGCGTTTCCTTGGACCATCACCAGATGAACCCCATCTAGAGGAAGAAACTCAATCAATCCGGCCGGATGTACCGGATGAGGTATTTCCATATATGTTGTTTATTTTATGTTTCCTATAACCCCAAGTCTAACTGATAGCCACAATTTTTTCTATTCTTGTTCTATAGAGATGTACACTCACAATAGCTATAATTGATCCATTACTTGCATCAGGTGAAAAGCCTTCAAGAAGCGGTATGGGATGTTATTTAGTACTCTTACAAAGATTAAAGTCGTGCTAACTGGTTGCACTCAACCAGAAGAACGACCAGATGAGCAAGCAGAGGAACAACCCACTCCTGATGCACCCAATATGCAGAGAACGACTCGAACCACACGTCAGCGTTAACCCCCGAGGAAGACACACAGGCAGTGATTAGTTTAGATTTTAGGGGCAATAGAATCTCTATTTTTTTTGTAAAGCCCGTAAACTTTATGTTCAACTTTTATTATATTTGCTTATCTTCAAGGATATTGTAAGAAACTCATAGACAATATTCTCTGGCTTGTAGTTATCTAAGTGACAGTGATTTGTGATACTTTAAGATATCTTGAAATGAACTTGATTTTGCTAGTGTTTTTAACTTGTATTCGATAAAAATACTTGATTCTCGGGTGTCCAGAACTTATTATGGATATCTGTACTACAATTGAATCGATAGTGCTCATTTGAATTTGAAATTAGTTGAATAAAAAGCATATTGACAAGGGTTTTGTATCAGCTGTCCGGGGTGTACACCCCGGACAGGCCATTCTTCGTTCGAACTGCCAGTCCGGACATATCTAAATTGATCTCCTCCGGTCGCAAATAGTATTACCATTCCAATATCTTATGATTAGAACAACTCAAACTAACTTATATATATGCAAAATTACATACTTATGATTACATTTATCCAAGTTTGTTCAGCTTCATGAACATTTATCCAAACTTTAGATTATTTACAAAATTACATACTTATGATTACATTTATCAAAACGCAAGACTATTTACAAAATTACATACCATTAGTACAACTTATACTACACAAACTTACAAAAAATAAAACTTATAGATATGCCATCCACTTTGATTACCACTCAATAATATCCTGTGTCACTACCGAAGGTGGCACAATCTTCTTGAATTGTTCGATCCAATGTAAATATGATACCTCCCATCCCTGAGCAATTGGATCATGATGACGTTGCCAATTCAAAGCAATGTGAGGGATGGGATGAAGTTCTGTAAGTGTGACCTAATAATGACAAAAAAAATCAATAAGAAAAGCTCATGTGTTGACTTGAACCTAGTATTTTTTTAAAAAAATTGTTGCTTACGAGTACAAAGCGACAGTCCGTAACAAATGCCATGGCGACCTCCTTGCGTTGGAGATTAGGAGCGGGCGGGGGAGATCTGAGTGGCAAAAAAGTAAGGCACTAGGCTATAGAAATGAGAAAAAACACTATATTAAATCGTGAAGCAACCAAATGTCCCATGTCCGGCATCGTCATCCAATGGTTGACTTTTGTAAATTTCCTGAAAAAATTAAGTGCTTTTCGGAGCTCAACAATCCGATCAATACTCCCAAAAACTGAAATGTAGGAGACGTAATTTGTGTCAAGTTCAAGCAGCAAATCTCGTATGATTTGAGGTCACGATCCTCCCCCATACCAAGGTTGTGTGCGATTACCCGAAATCCGTATTTTTCGTCGGACTTAACGTCGCCAACATCAACTATATATGGCCGCATAAATTCAGGCAATGAGTATTCATACTTAATTTTCGGTTTAGGTGGTTGTATTGACTCTGGTTCTGGTTGGAGCGGTCCCGCAAGGTCCGAACCAAGTTGATGCGGTTGCGCAGGCTCCAGTTCTGGCACGCATTGAAATGGTTCTGTAAGCTTAGGCTCTGACTGGAGTGGTCCGTATGGTCTGCAGGCAGCTCAGAGGAGACCTTCTTGACAACCGACTTAGAGTACTGTATAGACGAAATTCTATAATTAACATAATATAAGGTGAAATATGAAAGAATATAAATATATATAGTAACAAATCTTCCGCATAGGAGGCCTTCTTGGCATTAACTTAAAGGGTCCGCATTCTCTGCGAAAAATCAGTGCCTTCATTTTTGGGGAAACACTGTCAGAGCCCGAGGCAATTAGCTCAAATGCACACGTATTCCTTCGGGTCGAAATATCAAGTTCCTTTTGCGGCTAGCTATTTGTCTGATCACCTTGGACACAGGATCCACCAGTAAAGAACTGCAAGGATTTGATATCTCCCTCAATTTCTTCAACCTTCGAGTCCGTTCCACAGTGTCACATTTAATAAAGTTAAGAATAAAAACCTCCACATCTTTCCGGTACCACACACCCTGAACTACCAATGCTTTACTCGGTGCCATATCAAACTTTCGCCAATGATGGTCAATACAATCCAAGAGAATTGGTCGGTTGTCTCTTTGATATATTGCAGTCTCAAGGGCACATGACAAGTTGTGAGTTTGTCGAATGATACAACCACATTCAACAGGATTAACGCCCACATAATCAATTCTTTTTAATTGGGCCAAGATCAAATTCAACGCATGAATTGATACTGTGCCCCGTAATTCCTTAAATTCTGGCAATATAAAACTTCGTTTCACGATGGTCAAACTTTTTTGGGAGGATGCGTTAATCTCAGTATGTTGAAGTTCAGGCAATGTATATATATTGCTCAAACACTTCTCAAAATCGCCTTGGCTAGTTCGCAGTTGTCTCTTGAATTTTACGTGGACACTTTCTGCTCGGTTACTGGTCACGTTATCTCGATGTTGGCACATATTTGTCCAGTAAGTAATAAATTTCTCCTTATGTGGATTTAACCACGTTTTTATAATGTAGTCAATTGCTTCAGGCCGGGCTCGGAATTCGTTTGTTAGGATGCTCAAATTTGCATTGTACACTCCTCAAGAGTATCAAATAGCATAATCAACTTCCACATTAAGAAAAATTTCTCCTACTCGGTCTGCTGTTCCAGCAATTTCTTGCAGTTCGTCAACACATTCTTATTGATATGCCATCTACAAAGAAAATGTCGGCTCGTCGGAAATATAAGCTTAACTGCATTAACAAGCAATAAGTCTCTATCTGTAACTATCACACTGGATACACATCGTTCACTAGCAGTCCACGCAACTTATCAAGTGTCCGGCATAATTAGTTTCCCGCTCTTTTTCAAGAAAGACAAAAGCAACGCAAAATGACATTTTAGTTGAGGTTACTCCAATTATCTCCAGTAATGGATATTTGTACCTGTTCGTTTTATAGGTACAATCCATGATAATAATACTTGAAAATGCTCGAAGAAGATCAACGCCAATGGGATGAGCCCAGAAGAGATCCGTTACCAATTCTGTTTGGTCACTACTTCGATGTCATTCGATATACTTGAATTCAGAATTTTTTAACAACAACAATTGCATCTGTATTCGCCCGCCCTGTTCATTAACTCTGAACTTATGTCGTGCATTATATATTGTTTTCATGGTAAAAGCATTCTTTGGATCCTTGAGTTTCAATGATGTCAGTATATCTTTCGGTTTTACATGGCACTTCGACATTTCTATCACAACATTAGTCTGGCTTTCAGACAATCTTCCCGCGTACGAGTGTCCTTTAAGATAATCTACTGTAGAATAATTATGCACACCAGACAAAACTGTTAGTTTATATTCGGGGCTCCCAGTTGATATCTGTTGACCCTTTAACCGAAAGGGACATCCACATGTTTTACTGTCCCTGTGACCCTCATCATTATTTAATTTCTTGAATCTTGATTGTCCACCCCGTTCATAGCCAAACCATATTCTCCCCATTTTAAATTGACCACCAGTATCAGATTTTGAAACCATGATGACAAATCCTGATTTCTTTTCCATATCGCGCACCCACTGGCAAAGTTCATCTCGGTTTGTAAAAACCTAAAGTCAAAATAGAGAAGATAGGTTTTTATGGAAATATTATTATTTCAATATGAATAGCTTTTCCAAATATTATCATACCTGATTTGTTGTGAAGTTCAAACCATAATCAATAACTAATTCATTCTCGACTCGGTTACTTTGCATGGAAATATTACCCTGTGTGCCAATACTTCAACAATATTAATACTTATTAATTGATGATAATAAACCCTCCTGTTCGGACTGTCAGTCCGGACAGAATGGCTTTGTCTGGAATGACAGTCCGAACAAAATCATTTTGTCCGGACTGACATTCGGACAAATGGTTTTTGTCTGGACTGTCAGTCCAGACAAAATCTTGTTGTCCGGACTATTGGTCCGGATAGGATTTATCTGTCTGGACTAATAGTCCGGACAGGAAGTCTCCGTCTGGACTGTTAGTCCGGACCAAAGAATTTTTTTCGAACTTTCAGACCGAATCGCGACGTTCTCCCACGGGTTTTTCCACTGGATAAAGCAAACTGAAAATCCAAAAAAAAACCCTAACCTCATTCTATTCAATTTAAATCAAAATCCTAAGTTATATTTGGAATAATTTATACAGGGATGATGGAATCATATCTGAAGAGGATTTTGATCGTCGAATGGAACCAACGACATGTTTGTATTCTCCATTTACGTCTCGTTCGACACAACTCAAAAATTTCTTTTTTGTTTGGATTTCTAATGAAATAATATCCGAAAATGGAGTAATGATTCGGCTTTAAAATAGCAATTGATCTAAAGAAAGAGTAAATCAACTCAAATAGAATGGATTTTAAGTTTTTTTTAAAAAAAGAAAATAACCTCACCTATCGCGCATGGGAGAATGAGAGGGAACGTGAGGTTGAAGGAGAGGGCAAAAACGTCCATTTTTCTTAGGGTTAAAGTTGTTATATAGATGAAGTTTTTAAGTGGGCTCACTAGGAAAAATGGTGTGCCCCTTTAGAAAACTCCCTTGGGAAGATGGTGCCGGGTCGGATCTGTGTTGGATTCAGACCTGATAGGTTACTGGACTTGGGTTATGGTTCTGGGTTTGAGGGAGTTTCCAAAGGAGCACACCACTTTCCCTGGTGAACCCACTTTATAGTATAAATTTGGTTCAGACTTTCAGTCCAAATAGTCGAGCTCACTAGAAAAAAGAGTGTGCTCCTTTAGAAACTCCCGGGAATTGAGTGCTTCTAAAGCACTAACCAAAGTTCTGAAGGCACCCCATTTTAAAGGGAGTTTCTAGAGGGGCACACCATTTTTCCTAGTGAGCTCACTTAAAAACTTCTTTCTTATTACAAGTTTGCCATCGATTTTTTTGGACCAGAATGTCTTTGTCTTCAACTTCTTTCTCCTTCTCTTCTCAAACTGCAATTAAGTTAACCCAAAAAAAAAAAAACTAAAACCCACAACTATTCTATCAAATATTTTCCTATATTAAATTATCTCACAAATTAAATTCGAAAATTGAATTTATTAGGCCTTTGCTTACTCAAAAATCCTAGAAATATTGTGGATTGATAAAAGTTATAAACCCAAGAAAAACTCACAGTTCGGACTGATAGTCCGGATAACTCTCACTATCCGGACTGGTAGTCCTGATGGTCCAATAACTGTCCAGACTGGAAGTCCGGACGAAATTTTTTGGTTTGGACTGTCAGTCCGGACAGAAGTCCACTGTCCGGACTTTTAGTCCGGACAGTTGGAATTTATTCGGGGTGTACACCCGGATAGGGGAGGCGGAGATTGCACTAGCGAAAGCAGCGGCAGAGAGAGAAAGAGGGCGACAAAGAGTATGAACTTTGTTGTTTTTGTTTGATTATGAAACAGTTTTCTAATGCACCCTCTTTAACTTTTTGCAGGTTATGGAGCTAGGTGTTGTGGAAGAGCTGAGGGAAAAAATGGCAGGTAGTTATCTTGTGTAAACAATTATCCATTATTATTTTTTACTCGTAATTGAGTTTATTTATTGATTTCTTGATGTATTGCGAACAACGGTGGATGGAATAGAACATAATTCTTCATTTATTGATTTCTTGATGAATTGTGAACAGCGATGGATCGTAATGGAGTACATTTATTGATTTCTTATTAATGTTCGAATGAGATAATCTGTGCATCAATATTAATGATATACAAATACAAATAGTAAAATAACATTGACAGTCAATTCATTCATATAAATATCTGACAAAAAATTAATTTACATCTCCGTATCAATTATTATCTTTAAATCAATATATGAAATTGTGTTCATTACAAATTGATACATCATGAACTGCATCATCGACAGGCAATGGTTAAATTCCCCATGCTCTGATCAAGCAATGATTTTCATTATAAATAGATTAGGTACACTCTCATCAAATAAGTTTAAGTACAAATCATCATCAAATAAAGTTAAAGTGTCAAATTCCTCTGTCGTCCACAATAGAAGTGTTAGAACACTATGGTCTGTCAGTTTGAAGAAGGTGGGTTGTTTGACAACCGAGTTCAGTTCCACCCGAACTCTCGAATGCAGCGATTTTACAGCCTCCCTAAAGGTAGCATTAACTATAGGAATCTCCACAAACAACCCCGACTCAACTTTATAAAAATTTCATCTATAATCAAAAACCCTCCACCTCCAAAATCCCAATACTCAATTCTCAATCTTATTATCAAAACCCCTCCACCACCTCCTCCTCCTCCCCTCTTCCTCCTCTCCAACCCAACAAGACTACCAAATCCAAAAATCTTCAATTCTTTGCTAACAAAAAAGAGACCAAAATAAAAAAAGTAAATTTGCTAAATAAGGAAGAGATCTACCCACCTGGACTCAAGAAGCTATGGTGGGGCGGCGGGCGAGCAGCGTGAACTGGATCGGCGGTGGCGGTGGAGGGATCGGCGGTGGGATTGGCGACGATAGCGGGCAACTCGGAGAGAGAAGCGAAATTGGGTGGAGGAGGAGGTAGGGAAGGGGAAGAGGAAGATGAAGAATTAGGAGAGGTAGAAGAGGGAAGGAAGAGAGGAGTTGGGTTTTTGAGTTTGAAATATGACCGACGCTAGATTTGGAGAGGTGAGGGAGAGAAGAATGGAGGGGGGGAGAAGGAAGGAAAAAGGGGGAGAGAAAAAGAGTGAGGGTATTTTGGGGTTATTTGGTGTGCTCACTAGGAAAACTCTCTCTTTTCAAAAGAGATGGTGGGCTCAATAGGAAAACTGGGCTCACTAGAAAAAATGGTGTGCCCGTCTAGAAACTCCCCATTTAAATGAGAAAACAAAATGCTTCTAAGGAAACCCACCAATTAATAAGGACAATTTTTAAAGATACTCAAAACAGATTATGAAATTCTCAATATTTTTCTAGTGGCACTTATCAACTTTCCCTTCTACCTTTGCCCTTCCCCCACATCCTGATCATGCCAACGTTCGACCACTTCTTCTATGTCATCTCTCCCTTTCCAAAACCAACCCCCCCTCCAATACCGCGCTACCCTTCCCTCTGTCACCCAACCCCCCACCCTGACAACTCCCCACCACATCCCCCTTCGCCACCCTTCCTTTTTCCCGGTCCCCCTCCCCTGTTCAAATCCCTCTATAGCACCTAACCTCCATCCCCCTTCTCCCATCTTCTTTGCACCATATCCCTCTCCCCACTCTCCCTCTTTCCCTTCTTTCCCCCTCCCCAACCTTCCCTCTCTTCCTCTCCTCTCCCCACACCTCCCTATGCCTAATTTAATCTTGTCTCCCTCTCCCCAATCCTCCCCTCTATCACGTCTCCCTCAGCCACCCTCCATATCTCCCTATCCTTTCCTTTCCCGACCTTCCCTCCTTCTCTGCTCTCCACCCCATTGTGTTCACCTCTACCATCAAATCTTAGTTTATTCCCTGTCTTGTCACTATGCTCTTCTCCCCTTCTCTGATCCCGTATGTCTTACTCCACTTCCTTCTCTAATTCTATCCTCTCTGTTGGTTGAGAGAAGGCAAATTTGTTCGAAAGTAAAAATAACAAACTAGTAATACTTATAAAGTATTTTGGTGAATACCCTTAGCAATTTGGTGAGTGCTTTTAAAAGCACTAAAAATAAAATCTAGTTTTCCTAAGGGCACCCTGCCAAACTACCTAATATCCATATATCCCCACCCACCACCCCCTCGCCACTTGCCTCCGCTGCCACTTGCCTCCGCTACCACTGCCCACTCTATCACCCTCCTGAACCCCCACCATCCCCTCCCCTCTACTTCCCCTCCCTCCCATTGCAATGACCCTCTCTCTGCCACCATTGCCCCCATCCTCCAGCTATTTGCTGCCCACCAAAAAACCCCTCCTCTACCCCCTACCCCACTATCCTTTGAATGCCCCCCCCCCCCCCGCCCAACCCTACCGCCACCATCCTTTTTGCCAACTCCATACCCTCTCCCTCCCAATCCAAATCGCCCTCCCCTCTACCCCCACCTCTTTTTTCTGATCCCCTTTGCACCCCCCCCCCCCCCCCCCCCAATCGCCGCCACTCTCTCTGTCGAGTGCCTGCAAGTGCCACACCTATCTCTGATCCCCCTTCCTCTCTATCACCCTGAGTCTCTCAATTCTCCTTCCTTCCACTCTACCTTCCACCACCCCAATCCCCTCTATCCCTTACTCCTTTCTCCCACTCCCTTTGCCAACTCCTCCTCCGAACTATCGCTACTCCTCTATGGCATGCTCCTCCATATGCCGCTCCATGTCCCGTCCCCCTCTACACACCGCCTCCGCCTCAACTCTCAAGTCAGCCACTTATTTAGATTTTTTTTCTCGTCAAACTCACAAATACATATTTTTTGCGACTTTACTCAAATTTAATTTTCACAATCTTCCATAAATTGAAGGGTGATGTCATAGAAATATTGCTCATTGACAGCCAATTCCTCTGAGAAGGGCAAACTTTTCCATAAGAATTAATGGCATTTGTAATATTTTGAAGTTTTTTTAGTGTCCTACAAAATTGGCGGATGCCCATAGGAGAACTCTTAGAATATTTTGTTATTCAGAAACTGTATTTTTAATCTTAAAAATGATGGTAAATGTTTATATGTGACTTTTTCATGCTATTCTTAAAAATTTGTTATAGATAATAATCTAAATTATGGGTTCAAAACATGATGCAAACTGACTTGATAATTGATATAGGTCACAATATTTATTGATGGAGACGGAGAAAACATGTGGAATTGAGGACGAAGATAAAATATATAAGTGAGTGGCGCTCAACTAATTTGAAAGAGTAAGTATGTAAAAACTTGTCCTATTTCTTGCTTAATCTGTATCATAAAATTAGTTTGTTCAGTTAAATCAAATTGAAAGTAAAATTTCAATATTTGGTTGTGTGCTAGCTAAGTAATCTTTGCTCTCTTTTGTGGTATTAAGATTTTCTGAAATTGCTTATCATGCCTTGTTCCTACATATAGAGATGCGAGTAGGTATAATAGGATATAATAGCATATTTATAAGAATATACCAAGTCTCAGTACATTATAATAGTATGTCACGGCTAAATAATAAGCACCTTTGATTTTTCAACTAAAAGTAACTTTATTGAAAGAACTAAGTAGACGTAACCATAAAATTCCTAAAATTTCACTAGACTATCATGAAAATAACTAGAGGAATATCACCATATAATATTTAATTATGAAATATATCATAGAGTCAATATGATAAAGCAATAGTCTTCAATTGTTTTTCTCACTTTTTACTTGAAGTATACTATATTGTGATCCTAGTCCTGCTTTGGTGTATCCATCTTTAAATCTGCACATGTACATGCAAGGTCATCAAATTGCAACATGCATGCACGTGCATACACACGTATTCACAAATTCATAAAAAAAAGTCATATGATATTTGTCATAGAATATTTAACAAATACTCAAACAGGTCTTGAAAAATAACAAATTAAATTCCATGATCATTATTATGATTCTTGGGTACAATATTTAATTTTGAAACATATTATAGAGTCTATATGATAAACAATAATTTTCTATTGTTTGTTTTTGCTTGCTATTCAAAATATGTTAGATCGTGATCCTGATTCTGCTCTAGTGGATCTATCTTTAAATTTGTAAGTGCACACACATGGTCATCGGATTGCAACACGCATGTGCACATGCGCACACTGACGCATTCATGAATTCAAAAAAAAAAAAATCACATAATATTTGTCTTAAAATATTTAATAATTTTTCAAATAAGTCTTTAAAATAGAAAATTGAATTTCATAACCACTATTACTTTCTTAAAGGATAACAAGAAGCAGTTGACATCTTACATGAATTCTGCTCTCGAAAAGTTCAAAAATATCCAAGATTCCAATGTTAAATTGGAGGATAGTGTAAGTAGCATAAGAGTGTAGGATGATAAAAGAATAAAAAAATATAAATAAAAATATATATAATGGCCATGTGGACGCGAGACTGGAAAGCCAGCCTCATTGGCGCGAGGCCAAAAACCAAAAGAAAAATGAGAAGTAAAAAGAAAAAAAAGGGGTACCCTCGCGCTCGCACGTGACAGAAAGAAAGAAGAAAGCAAATAATAATAATAATAATAATAATAATAATAATAATAATTTTATGAGCCTTGCGTGAAGCCTCGCAGGCGCGAGGCTTAGAAGAAGAGAAGGAGGGTGAAGGCAAAAAAGAAAAAAAATAATTTTATGAGCCTCGCGCCAGAAGAAGAGAGAATGAGGCGGAAAAGGAAAAAAAATAAATCTCTCTCTCTCTCTCTCTCTTTCTCACTGCACAATAAATTGAGTCCCGCCCCAAACTATTTTGCAATTTCTATAAATTCTAATTAGATCCAAATTCTAATCAGAGTCTAATTAATTTTTGAGTGCAGAATTCTAATTAATTCTATTCGAATTTAATAATTTTGCTGAGTTTAATTGATTTTTGGGTGAAGGAACATGATTAGACACAATGAGTCTTGGAGCAAATCTAAAAAAAAAGGATTCAAATATCTTATCAAGATTACAACAAGATCTTATTTCTATCTACAAGAAAACCTCCCTAATAATCTGGAGTCTATAAATACCCATTCAGAGGGATTAAAAAAGGACCTTCGGTAATTCAAGTTACGTGCGAGAGAATTGAAACCTTGGGACTGACAGAGAAAAAAAGATCTTTGGCCAGATCTCTCTTCCGCGTAAGAGTTCGAAACTTCCAAGATCAGAAGAGAAGAACAAGCTCAAGAAATCTCCACTGCCTCCAATCATTGACGTCGGATCGTCAACGAGGAACGGATCAATTCTCATAACTATCTCGATTCCACGATATTCTGATAAAAAGAAAGCGACGTGTTTTATAAGTCCTCTCGTCTATTTTTATTTTCTTAAATCTTTTCATTGTAATAAAAAAAGAGAAATTTTTATATTCTGTAATTTTTCTCAATGGCAATGGAAAGATCTCCGATTTTTACCGAAAACAGATTGGCGACTACAGTGGGAGAAATCTCCTATACTGAAGAGGAGATAGTGGTCCAATCCGATGTTAAGAAAATTAGAGAAACGATGGAGAAGTTGGTGATCGAGGTCGATGTCGACCCAAAATGTTTAAAATCACCTAAACAAAAATATGACCTGATAGTTTTGGATGACAAGAAAGCGTTGATCTATCAACAGCCACTTGGATTTTCAAACTCTGATTCATCGAAATGAACAGTGTCCCTTTCAATATTCAGGGAATTTCCCGCATTCGATACCAAAGGCCAACCCATTGTTGCAGAAAAACAGACCCGAATTCGCAACCAGAATCGGAGAGCACGTCGTAGGGCACTCAAAACCCGTTTTCCACATCAGGCTCAAAATCAGCCTAGCACAAGTCAAGGAGGATGTCATACTCAAAATCAACCTAGTATGAAGTAAGAAGGATGTTAGGCTCAAAATCAGCCTAGCAAAAATCAGCTTGGTAAAATACAGTATGGAAAGAACTAGCCTAGCACTCTTCAGCTTGGCCAGCCTAGCATTCCTCAGCCTGGCCAGTTTAGCATTTCTCAGCCTAGCAATCCTCAGCGTAGCAAGAATCTACCTAGCACATCTCAGTCTGGTCAGCCTACCACTCCTCAGCCTGGCCAGCCTAGCACTCCTTAGCCTAGCACATGTTAGCCTAGCATGAACAAGACTAGACGTCAGCCTAGCATAAGTAAACTTGAAAATCAAACTAAATCTAAGTCAGTACGCATGGCTAGTTCAGTTAAACTAGTGTGCGAGATTAGATCAGTACGCCAGGCTCATCCAGTATGTGAGGCTTGTCCAACATGTGAAGATCGTCTAGTACATGATGCTAAAGTTAAGCCTCAACATCGCATAAGAACATAAGAGCGCAAGGCTACCAAGCAGTTTCATGCAAAGCATACCAGAACTAATGCTGGACATAGAACCAATTTAGGGGTTGATAAATATAATTTCCATGACTTCTCAGAGTCACCTATCTAAACAAATAAACCTCGCACAAGAAGCACGCCCCACGTACAAAAGATGGTTATATTAGCACCACATGAAGAAACTCCAGATTTACGGAGATATCTCACAAATAAAAGAAGGGAAGTATGACCTCATCAGTCCTACTGTTGCGAGGAGCTAATCGCGATAGTTTTGATTTACTGTCGTTGTCAAGCCCAAAACCATCTGTATTTAACCGGCCGTCAGCACTGGTATCCAATATTCCAGAAAGAAGACAGTTGTAAAATAAAACTCTGACTAAGATCAAGACTTGCCTGCTTGCACATTGAATATGGTGAATAAAGATAAGAAACAAGTCGTCGAGGGGTGTACCTCTGATACTAAAGCAGAGGAAACCTATCATCACACACACCTCAGATCAGGCGTGACGGCTCCCCACAACTACAAAAGATTGGCAGGGGGTCCTGATGAGGAATATGAAGAGTGTAGCGAGTATTCGGCCAAAGCAATGTTGCGATCGTACACTTCCTCTCGGTCCAGGAGAAGGACAGTTCATATGGTCGAACGGTCTGTCGAGATGAGTCAAAAGATTGAGGCGTAAGAACGTCTCATCCAAGAGCAGCAAAAGAGCATCGATGAGCTCAAAGCGATGCTCTTGAAGGTCATAAAAAACACTCAAAAAACACAAAAAACAGAGGAAGGGGTACTTCCTCTTCTGATAAGGCCAAGAAGGATGAAACCGAATCCAACCGAGATACCGAGAGGAAAGGCAGTGAGGAGGAATATGTCATCGATCCTCACACCAAAAAATTGGAGAAGCTTCAAAATTAAATAGAAGCATTAATGCACCGAAAAGAATTGCAGGAGACGGGGACTACAAGAACCTATCTGATAGAGTGGGATTCCGCACCATTTTCGGCAAAATATAAGGCTCTGAAGCTAAAGTCATATGATAGGAAAGGATCTCCAAAGCAACATATGTATTATTTACTTTCTCAGACCAACCATCTAATAGGCAATAACCCAATGATGACAAAAATCTTTGCAAGTACCTTACAAGGGCCTACAATCCCGCGAGGCTCCCACTCTCGCAGGGGCCACGAGGCTCCCACTCTCGTGGGGGCCACGAGGCTCAGAAGGCCAAATAAAAGAGGCCAAACGAAAAGAAAAAAAAAATTGAGAGCCTCGAGGGACTCAGCAAAAGCAAAGGCAAAAAAGCAAAAAAAGAAAAAAAAAGACAAAAAAACGTATTAAATTAAAAAATTTCTCTCTCTCTCATCGCACAATAAATTAGGCTCTGCCCTGGACTAGTTTGATAATTCTACAAATTCTAATTTAACTATAATTGATTTGTGGGTGCAGAAATAGGATCAGATACAGTAAATCTTGGAGTAAATTCAATCAAAAGAAGATTCAAATATCTTATCAAGATTACATCGAAATCTTATTTCTATCTACAAGGAAACTTCTCAACAATTTGAAACCTATAAATACCTCTCAAGAGAACTCAAAAAGGACCTTTCGCAATTCAAGTTACATGCGAGAGCCTTGAAGCCTTGGGACCGACAGAGAAAAAAGACCTTTGGCCAGATCTCTCTTGCACGCAAGAGATTGAGCTTCCTCTAAGAACGAAGAGAAGAAGAACGAAATCGTCTCCAAATCATCGTCGTCAAATCGTCAACGAGAAAAGGATCGATCCTTATAGCTATCTCGAATACCATGATCTTCTGTAAAAAGAGAGCGACGATCTATAAGTCCTCACTGTCTAGTATTTTCATTCTTTTCTTTTCATTGTAATCAGAAGGAAAAAAGAGAATTTTTGATAATTTGTAATTTTTCTCGATTCAATGGCAATGAAAAGATTCCTAATTTTTTCCTAAAATAGACTGACAATCACAGTGGGAGAAATCTCCTATACTGAAGAGAAGATGGTGGTCTAATCTAACGTCAATAAAATTAGAGAAATGATGGAGAAGTTGGTGATCGATGTCGAGGTCGATTCAAAACGTACATCACCACCTAAACATAAAGATGACTTGATAGTTTTGGATGACAAGGAGACGTTGATCAATCAACAACCACTTGAATTTTCAAACTCTGGTCTAGCAAAACAAACTGTGTCCCTTCTAATGTTCAAAGAGCTCGCTGCATATGACACTAATGTGATAATTTACTTCAAGTATACAGTGTCGGTAGTGATACTTTACAGGTCATTCCCATGAGAATCTAAGGTGTTTTGTTACTAATCCTATTGTTTTAATAGACTAACAAAAGATTCTAAATTGAATTCAAGTTATTCTACTTAGCCTAGGATATAGAATCCACTAATTCACAACCAAATATTACTTCTATTAACTTCATCCTATCATAAAAAATTGATCTTTTAGTTTGAATCTTTACTTTAAATATTCTAAGCATGTCTTATCAAGTGGTGTGCGAGATAATGCATCAAAGATACAATTTTTTTAAAAAAATAAACAAAATCATTAGATAACCCTATGACAAAGATAAAAAGTAACAACCCCAAATCCTAACTAAGTATAGGCTATCAAGAAATCTAATTCAAGTATAACATATCAAACAATTAATCTAAGAGCTGTTATATTTTAATCTTTTCATATAAAAATCATATCTTTATTATATTATTTTAGAAAGAAAACGATAATAAGCAAGTATATGGTTGATTCCTAATTTCATCTACATCCTAGAGCTAAACTAAATTACCTACTCATAGTTCTAATTAGCAAGATTATATTATTATTATTATTAGAAAGCATTAAAAAAAACCTATTTTTCATGAAAGCTATTAAATATCTAAACTAGAAAATAATTAAATCTATCTAAAAAGCTGTACGCCCGAAAATTGAATCTTTGATTCCATTGAAAAATTGATGAATTACAATGGGAATTTAGATTACAAAAGGAAAATAGGAGTCACAAGAACGAGAATATTAGTGGATTCCCTTTTTTAAGTGGGTACGGGTGGTGGTGGAGTCTTGTTGCTGCCTCCGTTGACTATCCAACTTGGAAGGGGATCTGTGAAGAAAACCCGCTCCTTCTGATCTCTCTCAACCCTCTGTGAAGAATCGCTCTGCCGGCTCCAAAGAAAAGTAACCTGAGGCGAAAGGCACAGCGGGCCCGCCTCAACAGTGCCTCTGAAAATCCAGATCAAGAAACAACATCAGAGAAGAAAAATTCCAAAAATGGAAATCGACAGGCAGAAATGCCGGTTGCACCGCACGGAGGCAACCACGGAGTGGCAACCGCGGGTGCAAACCCGTGGTTCCAACCGCGGGTTGCACCCCGCGGGGGCAACCTCGCGGCGGCAACCGCGGGTGCAAACCCGCGGTTCCAACCGCGGGTTGCACCCCGCGGGGGCAACCCCGCGGTTCCAACCGCGGGTTGCACCCCGCGGGTGCAACCCCGCGGTTGCAACCGCGGGTGCAAACCCGCGGTTGCAACCGCGGGTTGCACACCGCAGGTTACAACTCGCGGGTTGCACTCTCCAGGAAAAATCAGGGGGTTCTGGTGTCTATTCGGGCACATGCGCAGTAGGCACACAGCGCACACCTAACTTTTTAGTGCGCTCACCAAGTTCCTCTTCGGATGAACATATTCCGAAGAATAAGTCAGATGTGTGCGGGGCCCGCGCAACTGTGCAAGCCAGCACATACTCTAGAAGATTTCATAAAGAAGATTGTGTTGATACTGAAGAAATTCTCAGCCCTGAGATATTACAAACCAACCAATATTATGAGCAGAATTTGCGACGCAAGAGGCGTCAAAGTGTAAATTTAAATGGGAACACCTCTCAGGACTTGAGAGAGTATCTTACTCAAAAGAGGAGCACATCCCAATCCACTTCTCACTGCCACTGTGAACGGTTGATCTCAGCCGTTTTGTCAAACTGCAAATGTAAGTCAGGACCATCCGTTTTTTAGCGGATTACGGAGCCAAAGAGAAGAAGGATAGTAAAAAAGATGCGCCCTGGGGATGATCTGCCTGCCGTTTCATCCTATATGGTTGGTAAAGGCAAGAAGATTACCGAAAGCGACTCCTCAGACAAAGAGTTTACTTCAAAATTAAAGGGGGTGTCCATTGAGCCAGAGGGCGTGTTTCGACACACTCGGGCTAGGAGAGGAGTCGCTATACCATTAAACTATAAGAAATTAGCTGCAGGATCTGATGAGGAGGAAGACAAATATTCTGCTGTTATATCTTCGTCTTACTCTGATTCGAACAGAGGATCAGAGGCTGCAGTAAACATGGCCGATCTTCCAGAAGAGGTTTCTAGAAGGCTGGAAAGATAAGAACAACATCTCAAACAGCAAGAAGAAACCATGGAAGAGATGAAACAACTCTTAACTCAGTTGCTGGCCCAAACGAAGAAGGGCCAGTCCTCGTCATCCGCTAAACGGCATGAAGAAGAACAACATGTCCGCATAGAGGAAGATAGCGAAGATGACTACGAAGAAGTACCTTCTCAGTTAGGAGAAAAAGAAAGGGTAAAAGTTGTTATTAATCCTCAGGTGGAGAAAATGGAGAAGATGGAAAACCAGCTACAGGCTCTTCTTCACCGGAAAAAGTTACAGGAAGTGGGGATAGTGCGTCCCTACCCTATAGAATGGGAGACTACACCCTACCCTGCAAACTACAAACCATTAAACCTGCAATCGTTTGACGGGAAAGGCTCTCCGCAGCAACACATCTTCTACTTCCTGTCACAGACAGGGCATTTAATGGGGCATGATCCAACATTGACCAAGATATTTGCGAGTACCTTACAAGGACCCGCATTTACCTGGTTTATGCAACTACCCCAAGGAACGATTAAATCATGGGCCGATGTAGAACGAGAGTTCTTAGCCCGATTTTTCGAAGACGATACTGAAGTCTCAGTACCATCCTTGCTAGCAGCAAAGCAGGGAGAGGGTGAGACAATAAAAGCTTTTGTCGAGCGGTTTCGAGAGCTTTCCATGCGGTGTCCGCATGGCATGACACAGGAGACCCTCGTGGAGACTTGCAGACATAACTTATTGACTGACGTCTTAGTCAAAATGGGTTTGGTTGAATCCAAATCTTGGAGAGACTTACTCAAGCAAGGTGAACAGGCCGAAGACATACTCCGGCGCCTTGAAGAGCAACAGCAATCTACGAGAAGAGTCACCTCCAACAAACCAACATCTCATTTCCCCCGTTCCAGAGGGAAAGATATAATGGCGGTGGAGAATACATCCAAGCCAAAACAAAGGCCGGCTAAAAGCAACACAGCAGGTTCACCCAGGCCACAAAAACAGTATTCATTCAAGGATGAACATACTGTTACCATGTTCAATTTGCTCACTAAGCGCAACATGCTCAAGTTGCCAGAGAGCAAGAGGCCTGAAGAGGTTGAAAAGACCAATGATCCGAATTACTGCTTATACCATCGGATCGTAGGCCATCCAACTAAAAACTGTTTTATTTTGAAAGACAAGATTCAGGCACTAATTGATGCTGGAGCAGTTCAGCTCAAAGTTGAACAAAAAAGGGTGACAGCTAACTCGGCTACATTTACAGTGGGTGGTCTAGAAGTACCATCTGGGCTCATACCTATTCCAAAAGGTGAGCTCAAGGTGGTTAATTTAGACCCCCATAATCAGCAGAAGAAAGGGTTAGTCCCTTTCACAACAGAAAAGCAGGAGGTCCTTTGGGTGCATCCAGACATTCTTGAAGATGAACAATGGATAACCGTCAGGACCAGAAAGAAAACTGAAACAAGAGGAAAGAAGTGCATGTGCAATGCCGTCTCAGCAACCATTGAGAAGGATGCAGATGACATTCTGCTGTTGACAGATTCTGAATCGGAGGCGACAGCTCTGGCGGTGGAGAATGAGCCTGCACCACCTTCCGGAACCAGATCTGGAAAACACTACTTGAAGGATCTCTCAAACACAGAAGCTGGCCCCTCTAAGCCAACCAAGGAGACTAATGAAGGAACTACCAAGCAAATTCCCGACAAGGGAAAACAAAAGGAGCTCAGATACAACCGAGCACTACGAAAAGATGTCTCTGAAGAGCAAAGTTCCTCTTTTCAGTTTGATGTCATGGCACAGTTGGCGAATATACCTGCAAGAATAACTCTGTACGAGTTATTACGCCTGTCCAAGTCTACAAGAGATGCGCTAAGAGAAGCCCTAGCGGAATCTGAAGCTTTCTTAGCCCATCTCCCGGAGGAGGTTGAGGAGGCATGCCCGCACTGCAACTCAGTGTCAAGGCACGCCCCTTATATCACTTTTACACCAGAGGACATGCAGCTGAAGAATATTAAGCACAACAGGCCCCTGTACTATACCGGGTATATTGGCTCAGCGGAAATCGGTCGAATTCAGATTGATCCGGGTTCTGCCTTGAGCATTGTGCCACGGAGGCTTATGCAGTTTCTTGGGATCCCTCACTACAAACTGACTCCAACTAATACCGCCATTTTTGGCTTCAATGCCAATGGCAGTCACCCTCTGGGAAAGATCAGGCTCAGATGTCAGATCGGAGATCTTAAAAGCGAGGTGACCTGTTACGTGATCGAAGCAGACACTTCTTATAACATTCTCTTAGGACGACCATGGATTCATGCTAATATGATCGTCCCATCCACTCTGCACCAATGCATGAAGTACGTGGATGAAGACGGAGAAGTGCATACTTTGATTGCTGACAAACAGCCATTCAAGGGTGTTGAAAACTACTTCGTAGACGCCCTTCTGTATGCTGAAAGTGCTGAGGTCGACCCCCCACTACACGATGAATGTGATAGTGGGAATGAAGCGGATACTGAGTCAGGAGTGTTTATTGCTAATGAAGACTTTGAACCTCTTGTAATTAATCTTGATGAGTTAGATGTAAATGACACCGCCAGTGATGAAGGCGAGTGGGAAATAAATGAGAATCTGAACTTTGCTTATTTGCCTGGTGTTCTTACTGATTCTTTAACTTCAGCTACTAGCACGGATGCAGATAGTCTCTCAGAATTTGAGACTTTAGCAACCATGCACATGCCTATTAGATCATCAATGATGGTACAACCAAACATCGAAAATGCAGATGGGGCGGTGTTCGAAGTACCGGCCCATCGACCAGATCAAAAACCTATTCTTTTTGGAAGAATTAAATCACATATAGCCTCATCCAGTGATAGTGAGAGTGAGGCTCAGGAAGCCCCTCAATTCTATCATTATGGACTAAAGTCATTCCGGATGATGGCAAAAATGGGATATGATTTCATCAATAAACCCGGATTAAACTTTGGTAAGGGACGTCGGGATCCGCTTCCCTCATTCGTACCCAAAGGAAAAGAACCGGACTATTATCACAAAACTGGCAGGGGGTTGGGATACGTCACAACACCCGATCCTTCGGATATCGAAGATATGATTTGCCAGAATGTGGAAGATTCCGATTGGGATTCGGATATCAACCTGGGTATATTATTCAGAGAGATGACTGTAAACATGACATCTATCAGTCCAACCCCAGATGAAAACGATGAACTGACCCTTATAGAAGATGAAGCATTAGTAAAGCATCTTGATGCCCAGTGGAACATGCGTTTTGAGCAACGTGAACCTCCTACGGAGGATAAGGTGGTCCAAATAAATATGGGAGATGAAACCAATCCTAAACCCATATTTATAAGCGAGAGTTTACCTCCTAATGAAAGAGACGACCTGGTGACTCTCGTTCGAGAATACATAGATGTCTTTGCTTGGAACTATGAAGACATGCCGGGTTTAGATCCTCAAGTTGTTGTGCATCGACTCAATATTAAGCCAGATGCGAAACCAGTAAAACAACAGAGAAGATTCCATCCAGAACTGATGGAATCAATCGAAGATGAGGTAAAGAAGCTTATACAATCTGGCTTCGTACGAGAAGAACAACATCCTGATTGGGTAGCGAACATCGTTCTGGTTCCCAAAAAGAATGGAAAAATCCGAATCTGCATCGATTTTCGAGATCTCAATGCAGCATGTCCTAAAGATGAATTTCCACTTCCAATAGCGGATGTCATGATTGACAACACCTGCGGATTTGAAAGAATGTCTTTCATGGATGGATTCTCCGGATATAATCAAATCAAAATGTGTTCGGAAGACGAGAAACATACTGCATTCAGAACACCGTTAGGCGTGTACTGTTATACGGTCATGCCATTCGGTCTAAAGAATGCAGGTGCAACTTACCAGCGTGCTATGAGCACAATTTTTCGCGAGCATCTCCGTAAAACGGTAGAGTGTTATGTGGATGACTTGGCTGTCAAGAGTCGTAATAAAGACGATCATCTCCGGGATCTGAAAGCGGTGTTTGATATTATGAGAAAACACCAATTAAAAATGAATCCAACTAAGTCCTTTCTCGGTGTTTCTAGTGGCAAATTCCTTGGTTTCGTTGTTACATCCAAGGGTATTTATTTAGACCCTGAAAAGGTAAAAGCAATTCAAGAGATGCAGCCACCAAGAAACCTTAAAGAACTTCGTGGATTACAAGGGAGACTAGCGTATATCCGGAGATTTATCGCCAACCTTTCAGGGCGGTGCCAACCTTTTACCAGGCTAACGAAGAAAGGGGTGTCGTTCGTTTGGGATGAAGCTTGTCAACAAGCCTTTGAAGATCTCAAGAAGTACCTCACAAAGCCTCCGGTATTGGTAGCCCCTATATCGGGAAAACCATTCTTAATATACGTTCGGGCAATGGATCATTCACTTGGTGCCTTGTTAGCCCAAACTAATGATTCCGGCCATGAGCAAGCTGTTTACTATCTTAGTAGAACTATGGTAGGTGCCGAACATCGGTATACTCCAGTAGAGAAGGAATGCTTGGCCCTGATATTCGCAGTTCAGAAAATGCGACATTACTTAGTAGGCCAAACAATCCATGTGATTTCTCGGGTAAATCCGCTGAGAGTGCTCATGACCAAGCCTGGGTCGCTCAATTGCAGGTTAGCCTATTGGCCAATCCTCCTATCGCAATATGACATGCGATTTATACCACAAAAGGCGATTAAGGGACAAGCAATTGCTGACTTCTTAGCAGAGCATCCTGTCCCGCAATCCTCGAAACTTTATGAGGATATTCCAGATGAGATAGTGGAAGCCAATATGGTCTCTAAAGAACCGATTTGGCAGCTGTTCTTTGATGGAGCAACGAGAAAGAACTCTGCTGGAGTGGGGGTGGTTCTAATATCCCCGCAAAACCATGTGATCCCCCGAGGATATTCATTAACTCAACCATGTTCTAATAATGTGTCCGAGTACAATGCATTATTAACGGGATTGCGAATTGCCCAACAGCTGGGGGTCCGACGTTTAGAGGCCTATGGGGATTCCAAGCTCATAGTAAATCAAGTAAGAGGAGAATACGAGGTTAAACATGAGCATCTCGTACCCTACCACAAGGCAACAATCAAACTTGCCGACTCTTTCGAAGAATTTTATATTGACTATGTGCCACGGCACGAGAATGCATATGCTGACGCCTTAGCGTCCCTCGCTGCTACATTAGCGCTCCCTGCTAAGTCAACCAAAAGTGTTGAGGTTGGAAGCCGGGAGCTCCTTTGCCCTGAGGAAATACTCGAGGCAAATGAGGTCCATGTGTCAGGGATGAACTTCGAACCCAGAGATTGGCGGTTCGTATTCGTCGATTTTGCTCTCTACGGGATGTTACCCGAAAATCCTAAAGAAGCCGCAAAAGTAAAAAAGGAAGCAAAAAAATTCTATTATAATTCTGAGCTTAGTTCCTTATATCGGAAAATGTCAGGTGGAGTTTTACTTCGGTGCTTATCACAACAAGAAGCACAAGAAGTACTCAAAGAAGCACATGACGGGACCTGTGGTGCTCATCAGCCGGGACCTAAATTGGGAGACCAGATAAAGAGAATGGGTTACTACTGGCCGACAATGATGTCAGATGCCATGGCATATGCGAAGAAATGCCATGCATGTCAGGTACATGCGAACTACATACACCAGGCCGCAGAGTACCTACATCCAACCACAATTACATGGCCATTCGAGACTTGGGGAATGGATATCATTGGTCCCATTGCTCCTCCATCTTCTCATGGACATCGATTTATACTGGCTATAACCGATTACTTCTCAAAATGGGCAGAAGCTATCCCTTTGCGAGAAGTAAAAACGAATGATGTGGTCAGTTTCATCAAACACCATGTCATTTATCGCTTTGGTGTTCCTAGACGGATCATCAGCGACAACGGCCCTCAATTCACTAGCAAAGCCTATACTAAATTCTGTGATAAGTTCATAATACAGAACATATTTTCGTCTCCATATAATCCGGCCGCAAATGGTCAAGCTGAAGCATTCAACAAGACCATTGTGAAGCTTTTGCAGAAATTTGTCACTTCAAGTCAGCGTGATTGGGACGAAAAATTGGGGGCTTGTCTGTGGGCTTATCGCACGACGGTTAGGACACCGACAAAGAGTACACCATTTTCTTTGGTATATGGTTGCGAAGCTATACTACCTCTAGAAATTCAGATTCCTTCTCTTCGGGTGGCGTTAGCTACAAGAATGACCGCCGAGGAAAAACATGGCCAACGACTTCGGGAATTAGAAGCATTGGATGAGAAACGCTTAAAAGCTCAACAGCAAATCGAGCTTTATCAGGCGCGAATATCTCGGGCCTTCAACAAAAAGGTGAAGGAACGAACTTTTAAAGTGGGTGACTTGGTCCTAGCAGTCAGGCGTCCTATGATTCTCACGCATAAAACTAAAGGCAAGTTTCAGCCGAAATGGGAAGGCCCATTTGTAGTGGAGACAGTCTACTCAAATGGAGCATACCGGTTGATTAATCAGCATGGAGATCGAATGATGGCGCCCATTAATGGAAAATTTTTCAAAAAATATTATTCTTAAAATAAAGGAAAAAATTTTACCCAACGCCGACAAGGCTACGGGAAGAGAATAAATTTCTCGCCAACCCCATCATACTGGGGGTAATAAGTATGAACTGCCCAACGCCGACAAGGCTACGGGAAGAGAATAAATTTCTCGCCAACCCCATCATAGTGGGGGTAATAAGTATGAACTGCCCAACGCCGACAAGGCTACGGGAAGAGAATAAATTTCTCGCCAACCCCATCATGCTGGGGATGAAAAGTATGAACCGCCCAACGCCGATAAGGCTACGGGAAGAGAATAGATTTCTCGCCAACCCCACTATGCTAGGGGTAAAAAGCATGAATCACCCAACGCCGCTAAGGTAAAGGGAAGAGGAAAAGTTTGGCATTTAAGCCCAAATAAAATCCTCGACAACTCACTATGCTGAGGATAATAGCATGGCTAGCCCAACTCAAACGGTAGTTGGTAAAGGCAAAATCAAACCCGTTGATAGCTGGGGGTTTGCTAAAAATCCCACGACAAATCTGTCACAACAATATTCTTATCCGAATATAAGAATACATCACTGCCCTAAGCTGCTAAGGCAAAGGGAAGAGGAAAAATTTGGTATTTAAGCCCAAACGAAATCCTCGACAACTCACCATGCTGAGGGGAAGAGCATGACTAGCCCAACTCAAACGGTAGTTGGTAAAGGCTAATCAAACCCGTTGATAGCTGGGGGTTTGCTAAAAATCCTAATCAGATAAATTTTCTGTCACGTTAAGATTTCACCTCTGACAGCAAAACTTTTCTTGTCATTTTTCTCTAGCAGAACAAGTGACACTCCAAAATATTTGTCAAGTTAAAATCATACCTCTGACATTAAAATTCGAAATCAAACGAGATAAAATCCGATTAAAATCCCCTGTCACATTAAGATTTCACCTCTGACAGAAAAGAAAATTCATACTTCGTCAAGTCCAACATTACAATCTCTGATGAACGTGTTTTGATGTCGTTAAGTTAAAAAAAATAAATCACCTCTGACGAAAATCATCTCCCTATCAAGTTAACATTTACCTCTGATAGTCCGATTCCAAATCTAAATACGTTAACCGTCACCTCTGTTTAGTCAGCTTGTCCCTATCACGACAAGATCCTCTGAATAGGTTGAGTTTCAAGACACGTTTAATATCACCTCTGTCTTTCCCTTATCCGTCATACTAGATGTCACTGAACGGTTAGGATTAAAATGAGCACGTTAACATAATACCTCTGCTTGTTATTGAATAAATGAATATGTTAACGGTTATCTCTATCGACCAAATCTTTAAAAATAAAAATAAAAATAAAAATAAAAATAAAAAATAAAAAAAAAGGTCTATAACCAAAATTAAAGAATCCAAAGTATTTCGAAATTCAGTACGGTTCAATACAGAACTTCGAAAACTTTGGAGGGGGTTATGTAGATACCAAAAAAAAAAAAAAAAAAGCTAAGTGGGCACACCGCGGGTTGCTAAGTAGGCACACCCGCGGGTTGCAGCCCGCGGAAGCACCCGCGGGTTACATCCCGCAGGAGCACCCGCGGGTTGCAACCCGCGGGAGCCCCCGCGGGATGCAACCCGCGGAAACACCCGCGGGTTGCATCCCGCGGGAACCCCCGCGGGATGCAACCCGCGGGTGCCCCCGCGGGTTGCCACCCGCGGGAGGATTCTCGCGGGTGCCAACCCGCGGGGGCGATCCCGCAGGTGCCAACCCGCGGGTTGTTTTCCGTTATTTTATTTCTTATTTTGATACTGATATCCCGTGATCCGCTTTTTCAGGAGGAATCGAGCCGGATTTCAAGTCTCTTCGGTTTATAAAACACAGGAATTTAACCGGAGAGAGGACTTTTCTTTGGAGCCGGCAGAGCGATTCTTCACAGAGGGTTGAGAGAGATCAGAAGGAGCGGGTTTTCTTCACAGATCCCCTTCCAAGTTGGATAGTCAACGGAGGCAGCAACAAGACTCCACCGCCACCCGTACCCACTTAAAAAAGGGAATCCACTAATATTCCCGTTCTTGTGACTCCTATTTTCCTTTTGTAATCTAAATTCCCATTGTAATTCATCAATTTTTCAATGGAATCAAAGATTCAATTTTCGGTCGTACAAGAACTGGCGACCACAGTGGGAGCCTCTCTGTTCACTACAGAGAATGTTGTGGCGCAGTCCGACTTGCTACCCATCGGATCTGTTGTCGAAACGCTGATTGTAGAAGTCGATCAGCAAAAATACGAGGAATTTCTCTCTTCCTCCGATTCGGAGCCCAGGCGTCATCGCCGGGCTATGAAGAACAAAGGTGAGGCGTCATCGCCCACCGAAAAGAAAAAGGCGTCGTTGCCTATCAAGAAATATGTGGCGTCATCGCCCGCTGAAACTGACTCTGTCAGGAAATATGTGGCGTCATAGCCCGCTAAAACTGACTCTGTCAGAAAATATGTGGCGTCATCGCCTACTCCTAAATTGAATCAAACTCTCACCCGCTCTCAGAAAAGAAACCTGAGGCGAAAGGCACAGCGGGCCCGCCTCAACAGTGCCTCTGAAAATCCAGATCAAGAAACAACATCAGAGAAGAAAAATTCCAAAAATGGAAATCGACAGGCAGAAATCCCGGTTGCACCGCACGGAGGCAACCCCGGAGTGGCAACCGCGGGTGCAAACCCGCGGTTCCAACCGCGGGTTGCACCCCGCGGTTGCAACCGCGGGTGCAAACCCGCGATTCCAACCGCGGGTTGCACACCGCAGGTTACAACTCGCGGGTTGCACTCTCCAGGAAAAATCAGGGGGTTCTGGTGTCTATTCGGGCACATGCGCAGTAGGCACACAGCGCACACCTAACTTTTTAGTGCGCTCACCAAGTTCCTCTTCGGATGAACATATTCCGAAGAATAAGTCAGATGTGTGCGGGGCCCGCGCAACTGTGCAAGCCAGCACATACTCTAGAAGATTTCATAAAGAAGATTGTGTTGATACTGAAGAAATTCTCAGCCCTGAGATATTACAAACCAACCAATATTATGAGCAGAATTTGCGAAGCAAGAGGCGTCAAAGTGTAAATTTAAATGGGAACACCTCTCAGGACTTGAGAGAGTATCTTACTCAAAAGAGGAGCACATCCCAATCCACTTCTCACTGCCACTGTGAACGGTTGATCTCAGCCGTTTTGTCAAACTGCAAATGTAAGTCAGGACCATCCGTTTTTTAGCGGATTACGGAGCCAAAGAGAAGAAGGATAGTAAAAAAGATGCGCCCTGGGGATGATCTGCCTGCCGTTTCATCCTATATGGTTGGTAAAGGCAAGAAGATTACCGAAAGCGACTCCTCAGACAAAGAGTTTACTTCAAAATTAAAGGGGGTGTCCATTGAGCCAGAGGGCGTGTTTCGACACACTCGGGCTAGGAGAGGAGTCGCTATACCATTAAACTATAAGAAATTAGCTGCAGGATCTGATGAGGAGGAAGACAAATATTCTGTTGTTATATCTTCGTCTTACTCTGATTCGAACAGAGGATCAGAGGCTGCAGTAAACATGGCCGATCTTCCAGAAGAGGTTTCTAGAAGGCTGGAAAGATAAGAACAACATCTCAAACAGCAAGAAGAAACCATGGAAGAGATGAAACAACTCTTAACTCAGTTGCTGGCCCAAACGAAGAAGGGCCAGTCCTCGTCATCCGCTAAACGGCATGAAGAAGAACAACATGTCCGCATAGAGGAAGATAGCGAAGATGACTACGAAGAAGTACCTTCTCAGTTAGGAGAAAAAGAAAGGGTAAAAGTTGTTATTAATCCTCAGGTGGAGAAAATGGAGAAGATGGAAAACCAGCTACAGGCTCTTCTTCACCGGAAAAAGTTACAGGAAGTGGGGATAGTGCGTCCCTACCCTATAGAATGGGAGACTACACCCTACCCTGCAAACTACAAACCATTAAACCTGCAATCGTTTGACGGGAAAGGCTCTCCGCAGCAACACATCTTCTACTTCCTGTCACAGACAGGGCATTTAATGGGGCATGATCCAACATTGACCAAGATATTTGCGAGTACCTTACAAGGACCCGCATTTACCTGGTTTATGCAACTACCCCAAGGAACGATTAAATCATGGGCCGATGTAGAACGAGAGTTCTTAGCTCGATTTTTCGAAGACGATACTGAAGTCTCAGTACCATCCTTGCTAGCAGCAAAGCAGGGAGAGGATGAGACAGTAAAAGCTTTTGTCGAGCGGTTTCGAGAGCTTTCCATGCGGTATCTACAAAAGCAAATAAAATATTTCTACTTACTAGAAAGAATTTGAAAATAATAGCATCACCTCTGGAGTGTAGTAGGGTGGTCGTCACCCCTTTGGCAAAATCTTAATCTTTTCCAATTAAAAAGAGTACAAAACTACATCTAAAAAACTCTCTCTAATTACAAGGATTCATGGGGTATTTATAATCCAAACACAATCCTGCTCATACTCAAACTCAATACAGAAGATATAATCCTAATCCAATACAAACGAATCTTAATATATATAATGTTAATCCAATCCACAGGCATTAGAAGCCAATGGTTGAGATTAGATAGCATAAAATACTAATTTTCAGGTACAAAACTCAAAATTAAGTTTAATACACTTGTAGCCCGCTGGATGGGATTTTTCATTATGCAGTGCTTCAGTAAAATGACCATAATTTATGCATCCAAATTCGTATTGAGCTTTTCTTTGGCTCATTTCAAATATAGTTTCGAGATTTACAAATTTCTCCCACAAAATATTTTCTAGTTTAAGCTTTATCTTGGCTGAATATACTCTTGAAATTGCTACTGCTGTACTAGAGTTTCTATCTTCACCAAAATTAACTTTATATGATTATATTATTGACAAATTTTCATCTTCTTCTTCTCTTCCTTGTGAATCCTTTGTTATCTATAAAAACACAATAAATACACCCGGGTAGAAATTATTTACATACAAAAAATAGATAAAATATGGGAGGAAAAATACAAAATATGATACTAATTACACCACCCACACCTATCTTTTGCTAGTTTTAGAGCAAAACATAGACTTAATAAGAAAAAGAAAAATCCTAACACTTTCACAGGAATCGCAATTGCACTTAGTACGAGCAACAAGTCTTTAAAAGCCTAAGTTATCCTAGTGGACGAGTTGTATCTCGTGAGGGTTTGCAGTGAATATACCCACAAAATTCGTGAATAAAATAGATTAATGAATAAAGAAAAGAAAAATAAGGATAACCGAAAATCAAGAAAATAAAATTTTTATACAAATGAAAGAAAAATCATTTTTTTTTGGTGATATTTTTTTAATTAATCTCACTAATATACAAACTCAAGAACGCATTTAGATTATCAATTTTCAAGTCAAGTGTCATATCAAATACACTTATCATTTTAATCAAAAATTTAAATCCTATCTTTCAATCCTACTAATAGATAATTCATTGGCTCCTATACATCTACGTGTAAGTGTGATAGTTTACTTCGGGTTTGAACTCAAACTCTAACTCATGATTCATCTCTTCTCTCTAAACAATTTATTTTTTACTTTTTCTTTTTTGTGAGTATTTCATTTTTCATGCGAAGATTCACGCTTACTTAGGCACAAATACCTGATTACTCAGATCATATTTTTTTCCTTTTTTTATTCCTAAAGGATTATTGCCTTAAATAACAGGCTCACCTTCTTTTTTTTCTTTTTTTAGGATTATTGTCTTAAATATCAGGCTCATTCCTTTTTTTTTTCTTATTTAGAGAGAAAAGACTATTCAATCGTTATCACTTTTGTTCTTAACATAATAAACTATTGTGAAGTGAAAATAGATGTATACTTACCTCAAAATTATTATTAGCAGTATTTATTTTTCGAATTTTAATCTTTTTCATAAAATTCTCAGTGTATTATCCAATCTACTTTTCTATCAAACTTCAAATCTAAATTTATTCTTTTATTTGTAATTATGTTGATTTATTGAAGAAAATATTTTTTACATTTTTTTATTTTCAGATTTTTTTTCTTTTTTATTTCTTTTTACTTTTTTCCAAAGTTTTTTAGTTACCCTAAAAACTACCCAAAGTGTAAAATAAAGAAATTCAAAAATCTAAAATAAAAATCCTAGAAAAAAAACTAAAAATCCGAGAAAAACACAAAAAATCTCCTAACCCACTACCCCACTCTTAAACTTGTGTATGCCTTCATACACGACCCAAGGGTGATAAAATAAATATGAAAAAAATTGTTCAAATATTATATAAATAATGAGAGTCGTGAAAGGTCAAAATCTCAATATTGTCACCCTATTAACGCATGGAAAGCGGTTACGACCTCTCGATCGCTTCCCACTTTCATAGTATGTCCTTTTATGTTTTAATATGGATGAACTTAGTATTTTTGTCAATTTTGCATTTAATCTCCCCATCTTGTTTTTTGTTTTTCTTAATTTATTTCTACCATTCTTTTTTTTATTCAATAGTAAAATTTTGAAGATGAAAATCATACCTTTATCGTCTATATTTGATCCACGAGTATCTTTTATGGCAGTAAGTATTTTGGTCTTATCAATATATAAAATAATATATTCACTTTGATGTGGCGAAATCATGAGCTTGATTTTGGATCGCTCTTTCAAATCATTAGATACCATGACCTCTTCCATTTGCAGTTCCTTCCATTTTTCTAGTGTTCTGGGCTTATCATGCAAATTTTCTTTAAACCTGTTATCAAAATTCTCAAAAGAAAATACCAAACTAGTGGACTTATTATTAGTCAAGTTATTATGAAAGGATAAAAATTCTTTTTTACAAATTTCTTCATAATTTTCAATAAAAGAATCAGAAGATAATATGTCACTCGCAAGCTCATCATGAGGCAAATCATCAAGCAAAATTTTCTCTTTATCAAAAATTTCTTCATAATTATTTTCATAATGGTCCAAAGTAGCTTGATCTAAAGTCGATATATGAACTCATCACAAACAAACTTATTTGACTCATTTGAATCATATCTACTTCAAAAGATATTGCTCGTTAGAGTTAGATATGTTCAAACAATTAAATGGTTGATCTTCAAAAAGTTTAGTATGAAAAATCATTTTGAGAAAATCTTTCATATAAAATACAGTTTGAGAGTATGATTTTAACAAAGCTTCCATACCTTCCTCTATTCTACGCGCTCTCTCCTTAGTCACATGATTATAATTTTTCTTGTTTTCCTCGAATGATTGCATGTCACAATCGTGAGTAAAATTTGATAATGGATATGATGGATTTGATTATATATTTGATGACATTTGTGAAGCGGTTATAGGTAAATTCTCATGACATGCATAAATGCTTCTAATCATTTTAATCTTTCATCTAACATGTTCAATTGAATATCTTCTTCATGATTGAATTTAGAACATGAAAATAAATAATCTATGAAGAAATGATCAGATGGAGGACTCTTTTGATATGGCTCATGATTGTATGTAAAATTACAATAATTCATCTATTCACAATTATAATTTTTTATATAGAAAGCGCTCGTAGGTTCATGATATGTGGGAATTTGATCATGATATAGTCTAAACGAACTTCCTATTCATGAACAATGAAATGGATTACGACAATGATGGCATCCAGATACACAAAATTGATTTTGAAACATTTTTTTTGGATTTTTTTGAAAAGATGGAGAGGGAAAGAGATGGAAAAAAAAGGAAAAAGTTGAGAATTTTTTCTTTTTGATTTTTCCTTAGAACCATAGACCAAAAACACAAAAAAAAAGGTAGATCCTCGAAATTTTTGCCGCTAAATAGTGGTAATTGCCATTGTTTAGCAGCAAAATCAGGGAGCTTGACTCCCTGTTTTCTCCCATGATTAGCAGATATTTCTCTGATCTCTTTTAGCTTCCTATATTAGTAGTTTCAAGTCCCTGCACACTCAACACACACTATTAACCCGTAAAACGTTAGAAAAAGAAAAAAAACACCGTCGATCTCTAGTAACGGTGCCAAAAACTTGGTGTAATAATTTACTTAAAGCGTACAGTGTCAGTTGTAGTGCTTTACAGGTCGTTCCCACGAGAATCTAAGGTCTTTTGCGTTCATACTAATCCTATTATTCTAACGGACTAACAAAATATTCTAAGTTGAATTCAAATTATTCTAATTAGCCTAAAATATAGAATCCACTAGTTTACAACTAAGTTTTATTTCTATTATCTTCTTTCTATCTAAAAAATGATCTTTAGTTTTAATCTTTACTTTAATAGTTCTAATCATATTTTATCAAGTGGTGTTAAGTATAACGCATCAAAGATACAACTTTTCATAAAAATAAACAAAATCATTAGATAAGTTTATGACAAAGATAAAGAGTAACAATCCCAAACCCTAACTAAATATAGGCTATAAAGAAATCTAATTCAAGTATAATCTATCAAAGCATTAATCTACGAGCTGTTATAATTTAATTTTTTCATAGAAAAATCATATCTTTATTTTTTTTATTTTAGAAAGAAAACGATAATAAGCAATTATATGGTTGATTCCTAATTTCATCTACATTCTAGAGCTAAACTAAATTACCTACTCATACTTCTAATTAGCAAGACCATATTATTATTATTAAAAAGTATTAAAAAACCTATTTTTCTATGAAAGCTATTAAATATCTAAAATAGAGAGCAATTAAATCTATTTAAAATGCAAATAAAATATTTTTACTTACTAGAAAGAACTTGAAAATAATGGCATTACCTCTGTAGTGCAGTATGGCGGTCATCATTCCTTCAACAAAATCCTAAACTTTTCCAATTAAAAAAAGTACAAAATTATATCTAAAAAACTCTTCCTAATTACAAAGATTCATGAGATATTTATAACTCAAACACAATCATACTCCTACTCAAACTCAATACAAAAGATATAATCCTAATCCAACACAAACAATCTCAAGATTTATAATTTTAATCCAATCTATACTTATTAGAAACCAATGGTTGAGATTAGATGGCATAAAATACTAATGTTCGGATCCAAAACCTGAAATTAAGTTCAGCACACCCGTAGTCCACTGGATCAGATTTTTCATTCTGCAGTGTTTCAGTAAAATGACAATAAATTTTTCACCCGAACTCGGATTGAGCTGTTCTTAAGCTCGATTCAAAAATAATTTTGAGATCTACAAATTTTTCCTACACAAATATTTCCAGTTTAAGCTTTATCTTAGCCGAATATGCTCTTAAAGTTCCTATTGCTGCACTTGAGTTTCTGTTTTCACCAAAATTGACTTTCTATGCTTATATTCTTGACAAATTTATATCTTCTTCTTCTCTTCCTTGCGAATCCTTTGTTACCTTTAAAAACACACTAAATATACCCGAGTAGCAATTATTTATATATAAAAATAGATAAAATATGGGAGGAAAATGCAAAATATGATACTAATCAGTTGCCAAAGGAGAACCTATCGCAGTGCAAAAACGAACACAAATCCGCAACCGAAATCGGAGGGCGCGCCGTAGGGCACTCAGAGCCCGTTTTGGATTCAGACTCAAAAACAGTCTAGCATGAAACAAGGAGAATGCCATGCTCAATGCCAGCCTACCGTTCCGCAGCTTGGCAAAAACTAGCCTAGAGGTTCTCAACCTAGAGGTCATCAGCCTGGCCAGCCTAGTGGTCCTCAGCCTGGCCAGCCTAGTAGTACTCAACCTAGCGGTCTGCAACTCGGTAAAAACCAGTCTAGCAGTCCTCAGCTTGGCCAGCCTAGTGGTCATCATCCTGGTAAAAGTCAACTTGGCAAAAATCAGCTTAGCAGTTCTCAGCCTAATAGTCG
Organism: Dracaena cambodiana; assembly: GCA_036321105.1. Classification (NCBI taxonomy): domain Eukaryota; kingdom Viridiplantae; phylum Streptophyta; class Magnoliopsida; order Asparagales; family Asparagaceae; genus Dracaena; species Dracaena cambodiana. The sequence goes on from JAYEPQ010000017.1 coordinate 28,969,992, forward strand.
TCAGCCTGTTCAGTCTAGCGGTCCTCAGTTTAGCAGTTTTCAGCTTAGCGGTCCTCAGCTAGCCAACCCAGCAGTTCTCCATCTCACCAGCCTGGCATAAGCAAATTTGAAAACTGAACTAAATCTAGGCCAGCATGCAAGGCTAGTTTAACTAAGCCAGTATGCGAGGCTAGATCAGCATGCGGGCTCATCCACTGTGTGAGGCAAGAGTTAAGCCTCAGCCTCACATAGGAGCAAAAGAATGCCAGCCTACCTAGCAGATTCATGCAAGACATATCAAAACTAATAATGAACATCGAACCAAATTGGGGGTTGACAAATATAACCTCCATGATTTCTGGAGCCATATGTCTGGACAAGAGACCTTGCACAAGAAGTGGACCCCACCCACAAAAGATGGTTATAGCGGCATCGCATGAAGAAACTCTGGATTTGAGGAGATATCTCACAAATAAAAGAAGGGTGGCATGACCCCATCAGTTCTGCTATTGTGAGGAGTTAATCGCAACAGTTTTGACTCACTGCCACTGTCAAGCCCCAAGACCATATGCATTTAATTAGTTGTCAGCACCGGAGTCTAACATTCCAGAAAGAAAATGGTTGCAAAGGCAATATTGTAACTCAGATCAAGACTTTTCCACTTTCACGTCTAACATGGTGAATAAGGGAAATAAACCAGTCGTTGAAGAGTATGCCTCTGATGCGAAAGCAGAGAAGACACACCTCAGGCCAGGCGTAACAACTCCCAGTGGTTACGAAAGATTGGCAAAGGATCCTGATGAGGAATATAAAGAGTTTAGCGAGTATTCGGCCATAGCAACGCTGTGATCATACGTTTCCTCTCGGTCTGGAAGAAAGACAGTTCATATGGTTGAACGGTCGACCGAGATTAGTCAAAAGATTGAGACGCAAGAACGTCTCATCCAAGAGCAACAAAGGAGCATCGAAGACCTCAAAGCAATGCTTGCGAAGGTCTTGGAGAAAACTCAAAAGAACAAAAAAGACGAAGTAGGGGGTTCTTCCTCTTCTAATAAGGCCAAAAAGGATGAGACCAAATCCAACTGAGATACCGGGGGAAAAGACAGTGAGGAGGAATATTTCGTTGATCCTCATGTCAAAAAATTGGAGAAGCTTCAAAGTAGACTAGAAACATTGATGCATAGGAAAGAGTCGCAAGAAACAGGGATTATGAGACCCTACCCGATAGAGTGGGATTCTGCACCGTTTTTAGCAAAATATAAGCCTTTGAAGTTAGAGTCATATGATGAGAAGGGATCTCCTAACCAGCATATGTACTATTTCCTTTCGCAGACCGACCATCTCGTGGGCAATGACCCCATAATGATTAAGATCTTTGCAAGTACCCTGCGAGGGCCTGCATTCATTTGGTTTATGCAGCTGCCTCCGGAAACTATCAATGCTTAATATGACGTGGAAAGGGAATTCCTAGACCGTTCCTTTTAAGACGATATCGAAGTATCCATCCACTCTCTTCTAGTGAACAAGCAAAATGATGACGAGACAGTTAAATACTTCATTGAGCATTTTCGCAAAATGTCAGTACAATGCCCTCATGGCATGTTGCAAGAAACATTGGTGGAGATTTGTAAACACAATCTCCAAACTAGGATATTGGTCAAAATGGGAGCAGTATAGTCCAAAACCTAGAAAGATCTAGTCAAAAAAGGACAGCAAGTAGAGAATATAATCTGACGTATCAATGAATACCATGTCCAGAGGAGGATGATTATGAATCAGCCACAGCCATAATAATCTCATCTTAAGGGAAATGAGGCAATGACCACCAAACCTGCTGCAAATAAAAAATCACAAAATAATCGAGATTCTTCTATATCGTAATGGACATACAATTTTAAAGATGAATAAGAAGACACATTATTTCACCTACTAAATAAAAAGGGGATACTCAGATTACCCGAAAATTAGAGGCTAGAGGAAGCTGGAAAAACATATGATCCTAAGTATTGCCTCTACCATCAAAACATTGGGCACCCGACCAAAAATTATTATGATCTGAAAGATAAAATTCAGGTACTCATCAATGCAAATGTGATTCAATTGAGACATGAACAGAAGAAGGTGTCCGCAAATGTAATCCTCAAAATTTGATGGCAAAATGACTGCCACAAACAAAAAAACCACAAAGAAAAATAGAAAAAAAAGAGAAAAAATGAAAAAAAAGAGAAAAAAAAGGTAAAATAAAACACGTACAAGTTTTTGTTGCCCAATGCCACTAAGGCAACGGAAAAAGAGTAAGACTCTCGCTAACCCTATCATACTGGGGGTAAGAATATAAAGTCAAACAGCTCAAAGCAAGAATGCAAGGTTATGCCCGCGCACAACGTGAAACTAACTCGAGACTAAGCCAGCATAAAGTCATCCAAACGCGTGGCTAACTCGAGACTAAACCAGCATGCATGGTTATACTAGTGCGAAAGCTAAGCCAGCGCATAAAACTCATTCAGAATGCAAAAGCAAACATAAATGCAAGACTAAGATTTAGCCCCGCATACTCTAATGCAAAGAAGAGAAAGTAGTCTATTACTACATGACGAATCTCATGGACAGCCAAACAAGTCCCATGCAGGAGGTGAAACCCACATCCAACCAAACAAATATATTTATGAGGCCAGTGTAAAAAACGCAAGGCTAATACCTATGAGCAACGCAAGACTATGTAAAGTAAAGCCAGCGTATATGACTCATTCAAAAGTGCAAAAACTCCAAAATATAAGGCTAATTTGCAACCCCGCGTAAAACAATTGAAATGCGAGGATAACACATATGCGAGGCCATGTAGCAAACCACATTATTTTCATTACTAGAAGAGATGCAGAATTCAAGGCAAAGTTGCAGCCGGGCATAAAACCCTCAATACTCAAAGATAAGCCAGCGTTCGACAGACACAGTGCACGAGGCAGATCCAAAGCGTGAAGAAGTCCAAAATGCAAAGTTAATACTCAACCCCATGTAAAGTTCAAAGAAGAAGAAGGCTGTCAATTGAATTACGATGACTATTCAAATGTGGCCCACACAGGAGGTGGGACCCACAACAATAAACTTTGTATACAATGCAAAGCAAACTCCACATACAATGCGATACCAAGACAACGTAAAGTTATCGAAACGCGAGGCTATACTCACAGCCAAAATGTGAAGTTAACTCTCAGTCTTGCATAAACTTTAAAAAAAAAGAAGACGGTCAATTGAATTACAATGATCATTCAAATGTGGCACACACAGGGAGTGTAACCCACACCAATAAACCTTGTATGTAATGCAAAGCAAACTCTGCATACAATGCGATACTAAGCCAGCATAAAATCATCTAAATGCGAGGCTATGCTTACGACCAAAATGTAAAGTTAACTCTCAGCCCTACATCAACTTCAAGAATCGGAAGACTAATGTTTGCGTCAGAGACTTAAGGCGCTAGACCAACCATCAGCCTTACATAATATCTGATGAAGAAGAAGGTGGTTCATTAACTTACAATGGGATGTAACCAATCAAATGAGGCCCACACAGGGGGTGGGATCCACATCAAGTAAACCTTGCGGTTAAGTTCTTGAAGAAATACTACATCTAGCCACCTTAAAAAAAATAAAGGGAAGGCCAATGAATTAAGTGCCCAATTCTATCAAAAGCAACGGAAAGAGAAATAAAAAATTTATCACCAACCCCATTTTACTAGGGGTAGCAATAAACCCATAGCTATTAAGGCAAAGGAAAGAGGGAGCATTTGACATTTAAGACCAACCAAAACCTCTCGATAACTCATCATACTGAGGGGAATAACATGACTAGCCCAACGCAAACGGTAATTGGTAAAAGCACCTCAAATCCGTTGATAGCTGGGGTTTTACTAAAAATCCCATAACATATTTTGTCACAATAAGCCCATAGCCACTGAGGCAAAGGGAAGAAGGAACGTTCAGCATCTAACCCTAAACAAAACCTTCGATAACTCATCATGCTGAGGGGAATAACATGACTAACCCAACGCAAACAGCGATTGATAAAGGCATGTCAAATTTGTTGATAGTTGGGAGTTTGTTAAAAATTTTGTGAAGCTGTCATGTTAAACTCCTACCTCTAACAGTGAGATTCGAACAATCTCATCTAAAAAATAATCAAATATGTCATGTTAAGCTCTTATCTCTGACAGCGAGACTCGAACCATCTCGTCTCAAAACTAACAAATCTGTCAAGTTAAACTCTTATCACTAACAACTAAATTTGAATTACCACGCACTTCAATAAATAGTTTCTTTTGTGATCCTAATCCGATCACCGGCTCTATCTGTCACCTAGACGAGTCATTCAGGCATGCCAAAACCGATGATCTTGATCCGATCATTTTGGCGTGTGCAATTAACACCTCCGCTAAATTCCCAGGCATGTGTAATTAGACACCTCTGCCAAAACTCAATAGGTATGTTTAATAATACACCTATGCCCATGGTTCTCCAATCTCAATTCCATCACTTCGGTTTTGTCTGTCAGTCAGGTGTGTCATCGACTCTGTCTGTCAGCTAGATGAGTCACCTCTCAATTTGAAAGCAGTCACCGGCTTTGTCTATCAGTCAGGCGAGTCATCTGCTCTGTTTGCCAACCCAAACGAGCCATATCACAAACATAATACTCAGTTTGCTATGACAACACCATATCTTTTATAAGTTTCATTGGGCATCTTAAATAGTTACGTTTAAAATGTACAGTCCAAGTGTGGAATACTAATCATGAATAGGAGTCCAAAATATTTCAAAATTTTCAGAAGAAGACAAAATTTTGAAAATTTTGAGGGGTCATGTAGAATGATAAAATAATAATAATAATAATAATAATAATAAAGTTAAAATAAAAAAAATAAAATAAAGAGAGCCTTGTGGGCTCCCGCGAGACTAGGAGCCTGGCAAGCACCTATGAGGCTCAGGAGGCACAGAAGAACAAAATGCCAAAAAAAAAAAAATGGGGAAAGAGCCTCGCGGGCTCCCGTGAGGCTCCCACCTTTGCGGGCGCCCGGAGGGTGGGAAGGCCAAATAAAAGAGGCCAAACAAAAAAGAAAAAAAAATAAGAGCCTCACGGGATCACGAGGCTCAGCAAAAGCAAAGGCAAACAAGCAAAAAATAAAAAAGAAAAAGACACAAAAAATTTAAATTAAAAATCACCTTCTCTCATCGCACAATAAATTGGGCCCTGTCCAGGACTAGTTTGATAATTATGCAAATTTAATCAAAAGAAAATTCAAATATCTTATCAAGATTACATTAAGATGTTTATATCTTCAAGGAAACCTCCCCAACAATTTGGAGCCTATAAATACCCCCTCAAGAGAACTCAAAAGGACCTTTGACAATTCAAGTTACGCGCGAGAGTTTTAAAGTCTTGGGACCAGCAGAGAAAAAAGATCTTTGGCCAGATCTCTTTCGCGCGCAAGAGCTTTAGCTTCCTCCAAGAACAGAAGAGAAGAAGAACGAGCTCGCCTCCAAATCATCGACGTCAGATTGTCAACGAGGAAAGGATCGATCCTCATAGCTTCCTCGAATCCCACGATTTTTTGTAAAAAGAGAGCGACGATTTATAAGTTCTCTCTGTCTATTTTTTTTATTCTTTTCTTTTCATTGTAATCAGAAAGAAAAAAGAGAATTTTTGATAATCTGTAATTTTTATCAATTCAATGGCAATGAAAATATCCCCAATTTTCTTCCAAAATAGTAGCAAGCATACTAAAACACCCAATGGTAGTATTTATCTCTTAGGTTTAAAAATATCTAGTTCTGTCTTGTTTTTGTCAAAATGAAATGAGCACCACACTAATACAAACTAAAAAATGATGTTGGAAATCTTTTAGAACACACTTTAACATATATGATTGGTAATTTGTTATATTTGTCAATGAGTAGACCAGATATATCTTATAATATAGATGTGTGTATGTCAGATTCGAACCAAATCTCAAAGTATTCCACTTGAATGCAGCTAAACGAATTATCAAATATGCCATGGAACATGTTATTTTGGTGTTTGATACTCTTCTGGCTCGAATATAAGTATTGTAGATTTTTCTGTTATAAATTGGACAAGAAACATGGAGGAAAATTATGCGAAACCGACCTTTTCAATGGAGGAACTTGTAAGCGTAGCAGTCCTTTTCAATGGAGAATTTGTGGTTAAATATCTGTTTCTTTTCGAACATTACAAAAGCATTTTGATGCTTTGTTCCTAATATAGATCACTAGATATGCTATGGACAAAATCGAACAGGAATCTTGGAACATTTCCTTCAAGATTCTCGCTGCGTCTCTTAAGAAAAATTTAAAATATGGTCGTCAAAAAAATTTAATTAGTGTATTCACTCAACTTGGTTTATTTATATACTTGATAGAAAATACTTCATTATATATTTTATGTCAAAGCTCTCCTATAAAATAAAAAAAAAAGAGATTAGAACAAAAAAAAACGTATTAAAGTTGATTAATATCTAAGAGATTATATATATATTTAGCTAAAAAAATATTTTTGTTTTAGCGAAAATATAAAATGAAAATAAGAAATAATCATGTATCAATCTTTGTTTAGGTTCCATCTTGAACTGTGTGGCACATATTTTAAAAAGTTTTTCCTTTGCTTAATTAATTAATCTATCCCTGTTGGAAATAATACTTTTTATAATTTGGTATGCTAATAAATGATTATAAAATGTATGTAATTAATAAATAAACTTGGATATGTGTATAAATAATTTTTTAGCTGTTTTGCATGCGTTGTATCTATTCTTGCTTAGGGCTACATATAAGACTCAATGTTGTGGTAAATAGAAATAAGAATGAGCAAGTCTAATGACAAATTTTCAGCTCTCATATTCAAAATTTTAAATTAAAAATAATTTCTTTTTTAAATTCAAATATTAATAAGAAATGTTAAAAGTTGACCCTTGATTGCCCATTCACATTCCTAGTGATAAGGTTAAAATACTTCTTCGATTAAGACAAAATTTTAACTTGCGATAATGTGCAATCTTAGGTGGAAATTTCAAATTGAAATTTCACCTCACAGGCATGTATAATTTTTGTATATACTTTACAAGTTTCTTATTAGCAAAATAGATATAGGAAAAATAATTCTACATTTCGAGAATATAATAAATTAGATCATGGATCACCTAAGGGCCACACTGCATGGGATGCGGCCGAACAATGACCAGGAAGATGCTATTATATGGCACTAGGAGAGCAATTGCATCTTCTCAGTACGATTCTCATATCGAAACTTCAATAATGGGGTGTCCGCTCAAAAAATGTTACGGCTATCTGGAGCACTAAATGTTCGGAAAATGTTAGAGTGCTCCTTTGGCTGATCTTAAAGAAGGCAATTTTGATTTGGCCAAAGCTACATGCTACAACTGGTCAGGTCTTAACATCTGTGTTCTATGCATAAAGAATGCAGAGTCTCTAGAGCACATCCTCTTAATTAACATGTGAATACGCAAATACACTTTGGGCAAAATCTACTTCAATTTTCAGTCTTAGTCTCGACATGACAGCTCGGGATGATGTGTGGGGTAGGGTGCGGGTCGATTGGAAGACCCATGATAGAGGGTTACTGATTGTTGTTGCTGTGTGCTAGCATATATGAAAAGAATAGAATAACATAATTTTTAAGAATTCTAAGTTCTTTTTTGTATTCACGCTTGATATTATCCTCGATATCATGTTCTAGATAGGTTCACTAGCAGAAGAGGAGCACTTGCACTTCTCGGACGACTCAATGAACGGCGGGCAAGGATAGGACACGGAGGGGGAGTACGTCACTGGTATGGAAGGATAGCAGTGAGGACTGGAGTCCTATATAAAGCCTCTTCGTCTACGATTAGAACCTTAGTATCATTCTAGTATCATTTTATGTTATGTATTTTGGAAGTCTTGTTGTAGTTTGTATGTTTTTGATGAGCATGTTGACTATCGGTTTGGTGGTTATCTTGAAACCATATCCGTGGTACGTTCTATTATAACTATTAATGGAATACAGAGAGCACTTTAAGGCTAGCCACTTGCTACTAAAAAAAGAAAAAAAATTTAGATCAATTTTTACCACGGATTTAGCATTTTATTTACAAAATAAATGCAGTTTATTGCGAGACATAAAAAAGAGAGTAAGAAAAAAGAATTTTTTTTTTTAACTACCCATTATCTGCTTCCGTGTATGAATACTAATTTTCTTGAGTCACAAGGAAATAAGCAAATTAAAATAGACATGTAGATGAAAAAGATGCTCAACCAAAGATCTTAAGAGGAAAAAAACTAATTTCTTTGGGTTTTTTTTTTTCCCTTTTTCTTTAGCATAGAAAACTCATTTCCTTCTAGTTATCATCTATCCAAGGCTTGAGGCATACTCAAATAGGGTATTAGAGCAGGAGGAGACGAAGTAACGATGCATGCAAAAAGGCACAAAAGAGCATGATAAATAAGTAGTCAGAGGGTTCACATATAATTAACAGTCTCCATAATAATAATAAAAAAAAAGTTACTGGAAAACAAGAGTGAGAAACTGGGATATTTAATTAAATAATAAGAATTTTGGGTTAGAAAGAAATCACTCTTGAGATCTTCATCTAGGCAAGGGGATGGCCAGCTGGATACATTTCCTTTGAGCGCAAACAGTTAAATTATACACAGCACTCGTTTCCTTGATCAGAAACTAAGATAACTGCATACAACGTCACTTAGGGCCTCGAAGCATGAATAATAGTACGACTACAAACTGAAACAAGTGACAGTCACAGTAAAACTATACTTCCAGCTACATGGCCTAACTTTTCGTCTACATGCAGTGCCGGCCCTGGGCAGGTGCCGGCTGTGCACCTGCCTAGGGCCCACAATCTAAGAGGGCCCTACAGTGCCGGCCCTGGGCAGGTGCCGGCTGTGCACCTGCCCAGGGCCCACAATCTAAGAGGGCCCAATAATTTTTACATTGCTAGTTTTTTTTTTTTAATTTTAATTTATTTCTTCAAACGGCTTGTTTTCAAACGACTTTTTTTTAATTTTAATTTTAATTTTAAATAGAGCAATTAATACAATCACAAAGGGGAGCTATGGATAAATTTGTTAAAATAGTAAGTTCCTCTAATAAAAATTTATGTGCATTAATGCTACCATGAATCAATTAGAAGGTGTAATGGAATTTTTTGAAAAATATAAAAATATAGGGTTTGTATCTAATATAAATACTGCCAAAAACATTGCATGTGAGATGAATGTAGAGCCTACATTTCCAATAAGACATCGCATTATTAGGAATAGACAATTTGATGAAAATGATAATGAAGAGGAAATGCAATCAGAAAATGAGTTATTTAAAGTCAATTATTTTTTTGTCATTGTTGATATGGCGATTTCTTCATTGAATAATAGATTTGAGCAATTAAAGATATTTGAAAATATTTTTGGATTCTTATTGGATTCAAAAAAGTTGAAGTTATTGGATGATAATGAATTAAGAGAGTGTTGTATTAATTTTGCCAATACTTTTTCTCATAACAATGTGTCAGATGTGAATTTAGATAATTTTTTTTTTTAAACTAAAAGTGTTGAAAATGACTCTGCCAAATATGTCAATGTCATCAGTTGAAATTCTTGAGTATGTCAAAATTGCAGATTGCTATTCTAATATTTCAATTGCTTATTGAATCTTATTGACAGTACCTGTGACTGTTACATCAGCAGAGAGAAGTTTTTTAAAGTTGAAATTACTGAAAACCTATTTGAGGTCATCAATGTCACAAGAAAGGTTGAATGGTTTGGCGATTTTATGTATTAAGAAGGAAATGTTGGACAATATTGATCTTGATACTATTATTGAGGATTTTGCATATAGGAATGCCCGAAGGAATTGTTTTTTATGAATTATGATTAGTTTTTTAATGGCAAAACTATGTACTAAATTTTAATTTTGGTAATAAAAATATTTATTTAAAATTTTAATGAGACTTGTTAGGGTGCCTTTCTCATTTCGCCCCGGGCCTCTAAAACCCTCAATACTCAAAGATAAGCCAGCGTTCGATAGACACAGTGCACGAGGCGGATCCAAAGCGTGAAGAAGTCCAAAATGCAAAGTTAATACTCAACCCCATGTAAAGTTCAAAGAAGAAGAAGGCTATCAATTGAATTACGATGACTATTCAAATGTGGCCCACACAGGGGGTGGGACCCACAATAATAAACTTTATATACAATGCAAAGTAAACTCCACATACAATGCGATACCAAGACAACGTACAGTTATTGAAACGCGAGGCTATGCTCACAGCCAAAATGTGAAGTTAACTCTCAGTCATGCATAAACTTTAAAAAAGAAGAAGACGGTCAATTGAATTACAATGATCTTTCAAATGTGGCACACACAGGGAGTGTAACCCACACCAATAAACCTTGTATGTAATGCAAAGCAAACTCTGCATACAATGCGATACTAAGCCAACATAAAATCATCTAAATGCGAGGCTATGCTTACGACCAAAATGTAAAGTTAACTCTCAGCCCTACATAAACTTCAAGAATCGGAAGACTAATGTTTGCGTCAGAGACTTAAGGCGCTAGACCAACCACCAGCCTTACATAATATCTGATGAAGAAGAAGGTGGTTCATTAACTTACAATGGGATGTAACCAATCAAATGAGGCCCACACAGGGGGTGGGATCCACATCAAGTAAACCTTGCGGTTAAGTTCTTGAAGAAATACTACATCTAGCCACCTTAAAAAAAATAAAGGGAAGGCCAATGAATTAAGTGCCCAATTCTATCAAAAGCAACGAGAAGAGAAATAAAAAATTTATCACCAACCCCATTTTACTAGGGGTAGTAATAAACCCATAGCTATTAAGGCAAAGGAAAGAGGGAGCATTTGACATTTAAGACCAACCAAAACCTCTCGATAACTCATCATGCTGAGGGGAATAGCATGACTAGCTCAACGCAAACGGTAATTGGTAAAAGCACCTCAAATCCGTTGATAACTGGGGGTTTACTAAAAATCCTATAACATATTTTGTCACAATAAGCCCATAGCTACTGAGGCAAAGGGAAGAAGGAACGTTCAGCATCTTACCCTAAACAAAACCTTCGATAACTCATCATGCTGAAAGGAATAGCATGACTAACCCAACGCAAACAGCGATTGATAAAGGCATGTCAAATTTGTTGATAGTTGGGGGTTTGTTAAAAATTTCGTGAAGCTGTCATGTTAAACTGCTACCTCTAACAGTGAGATTCGAACAATCTCATCTAAAAAATAATCAGATATGTCATGTTAAACTCTTATCTCTGATAGCGAGACTCGAACCATCTCGTCTCAAAACTAGCAAATCTGTCAAGTTAAACTCTTATCATTAACAACTAAATTTGAATTACCACGCACTTCAATAAATAGTTTCTTTTGTGATCCTAATCCGATCATCGGCTCTATCTGTCACATAGACAAGTCATTCAGGCATGCCAAAACCGATGATCTTGATCCGATCATTTTGGCGTGTGCAATTAACACCTCCGCTAAATTCCCAGGCATGTGTAATTAGACACCTCTGCCAAAACTCAATAGGTATGTTTAATAATACACCTATGCCCATGGTTCTCCGATCTCAATTCCATCACTTCGGTTTTGTCTGTCAGTCAGGTGTGTCATTGACTCTGTCTGTCAGCTAGATGAGTCACCTCTCAATTTGAAAGCAGTCACCGGCTTTGTCTATTAGTCAGGCGAGTCATCTGCTCTGTTTGCCAACCCAAACGAGCCATATCACAAACATAATACTCAGTTTGCTATGACAACACCATATCTTTTATAAGTTTCATTGGGCATCTTAAATAGTTACGTTTAAAATGTACAGTCCAAGTGTGGAATACTAATCATGAATAGGAGTCCAAAATATTTCAAAATTTTCAGAAGAAGACAAAATTTTGAAAATTTTGAGGGGTCATGTAGAATGATAAAATAATAATAATAATAATAATAATAATAATAAAGTTAAAATAAAAAAAATAAAATAAAGAGAGCCTTGTGGGCTCCCGCGAGACTAGGAGCCTGACAAGCACCTGTGAGGCTCAGGAGGCACAGAAGAACAAAATGCCAAAAAAAAAAAAATGGGGAAAGAGCCTCGCGGGCTCCCGTGAGGCTCCCACCTTTGCGGGCGCCCGGAGGGTGGGAAGGCCAAATAAAAGAGGCCAAACAAAAAAGAAAAAAAAATAAGAGCCTCACGGGATCACGAGGCTCAGCAAAAGCAAAGGCAAACAAGCAAAAAATAAAAAAGAAAAAGACACAAAAAATTTAAATTAAAAATCACCTTCTCTCATCGCACAATAAATTGGGCCCTGTCCAGGACTAGTTTGATAATTATGCAAATTTAATCAAAAGAAAATTCAAATATCTTATCAAGATTACATTAAGATGTTTATATCTTCAAGGAAACCTCCCCAACAATTTGGAGCCTATAAATACCCCCTCAAGAGAACTCAAAAGGACCTTTGACAATTCAAGTTACGCGCGAGAGTTTTAAAGTCTTGGGACCAGCAGAGAAAAAAGATCTTTGGCCAGATCTCTTTCGCGCGCAAGAGCTTTAGCTTCCTCCAAGAACAGAAGAGAAGAAGAACGAGCTCGCCTCCAAATCATCGACGTCAGATTGTCAACGAGGAAAGGATCGATCCTCATAGCTTCCTCGAATCCCACGATTTTTTGTAAAAAGAGAGCGACGATTTATAAGTTCTCTCTGTCTATTTTTTTTATTCTTTTCTTTTCATTGTAATCAGAAAGAAAAAAGAGAATTTTTGATAATCTGTAATTTTTATCAATTCAATGGCAATGAAAATATCCCCAATTTTCTTCCAAAATAGTAGCAAGCATACTAAAACACCCAATGGTAGTATTTATCTCTTAGGTTTAAAAATATCTAGTTCTGTCTTGTTTTTGTCAAAATGAAATGAGCACCACACTAATACAAACTAAAAAATGATGTTGGAAATCTTTTAGAACACACTTTAACATATATGATTGGTAATTTGTTATATTTGTCAATGAGTAGACCAGATATATCTTATAATATAGATGTGTGTATGTCAGATTCGAACCAAATCTCAAAGTATTCCACTTGAATGCAGCTAAACGAATTATCAAATATGCCATGGAACATGTTATTTTGGTGTTTGATACTCTTCTGGCTCGAATATAAGTATTGTAGATTTTTCTGTTATAAATTGGACAAGAAACATGGAGGAAAATTATGCGAAACCGACCTTTTCAATGGAGGAACTTGTAAGCGTAGCAGTCCTTTTCAATGGAGAATTTGTGGTTAAATATCTGTTTCTTTTCGAACATTACAAAAGCATTTTGATGCTTTGTTCCTAATATAGATCACTAGATATGCTATGGACAAAATCGAACAGGAATCTTGGAACATTTCCTTCAAGATTCTCGCTGCGTCTCTTAAGAAAAATTTAAAATATGGTCGTCAAAAAAATTTAATTAGTGTATTCACTCAACTTGGTTTATTTATATACTTGATAGAAAATACTTCATTATATATTTTATGTCAAAGCTCTCCTATAAAATAAAAAAAAAAGAGATTAGAACAAAAAAAAACGTATTAAAGTTGATTAATATCTAAGAGATTATATATATATTTAGCTAAAAAAATATTTTTGTTTTAGCGAAAATATAAAATGAAAATAAGAAATAATCATGTATCAATCTTTGTTTAGGTTCCATCTTGAACTGTGTGGCACATATTTTAAAAAGTTTTTCCTTTGCTTAATTAATTAATCTATCCCTGTTGGAAATAATACTTTTTATAATTTGGTATGCTAATAAATGATTATAAAATGTATGTAATTAATAAATAAACTTGGATATGTGTATAAATAATTTTTTAGCTGTTTTGCATGCGTTGTATCTATTCTTGCTTAGGGCTACATATAAGACTCAATGTTGTGGTAAATAGAAATAAGAATGAGCAAGTCTAATGACAAATTTTCAGCTCTCATATTCAAAATTTTAAATTAAAAATAATTTCTTTTTTAAATTCAAATATTAATAAGAAATGTTAAAAGTTGACCCTTGATTGCCCATTCACATTCCTAGTGATAAGGTTAAAATACTTCTTCGATTAAGACAAAATTTTAACTTGCGATAATGTGCAATCTTAGGTGGAAATTTCAAATTGAAATTTCACCTCACAGGCATGTATAATTTTTGTATATACTTTACAAGTTTCTTATTAGCAAAATAGATATAGGAAAAATAATTCTACATTTCGAGAATATAATAAATTAGATCATGGATCACCTAAGGGCCACACTGCATGGGATGAGGCCGAACAATGACCAGGAAGATGCTATTATATGGCACTAGGAGAGCAATTGCATCTTCTCAGTACGATTCTCATATCGAAACTTCAATAATGGGGTGTCCGCTCAAAAAATGTTACGGCTATCTGGAGCACTAAATGTTCGGAAAATGTTAGAGTGCTCCTTTGGCTGATCTTAAAGAAGGCGATTTTGATTTGGCCAAAGCTACATGCTACAACTGGTCAGGTCTTAACATCTGTGTTCTATGCATAAAGAATGCAGAGTCTCTAGAGCACATCCTCTTAATTAACATGTGAATACGCAAATACACTTTGGGCAAAATCTACTTCAATTTTCAGTCTTAGTCTCGACATGACAGCTCGGGATGATGTGTGGGGTAGGGTGTGGGTCGATCGGAAGACCAATGATTTCTAACTAGAAATGCTAAAGATGAGTGTGAGCTATAACTTTTTTGAATTAAATTTAATTTTAATAATTCTTGAATTTGTGTGGCAAATTCTATTTTATCCTTTGGAGATACCATGATACTATTTTACTCTTATCTTGGTATCTTTATATTGTTCTAGCAATTCTAGTGTACAATACCGTGGTGCTTTATCAAATAAATGTAACGGATTGTTATTATATAAGGGTTCTAACATGGTCAAAATACATGTTTTTCTTTTATAATTTTTTTCCGAGATGTCTCTCTATTATATTCTGAAGGACATCCAAATTATAACTAAAAGGTAGAAACGTTAATGTGTTAAGCCTTTTAGTTAGGCCCGATAACTCCAATCAATCCTAGTCTAGTAAGAAAAGGAGTGGATTGTTCCGTCCCTATAGATAAAGAGGAGATCTTCATTGTAATCAGTCAAGAACCAATCAAAAGAAGAATCCTAGTGAGCCCACTAAAAAATTTACTTTTATTTACAATTTTACCATTTAAATTTTAAGACAAAATTGTCTTCATTTTCAATTTCTCTATTCTCTCTCTCTCCATCTCCTTCTTCTTCTTTATTGATCCCACCGACCATCCTCCTTTGCTGTCGCCGCCCCTGCTCTCCTCCGCCACAATGTTGAGTGTGGGCTAGCTGATTGTCTTCAATTAGGTTTTGCTGGTTCAGGGTGACCATGCGTAGTGAAAGATACATATCGATCTTGTTCAAAACTATATGTATCTTCTTGTTCAGAAGAATTATCCTGTTCGGATAAATATATATCTTCTTGTTCAGAAGATTACAACGGGATGAATTATATTGCTACAATACAAACACAATCAAAATGCACAATATATTGCTACAATTCAAAATATTACATTGCATTATCCAAAACGAATATTTGTACACATATCCAAGTTTATTTATTAATTGCATACATTTTATAATCATTCATTAGCATACCAAATTAAAAAAAGTATTATTTCCAACAGGGATAGATTAATTAATTAAGCGAAGGAAAATTTTAAAATGTGTGCCACACAGTTCAGGATGGAACCTAAACAAAGATTGATACATGATTATTTCTTATTTTCATTTTATATTTTCGCTAAAACAAAATATTTGTTTAGCTAAAAATATATATAATCTCTTAGATATTAATCAACTTTAATACGTTTTTTTTTTGTTCTAATCTCTTTTTTTTTTTTTATAGGTGAGCTTTGACATAAAATATATAATGAAGTTTTTTCTATCAAGTGAAATGTATATAAATAAAAACCAAGTTGAGTGAAAACACTAATTAAATTTTTTTGACGACCATATTTTGAATTTTTCTTAAGAGACGCAGCGAGAATCTTGAAGGAAATGTTCCCAGATTCCTGTTCGATTTTGTCGATAGCATATCTAATGATCTATATTAGGAACAAAGCATCAAAATGCTTTTGTAATGTTAAAAAAGAAACAGATATTTAACCACAAATTCTCCATTGAAAAGGACTGCTACGCTGACAAGTTCCTCCATTGAAAAGGCCGGTTTCGCATAATTTTCCTCCATGTTTTCTGTCCAATTTATAACAGAAAAATCCTTCCAAGAAAGATTCAAAAGGAAAATATAATATCGTTTTCTATCAAAACTCCTGTCCAGAAATATTCTGAAGAATATCATGTTTTTATTTTTTCAATTTCTTCTTTTGTTAAACTAATAGAGATTTTATCAGTTTGAAAAGCTATTAACTCATATTAATTTATATTTAACAAGTTTGACCCAAAACTTTAAACCATTTTGTCCAATCTGATGTGAGACTATACTCACATATAGGAAATCAAATCCAAAGTTAACCCGACCAACTTAAGTTTGCTAATCATTCACGTTGAGAGCCGACACGTAGGAAAGTTAACCCGGCTAACGTAACGTCGGGTCCAACGAGAAGCATGATGGGCCTAAATACAAAACTGAGAACCAGTTTGACCTAAAAGTTTAAGCCATTAGGTCAAAATCCCAACTTTGTATTTAAACACATAGACTTTTTTTGTCTTATCCGATGTGGGACTATACTCACATATGAACTAACTTAACAATTTAAAGTTCCTCCATTGATAACCCTCTTTCTATAGATAGAGGGTTACTGATTGTTACAACTGTGTGCTAGCATATATGGAAAGAACAGAATAACAGAATTTTTAAGAATTCTAAGTTTTTTTTGTGTATTCACGCTTGGTTTTTATTATCCTCGATATCATGTTCTGGATAGGTTCACTAGTGGAAGAGGAGCGCTTGCACTTCTCGAACGACTCAGTGGACGGCGGGTAAGGATAGGACACAGTGGGGGAGTACGTCACTGGTATGGAAGGATAGCAGTGAGGGCTGGAGTCCTATATAAAGCCTCTTGGTCTGCGATTAGAACCTTAGTATCATTCTAGTGTCATTTTATATTATGTATTTTGGAAGTCTTGTTGTAGTTTGCATGTTTGTGATGAGCATATTGACTATCGGTTTGATGGTTATCTTGAAACTATATCTGTAGCACGTTCTATTATAACTATTAATGGAATTCAGAGAGCACTTTAGGGCTCATCTCTTGCTACTCAAAAAAAGGAAAAAAAAAAATTAGATCAATTTTACCACGGATTTAGCATTTTATTTACTAAATAATTGCAGTTTATTGCAAGACATAAAAAGGAGAATGTAAGAAAAAAGATTTTTTTTTTTTTTTTTTGACTACCCATTATCTGCTTCTTCCGTGTATGAATACTAATTTTCTTGAGTCACAAGGAAATAAGCAAATTAAAATAGACATGTAGATGAAAAAGATGCTCAACCAAAGATTTTAAGAGAAAAAAAAAAAAACTAATTTCTTTGGGTTATTTTTTCCCCTTTTTCTTTAGCATAGAAAACTCATTTCCTTCTAGTTATCATCGATCCAAGGTTTGAGGCATACTCAAATAGGGTATTAGAGCAGGAGGAGACGAAGTAACGATTCATGCAAAAGGGCACAGAAGAGCACGACAAATAAGTAGTCAGAGGGTTCACATATAATTAACAGTCTCCATAATAAAAAAAAAAAAACAGTTACTGGAAAAAAGAGAGAGAAACTGGGATATTTAATTAAAGAGTAAGAATTTTGGTTTAGAAAGAAATCACTTTTGAGATCTTCATCTAGGCATGGGGATGGCCAGCTGGATACATTTCCTTTGAGCGCAAACAATTAAATTATACATACCACTCTACTTTTCCTTAGTCAGAGACTAAAGAAAGGGTAACTGCATACAACGTCACTTAGGGCCTCGCATGAATAATAGTACGACTACAAACTGAAACAAGTGATAGTCACAGTACAACTATACTTCCAGCTCCATGGCCTAACTTTCCGCGTACATGCCATCATCCACTGTCCTGCTCTGTTCTCTTTGTAGAGATGAGAATGGATGGATCCAAGAATTAATTTTTGGCTTATCTTATTCAAAATTTTAAATTAAAAATAATTTTTTTTATTTTTCAAATTTAAAATTTTGAATAGAACCAATCAAAAATTAACTTTTGGATCCATTAGTTCTTATCCCCGTCCTATCCGTCATGGGAACTGGATTCCTATGGACTGACTGTGGCCACCTATCTAGCATCTCTTAATAGAGTATCTACGCATAAAACAATATTACCAAGGATAATATGTAGTCAAAAAAAAAAAATAATAAAAATAAATAAATAAATCTTCTGCTATATTTCTCTCCTCCCAGATGTTTCAACACAAAACCGACACTATATAGTCTGTGATATATTTATAACCAAAGTTTATAGTGAATATTCTTCGTCCATGAATGTTAGGGTAGGAAATAAGCTTGAGCTAGCTCCAATTTCTTTGGTGTATGGATATTTTGTACAGTACTTTTGGGAAATAGGCTCTCGAGATGATGCATGAACTGGATTCATTTGCAATCTTAATCAATTAAAAGTTTCTAAATATTTAGAATTTTCCAAGTATCGCCAATTGCATGGTTTTTTTTTTTAACTTTATTTAATAACTACTCAATTCTAATATGATGAAATTTTGCATTGCAAATTAGGTAGCTTGAATACATAAATAGTTACAATATTATCTATAAAAATAAGATCAAATAACAGTTTAATTACAATAAATCTCTCAACAACTCAAACTAATAAAATAAATTATAATCATAATAACTGAAATTCTAATAATTCATAATATCTGAATAAGAAATAATATGTGATTTGTTAGGTTTTATTATCTCAATACTCTCTCTCAAATTAGTTGGATAGAACAAACTAACTTGTAGATAAATTTCTGAAATAGTTATACTGACACTTTATTCCTTATGGATAAACTTTCTAATGAATGACGAACAAATTGCTCTCATTGATGGAGCAGCAAAATAATGAAGCACTTATTTAGATCAAAGAGATGACATGAAGAACATAGATGCAGTACCATTCAAGTGATGATGCATAAGTAAAATAACTTGCAATATAAATGATCACGTGCAAAAGAATAAGAATCGACATACACAACGATACTGTATTTCACTCATTCAGCTTGAGTATATAAATAGTTGCAATGACATCTATAAAAATAAGATTAAATAACAGTTTTAGTTATAATAAATCTCTCAGCAACTCTCAACAGCACAAAGTAATAAAATAAGATAAAATTCTAATAACTGGAATCTTAACAATTCATAATATTTGGATATGAGATAATATGTGATTTTTAGGTTTTATTATGTCAACATAATGTATCCATCATAGTTAATTATGAGTCCTAACTACAACTTAGTTTAATTTGATTTCCCTTTTTTTTTTAGGAGACTCCAACTAAAAAAAAAACGTGTTAGAAGAAAAAGGATCACGAAATAAAAAAGAAAGACATGACTCACAACTATATGTTATAAAAGTATTTATAAAGTATAAGATTATATAAATGCAGTTTGTTATCTAACATCCATATTTTATATATCCCGACACTATTCTTTGGACGTCAACCTTCTGACTTTTTTTTTTGGGCCTAAAGTTGTACGAATAAAACGATGGGCTGATACCGTACTCGCCTTATAACGACAAAGCATTTATCCTACAAGAAATAATGGAATGTTCCGTTCAAAGTTCTTGTAGATATTGCTTACGATAAGTATTATGTAAGCATTGGCCTAAGTTATCAAAAGGGGAAATAGGATTATTAAATCTCATTATGACTTGGGCTCTGTTTGGTTCGAGTGAAAATGAAGGGAAAAAAAAAAAAATAATAAAAAAGAGAATATTTTCTATTATTTAGTTTGCGAGAAAATTTAAAAGAAAAAAATATTTCTTACTAATCAAATATTAAGAAAAAAAAACCAATTTTCTATTTTCTTTTCTTTTCTCTTCCTTTTCTCTTTCTTTATTTTCTTTCAAACCAAACAGCCTTTAAGTATTTATTATCTTTCATTAACTTTTGGTTAACTATTATTATTGATACTTAAAAATTAAAAATTAAGTATGCTCCCCTATATTTCAGCAAAGGACTCTATTAAAATGTGCTTCCATGTTGGGATGTCTCAATTTCTGGTTATTTGTGCTAAAATTCATCTAACTAGATTCTCATGACAAAATTTGACACGAACTTAACGATAAAGAAGAAATAACATGATTTTGTCGAGAGAGAGCTCGATGTATGTCGTCAGAAAAAATAGTGATTCGGCGAGTATTATATTGATGGAGAAATGATTACAATCACTTGAGATAATTCTCTTTCTATTTCTCTCACTCTCTTGTGTTACTCATGAATCTTCCTTTCCCTAAAGGGTATTTATAGGCCCTAGATGGAAAAAAATTATGACACACATCTTGAATATCTTTCTTTTCATGTACACGAATATGGAAGATCCATTATGGATATCGTTGGAAACATAACAAGTATTTGATCATGTTTGAATTTAGCCTGTAGGCCGCATGAAGGCTATGTTTCGTTTGAGATAAATGGAAGTAAGAAAAAAAAACAGAGAAAGTGAAAGAGAAAAGAAAAGAAAAGAAATATTGAAATTGGATTTTGCTTGATGATTGCTTAGAAAGAAATTTTTTTCTTATCTTTTAAATTTTCCCTCAAACAAAACAATAGATAACATTTTTTTTTTTTTTATATTTTCTTTTTTTCCCCTCTATTTTCCCTTAAACCAAACATAGCCGAAGTGCATGAGTTTATTTGTCAAGAAAGTGCTCATGCGAATATTTACATAATGTCTGTTTCAACAACATTTTTTTTTTAAAGCAAAGTGCGTCTTCGTTTTCAATGACGTGGCAGTGGCATTATAATTTATATGCTTAGAACGTCACTAATATTTGCATTGTCTCTTCGTCAACCTTACAACATAGTACATGTTTTGTTTTTGGATCTCTTGCCGGCATCTTCCCTGCGGAAGACAGAGATTCCATGTAGGCGGAATGCCAACGTACGAAATAAATATATATATATATATATATATATATATATATATATATAACAAAAGAATAAAGCTGCACCTTCCCTGCAGAAGACAAAGATTCCATGTTGGGATAATGCGAACGAGTATATATATATATATATATATATATATATATATATATATATATATATATATATAAAGAGAGAGAGAGAACGGGAAATTCACTGGCAGTGAAGGGAGTTTCTTCACTGCCGCTTAGGTGGCCCGATAGAATTATTACACATGGCATCACTCAAAGAGTGGTTAAGAAAGTTCTTTTAATTGTTATCTTGAGTGACGCCACGTGTAATAATTTTATTGGGCCATCTAAGTGACGGTAAAGGAACTCTCTTCACTGCCGGTAAATTTTCTGTTTGCTCATATATATATATATATGTGTGTGTGTGTGTGTGTGTGCTATGCACTGTGCTAGCAACTCCGCCAGTGCTATGCACTGTCTGTCCCAAGCCAGGATAAAAGAGAAGGGTTGTGGTAGGCCAGTGACAGCCAACGTAAAACATTGTCACATACTATGAAATGAGCCAAAGTATGAATTTTGTTGGGGCGTTCCCTACTAAGCGATGCGCTACATCGGAGTCCGGGTGTAGTGAAAAATATGTGAGGGTTGCTAGGTCGTCGCCCAGAAGTGACGCGCCACGTCGGCGCCCGGATGTGGTGTCAAATATAAGAGGGTTCCCACATCTTAATGAGCAGGTGGGGGTAAAGAAGTTAGCTCATAAATATAAATTTCGGTTGGCATCATGGAATATAGGTTCGCTTACAGGTAGATTAGCAGAGTTAGTTGATGCTATGATTAGAAGGAGGATTAATATTTTATGCGTGCAGAAGACTAATTGGGTAGGTGAGAAAGCTAGAGTCATAGAGCCTTGGGGTTATAAACTTTGGTATACTGGTAGAGATAGAAACCGTAATGGGGTAGGTGTGATCATAGATAAGCAATTACTTGGAGATGTAGTAGAGGTTAGGAGGAAGGGTGATAGAATTTTATTAGTTAAACTTATTTTAAATGGAGAGATTTTTAATGTCATTAGTGCCTATGCACCACAAGTAGGACTTGATGAAACCAGTAAATATCAATTTTGGGAGGATCTAGATGAGATAGTATAAGAAATATCTACTAGAGAAAAATTATTTATTGGTGGTGATCTCAATGGACATGTAGGAACTAGTCGTAATGGGTTTGATAGTGTACATGAAGGATTTGGTTTTGGAGAAAGAAATGAAGCAGGTAACTCAATTCTAGATTTTGCTTTATCTTATGATTTAATTTTAGCGAATACTTGGTTTAAAAAGAGAGTTTCTCACTTAGTTACTTTTAAAAGTGGATCGAATGCAAGCCAAATAGATTTTTTTTTAACTAAGAGGGTAGATAGAGTTAGTTGTATCGATTGTAAGGTAGTGTCAGGTGAGAGTGTAGTTACCCAACACAGACTCTTAGTTTTAGATATTCAGATTAGACAGAAACTTAGAAAAATTAAGTGTAAATTAGATCCTAAGATTAAGTGGTGGCGATTAGAAGGCAATCAAAAAGTTTTTGTAAATAGAGTAGTACAAGAAGCAGATTGGAGGGACCATGATGATTCTAATGTAATATGGAACAAAATGGCTAGCTGCATTAAAAGGATAGCTAAAGATATATTCGGTGAGTCGAGGGACGGTGTTCCACCATGTAAGGATACATCATGGTGGAATGAAGAGGTAAAAAATGATATTAAAATTAAGCGAGACCTTTATAGAGATCTGAATAAGAATAATAATAATAATAATGGAATAATTTTCGAGAAGTATAAACTAGCAAAGAAGGAGGCTAAGAAAGCTGTTCGGGGTGCAAAAACTAAATTATATAAACAAGTGTACGAGAAGCTAGATAATAAAGAGGCAGAAAAGGATATATATAGAATTGCTCGAATAAGAGAGAGAAAGTCTAAAAACTTATGTACTGTAAAGTGTATTAAAGATGAGGATCAGACGGTTCTAATTCGAGACAAAGAGATTAAAGAAAGATGGAAAAATTATTTTGATAGATTATATAATGGTAGTTTTACTCAAGATTTGGGAGATCTTACTATTCAATGTGAGGATATGAATTATAGTTTTATGCGCAGAATCAAAGAGTCTGAAGTAAAAGAGGTTTTGAAGAGAATGAAATCAAGAAAAGCTGTTGGTCCAGATGAGATTCCTATAGAGGTATGGAGATATCTAGGAGAGATTGGTGTGAGGTGGCTAACAGATCTTTTTAACAAGATTTGGCAAACTAAGAAAATGCCAAATGAATGGAGAAAGAGTACCCTAGTACCTCTGTATAAGAATAAGGGCGACATTTAGAGTTGTTCTAATTATCGGGGAATAAAACTCATGTATCACACTATGAAGTTTTGGGAAAGAGTAATTGAACATAGATTGCGATAAACTGTTAAAATATCGGAGAACCAATTTGGATTTATGTCGGGGTGATCGACGACAGAAACTATTCATTTACTTCGTCAACTTATAGAGCGATTCCTAGAGAGAAAAAGAGATTTGCATATGGTATTTATTGACTTAGAGAAAGCATACGATAAAGTTCCACGAGAGATACTTTGGTGGACACTGATGAAGAAAAGAGTTCCTATCAAGTATATCGACATAATTAAGGACATGTATGATGGAGTAGTGGCCAATGTCAGAACATGTGGTGGTTTGATTAGTGATTTTTCTATCACAATTGGATTACATCAAGGATCTGCATTGAGCCCATTCTTATTTGCTATAGTGATGGATGAGCTTACTAAAACTATTCATGATGAGCTACCTTGGTGTATACTATTTGCTGATGATATTGTCTTAGTTGATGAGACAAGAGAAGGGGTAAATGCCAAGTTAGAGTTATGGAGGTATACATTAGAATCTAGAGGTTTTAGATTGAGTAGGTCTAAAACAGAGTATATGGAGTGTAAATTTAGTAAACGACGGACCATAAACTATAATGCTGTAAATCTAGATAGGCAAGAGATACAAATGAGCAGTCAGTTTAGATATTTGGGTTCTATTATTCAGAATGATGGAGAGATCGATAATGATGTTAACCATAGAATACAAGCTGGCTGGTTGAAATGGAGGAGGGCAACGGGAGTTTTATGTGACCGTAACATTTCATTAAAATTGAAAGGAAAATTTTATAGGACTGCTATTAGGCCAACTTTATTATATGGCACGGAATGTTGGGCCATAAAAAAACGTCATTCATAAAAGATAAGTGTAGCAGAGATGCGCATGCTCCGTTGGATGTGCGGCAACACTAGGAGAGATAGAGTGAGAAATGAAGATATTCGTGCTAAACTAGGTGTAGTTCTCATCGATGAGAAGATGCGAGAAAATCGCTTACGATGGTTTGGTCATGTGCAACGTAGGCCTACAAGTGCACCAGTTCGAAGAGGGGAGTTTATCAATGTTAGACAAGTTAAAAGAACGAAGGGAAGACCGAAGAAAAAATGGATGGAGGTGATACGCAAAAATATGGAGTCTAGAGGTTTAAATAAGGAAATATTACTTGATAGAAATGAATGGAGAAGGAATATCAAAGTGATCGATCCGGTGTGATTCTTTTTGGTTCATATAGCCTACCCCAAAAACTTGGGATAAAAGGCTTTGTTGTTATTGTTGTATATATATATATATATATATATATATATATATATATATATATATATATATATATATATATATATATATATATATATATATATATATATATATATATAAACGGGAAATTTTTTAGTGGTGAAAGGACTTTTTTTACTGATGCTTAGATGATCCAATAAAATAATTACACGTGGTGTCACTCAAATGGCGGTTAAGATATATCTTTTATTTGTTATTTTAAGTGGCGCCACGTATAATAATTTTATTAGGCCACCTAAACGCTACTGAAGGAACTCCGTTCACTGCCAGTGAATTTCCCGTTCTCTCTCTCTCTCTCTATATATATATATATATATATATATATATATATGAGAAAAATGGAAATGAGCTGACAGCTTACGCAAATTATCTGAGCTGCAGTTTATTTCCACTATCTCCAACAATCTTTTTTTTAAAAATTCTTTTGGATTATGATCTTGACGCCCTAGGGTTCACTCATACCCAATTTCTTGGGTTTTAGTTTTGATTTAGTCCTCAATCAAGTTAACACAAAATTAACGGTTTTCAATTAATACAACATTTTGTATGCACTTGATGAAATGGTAAATGAACTTCAAAATTTATGAAATTTAATCCAAAAATAGTAAAACAGTTAGAGATAGTAATTATAAAAAAAATTGAAGAAAATTTATTGTATTATTATAATTTTGTCGCTAGCTCACGTAACTTTTCCTGAGCTGGTAGCTCACCTACAGTACACACACACACACACACACACACACACACACACACACACACACACACATATATATATATATATATATATATATATATATAGGGATTACTTTAGGAGAGCCGCCAGCTCAGGAAAAGTTACATGAGTTATCGGCAAAACTGTAATGATCCAATGATTTTTCTTCAAATTTTTTTTAACAATCACTATCTCTACCTCTTTAACTTATTTCGGATTAAATTTCATAAATTTTGGATTTCATTTAGCTTTTCATCAAGTGCATACAAAATGTTTTATTCATTGAAAACCATTAATTTTGTGTTAGCTTGATGGAGAACCAAATCAAAACTAAAATCCAAGAAGTTGGGTAGGAGTGAACCCTAGGGGGTCGAGATTATAATCCAAAAGAAATTTTTTTAAAAAAATTATTGGAGATAGTGATAATGAACTGTAACTCAGGTAACTTGCGTGAGCTGTCAGCTCATTTCCATTTTTTTCACACACACACACACATATAGCAAACAAACAAAAGAATGGGGCTGGCTAGTGGGTTGATGGCCCGCCAGCACACCTAGCCTGGCACGTGAGCATGGCTCGGGCCATGTCGGAGCCATGTCGCTTGTGTTTCTGGCCCGGGAGATGGTGTCATGCCATGCTTGGGGGACTTTTACAAATTTGTTTTGCAGATAGCCCCTCATCGGCTATAAACAAGCCGCTGAGTGGTTTTCTGTAAAAAAAAGAATCTGCGAAAAGCATCCCATATCGTAAAAATGGCTGTTGGAGAGTTTTTTACAATTTTTTTTTTTTGCAAAAAACTTTTCTTTTCCGTTTAGAAATGCCTCCTCATTCACCCAAATTTATTTCTTCACAAACAAACAACTCTCTTCATCTCTCTAAATCTCTCGTCAAATTTCTTATTCAACAAAAAAATATAAAATTCTCACTCTCTCAAATCGTAAAGCCAGGCTCAAACTCTCCAAGACTCCAAGCACTCATTATTCGTCAAACTCTCCATCTCCGAATTAGAAGAAGAAGCAAGCTTCTTCCTTCAACTCTCAAGCTTCCTCCCTCGTCCTTTTTCGATCGAGAATTTAAAAAGCAAGCACACCCGGCCCTTCCTTCTCTCTCTTTAGAAGCTAATTTAAACTCTCAAGCTTTTCTTTTGGTTTGGAGAGTTGAGGTACACGTTTATTTTTTTGCAAAATTTAATTCGGATTTTTTTTGTTGCTATTTTTGACTATGGATCCCTACTTCTCCAGGGCTTATTCTACTTAAACCACTAGTAGTTTTTCTCCTTTTTTTTTTTTAACTATGGACAAATACCAATTTTTGCATGAACCATTAGATGAAGCAGCACAAGTTCCATTTTCACTATCACAATCAAATGATTACATTGCATTATCTAACTTGCCACAAGAATCCACTGAATTTATATTTCCTAATGTTTCTCTAGGTGTATCCATGACCTCTAAAACTTCCAAATTCGATATTTAGAATCATTTTGAAAAATATATGGAGGATGGTGTTAGAAAAGATAGGTGTAAATATTATCAAAAATCATATTCCTTCCCTAAGGAAGTAAAGCAGGTCATTTAAAGAGGCACTTAGAGAAAGCATACCCACCGAATGAGCCACAATAAATACAACTAAACACATTTGGTGGTACTTTAGAAACCTTTATATAACAATCCCTTATCTGGTAGAGAATAATTAGCTACGTATATAGTATATGGTGAATAACCATTCTTTATGGCTGAAGACCAAAAATTTGAAAAATTTATTAGAACAGTATATAATTCCGAATTCAAGAAAATCTCTAGATCAACATATAAATCTGACATAATAAAAAAATATATCAAGATAAAAGATAAATTTTAATTGCAATTTTGACATTTTTAATTTGTAGAGTTAATATTAGTTCCAACTATTGGTAATGACTGAATGACAGTTATTTTCTATGTGTACCAACCCATTATATAGATGAGAATTTGTGTTTTTAAAAAAGAATAGTAGGATTTAGAAGATTTGAATTTCCTTACTATGAGCATAATCTTTCTCAATATTTGCTTAGTGTTTTTTTTTCAGTTTTTGGAATAGGACAGAAAATTTTCTCTATTTCTTTTGATAATGCATCAAAAAATAGGTTGCAATTGAAATTTTTAAAAAATTATACAAAAACAATTTTAGAAAGAAATTATTTTATATTAGATTTTTTTCTCATATAATTAACTTGTGTGTTCAAAATGGATTAAGAATTATTAGTAAATCCAACTTAAACTTAGAAACACAATAGCATTCATAAAATATAGTAGAACAAGAAGATAAAAGTTCAGACAAATTTGTAAAAATTTTAAACTTTCACAAAAAATTATACACAAGATATAACAACACGATGGAACTCCATATAACATGAGGCAATTCAATATAAAGATGCATTATAATTATTTATCGAAATGGAATTGTTATCTTGTAAAATGGATCCTATTGAATGGAATTAGTCAATTTGCATTAAGAATTTCTTAGATAGTTTGAAAGTACAATTAAAACGCTTTCTAGAACTTACTATCCAACCACACACATATTGCACTATATTATTTATCTAAAATTAATTCAGTTTTTATAGAAATTAGACATAACCTTGTTCTTGTAGATATTCTAGCTCCAATGGAAATAAAATTTAGCCAACATTTTAAAAAAAATTCTTATTTATTTTATTTTGCCACCATTATAGATCCATGCACTAAATTAGATAGAATGTAGTACTCACTAGAATAATTCCATAAAATATGGATTATGATATAAATATCCAAGAATTAATAAATGATTTAAAATATGTTTAGATATTATATACTCTATAAATAAAGATATGTATGGTAACAATGAACTACATAGAGAAAACCAAACAGACCCTAATGAAAGTGTTCAAAAAAAAAAATTATTATCAAATTTATTTCGTAGTAAAAAATATAGAACAACTTACATTTCATAAATGAACTGCATTACTATCATGATCGAGCCAATGCAGATACTAATTTGCAAGAGCGATGTGAAGTTTTTGATATTTTGGCCTGTGGAAAGTAAAAGGAAAAATATATTTCATGTTTTCCAACATAGTATATGATATACTAACCCTTCCGATGTTCACAATAGTGTCGGAGTCTGATTTTAATATAGGTGGAAGAGTGTTAACTGAGTGGAGAAGTACTATGGTGGCAAACACATTGGTGATCTGTGTGTGCCTAAAGGATTGGCTTGATGTAGAAGAGAGGAACCAAGGGATTCCAATGATGTTGACTAAAAAAATTCACCAGAAGACGATTCAAAATTTCAGACTTCTACATTATTAGTTTTCATATTTTTTTCTCTTTACACTAGTATTTTTTACTTATAATTTATTTATAACTCATAATTCTTTAGGAAGTAATGTAAAGAATAAGTTGAGTCCTCTTCTCTCTCTTGGAACTCTCTCTTCGAACTTTGTATGATATCCAAAGATATTTATGAAATCAATTTATAAAGTTTAGCGAAATTGCATGAAATACATGCATTAGTAAACTAATATCTAAATTAATAAAATAAATTTAAAAAATAAAAAATATTTTTTTCTCAGTGGGCCGACAAGGCTAGGTACAGGCACGTCCCATGTCCGGCATGCCGTTCCGTCGGGCCCGTCCCAAGCCAAACCCTGGGACTGGGTGTCGTGCCTAACGCTGGCCATAGTTGGCTGGGCTCTACTAGGCACGGCTCAGTAGCTAGACCTGCAAATGAAGTTCCTATACTTTTATTTCCTTATAATTAAATTAATTTTTTTAACTTAATGGAGTGAGAAGAGAATAATCTTTGCGCTCAACTCTTCTCATTTTAAGATGAAAATTAGAGAACAAATCTTTTTCTTACCTGAGTAAAAAGTTGGAATTTCATACTATTTTAACTTTTTAGATCATGGTCTCTACCTCTTTAGCATCCTTAGGATCAAATTCCATAGTTTTTTTAATTTTATTTGCCCTTTCATCAATTGGAGGCAAAATATTTTATTCATAAAAAATCGTTAATTTTGTATCTACTTGATGGAAGACTAAATCAAAACTAAAACTCAAGAAATTGGGTATGGGTAAACTCTAAGAGATCAAGATCATAATCCAAAAGAAAATTTTTAAAAAAATATTAGAGATCATGGAAATGGACTGCAGCTTAGGTAACTTATGTGAGGTGGCAGTTCATTTCCATTATTCACATACACAAACACATGGATTACTATATGAGTCGGTAGTTTAGAAAAGCTACATAAGTCAGTGTCGAAAAAGTAATGACTTCATTATTTTTTTTTCCAAATTTTTTTTGAATCCTAATCTCTACCTCTCTAGCTAATTTAGGATTAATTTTCACGGGTTTTGAAGTGGTATTAGAGCATCCATGTTTAATTCCTTAGATTTTAGAGATTAGACTTATTGGAGATTTATAAAGGTGAAATGTTTTTGAAAATCATGGTAGAAGAATCAATTTTATGTACGTCGTCACCACAATCACCTCCAAATGAGTCTTCAAAATCTTCATGGTGGCGAAAGCCAAGTTCGAGATGGAGATGTTTGATGGAACTAACAATTTTGATATGTAGCAGTGAAAAGTTACAAATGTCTTGTTTCAATAAGATTTGAAGATGAAGGTTGAGAAGGACAAGTTCGAGGAAATACTGAATGACAGAAGATATATCGTTTGACTTGTCAATGATTATGCTTTGACTAGTAAAAGACCAAAATATTTGTGATGAGAGAAACCATACAAGTGACTTTTGATAGAAGTTTAAAGATAAGTATATGAGGAAGGGCAAAGACAACCGTCTCTATTTGAAGAATTAGCTTTTCAGTTTCAATATAAATCAAGTATTTTTATTTCTTAACACCTTGCTGTGATTGTCACAAGAGTAATAATCACAGAAGAATAAAGAACAATAAATCATACAAACGCAAAGATTTATGTAGTTCATCCCAACTTAGACTATGTTAATAGTTGCTGGAGGTTTTTCTTTACTATTTGAGAATATGGTTAAAAATACATCATGCGAATATATACACAGTAACCCACTTGGACTAATGTACAATACTTCAGATTCCATAAAACTCAATAATCTCCTACTTGGAGATTGGACACATCCTCATGATTCTTCTCATAAAAAAATTGAAAACGTACCGCTGGTAGCACATCCCGAAGTCTCAAACTTCTAGGCCAATTGAAGCTATGCAAAGATTTAGTTTGACAACAATAACTATCTTGGTTAATATATCAGTTGGATTTTCTTTTCCTTGGATTTTCTTAAGCAACAAATCTTTATCACAAATCTTTATCTTTTAAAAAATCATGAATAAAATGGTACTTCTTTCGAATATGTTTTGTCCTCGAATGAAATATTGGATTCTTCGCAAGATGAATTGCTCTCTGACTATCACTATAAAATTACTAATTTCTTACTCCTTCTCCAATTGATCAAGAAATCTTGCAACCAAATATCTCCTTGCTAGTCTCTGTTATGGCCATATACTTAGCTTCTATAGTAGATAGAGCAACAATATGTTTCAATTGAGAGACCCAACTAATAGTAGTACCATCCAATATAGAAACTGCCTGTAATATTCTTACTATTATCAATATCACCAACTAACTTAGAATCGACATAACCTTGCAATAGAAAACTTTCTCCTCTAAAACACTTGCTTATACATGTAGAAACAACTAAGCCTTTTATCCCAAGTACTTAGGGGTAGGCTACATGAATAGAAAGAGAATCATGCCAGATCGATTACATTGGTAATCATTCTCCTTTCATTCCTATCAAGTAATATCTCCTAATTTAAATCTCTAGAATCCATATATTTTTATATCATCTCAATTCATGTTTTCGTCAATTTTACCTTCACTATTTTAATTTGTCCTACGTTAATAAGCTCCCCCCGTTGAACTGGTGCATTTGTAACTCTACGTTGCACATGACCAAACCATAGTAAGTGATTTTCTTCCATCTTTTCTTCGAATGGGGTTACACCTACCTTAGCTCGAATATCTTCATTTCTCACTTTATCTCTCCTAGTGTTACTGCATATCGTAAGCGATTTTCTCATTTTATCTCTTTAATTGGGGTTACACCTACCTTTGAGTGGTGACTATTCTTTAGATAGCCGAAAGTGACTAGTTAAAGGGGTGTTAACTGGCTTAGCATCCTGCATACTAAATCTTTTGAAAATCTGATATATTTAGCCTGCGACAAAGTTAACATTCAACCACTCTATCCCCGATAACCTGCATGCCAAGAATTGGGTTGCAGCTCCTAAATCTTTTATTTTAGACTTGCTAGACAAATGTTTTTTTCAACTTATTTACCTCTTGAGCACAAGAATTGTCATAACATATCATCAATGTAAAGCAGTAGAATAATAAAGCTATTGTTGTACCACTTGACATAACAACAATGGTTTGCATGGAATGTTGAGAATTCTATCTTATACATGAACCTGTCATTTTTCTTGTACCACTATATTAGGGTCTGTTTCAAACCATACAAGCTCTTTCTCAATTTACACACATCCTCACTGTTGCTATGAGATACAAAGCCACAAGGTTGCTTCATGTAAGTATCTTTAAGTGAAGGAATGTTATCTTTACATCCATTTGCTCAAATAACAAATTCTCCGTAGCAACTATATATAAAACTAACATGATGGTAATTAATTTCACAATAGAAGAATTATAATCATTTCTTTCTTTCTGTTGAAAGCCATTCAAAATGAATCTAGCCTTATAACACTTACTGCCATCAGCCTCTTACTTCATTCTATAAACTCATTTGTTATGCAGTGCCTTTTTGCCCTCGGGTAGCTCAATTAATTCTCATATATTGTTAGTCATTAAGGAATCTATTTCACCTTCTATTGCCTGCTTCCACTTGCTTACATGATCACTTAGCAGAGTCTCATCATAACATTCTGGTTCACCACTATTTGGCACTAAAAGATAGTGTAAGGCAAGTGAATATCTACTTGGGAACTTGTACTGCCTGGTTGATCTCCTCAATGCAATATCTGGTGCACTTGGTTCCTCCTGTATTACCTCTTGATCATTAAGATTAGACTTGCAAACATCAAAATTAAGGGTATTATTCAGTTCAATATAATTGGAGTCTTGAACCTGAGTATCTGCATTGTTAGTATTCGCAGCACCAAACATATCCTTGGACATGACCTGTTAATTTTATATGATATCCATGTCATGAATTATTTTTAAATTCTACTCATCTCATAATCGATATACAAAATCATCAACACCATATCCAATGAGCGTATATTTAATAGATTTAGCATCTAACTTAGTTCTAGCAATCAGATCAATATGATTGCATGAAATGCAACAAAAAATATTTTAGAAAAGATAAATTTACCTCGTTTCCACTCTAAACGTTTTCTAGTATGCCTTCATTCAAAGGAACATCCCAAACATCTTTGGCAATCTGGCATCGTTGATTGCATCAGTCCAAAACATCTTTGACAGTCCAACATATATTACCATATACTTAACACATTCATTGAGAGTCTTATTCATAAGTTCAACCACACTATTTTGTTGTAGTGTTTCCTTTATTGTCTTTTCTATATGGATTCCAATCACAGCACAAAATTCTTTGAACTCATAAAGTTCATATTTCCCAACATTATCATATTGCAAGTATTTGACTTTTAACCATATTTCATTCTCCACCAAAACTTTCCATTTTCTAAAAACATCATACACATCATATCTATATTTTAAGAAATAAACCCATATTTTTGTTGTCGAGTCGTCAATGAAGATCATGTAATAAGAAGTACATCCTAGAGATGTCACAGGAGCTAATCCCCATAGATCCTTATGCACCAGTTCCATTTTTTACTTCTTCAAGGTCCTACCAATCTTATAAAAACTAGTCCTTTTCTGTTATTCGAAAATACAATTATCACATAAATCAATGTTGATGGTCTTAAGACCTGGCAATTTACCTTTTAAACACAACAACTCCTACCCCTTCTCACTCATATACCTAGCCTATTATGCCATAGTTGTTAATTTGCCCTTACACCAGCAAGTGCAATTGCATCGTGGCTGCTCGTTGTCATGTAGAGAGTGTATGCCTTTTATCCTTGAACTACAATCATGGCTCCTTTGGTGCTCGATAATTAGCCTTAAGATATCAAGTACGATCACAACTCCAGCATGCCTTGCTCTTGTTCTTGGACTTCGATATGCTACGATTTGTTAGCAGCTTTGATGTTGACCTATCTCTACTCTCAATGTTCATAACTGATTTGATGTTAGGCCCAATTCACTTTGTAAAATGAAAAAAAAAGTGAGGAAAAATCCTGTAGGTGAGGCTAGCCACTAGCCTTGTGTCAAAAAATCTCTAATCAGTTAAAGATAAATTTGATATTAATTTGGATATCTAAATATTATCCATTCATATTTGACCTTAATTTTGGGTATTCAAATCATAATCAAATATATCAAATCAAAGATTTCCAAATCCATCTAAAAGAGAAATAAATGTTTGACCTATCATTTACAACGAAAATCGAGTTTCCATCCTCATCTACAAGGAAAGTGGTTAAACCACTGCTTTGCCTATAAATAGACACTAAGAGAGATTGTTTAGATAGTTTTGGCAAGATCAAAGGTCATACGCGTCTGTGAGTTGCATCTTAGAGAAGCAACCAGTCGGCTCTCTCTACTCCTTCCCTCTCCCATCTACTGTGATCGTTGGATCGTTAACAAGCCACAAGGCCAAAGCCTCATACCCACGTGAAGAACCCACATCAAAAAGGAGATTGCTTCATCATCTCCTTCTCTTGTAATTTTGGACTTTTTATTCTTTCATTTTCATATTTATGATCAATTGTAATCAATTCAATGTAATTGAAAAAGAATGATTTTTTTAGCAAACACCCTTCTACTAGTCTCTTTGCTCAGAATTAGATGTCTAATATCATTGAACTTTAGCATCTTCATCTCTACAGAACTACTCACCGTGATGACAGTACCACTCTAATTATCAAGCAAAGAAAACAAAAGAATTAATGCTCTTATTTCATCTTCGATTTTAATAGAAAAAGAAGTCAGCTGAGTTGTAACAATATTAAACTTATTAAAGTGCTTCGCCAAATAGACACCTTTAGCCATTCTCAAATTAAATAAGTGGTGCATATGATGTACCTTGTTCACTGCATATGATTTTTCATATATGTTGTCTAACACCTCTATTAAGGAGGCCATAGTAGTCTCCTTCTCAATGTTGAATGTAATGCTACATGATAGTAATAGATGTACCACACCTAATGCTTCTCTATATAATACATTCTAGTATGCCTCAGACATGTCTTTTGACTTCTCTCCCATTAGGGATTAGTACAGATCTTTACCTTATACGTAATCTTCAATCTGAATCTTCCAAAATTCGAAACCTAATCCCTTGAATTTGTAATGCTCCGCATCTTGATATACGGGTAGCGTTCAATGATGTATCATAATGAATATACCAAGCCTAAACTACCTTTAATAAATTGAATGCTATTGCCACAAAATCATATACATATGTACAGAAAGAATGATATGAAGACAATAAATATTTTTTTATTCCAACAAAATATTAATTCGATCATGAAAGGATCTAAAGAATGATAATATATATTACAACTTTAAACTTGAAGTCTTGGAAATAACAAGCTATAGTAGATGATATAGTCTGATGGAATAAAATAAATAAAAATCCCCTAAATATTGCCTTACAACAGAAACACTATTGATTATCTGCTAGCCCCTCGAAATATTGTTCCAGTTATGGTGGATCCTCCTCTTCGGTATCCTGCAAATTGTCTAGGCGTGCCAAATTAGGATCATTAGAACGACCTAATAAGTACTATAAGAGGAGAGATAATAATACACAGGCATGCTATATGTTAATATAAATAAAATATGAAACAAAATAGAATAGTAAAATCATGATAGAGTCAACAAAATCTCAATCTTAAAAAGAATGTAAACATAAATTTAAATCTTAAAAGAATAGTAAAAACATAAATTTGTCTTGGAAAGAAAAATAAATCAACCAGTAGTAGTGAAAACATATGTTAATTGGTGTTGGAATTTAACATGATGGTAAAAAGTTATATGAAACTGTAAAATCATGAATGTGTAATAAAATATAAAATTTTAAGAAATAAAACATGAGTTTAATTGCAGTTGTTGTGAGGATAATAATTGTTAATGAGTATATTTATATACACATGTTAGGAATGACATTGTAGTATATATAGAAAAAAATAAAAATAAGCATGCACGTAAAATATGATGTCATATTATATTTATTCTGAATTTATTTGGAACTATCAGAAGTAGTGTGCCATATGTTTTACCAGTATATCGTATATATTCGGAACCTCGACCATGATTCTTAGCACTGCCTCAGGACGTACCGTTAAATACTAATGAATATGAGTACTAAAGAGTTTAAACTTCAGGAGTGCAACCCTATATAATGATGGTGATCTAATAATCACCAAAATCCTCCATAGTCAGATTCCTAAGTTCGCTTGTACAACCTCGAGAATGTAAACATCTTAAAATATATATACAGTTTCTTCCTCGCATTCCCCCATAACCCCATGAATTTATTTTATGATTTTATATATTAGGATAATATGATAAAATAAAAAATTTGGCATGTTAATCTTCTAAGTATAATGGCCAAATAGAATTTTACCATATTATTGAATGAAGGCCTTTACTTTTTAATTATTGGTCAAAGCCTTCTTGAAAAAGAATTTTTCTATGCTACTAATTTGACTGTAAACATATATAATCAAAATGGAACTTACAATTGTAACAATCTGCATAAAAGAAAGATATAATGTGTAGATTCAATTACAATATATAGTAGCATATGAAACCAATATTCGAACTATTTCTTTTTTCCATAATTATTTGGAAGATCTTAGAATGCTTTTGAAAGGTTGAAAACTAGCATATGCATCAGTGCTAACAAAATAATAGAAGCTCCATAGAATTATTAATTAAGAGCTAATATAGTTGCTACTTCATGTCAATGATGATTGATAGAATAATGATACTAAATTTTGTTTATATTTCTCTTTAGTATTTTACAACATCTTATCTTAGCAAGTGCATTAGCATCCTATAATGTAAAGATATCTGTCACCGGATGAAAATAGGTTATCATAGCAAATGGTAGGACAAAGAAGATAACAGTTGTGATTGAACTACCTGAGAATATAATGGATGTTATGTATAAAATCTGTCATTTA
This sequence comes from Dracaena cambodiana, assembly GCA_036321105.1. NCBI lineage: Eukaryota > Viridiplantae > Streptophyta > Magnoliopsida > Asparagales > Asparagaceae > Dracaena > Dracaena cambodiana. Next base: position 29,006,946 of record JAYEPQ010000017.1, read on the forward strand.
CTACCAGCATGATGTCAGATTGAATGAATAATTAGTCATCTGTTTTAAAAACTATTGTTCTGTTTTGTTCAATGAATAAAACATTATGCATTGTTCACTAAACAGAACAAGAACATGACAAAAAAAAGTGTTTTTTAAAAGATCATTTATGTAGTAGAACATATGTAGTAGTGGACAAATTTGTTAGTTTTTTTAATATTATGTGCCAAAAATAGTCAAGGAAGTGTGCTACTAATTAATATTGAACAGAGCATAATATGCATCTTCTTTGAATATACTGAATAGTACTAGTCACTCTATGTCTAGAACTTATACCATTTACTTTCATATAGCTAAAAATAAGATAGTACAAGTTCCCTAGGAATCAAGTTGGCTTCAAGAGAAGTAATCAAAGCAAAGGCGATGCAAATCTGAAAAGTCAATGATTGTCTTGAAAATAAGGAGAGAAACTATAATTAAATACTAAAATTAATGGTATTTCTGCAACTCGACCCTCCACCAACACGAGAAAAAAAAATAAATAGTGAAAATAACAAGTGCATAAGCTGTTATCCAAATTTGCAGCATCAAGATGGAGGAAGATAAACTGAATTGGAAATATCTATCGAAAATACCAAAAATAATATGAGGATGAAGTAGATACAGAAAGAAGAAATTTAAAGAAGTAGACGAGAAAAAAAAAGATCCAAAGAATCTAAACTTCTTTCTCTTTCAATTTTTTTAGGGCTTGTAAATAAGTTTCAAATCCTAATATTCAATCTTGCAAACAGTTTTCAAATAAATGTATAACTAACTATATAAACTCAAAATATCATATTGTGATGCAATCAAAATTGTGTGCCGCTTTGGCTTCCTATATTACGAAAATTTTCTTTAAGAAAGTCTTTATGGATCCCACTAACATAAAACAAGATTACATCCCTAATTTTTATTATTCCATGTGATAAATACTAATTTACAACTCATATAGTAACCCAAACTAATAATATCAAAATTATGTTTAAAAAAAAGAGTTTCTGCAAGTCCCTTTTTTTTATTAGACCCTAATAAATTTAAAGAACGTTGATTTATAAAAGTGTTTGCAATCAGTGCCTACTCAAGTCATATCGAGTTTATGCCATAATAAATGTAAATATATAAAATAGAGATGAGAAAGTGAGATTGGAGAACGAGATAATGCAAATGGTGAAACATCATGAATTGAGTTTATAAAAAATACAATTCAAGATATATATATATATATATATATATATATATATATATATATATATATATATATATATATATATATATATATATATATATATATATATATATTATAAGTTTGTATTTAATTCCCAACATCCAATTAATTGTCATTGAGAGCTAATATATTTCTGACTATTCGGAGACTGAAAAAAAATATTTATTTTGGGTTGCACTTACTAATTTTTTTAAAAATAAAGTATAAAAATGTATCAGATGAAAGGAATAAAAAAAGAAGATGGAGATAGCACTTGTCTTTTTTAAAGAAGACTCAAAAGTTTGGAGACCACCATAGCCAACAATTTGGATCTACTTCTCTTCTCTCTCTCTCTCTCCCCCCTCCTTTTCTTTCTATTTTTCCTCTCTCTTTTCTTCTCTTCTTCTTCATTTTTTCTTCTTCACCATTTTATTTTCTCTTTTTTCCCTTCTCTGTTCAGCCTTGCGGCTGAAGAGAGGAGAGTTTCTCCTTTTTTTCTTTAACGATCTTCCATTTCTTTCCTTGCTATTATTTTTTTTAACGTGAAAAAACAATTGAGAAGAAGAGATAAATTGTTAGTTAGTTAGCAGAATAGATTTTAGATATTTAGAATGAGATGGTTATTGGATTAGATTAATTAATATAGTTTTGATTTTGATAAGATTAATTAATATAGTTTGAATTTTATAAACTATCTTGTCTATTTTTATTTAATCTTTTGAAATTATTTAAGATAATAAACTAAATAAAAATAATAAAATAATTTAAATAGATTATATCTCCAAGATAATCACTATATTATTTATTTAAGAAAGAAATTGTAAAGTTAATTTTTTAATTTTTGGATAGTGTAGATTTGGGGTGTTAAAGATGTTAACTCTGTCCACAACTAGGACAGAAAAAGTGAATATATTTATACTCAGAAAACTACTAGAAGATGGAGAGATCCACCTCCTCATGCACAAAGATGGTGTTGATGACAAGAGATTGTAATGTGTCAGCCTCAACGGTCAACCAAGCAAAACAACTCTTGACAAGAATGGAGGTGGATTCATCAAGTTTAAAATACAATCGACATGTGAAAAAACATGCTCCAATGTCGATTGGTTCCATTTGGTGGAAGACAGATTGGGCATGCGAGAGATGTAGTCATTACATGGATGAAATGACAATATTTGGGACTCAACATTGAGGGTAGTTTTCTAAATGATCTAGGAGTTCACCATAAAAATTGTAAAGTGATTTCTTTATTGAATTTCTCAATAAAAAATTACAATTTCAACAGTTTCCTATTTTTAGAAAATGAGGAAAATTTAATTCCCTCTTCGTTTAAGGCAGAGTTCTGTAGTAGCTATGGAGGATGATCATTCTCTCTGTTGACACTCCGTTCAAATTTTTCTAGTTGGCAAAGGCTTTGAACTCTCAACAGTAACAGCACGAGAACTCTCTATATTGTATTGATCTCCTAGTCTCCAATTTTTGGGCTTTGGTCCGTTTTTCTGCCTGACTTCAAGTTTTTTATAGCGACTTAGAAACTCTTGAGCTGATATAATCGTTTAACTGTCGGTTTCTACGATCTGAGTATTAATTTCCTGCCTTTTGACTCGGTAAATTTATATTAAATCTCCAGAATTTGTAACCGGTATCTTCAATTTCCTAGATCGTAACTGAAATATAAAATGCGAATCTCAATATTTAGATTTGCGGCTCCTTTGATTCTGATTAGGATGCGAATCTCGATTTTAGGCTAACGACTCTATTTGATTATGTAACGCCCTCGTTTTTCAGCTACTTCCTAAAACGGAGGACGTTACTTATTACCTGCACTAGACAACCCGACAGTCACAGGATTTTGAAATAACCGTAACTACTACCACAATCAGATGAATAAATAAATGTCTGAAACAGAAAAAATTTTATTTATACAAAAAATTCATTATATAAAATGGCACACTCCTTTAAATATGAACACAAAAGAATCAAAAGAGCAAGCAGTGCCCAGACAAAAAGAAATATAAACAAATATACAAAAGTTTTCCAGGGGTACTTCGCTTGCCTATTGTCACTCGATCTATCCAACGAAGTACAGGTCTTCAACTAGGGCTAGATCCCCTTCTTCACATTTCAAATCTGGGTTTAAAACCTAGAGGATTAAACCCAACAAGTAACACATTTAAAAAGAGAAATTGTGTACTATCACAGTACTAAAGATAAAAGTATGCAAATAAATAAAAAATTTTCATTGGGAATGTCCCTTAATAAACAGATAAAATGCAATTAAATCGTGATAGTGTTGAACAGTGACGTGAATAATGAAAAATATAACAGCAAGATTATATATGTCATTTGCAAATGGCATGTGAATATCATGTTAAGATGTCAAATCTAAGTCAATTTCTTGTTAGCATTTTAAACTAAATAATGGATATGATAGCGCACAGTTTCCGTATTGTACAAGTGCCAGTGCATACCCGGGACCCGGCCTCAAACCCATGGCGCTGAGCCATAACACACCGCTAGGTGTTCAAGTCAAACCCCGTACTATGAAACAGTAACAGACATCACTCTTATAGTGACTCATGTATCAGATGGTGGCCCAGTGCCACCCAATACTGCTGCAGTAAAAATTCTCAGCACCTCAATCAAGAAGTTGACCAATAAAATTCTTGTACAATATAGTTCTTATCCATTATGTAGTTTCTCCCATCCCCGTGTTCATAATGAATTATGCACATGAAAATTTTATAATCCTTCTTTAATTGTTTTTCAATTCATGATAACATGCTTGAAATTCCATGACTGTACATGACATGTAGTATCATAACACATGATCTGTAATATTAAAACACACGACTTGTAATATCAAATCACATGATATGTAAAACACATGACTTATAATATCAAAACACAAGACATGTAACATGATAAATATTAGTGCACAATTGTACCACAATTCATATCATTAAAATTATTTCAATAATATGGTTAAATTCTTAATGCCAATCAATAACCCAATTTGATAATCAAGTGAATCATATAATAATACTGCATTATTTTTAAACCTAACGTATGCATTTATTACATTTCTAGGCTCAATCATATATATTAATATACATTTCTCTTTTAACTAAAATCTAATTTATTACTATTATTAATTATGTCCAATTAATTCAAGCCAAGTCGAATTCAAATTTCTTAATTATTTAATCCATTAAGCCCAAGCCTACTAAATTTTTATTTTTTTTCATATTTTTATTTTAATTTTATTTTCCTTTTCTTTTCTGTCCAGACCAGGCCCAAGCCCACTCATTTCTATTTTCTTTTTCTTTTTCTTTTACTGGGCTGGGCTGGCCGACCCAGTGTTTTTATTATTTTTTTTTCTATTTTTTTTAGTCCAAACTAATTCAAAGCCCACTACTCTTTTATTTCTTTTTTTTCTTTATTTTCTCCTGGACTGGGCCAGGCCCAGTTACCCTTTTTTCTCTTTTATTTTTCTTTTCTTTTTTTTTCTTATGGACTGGGCTAGACCCAGTTACCCTTTTTTTCTCTTTTTTTTTTTTTTTTTTTTTCCTTTTGGGCTGGACCAGACCCAGTTCCTTTTTTTTCTTTTTCTTTTCTTTTTCTTTCTAATCTCTCTCGGCCCAGCCATAGTTGCTGCTTCTTCCTCCTCTTCTTTTTCTTCTTTTCTCTTCTTTTCCCTTTTTCTTTTATTTTTTTTATTTATTTACCTATTTACAAAATTTATTGTAATGAACACAATTATAAATGTGAGTATTCTCATACCTAAAATAAATTTTTTACTCCAAACCGAAACTTAATTTTTACAAATGGCCAGCATTTAATTATTTTTACAATAATATAATAAAAAAAACTTATATAATTAAAAGAAAAATAATCAATAGAAAAGAGAATAGAAGAAGGGAAGTGTGTTACTTACCTCGGCTTGATCTCGAATATTCGGTTATAATCTTCGGTTCGATTTGATTTTTTTTCTTTTCTTTCTCTTTTATTTTATTTTTTTTTCCTTTGCTGTTGAGTTTGGTTGAGAGGAGAAGAGAAGGAGAGAGACTAATGTAGTAGTGTGGGTGGCTTATGAGCTTTTGCTTTTATTTTTCTCAACCAAGCCGTGACACCTAAGTTCCCTGGCTGCCACCCTCTTCGTAATCACGACAGCAAAGATTCACATTTCATTATTTATTTATTTAATAATTTAATAATTTTGGTTTCGTATAACATTCTCCAAATACTATCAAATTTATAAAGGACGTAGTACTCGACGAGGGGAACATTACAAAATTATCCGTTTGTTGTTTCGATGTCCGGAATAAATGAACTGAAATTCCGAAGTAATTAGAAGGATAATTTTAATATTATTAAATTAGTAATTTTGGGAGTATTTTTCGGCCTCGTAAGAAAAATCTCCAAAAATCCTAAATATTACAAAACTAATAATCACGAAAACCGAATGTCATTTGGGTTTGTAGATTTAAAGTTACGTTCACCGAAGATTATTTCGGTGTCCAAAATTGATTTCGGTGGACTTATTCGGCACTCCTGGTCTCAAGAGAGTAATATAGGTAGCTCGAATTTTGGGGTATTATATATTGTAACTGATCCGTGGATCTCAAACTTTAGATTCACCAATCTGCTCGATTTTAGCTGGACCGCAAATCTGAAACTTTAGATTCGCAGATCTGCTTGATTGAACGTGGATCTTGAACTTTAGATTCATGAATTAATTTAATTGTAACTAGACTGTGAATCTCAAATTTTAGATTCGTAGCTTTTAATGATGAGATATTCGCCTGTTTGAATAATATGCTTGGATGCGATGATAAGAACCTGTGGGGCCCATTCTTGTTAGCTCAATTCACATATCTCTGGCTAAAAATCCACGTTTTGACTATTTTGGGAGATAAGATGTGACTTTGTGAGTGTTGCATTCTAGCCTTTCCTTACTTCAGAGATGCGGATCTCTCCCTTCATAATAGATGATCTAGCTAATAGGAAATTTCGCCAATAAAACCCCCTCCAAAGTTTTCAAAACTCTATAGTTTTGGAGGTGTTTTGGAATACTTTGGATAATTTGGCAAGAACATTATCTTCGTAGATTTCATATTTTGAGAAGAAACATGACTCTATATTAGAATCTTGAACTTCTATACCTTTGAAAAAGATTAGACTCTGTATTAGAGTTGCGGATTTCTGGCTTTTGAAAAAAACACGACTCTGTATTAGAATCACGAGTTTTCCTTTTGAAGAGGACACGACTCTGTATTAGAATCGCGGTTTTCTATTTTTTGCGAAAAATTTGGAAAGTTATCATTTTTTTAGGCATAGAGATTAAGACATTTTCTGAGCAGTATTAAATGAGAAGATATTCACGAGATTCGAGCCAGAGATCATGTCTATCCGAAAATCTCGTACGTCAAATCATCTTCTATAAAATTCCAACCTCGTCAAATAAAGTATGTTTTAACTTTTTTCTGAGAGATTTGAACTCTAGACTTCTTTCCAAAGTTTTCAAGCCTCTTCATTTTCAAGCTTCTTTAGCTTTCAACTTTCTTCAAATCAGGGATTTCTTGAATCTGAAGAAGATGGCGAAAAGAACTTCATCTTCTGGTGCATCTGCTAGTGGTTTCCAAAACCCTCAAGCAACTTTTAATTCTGTTGTGGTTCGGCAAGAACCCTTGATTGAAAGTAATTTTCTTACCTAACATTAGAAAGCATCTTTTTTTTAATAACTTTATTCTGATTAATTTTTCTTTTTCATGCAGTCGATTATGTCTTAAATTCTTGGCCGAAAGATTATTACTTTCGTTATTCAGGCAGCTACGATGGGAAGAAAGAGTTCAGGTTTGACCAAGTTTTTTTCGTTTGTGCAGCCTCCAATGGCCGAGAAAGGAGAAGTAGAGTTTTAAATCCCACTCTTCCTACATTGCGAGAACTGATGACCACCGCTCCTTTTGAAGGAAAGGATAAGACATTGTTAAATAAACCTGCTTTTCTATTTGGCGATCTCTCTCAATCCCTGATGATTGCCTGGATGATGGAGAATATAAATGGCTTCATCAAATTAATGGTCGAAACCTGTTTCTTCCTGACATGGAGAGATCTTACCCATTCTTGTATCTCCAATCTTTTTCTACTCCCAGAAGAATGGACTGGCATTTAAATAAGTCACAGGATGGCGTTTTGCTTGGGGCATTCAGTGCACAAGGTGCTTTTTTTCGTTCTACTGGAAAACACTTGGGTTATTTTTGGGATCCTTTAAGCAAGACATTCCCTTGGATGAAACACCTATAGTTTCCCAAACCTTCTTGAACCGATTTGTTAATGTGCAAGGAGAATTTTCAGTTCAAGACTTTCGTCCCACTGGATGGGTTCACTACTCTTCCAAAGGAGAGTAGGCAATTCTGACTGTTTTTTTTAGGACTTTTAGAGATCAGTTTCAGCATGCGAACCTCTATCTTGTTGTTATATCAGTTCAGCACGGTATTCCTGCCAGCCGATTCCACTTCTTTTCTTTACTGGAGCTGTACAATCCTGATATCTATACAGTTTTTACTCATGGCGGTGAACTGGGGTTTGCTCTACATGAGATGTATGAAGTCTTAGGACTACCTATTGGGGACATTCTGTATGAAGAGTACGTCCCCATGGGAGAAGAGTTTCATTCACTGAAGACTCAGCATCTCATGATTTATGATACTTATTGGGAGTTGTTTTGCCACTGCCATATCACGCTCACATGTCTGGCACCCGCAATGTAAAACAAAAGAAGTGGCGGCAATACCTTCTTCCCAAATTTTCGAAGAATAGCTCCAAGTTCACCTGTCTCCCTCCAGTTTCTAAAAAGAAGGTTGAAAGAAGAATTACTAATTTCAGGACAGATGCATATGTCGCCGAGTCTGATGAGGATGTCTTTAAGGCCGGAACATCCTTTGAAAGTTTTCATTACCAAATTCTTCAATCTTTATCAGATCCAGTTTTTCTGGCAGGTTTCTTGATGCTTTGGTTGAAAAAAATATGTAATTTCATCGCAGGAAACTATACTTGTTAGAGCAGTGTATCCGGCCATCTTGCTTGCATTTGGCCGTTTACTCAATTTGCTACCTGCGATGGTATGTGGAATCCAAAGTGGGCTAAGAAAATTGGTTGACAAATTTTGCAATGTCAAGAAAGAGCATAATAATAAAGAAGAATTGATCGTTAAAACTCCTAATCCGCATGTAGAACTCCCCTACACCTATTTGATGGCTTGTTTGGTTCTACATTGTTCTTCTTTGATGATCCTAGTTGATTCACAAATAGATTTAAATTCCCCCAAAATGCAACATTATGAAAGGTCGCAATGGAAGGGGGATTATATGGCCTCAATCCACAGAACACTTCGTTTTCACGCAAATTACGAATTATTTTAAGTGTTTTCCATACTTTTCAAATGCTGGATATGGGGATGAATTTGTGGATATCACTGGTACTGACAAATTTACAATTTTGTCACCTCGGTGTTTTTGGTGGTTAATAAATATTCGCCTAGGTCATTTGGCTCTTCGCTTAGGGAACCATTGTTGTATAAAGCCCTACTAGCGAAGCCGCTTTGCTTAACAATTTGGGTATGATCAGCTGTATGTTGAAAATCCGAACAAGGAGATGAGCTTTGTTGGAAATTTGTTCGAAGGAGCTAGAGTTTTGTTCCATTTCATTCTGGTGGTACACAAACCAGATTTGATCTCTCGCTCAAGACCCCAAACTCATATATGAGTTTCAGCTTTTCCAAGTGGTATATTGCTGCTAACTCCATGCCTCAGAAATTTAATGCAAAGCTCACTTGTCTAAGAGACATTAGAGCATGGTATGCTCAGAAGAAGGAGGCTGGCAGCAAGAAAGTAGCTGAGATGGAGGACTTTGGAGAAGAATACCTTTCTGAAGAGTTGGAGTTAACAATAAAATAGAGAGAAGAAGATAACACTGCTATGGTCCCATCAAATCAATCTGCCTCTCTTGATATTTCAATTTCTCCACTTCCTGAGATGAAAGAAACTTCTCCTCAACCAAAGTCTTCTCCTAAGAAGTTTTTGTACAAGTGGAAAAGATTGAAGTGCCTCAGTGACTTGCCTATCATTTGGCAAACTATATTGGCTAAAGCCAATAAAGCAGTACTTAGTTTGGCTTTCGAAACTATTGAAGAAGAACTAGAAGAAGATGAAGATGACTCAGGTCTAATTCCTCGTTCTTCTAAGAAACACCGAAGTCAGGGGCCCGTTTTCTCCAGTGATCTTACCTTAGTACCTGAGCCTTCTTCTACTGCTCTACCTGCACAAGAGGATTCTGCGACCCTCGCTCATTCAGTATCTCAAACTGCTGACGATGATAACGTGCAAGTAATTGAGGAATTCTGTGCATCAGGTTCTTCCTTAAAGATAGTATCTCATTCAGGAGATCCTGATGATTGGGGTAACGATGATGATGATGATGAAGTTGACAGTGATGATGGTCGTTCTTCTACTCCTCCGTTGGATCATGGCAAATATATTTTTTGATGGAAGAAGAAAGAGCTAAAATATATAGACTTGGAGAATCTAGTGCTCAATCTCAAGGTTTATTCTCAAACTTTACTCATCTTATGTCGTTTTTTTTATCATCATCTAACCATTTTATTTTCTTCTTTTTTTTTAAAACAAAAAAAAAGAAACTTTTCCTTCTGCTCCAGTTTCAGAGCATATATTTGCAGTTAACGTTCCGCTGGTTGACACTGCCACAGAAGTTACTTCTGAAGAAGCCCATAGGGTGACTGAGGTCATTGCTTCTGCTGCTGATACTCTTGAAGTGATGGTTCATCCAGTAGAATCTACTGAAGCTGTTATTCCTACTGAGGTTATTATGGCTGCTACTTTTGTTGAAATTGTTGAAGCTGCTGCCCTTGTTGAAGTTGTTAGAAATATTGCTCCTTCTAATATTGGTGCTGTTACTTCTTTGCACCAAAGCACAATACATGTTACATCCACTCTAGCTATTACTGGTTCTTCTTCATCAAGTCACGCGGAGATTGATACTCTCGAAATTGACTTGTTGAAAGATACTGTGGAGACTTTCCTTTATTTTCTGGATCGCTGTATTGATAAGATCTTAAAAGGTCTCTTTTTCTTTTGTTGCCAATGTTCTTCATATTTACTTGACCGGTATAGTTAGCATTGGTGGAGAAAAAAATGTCACTCCTTATAGACTCATGGTGGCTCAACTTCAAAGTCACGCTGAATCTTTGTCAAGATCTTGTAGCACAGACAAATTTGAGATAGTTGAGACTACTTTCCAGAGATTGATGGAAGAACAACTCAAGTTTCATAAGGAAATAAAGGAAAAAGTTGATGCTTGTAAAACCTGCATTGAAAAGAACCAATTGGCTCTAGTTCTTCAGGTGGAGAGTACTGCTTCAATTGTCAAAGACCATAATCAGGCCATTGCTAGAACTTAGGAATCCATTGCCAAAGCCCAAGCTTTTCTGGCTAGCATCACTAAGGTGTGTGAAGAAACCATGACGAATCTCTTCAGTTTGTCCAGGCAATGTGACAATGTAACCAAAGATCTTCTGACTACTCAACCTGAATTGGAAACATTATAAACTGCTTCAGCAAATAGCATAATCACCAGTGAAGAAGAACTGCACGGGCAAGGAACTGTTCAAGCTTATGAGATTATTCAACAGGTAATTAGTGATGCAGAAGAAAAGATAAAGGCTCTCTTGAATCATTGAATTGTAATGAAATTTTTTATTTTATGATTCAAGGAACTCATGTAATTTATTCTGATTTTATTAATGAAAATTTTGAAACAATTTCTTCGGCTTTACTCTATGTAGATCTTGGCATGTCCTAGCATCTATGTATCAGACATGACTTTGTGCCTCAAATCTATGATCTTGAATTTGTCTTCAAGAGTTTGTACCAGACTCGCAACTTTAAGTTTAGAAATCTGCGAGTTTGCTTATAATCCTCTTTTAGAATCTGCGGATTTATGAGTGAGCTTCGCATAAAATCTGCGAGTGTATATATGGAATGACTTTCCATTTGATATTTTTGGTGCAAAGGTTTAAGCACTGCATGCCTTCATTAATGACAGGATTCTAATCAAATATCTCAGTCGAAGATCTCATTTCCTTTGGCACCGATATCTAAGTGCCCAATGCAATAATAATAAATTTCATCAAGATCTGGGTCAAAAATCCCAACTGAAGATTTTGCCTATAAGCTCTCTTAACCAACATTTTGATCATGAAATCCTCTATATAAGGCGTTGAACTCTTCTCACAGAGTGCAATTCTGACTTAAGAATTCTTCTGATCTCTCTATCTTCTTCAAATTCTTTCAGAGTTGATTTTCTTATGCAGCTCTGTTCTTCTTCCTCTTCCCTACTTGAGGTGATGGATTGGGGCTGGCATGTTACAAGACCCCCAGATAGCATCAACCTATTGGAGAATGAGTATTCCATTAGAAAGATCCTTATGACCGTAATCATTTGCCTTAATTACGATAAACTTCTCTTGTTATGAACATAAAATCATGTATTTTATTTTATGTTTCCTAACTAGATTTTGGATCCATCGCAGGTTATAACCGTAGTCATTTTCCTTAACAATGGCCCAGATCCAACTGGTTCGTAATTGCTTCCAATACCTTTGGAGTATTGGAAGATCTCATGTACTTTACATGAGAGAAAAGATTTCGGGTCTGTGGAATTGTTCTATTTCCTGCCTAGCATCTTTAATATAAGGATGCTTAATGGTTGTAGGTGGCACTCAATTTCAGTAATTCCTCAAGTAGCATGCTTGGAAATATACATTTGGTACACCCAGTTTTGCACTAATCAAGTCACTAGTGATGTTGATCATGACTGCGCGAACCAACTTGGAGGTCCTTAACCATTGGCAGGAGGAGGCTACAGAAGCAAACATTTTGCCTTTAAGCCATCCTATAGATGTTGACAAAAAAAATTTAATATTATCTTGACTCAATGATTTGTATTCATTCTCATTGATTGTATGATGTCAAGGAACTTTTTGTAATTTTTGCTTGATAACGAATAAAGATTTTTTTAATATTGTCATTCAACCAGAGGTAATTGTTAACTTGATAAATGATTTTGTTGTTAATCATCAGAGGTAACTGTTAACTTGATGATATTGAAATTATTATTCAATCACCCAAAAATGAATTTTGCTGCGAATGAATAAATTTTTTGAGTCAGGATAGAAGTAACTGTTAACTTTTCTGATCAAGTTAAAGTTCATGTTGTTCAGTGACTTATAGTATAACAACTTTTGAATTGCCAGAGATATTTTTAACTTAGCAAATTTGGAGAAAAGAAAATTTTGATTCGCCAGAGATATTTTTAACTTAGCAAATTTGAAGGAAAGGAAAATTTGATTCGTAATATTATGAAAGTTCGCAATTCAAATTCTTTGATCCAGAATCATAAATTTTCACTATATCAAAGACAGAACAAGTCTTAGAGAATTTTTTAGCGAACCCCAGTTACAAAGGGTTTGATTCACTATTTGCGTTGAGCTACCCATGCTAAATTACAGAGATATAAGATTCAGTTGGTGCTCCGCAACCTTTAAGAATAATATTTCTTCAGAAATTTTTTATTGATTGGCATCATTATTTTGTCACCATTAGTTTTTGCCAACCGATATGCGCCATTAGAATAGACCACATCAATGACAAAAGGCCCTTCCCATTTTAGCTAAAACTTTCCTTTAGGTTTCTGATTAATTATGATCGGTCTCCTTACTGAAAGGACCAGATAACCCTTTTTGAAAGTTCTCTGTGTGACCCTTTTATTAAAGGTTTTGGAAATCCGCACATGATAAAATTTGATTCTTTGTTAAGCTTCCAGTCGCTTATCATCCAAAGCTTCTAACTCCAGAAGTCTCTATTGGTGTTGTTCTTCTTGTGCCATTTTAGTTGCTAATGTAACTCGTAATAACGGAATTTGAATTTCCAGTGGCAAATCCACTTCAGACTCATACACTAAAGAAAATGGTGTAGTATTAGTAGGAGTTCTGACAATGGTACGATATGCCCAAAGACATTCTCCAAGTTTTTCATCACAATCCCTTTGATTGGATGAAACAAATTTCTTGAGGAGCTTTACAATGATTTTGTTGAAAGTTTCTGCCAAACTATTGGCTGTAGGATAGTATGGAAAAGAAGCCACACTTTCAATTCTATATTTACTACAAAATATGAAGAATGACTGACTCACGAACTGAGGTCTGTTGTCATGAATAATTTTCCTGAGCACTCCGAAGCGATATAGCACATGATGCTTATGAATTTAGTTACATTAGATGACTTTATTTCAGTTAGAGAAATAGATTTAGCCCACTTTGAGAAGTAATCTGTTATAACTAATATGAACTGATGCCCTCCTATTGATGGTGGGAAAATTGATCCAGTAATGTCCATTTCCCATTGTTCAAGTGGCCATGATGTAGCCGTTGGATGGAGATATTCTGGAGCTTAATGTATGAAGTCTGCATATATTTAGCAGGCTCTACACTTTTTAGTATAGATGACCGCATCTGTCATCATCTTGAGCCAATAATAACCCATTCTTCGAACTTTGTCCCAAAATTTTGGTCCTGCTTGATATGCTCCGCAGATGTCATTATGAGCCTTTTTGAGTGCTTCCCAAGCCTCTTTATTGGAAAGACAACAAAGTAAAATTCCATCATAAGATTTTCTATATAATGTCTGAAGTTCAGTATTGTAATAGAGTCGAATAGCTTTTCTTTGAATTGCTCTTACTTCTTTAGGATTTCTGGTAATATTCCATAAAGAATATAATCTCTATAAAGAAATCGCCAATCTCTTGGTTTGAGATTTGACTCAAGAGCATATGCTTCTCTTGCTTTTTGATTTTTTAAATTCTGCTTCAAGTTCATTCTTTGGACAGAATAATTCCTTACTTCCCACAGTAATTTATTTCTTAGCATTTTTAGGTAACGCTAAGGTGGCAGTTAAGGGAGCCAGCGAATCTGTATAACTATTCTGATGACTCTTTACATAACTGATGTAGAAACCGTCAAAGCTATTAGCAATCTTAATTATTGCTTTATAATATGACAGAGATCTTCATTTTTAACTTTATATTTCCCTTTAACTTGATTTTGACAAGTTGGAAATCTAAATATGCTTCTAAATATTTTACCCCTAAATGTTTGGCTATTTTTAAACCAATCATTAGGGCATTATATTCAGCAATATTATTAGAACATGAATTTATCAATGAGTATGCTTGAGAAATGATGTGGTTGTAAGGAAAAATAAAGACAACTCCTACTCCTGCTATCATCTTTCCTTTGGGTCCCATCCTGAAGGCACAATCGAAGAAAAGCTATCATACATCCTCCATAACAATATTCACTTCAGCAACTTTTCGTGAAATATCCTCTTTCAGAATTGAACTTCCTTTGCCTAGTTTGTCAAGATTTTTTCATACAATTTTGAAGATGCTAGAATTTAGTGTTCGACCAAGAAATCAGCTATAGCCTGTCCCTTGATTGACTTTTGCGGAATAAAATGCATATCATATTGTGATAACAAAATAGCCCAATTGGATATCCTCGAATTTAATGACCCGACTTTAATCATTAATATTCTTAAGGGATTAACTCTCAATATAACATGGATAGTTTGCCCAACTAAATAGTATCACATTTTCTAGATAGTGAACACTAAAACTAAACATTCATTTTCCACTGGGTTATATCGGTGTTCAGCCCCAACCATCATTCTACTGAGATAATAAATAGATTATTCATGACCCAATTCATTCTTCTGCACTAATAAAGCTCCTAATGAATGATCAATAGCCCTCACATATAACAGGAAAGGTATTCCTGAAATTAGAGGTACAAATATAGGTGGTTTAGTGAGATATTCCTTGATTTCTTCGAAACTTTTTGGCATGCATCATTCCAAATAAATGACACTCGTTTCTTCATCAATCTTGTGAAAGGTTGGTATCTTCCAGATAAATTTGATATAAATTTGCAGATGTACGCCAATCTGCCTTGAAGTCCCCTTAGTTCTTTGAGATTCTTAGGATGTGGCATTTCTTGAATTGCCTTAATTTTATCTGGATCAAGATGAATTCCTTGGGAAGTAAGTACAAAACTAAGAAATTTTCTACTGGAAATCCCAGAAAAGATTTAGTAGGGTTCATCTTAAGCTGGTATTTCTGCATAATATCAAACATCGTCTTCAAGTCATGAAGATGATCATCCTTGTTTCTGCTTTTGATTGTCAGATCATCTACATAGAATTCTACTGTCTTTCGTAGATTTTCTTGGAATATCGTGTTCATAGCACGTTGATATGTGGCACCAGTATTCTTTAAACCAAATGACATAACTGTAAACAATACACTCCAAGTGGTGTTATGTAGGATATATGCTTTTCATCATCAGGGTACATTTTGATTTGATTGTATCATGAAAATCCATCCATAAATGACATGCATTCATAGCCACAAGTGTTATCTATCATGACATCAGTGATGGGTAATGAAAATTCATCTTTTGGGCATGTTTCATTCACGTTTCTAAAATCAATGCAAATCCTGATCTTCCCATTCTTCTTGGTTACAGAAACTATATTCGTGACCTAGTCAGGAATTGTTCTTCGCGAATGAAACCCGACTCGATCAACTTTTTAATTTCAACCCCGATTGCCTCGATAATTTTTGAACGGAATCTTTGTTGTTGTTTTACTGATTTTGCATCTGGTTATATAGTTAGCATATGAACTGCGACTTTTGGATCTAGTCCTGGCATGTCTTCATAATTCTAAGTGAAGACATCAATATATTCACGAATGAGGGATATCATCTCTTCTTTTTCTTTCGAAGATAAATTTTCACTTATAAATATGGGATTAGAATTAGTTTCATCACCCATATTTATTTGGATCACTTTATTTTCAGTTGGAGGTTCACATTGTTCAAACTGAATTTTCCACTTTATATTAAGATGTTTTGTCCAAAGATCATCTTTGATTAGCGGAATTTCATCAGTGTCTTCATTCTCTTGGTTCGTGGAGACCATGTTAACAAAAACTTCACATAAAATAATGCCAACACTCATTTGAATTCCAGCAGGATAATTCTGATGAATGATTTGGCTGTCTTTTTTCAGATTTTTTATCTGAAAGATCTTCGAAAGTGGTAACATATCCCAACCCCCTGCCAGTTTTATGGTAATTATCTGACATTTTTCCAAGGGTTGAAGGATTGCTTTCCTTCCATTCCCGAAATCAACCCTCTACCTTTGGCCAGGTTGTATCCTATTTTTCATTAACTTATGAGAATTTTCACTATAATGGAAGAATTCAAGATTTTCCTATTTTTCTTCATAACCTAAATATTTTGCTCTACTTTTATCATTCGCTTTTTCAAATATTATAGGTTTCTGAATTTTGTCCTTAGGAGGAACTTCAAAAATGGCTTCATTTGCATCTCCATCGTCATCACTTTGTTCATAAAAGGATGATCGGATGGGTGCTTGAAAAGAAGTTAAAGAGTATATTTTATCTAGGTGATCACTGACCACATCAGTACTAGTACTTAAGGGTTAAGAATTAACACCAGAAGAATAAAAAAAATACTATATCTTCATTTATTATTCACTCACCGTCAGAATGGGTAGTGTCATTTATATCAAGATTTTCAAGGCTTATTATAATGGGTTCTCCGTCCCAAATTACATCATCGGATTCTAAATCTTCAGATCCTGATTCTGTATCAGTTTCATTGCCATTATCAAATGCCTCTAGAGCATGTTGTTCTGAGGCATCAAACGTGTCTTGATATAGCAACACATCATAAAGTAGTTTTCAACTCCTTTAAAAGGTTGCTTCTCTGCTACCAGAGTCTTCACATTCCCCTCTTTATCCACATATTTCATGCATTGACGAAGTGTAGATGGAATAATGAGATTAATATGGATCTAGGGCCTTCCAAGCAGAAGACTGTAAGATGTGCCAGCATCTACAACATAGCATATGACCTCCATCTTTAAATTATCAATCTGGCATTTTATCTTTATTTTGCCCAACGGTCTACTACCATTGGCATTAAATCAAAAGATGGTAGTATTCATTGTTGCTGAACTGCTGATTGGGACCCCAAGATATCGTAACACTCTTCACGACATTATACTCAAAGCAGATCCAGGATCAACTTGAATGCGGTCGATTTCTGATGACCCTATGTATCCTTTGTAATACAAATGGCGATGATTCTTATTATTTTTGACTTGCATATCCTCTAGAGAGAAAGTTATGTAAGAGATCTTTTCTCTTGAAGCCTGATGACATACTACACAGACTTCTTCTTCTTTTTCAATTGCTTCTGATATTTGCACCAAAAATACTTCAGAATCTTTAGAGCTTCTCTTAAAACTTCTCTAATTTGTTTAGAGAGCTTTAGGAGCTCATACAAGGTAATCCTCGCAAGAATATTGGCCAATTGTGCCAATATATCAAACTGGATTGACTTCTTGGAATCTTCTATAAACTCTTTAGCTTTGTTTCTGAGAACTTTATCATACTTGAGCTCCTTTGCTTGTTCTTCTCTGGAGGTGGCTGAGGTTCTGCTACTTACTCGTAATTCTTCAAATAGTCTCTTCCTGAACATGTCCCAAAGGTAGGTGATAAGTATCATATTTTGTATTTTTTCTCCCATATTTTATCTATTTTTTGTATATAAATAATTGCTACTCGGGTATATTTAGTGTGTTTTTATAGATAACAAAGGATTTGTATGGAAGAGAAGAAGATAAAGCAAATTTGTTAAGAATACGAGCAAAAAGAGTCAATCATGGTGAAGACAGAAACTCAAGAGCAGCAGTAGCAGATTCAAGAGCATATTCGGCCAAGATAAAGTTTAAATTTGAAAATTTCATATATAGAACATTTGTAGATCTCGGAATTATCTTCGAAACGAGTCTAAGAAAAGATCAATCCGAGTTTGGATGAAAATGTTATGACCATTTTACTGAAGTACTGCAGAGTGGAAAATCCAATCCAGCGGGTTACGGGTGTGCTGAACTTAATTTCGGGGTTTGGACCCGAAAATTAGTATTTTATGTCATCTAATCTCAACCATTGGTTTCTAATACCTATGGATTGGATTAAGATTATATATCTTGAGAATAGTTTGTATTGAATTAGGATCATATCTTTTTTTATTGAGTTTGAGTAGAAGTAGGATTGTATTTAGGTTATAAATACCCCATGAATTCTTGTAAATTAGGGAGAGCTTTTTAGGTGTAATTGTAGATTAATTTTTATTAATAAAATTAGGGTTTTGCTGAAGGGGTGGCGGCCACAATACCGTGCTCCAGAGGTAAGCCATTGCTTTTAATTCTTTATTCGCTTTCTAGTATAAATTTATTTGCTTTCTAGTATAGATTTATTTGCTTGCTAGATTAGATTTAATTGCTTTCTAGAATCATGAGTAGCTAATTAGTTTAGCTCTAGGATGTAGATGAAACTAGAATCCACAATGTAATTGCTTTCTAATATTTTTCTTCTTAAATAAAATAAATAAAGACATGATTTTTCTATAAAAAGATTAAAATACAAGGACTCGAAGATTAAAACTTTGATAGGTTATACTTGAATTAGGTTTCTTGATAGCCTATACTTAATTAGGGTTTGGGGTTGTTGATTTTATCTTTTTTCATCGAACTATCTAAAGATTTAGTTTGTTTTTATGAAAAGTAGTATCTTTGATGAGTTATACTTGCACACCACTTGATAGCTCATGCTTAGGGCACTTTAAATAAAGATTAAACTAAAAAATCACATTTTTATGAAAGAAGAAAATAATAGAAGTAAATACATGGTTGGAAACTAGTGGATTCTAGATTCTAGACTAATTAGGATAACTCTCATCTTAACCTAGAATCTTTGTTAATCCGATAGACTATAAAATTAGTAAGAATCGCAAAACACCTTAGATCCCTGTGGGACGACCTGTATAGCGCTACAACTGACACTGTGCGCTTGTAGTAGCTTATCACATCAAGTTTTTGGCGCCGTTGCCGGGGATCGACGGTGTTTTTCTTGCTTTTTCTAACGTTTTAAGGCTTAACAGTGTGTGTTGAGTGTGTATAGATCTGGAACTTTAGATACAGAATATACAAAGTGAAGGAAAGCATTGTGGAAGTGCACTGCAATAATCCGAGAGGTAACCTCCCAGATTTGGCCGCTAAATAGCGGTAAATACGCTATTTAGCGGCAATATCTTTCCGTTTCTCCCTAAAATTTTGTGTATTTCTGTATTTATCGTTCTTGATTCTACAAAAAAAATAATAAAAAAATTATAAAAATCTTATTTCAATTGTTTTTATTTTTTCTTTTCCATCTCTTTCCCTCTCCGCCTTCTTCAAAACAAACAAAAAAAAATTAAAAAAAATGTTTCAAAATCAAACTAGTTGCAATCATTGTCGTGATCCATACCATAATTATTATCAGTGTCCATGGATAGGAAGTTCGCTAGGTCTAGGTCATAATCAAATTCACAATACATATAATGAACCTACGAGCGCTTCTTATACACAAAATTACAATTATGAATGGATGAATAATTCTAATTTTGCATATAATCAAGAGTCACATCAAGAGAATCCTCCATCTGATCCTTTCTTTATGGGCTATTTATCTTCATGTTCTACATTCAATCATGAATAAGATATTCAATTGAACATGTTAGATGAAAGATTAAAAAGATTAGAAGCGAGATATGTATGTCATGAGAATCTACCTCCAACCACTTCATATCTGTCATCAAATATGTACATGGATCCATCATATCATTCTTCAAATTTTACTCATGATCTCGAGATGCAATCATTTGAAAAAAATAAGAAAAATTACGATCATGAGTCTGAGGAACGAAAACGTAGAATAGAGAAAGATATGGAAGTTTTGCTAAAATCATCATCTCAAAAATCATCCTCTAAAATTGAATCTTGTATGGAAGATCTTCTCAAAGCGATTTCTCAAGCTAAACTTTTTGTAGATCAACCATCTAATGTTTGAACATATCTGACTCTAACGAGCAATCACTCAAGTCATCGTCTGAAGTAGATATGATTCAAAATGAATTAAATAGTTTTGTGCATGATGAGTCTATAATTCAACATTGTGATCAACCTATTTTAGACCATTGTGGCAATAATTATGAAGAAACCAGTGATAAAGAAAATATTTTGCTTGACTGTGAGCTTGCTAGTGACACATTATCATTTGATTCTTTTGATGGAAATTGTGAAGAAATTTGTGAAGAAGAATTTTTATCCATTCATAATAACTTGACTAATGATAAGTCTACTAGTATGGCATTTTCTTTTGAGAATTTTGATGACAGGTTTGAAGAAAATTTGCATGACAAACCCCTAATAATTGAGGAAAGGAAGGAACATCAAAAAGAAGAGGTCATGGTACTTGATGACTTAAAAGAGCCATCCAAAATTAAGCTAATGATTCCACAATACCAAAGTGAGTATGTTATTTCACACGTTGATAAAACTAAAATACTTACAAATATGAAAGATGCTCGTGGATGGAATACGAACGATGGTAAAGGTACGCTTTCCAACCTCAAAATTTTATTATTGAATAAAAAAAAGAAAAGTAGAAAAAAATTGAGAAAAATCAAAAATAAGATGGAGAGATTAAATGCAAAACTGACAAAAAGGCTAAGTTCATCCATATCAAAATATAAAAGGACACATTATGAGAGTGGAAAGCGATCAAGAGGTCGTAACCGTTTGAATTTTCTAATAAGTGTATAATATTTGTATAATAGTTTTTTTTTTTTTATTTTACCACCCTTGGTTTGTGTATGAGGGCATACACAAGTTTAGGTGTGGGGGAGTAGATTAGGAGATTTTTATTTTTTTAGGATTTTTAGGATTTTATTTTTGTTTTTATGATTTTTTTTTTTTTTAGATTTTTGGGTTTCTTTATTTTACACTTTAGGTAGTTTTTAGGGTAACTAACTAAAAAAAATAAAAAAAACTAAAGAAAATTAAAAAAAAACTAAAAAGAAAAATAAATTAAAAAAACTTATGTATTTTTATTAATAGATCAAACTACTTACAAATAAAGGAACAAATTTAGATTTGAAATTGGATAGGAGAGTAGATTGGATGATACACTTTGAATTTTATGAAAAAGATCAAAATCCAAAAAATAAATATTGCTAACAGTAGTTTTGAGGCAAGCATACATCTATTTTTCACTTCATAATAGTTTATTAGATTAAGGACAAAGATGATAACGTTTGAGTAAGTTTTCTCTCTCTAAACAAAAAAAAAGAGAAAAAAATAAAAAAAAGAAAAAAAAGTGAGAATAAAATAATGGGGTGAGCCTAAGGCAATAGCCTCAAGAGTGATAAAATAATGGGGTGCGCCTGGTATTAAGGTAATAGCCTCAAGAGTGAAAAAAAAGAGTATGATTTGAGTAATCGGGTACTTTGCGCCTAAGTAAGCGTAAATATTCGCATGAATGGTAAAATATTCTAAAAAGAAAAAGAAAAAAGAAAAGAGTATGAACCAAGTAATTGGGTATGTTGCGCCTAAGCAAGCGTGAATATTCGCATGAAAAGTGAAATATTCTTAAAAAAAAGAAAAAAGAAAAAAAAAAGAAAAAAAATTGTTATGAGAGAGGAGATGAATCATGAGTTAGAGTTGGAGTCCAAAACCGAAATAAACTATCACACGCGCACGTAGTTGTATAGGAGCCAATGAATTATTTGTTAGTGGGTATTGAAAGATAGGATTTAAATTTTTGATTAAAATGATAAGTGTATCTGATATGATGCTCGATTTGAAAATTGATAATCTAAATGCGTTCTTGAGTTTGTATATTAGTGAGATTAATTGATGAAAATATCATAAAAAAAGAGATTTTTCTTTCTTTTGTATAAAATTTCTATTTTTCTTAATTTTTGGTTATCCTTATTTTTTTCTTTATTCCTTAATCTATTTTCTTCTTGAATTTTGTGGGTATATTCACTGCAAACCCTCACGAGACAACACTCCTCCACTAGGGTAACCTAGGGGTTTAAAGGCTTGTTGCACAGGCTAAGTGCAATCGCGATTCCTGCGAAAGTGAGTTAGGATTTTTCTTTTTCTTTTTAGGTTTAGGTTTTGCTGGAGGACTAGCAAAAGATAGGTGTGGGGGTGTGATAAGTATCATATTTTGTATTTTTTCTCCCATATTTTATCTATTTTTTGTATATAAATAATTGCTACTTGGGTATATTTAGTGTGTTTTTATAGATAACAAAGGATTTGTATGGAAGAGAAGAAGATAAAGCAAATTTGTTAAGAATACGAGCAAAAAGAGTCAATCATGGTGAAGACAGAAACTCAAGAGCAGCAGTAGCAGATTCAAGAGCATATTCGGCCAAGATAAAGTTTAAATTTGAAAATTTCATATGGAGAAAATTTGTAGATCTCGGAATTATCTTCGAAACAAGTCTAAGAACAGATCAATCCGAGTTTGGATGAAAAAGTTATGGCCATTTAACTGAAATACTGCAGAGTGGAAAATCCAATCCAGCGGGTTACGGGTGTGCTGAACTTAATTTCGGGGTTTGGACCCGAAAATTAGTATTTTATGCCATCTAATCTCAACCATTGGTTTCTAATACCTATGGATTGGATTAAGATTATATATCTTGAGAATAGTTTGTATTGAATTAGGATCATATCTTTTTTTATTGAGTTTGAGTAGAAGTAGGATTGTATTTAGGTTATAAATACCCCATGAATTCTTGTAAATTGGGGAGAGCTTTTTAGGTGTAATTGTAGATTAATTTTTATTAATAAAATTAGGGTTTTGCTGAAGGGTGGCGGCCACAATACCGTGCTCCAGAGGTAAGCCATTGCTTTTAATTCTTTATTCGCTTTCTAGTATAAATTTATTTGCTTTCTAGTATAGATTTATTTGCTTTCTAGATTAGATTTAATTGCTTTCTAAAATCATGAGTAGCTAATTAGTTTAGCTCTAGGATGTAGATGAAACTAGAATCCACCATGTAATTGCTTTCTAATATTTTTCTTCTTAAATAAAATAAATAAAGACATGATTTTTCTATAAAAAGATTAAAATACAAGGACTCGAAGATTAAAACTTTGATAGGTTATACTTGAATTAGGTTTCTTGATAGCCTATACTTAGTTAGGGTTTGGGGTTGTTGATTTTATCTTTTTCATCGAACTATCTAAAGATTTAGTTTGTTTTTATGAAAAGTAGTATCTTTGATGAGTTATACTTGCACACCACTTGATAGCTCATGCTTAGGGCACTTTAAATAAAGATCAAACTAAAAAATCACCTTTTTATGAAAGATGAAGATAATAGAAGTAAATACATGGTTGGAAACTAGTGGATTCTAGATCCTAGACTAATTAGGATAACTCTCATCTTCAACCTAGAATCTTTATTAATCCGATAGACTATAGAATTAGTAAGAATCACAAAACACCTTAGATCCCTGTGGGACGACCTGTATAGCGCTACAACTGACACTGTGCGCTTGCGGTAGCTTATCACATCAGTAGGCTGATCTGCGTTAATCGCTAGAGAATCTTTAGCTTCCTCTTCTGAATCCGTCAGAGTAGGAACATTTGTATCATCTTTTAGGAATATAGTGACAACTTTGGAAGTAAGAATCTTTCCTTTTTGCTTCTTCTTAGATGAGCTTGAAGTCCACTGCTTATCATCAAAAATATCTAAATGCACCTACATTATTTCTCCCTTATCAGTTTCAAAAGGATATAATACTTTTTTTCTGCTGCTGATGCTGATCATAGTTTATAACCTTCATCATGCCTTTGGAAAAAGGTTGTACTCCATCTTGAACAGTTGACTCTATCCAATCTGGCGCTTTGCCGAATCTGAAAGTCACCATGTTGGTTGTTACCTTTTTCTAGTATTATTGAAGCTTAATGACTTTAGCATGCACCAAAACTTGTATCTTGTCTTTGAGAACATAGCAATTATGCATAGGATGACTAATGATCCTGTGATACACATAGTAATTAGAATCATTAACTTTTTCTGCTTCTTCAAGGCGCTTAGACTCTGGTAGCTTCAGCATATTTTTGTCATGAGCAAATTGATAATGGTTTTGGTGTGCTCATCTTTGAAAGAATATTGCTTTTGAGGAATCCACGATTGAGGAGGTTTTGGAGAAGACTTTGTTGACTACGGAGTATCAGTCACCATTATTTCTTTCCCTTTGTGTCCCTTGGATCGAGACCTATGATTGTTATTTTGTCTTTATTTTTCTCCTCCTCCTCCTTCTTCTTCGAGTCTTTGTGTTATCTCTTCAGCTTGTTCAACTTGCAAAGAAAGATCTTTCCAGGTTGAGAATTTTACAGCTCCCATTCTGGCCAGAAATTTAGTTAAGAGATTATGTTGATAGGTTTTTACCAAAATTTTCTCTGGCATCCCATATAGACATCTAAGGGAATCATTTCTGAATCTTTTTATAAAGTCTCGAGCTTATTCTCCTTTATTCTGCTTGGTGGCCAAGAGTGTTGGCATTGAAACCTCTATATTATCTTCGTAAAACCTTATCAGAAAGGCTTTCTCAATATCATTCTACGAGTTGATGGTACCCGATTTCAATCTCCGAAACCATTCAAATGTTAGCCCTGTTAAGGTACTAACAAACACTCGTGTAATGATTGGGTCATTTCCAGTTAAATGCCCTATTTGAGATTTAAAATAGTAAAGGTGCTGATTTGACGACCCTTTACCATCGAATGACTTGAGCTTCAATGGCTTGTAATTCTCTGGGAACGGTATGTTTTCCTACTCCACTAGATATGGTCTCACAACCCTCAGCTCTTGCAACTTGTTCTTGTGCATGAGAGCATTCAATTGGTTTTGAAAGCTCTCCATCCAAGCTGTGTTTACATTTCCTTCTTGATTTAGGGTTCTTTCTTGATAATGAGAATGCACACAGCGATTGTCTTCATCTTTGCGGTAACCCTCATTATTTTCATCTTCATTTGTATGGGGAGTGCGATCTTCTCCTTCTATATTCTTTCCTTTGTCAGCTCCTGGGTCATGTGGTTGAGCCCTTGAAGAGTATTCTCCCGTGTTCTTCAACCTTGTTCTCTCCAATTCCAGCAAAATATGAAGCATATCTTTGATTTCATTGATGGTATTTTGCTGTTGTTGCATGTTTCTATCTTGCTCATCCATCCTCTGCATGAACTCCTCCGGAGTAGCATTCTGTGCCATGTATGCAGAAGCAGAGTCTTCAAGGAATGAATCTAATATTTGAGATTCAGCCATGACTGATTTAACTATGTCTTATTCATCAGAAGGGACTCCAGCTATTTGTCTATAATTTACTGGGGCTGTCACTCCCCTTTAAGTCGAGTGTTCTGAAAAACACTTCATATATCGCTGCACACACTCTTCAAGTTTGAAAAGTGTTCAGAATCAGAAAATTTTTTTTTAGAGACTTTCTTTGTCTTCTTCTTCTCCCCGAAATTTATCATGTTAGATGACATTTTAGGATATTCAGGTTCTGAGAACTCCTGCTTGTTACATCGTCTTCTCTTTGATGGCTGAGACAAAGATATTGTTAGTCGATTAAAAACCGACTGTTTAGTAGGAGCAGCAGCCACACAATGACAGTGCGATAGTACTGTATTGATCAGTTGTTCATAATAACAATGAGATGTTTGGGATTCTTTTCTTTTTTATTAAGAAGTTCCCTAAGATCTCTTGTTTTGGAACTCTTTTGATCATTGGTGGTGGTATTACCTCCGAAAGATATCTTTGGAATAGGAGTCTCTATTCCTTTGAAGATCCTCCGAGCAAATTTCACCTTAACTGGAATAGTAGGTGAATGAACTTCTGCTTTGGAAGTAGACTCTTCTTCGGAAACACGTTTCTAAAAAATGCATTTTTCGGTTGGTACGCGAATTTGAGGTTCGCGTCCACTTTTAAGAACGTGATCATGGAAATCACGTTTTCTTCCCAGGGCATGAGGATGGGGGCCTCGTCTGGTAATAGGAACGCGAATGTAAACTTCGCGTTTATAATCATAAATAAATTTGGTGGGTGTACGCTGTTTCCTATAGGAAACACGAGTAAACCCATGTGCATCTTAATTCTTCTTTCTTTTTGGAACCATTCCTTCACGTTTTGGCCTCCATATTTGGATGGTAGGTCCTTGCGATGGTGATTCAACAGTTTTTTGTTGCCGCATGGATCTGTGGAGAGTGTGAGCCTTACTTCTTCTTAGATTCCTTCTAATCGTACGAGTAAGAAGAACCTTGTTCTCCGCATCATCTCTTTGACAAGTGGATAATGGTCTTTTTCCTTTATTATCATGGGGATCCTGATATATTTTCTCAAGGAGATCATCGGTCTTAACAGGAGCTGACCCTGAGTCCTGTCTTGGTGAAGGAGAGGAGTCTTCTTTTAGACCTGATTGGTCTGTAGAGTCCTTCTCTTGGACTGCTATCTTTGAGACCTCTTTGGAGGTTGAATTGTTGGAGACCTTACGGCACATCTGTAAGGAGTTAGGGCTCCTAGAGCTGGAGGAAAGAAATTTCTCGTATTTCTCCTGGTCGAACTCAATGATGAGTGAGTCGACCATACTATCAAATAGAATGCTATCGGATTGAGCTACAAGCATATCATCAAAGATGATAGGGTTCCCCATCAGAGTCGTCAATTTTCTGTTAGCCATAAAAATTATAAAATAATTTCTTTATTGAATTTCTCAAAAAAAATTACAATTTTAATGATTTCCTGTTTTCAAAAAATGAGAAAAATTGAATTCCCTCTTTATTTAAGATTGGGTATGTAGTGGCTGTGGAGGACGATCCTACTCTCCGTTGACACTCCGCAAAATTCTTCTAGTTGGCAAAGGTTTTGAACTCTCAATAGCAATAGCAAGAGGACTCTTTATATCGTATTGATCTTCTGGTCTCCAATTTCTGGCCTTTGGTCCGTTTTTCTGCCTTACTTCGAGCTTTTTATAGTGATTTAGAGGCTCTTGAGCTGATATAACTATTTAACTGTTGACTTCCATGATCTGAGTATTAATTTTTCGCCTTTTGATCTGGTAAATTTGTATTAAATCTCCAGAATTTGTAACCGACGTCTTCAATCCTCTAGATCGTAACTGAAATGCGAAATGCTAATCTCAAGGATTAGATTCGTGGCTCCTTTGATTCTGATTAGGTGCGAATCTCGATTTTAGGTTCGCGACTCTATTTGATTGTAACTGGTCCATGGATCTCAAACTTTAGATTCACAAATCTGCTCGATTTTAGCTGGACCGCGAATCTCAAATTTTAGATTCACAGATCTGTTTGATTGAACACGGATCTTGAATTTATATTCGTAGATTTATTTAATTGTAACTAGACTGTAAATCTCAAACTTTATATTCGTAGCTTTTAATGATGACATATTCGCCTATTTGAATAATATGCTTGGACGCGATGATAAGAACCTGTGGGGCCCATTCTTGTTAGCTCAATTCGCAGATCTCTGGCCAGACATCTATGTTTTGGCTATTTTGAGAGATAAGATGCTACTCTTTGAGTGTCACATTCTAGCATTTCCTTTCTTTAGAGACGCGGATCTCTCCCTTCATAACAGATGATCTAGCTAATAGGAAATTTTGCCAACACCAAGAACTATCAATGATGACTCGATCTCAGTCCACAAGAGGTACATCTGAAGATAAAAAAGTCAAAATTGAGAGGAATAATCTCTCATTCATGTTGGAGCAGATCTCTGGCCAAACATCTATGTTTTGGCTATTTTGAGAGATAAGATGTGACTCTTTGAGTGTCACATTGTAGCATTTCCTTTCTTTAGAGAAGCGGATCTCTCCCTTCATAACAGATGATCTAGCTAATAGGAAATTTTGCCAACACCAGGAACTATCAATGATGACTCGATCTCAGTCCACAAGAGGTACATCTGAAGATAAAAAAAAGTCAAAATTGAGAGGAATAATCTCTCATTCATGTTGGAGGACTAAGGGACTCCAAGTATTGCTTTGGCCATGTCGACAGAGATGAGCAGATCAAGAGGTTTGACCGTGAGAGAGGTATCCTACAGTTTGTGATAGTATCCTTTGGTAAGAGGTGAAGGGGATGAGGGCTCGAGGCAAGCAATATCTTTGTAAGCAAGAGAATTATGAGGGTCCTGAGTAGGCAACACTGTAATGAATGATGGGAGTTCTAGTGGAGGGTAGAGAATAGAGGAAGAGGGGATAAATTTAGATCTTGATGAAGCCACGATGACAACAACCTCCTTTTGAGATAGGATTTTTACATGGTGGTGGCAACCACTTTGGGTCTGTTTTAGTGCCAATTTTGTTGTTTAACACTTATAAGAGAATGGATATAGATATTTTTCTTCTAAATATTCACAATCGAGATTGCCTAATAGAACTATTCTTACTGTGTTTTATTTTCATAATCATCTCAAAAAACTATTTGTTATGTTCTCATCTCTAGCAAATAAGCTCATTTCTAGTCTTAATTTGATCTTTCTTGCAATCCACGTGATGGTTGTCATTGGTTCGTCAATATGTTCGAAAAATGATTCTAGTTAGACTTTCATCATAACATAGCTCTGAAAAAGATAGCACAAGTTCCGTAGGAACCAAGTTGGCTTCAAGAGAAGTAAATAGAGCATAGGCAATGCAAATATGAAAAGTCAATGATTATCTTAAAAACAAGGAGAGAGATTATAATTGAATACTAAAAAATTAACAGGATTTCTGCAACCCGATCCTCCACAAACATGTGAAAAATAAATAAATAGTGAAAGCAACAAGTATAATAAACTACTATCCAGGTTTGCAGCATCAAGATGGAGATGGAAGGAGATAAATTGAATTGGAAGTATCTATCAAAAATGCCAAAAATAATATGAGGATGAAGTAGATACTAAAAGAAGAAATTTATAGAAGTAAATGAGAAATAAAAATAAAGATTTTCAATTTTTTTATGGCTTGTAAATAAGTTTCAAATCTTAATATTCAATCTTGCAAAAAGTTTTAAGATAAATGTATAACTAACTATATAAAATCAAAATATAATATTGTGATGCAATCATAGTTTTGTGCCACTTTGGCTTCTTGCTATTGCGAAAAACACATATTTTACCCACATAAATAGGCATTCAAAATAGTGTCATACAAGAAATAATAGCAGAGAATAAAAAAAACTAATGCAAATAAGAGAATACATAAAATTTAATGAGATTCGGTAAATATTACCTACATTTTCAAGAGCCAATGATCAATCCACTATCACTAAAATTTTAAATTATAAAGATCTCTGACAAATTGGAAAGTCCCCCAAAAATAGAAGAATTTTTTCAAAATCTAAAACCTAAAATTACAGCTTAAAATTTTTCAAATTTGAAAACTTTTCAAAATAAAACATGTTTTCTCAGAATAGTTTTATAAAACAACTAATTATTTTTTGGATACTAAAAATCAAAAACCCAAGTCCCTATTTATAGGACTCATGAGTGGTATCTCCTTAACTCCCAACCGATGTGGGACTAAAAAAGCCACACACATTCAATAATCTCCACATTGACGAATAAAGCTCACATCGTCAGTGCCTCCAAACTCTTTAAACTGGCAAAATATTGACCAAATCCAAACAATACTTGAATTTGGTAAAAATCACCACCTTAGTCATCATATCAGTAGGATTCTGCAACTCTAATCTTATAAAGTAGTATCATCCTATCTTCAATAATTTCCCGCACAAAGTGATACCTGGCGTCGATATGCTTTGCCCGTGCATAATAGACTTGGTTTTTTGCCAAGTGAATTGCACTCTGGCTGTCACAATATACAGTAACCTGTTTCTGAATAACCCCCAAGTCTTTAAGCAACCCCTGTAGCAAAATTATCTCCTTTACAGCCACTGTAACTGCCATATACTTTACTTCTGTTATAGACAGAGCAAATGTGGATTGCAAAGTAGACCTCCAACTCACTGGTATTTTAGCAAGAGTAAATATATAACTAGTAGTTGATTGACGTTTATCCAAATCTCCTACGTAGTCAGAATCAATATATCCAACCATACACTGACCAAGAGTATCATCACACTCAAATACCAAACTAACATCTACGGTGTTCAGAAGATACCGTAGAATCCATTTCATAGCCTGTCAATGTTCTTTTCCAAGATCATGCATATGCTTGATCATAGCGCCAACTGCCTATGAAATGTCAGGTCTCGTGCACACCATAGCATTTGTTAAGCTATCAACTGTATTTGAATAAGGAACCCTTGACATTACTCATGTTTCTCATCAGTGTAAGGGGATAAACTTGCACTTAACTTGAAATGAAAAGCAAGTGGGATACTCACAGGTTTTGATTATTCTGCCATACTAAAATGCTGTAACATTTTCTTCAGATATTGTTTCTGAGACAACCAAATCTTTCCTCTCTTTCGATCTCTGCTTATCTCCATGCCGAAAATCTTTTTAGCTTTACCCAAATCTTTCATTTCAAATGCTTGATTCAACTGAGCTTTCAACTTTTTAATCTCTTCTTAGTTCTTTGAAGCTATCAGCATATCATTCACATACAAGAGTAGATAAAAGAAAAACACATCATATAACTTGCGAAAATACACACAGTGATTAAATTTGCTTCTAGTGTACTTTAACCCTATTATAAACTGATCAAAACGCTTGTACCATTGTGTCGGAGATTGCTTCAATCCGTACAACGATTTTTTTAATTTACAAACTCAATTTTCTTTTCTAACAACGTTGAATACATCTGGTTGAGTCTATTTCCTCTTCCAAATCACCGTGTAAAAATGCGGTTTTCACATCAAGTTGAACTAGTTCCAAATCTAACTTTACTACTAAGGCTAATAGAATTCGAATGGAAGAATGTTTAACGACTGGTGAAAATACCTCATTATAATCAACTCCTTCCTTCTGAGTATAACCTTTCGCCACTAATCTTGCCTTGTAACAAATATCATTCTTATCAGAAAATCATTCTTTCTTTACTAATACCCATTTGCACCCAATTGCCTTCTTACCTTTAGGTAGTTGAGCTAACTCTCAAGTTTGATTTTTCTAAAGAGATTGCATCTCTTCATCCATTGCTCTTTTCAACTCCTCATCTTCTAAACTTTTAATTGCTCATTTATAGGTGGAAGGAACATCATCTACAATTAGAAGTGTATAGGCAACCACTACATGAAGGAAAAGAGCAGGTTTCTTAATTTCTCGACGTGGCCTGTCATGTGCAATTGAGCATGGTTGATGTGGAGGTTTTTGAGTTGAAATCTCTTTCTCTTTTTCTTTGACATCCTCCTCTACCATTGGACTGTCGATATAAACTGGGTCAACTCTCGCTTTTTCAAACTCTACTTGTTGCAGAGCACTCTCCACCTGCTGCTGAACATTACTGGACTTCTTCTCATTTTCAGAATTGCTAAGTGTCATATTTTTCAATATGGCAGATTCATCAAAGGTAACATCCCTACTAAAAATGATTTTTTTCGAATTTGGACACCAAAAGCGATATCCTTTGACACCCGAGCTTATTCCTATGAACAATGCTTTCTTGGCTCTCGGATCTAACTTAGACTCCTTTACATGATAATGAGCAGTGGAACCAAACATATGTAAGGAATCATAATCATAAGTAGGTTTTTCAAACTATATCTCAGTCGGTGTCTTGTCTTCAATCGCAGCTAATGGTAATTAATTAATGGGATAATATGCATAAATCACTACTTCAGCCCAAAATTCCTTACTTAACCTAGTATTAAGCAACATACACTGAAACTTCTCCAGTAAAGTCTGGTTCATGCGTTCTGCCACCCTATTTTGCTATGGTGAACCTGTATTGGTGAAGTATTGAATAATACCTTCATTTTGGAAAACTTTCAGAAATGAATCAGTTTTATACTTATCACTGTTGTCTGATATGAGATTCTTTATTTTCTTACATGTCTGAATCTCAATCATCCTTGTGAGGACACTTATCACATACACGCAAATTCTTCTAAAGTAATCATCAACAAAAGTAACGAAGTAATGCATACCTTGTAAAGAAGAGTTCTAGTAGGACTCCAAATATTAGAGTGAATATAGTCCAAAATATGTTTAGTATTATGGATAGCGGTGCCAAACTTTACACTTGTCTTCCTTCCCATGACACAATGCTCACAGAAATCCAATTTACAGGTTTTTGTACCTTTTAGTAAATCTTTTTTCACTAAATTCTGCAAAACTCTCATACCTGCATGACCAAGTCGCATGTGCCGCAATATTATTGTTTCTGCATCTGCATTCTCTTCAAAGACTGTAACCGCTGATCTAAGAACTGACTACCCTAAACGTAGTATAAATTATTCTTCCTCGTACCTTTCATCAGCACAAGTGCGTCTGAAGTGACTCTGAGAACTCTATCTCGGATAAATATAGCAAAACCTTTTGCTTGCAAAACCTTTTGCTTCTAACTCTCCCAAAGAGATAAGAATCTTTTTCAAATCCAATATATACCGAACATCTGTCAAAACTCTGATTGATCTATAATAATTTTTTAAATGGATTGAACATATTCCAGTTGTCTTGCAAGAGCTGTCGTTGCCCATGAAAATAGCTCCTCCATCAAACTCTTCAAAATTGAAGAAGTACTCCTTGTGAGGACACATATGATAGGTGCATTCAGAATCAAAAATCCACTCATCAGAATGAGAAACTGAAGGTAGACCAACAAATGTAAAATTTGAGTTATCTTCACACTTGGTTACACGTGCATCAAAATTAGCCTTGCCTTTATTTTTCTTTTTCAACTTTGAACAATTTTTCTTCTAATACCCTTTCTTATAACAAAAGCTACATTCATCTTTATCAGGTTTGCGTCTTGATTGGGATCTGCCGATCCGATTAGATTTATGAATTTGAGATCGACCTCTAATAATATACGCCTCAGCTGTATTGTACCCATTCTCTTTTTCATCTTTCTTCCTGATTTGAAAATTGTACAATACATTATATATTTCATCAAAAGTCACTTTATTCTTACTACGAAGGAAAGTAAGGTAATCATACTCACCATGAAGAGAGGCTAACAATAATAGAGCCTTATCTTCATCAACCGGGAGCATGATGGGTCTAAACACAAAACTAAGAACCAGTCTGAGGCAGAACCTTAAGCTGTTAAGTTAAGACCCCAACTTTGTATTTATACCCACAGGTTCTCTTTGTCCTATCTGATATGGGACTATACTCACATATAAATAACTAACAATCTCCCTTTTCATTGTGAGTATACAAATTCAATTTTGGTAACCATCCACGTGGAGGTAGACACGTGGAAAATCAAATCCAAAGTTAACCCGACCAACTTAACTTTGGCAACTATCCAAGTAGAGGCAGGCATGTGGAAA
This sequence comes from Dracaena cambodiana, assembly GCA_036321105.1. Classification (NCBI taxonomy): domain Eukaryota; kingdom Viridiplantae; phylum Streptophyta; class Magnoliopsida; order Asparagales; family Asparagaceae; genus Dracaena; species Dracaena cambodiana. The sequence continues at coordinate 29,040,701 of JAYEPQ010000017.1, forward strand.
ATCAAACCAAAAATTAACTCAACTAATTCGGGCATCAAACATCGACTTCACTCTCTCTTAAGCCATAACCTGGACTCTTGACCCAATGACAATTTGGCCCGAACCTGAGCTCTGATACCACTTATTGCGGAAAGTAGATATTTTACCCACACAAATAGGCTCCCAAAATAGTACCATACAAGAACTAATAGTAGAGAATAAAGAAACTAATACAAATAAGAGAAGACACAAAATTTAATAAGATTCGGTAAATATTATCTACGTGCTCGGACGCTAATGATCAATTCACTATCAGCAAATTTTCAAATTATAAATATCTGTGACAAATTGGAAAGTCTCCCAAAAATAGGAGAATTTTTCCAAAACCAAAAAATCCAAAATTATAACTTGAAAATTTTCAAATTTGAAAACTTTCCAAATTGAAACCTGTTTTCTCATAGTAGTTTTATAAAACAACTAATTTTTTTTGGGATACTAAAAACTAAAGACCCAAAGCCTTATTTATAGGACTCAAGAGTAATGTCTCAATAGCTCCCAACTGATGTGCGACTAAAAGAGGCACACCCAAATTCAACACTTGCAGTAGGAAAATTTTCTAAGAAAGTCTTCTTATGGATCCTACAAACATAAAACAAGATTATATCCCCAAATTTTATTATTTCAGGAGATAAATACTAATTTACAACTCAAACTCATAATATCAAAATTATGGTTTTAAAAAAAGAGTTTCTGCTAGTCCCTTTTTTCTTAATTAGATCATAATAAATTTAAAGAACCTTGATTTATAAATGTATTTGCAATCAGTGCCTTCTCAAGTCACATCGAGTTTATGTCATAATCAATGCAAATATATAAATAGAAACGAGAAAGTGAGAGTTGAGAACGAGATAATGCAAATGGTGAAACATCATTAATTGGATTTATAAAAAAAAAGAGTAGTTCATGAGCTATATATTATAAGTTTGTACTTAACTCCCAGCATCTAATTTATTGTCATCGAGAGCTAATATATTTCTAATTATTAGAAACTGAAAAATATTTATTTTGGGTTGCACTTACTTATTTTTTTAGGGTTAATTATACTCAGACCCCCTATAGTATAGGGGGTGTATAATTTATTACCCATAAACTTTTAAACTCTCACTTAGACTCGGTGCACTGCAAAAAAAATATCTTCATCTTAGTTTCCCTGTCAGTTTTTTTCTGTGGTTCAGAGAGTCTAAGTGAGAGTTTTAAAATTTAGGAGCGATAAATTATACACCACTTATATTACAGGGGGTCTGAGTGTAATTAATCTTTTTTTAAATAAAGTATAAAAATGTATCAAAAGAATAAAAGAAGAAGATGGAGATAGCACTTGCCTTTTGTTTTAGACAATACTCAAAAGTTTGGAAGACCACCATAACTAACAATGTGGTTCTCTCTCTCTCTCTCTCTCTCTTCTTTTCATTCTTTTTTTCTCTCTCTTTTTTTTTTCTCCTCTTCTTCTTCTTCTTCTTCTTTTCTTCACCATTTTATTTTCTTTCTTTTTTTTCCTTCTCTATTCAGCCTTGCTGCTAAATAGAGGAGCATTTCTCCTCTTTTTTTACGGTCTTTTGTTTTTTTTCCCTTCTTGTTATTTTATTTAGTGTGAAAAAAATGAGAGAAGAAATAAGTTGTTAGTTAGTTAGCAGGATAGAATTTAGATATTTAGAATGAGATGGTTATTGGATAAGATTAATTAATATAGTTTGCATTTTGATAAGATTAATTAATATAGTTTGAATTTTATAAACTATCTTATCTATTTTTATTTTTTTTCTTTTGAAATTATTTAAGATAATAAACTAAATAAAAATAATAAAATAATTTAAATTGGTTATATCTCTAAGATAATTATTATACTATTTATTTAAGTAAGAAAGAAATTTAAAAGCTAATTTTTCAGGTAGTGTGGATTAGGGGTTTTACAGAACTTCTTGATCTTAATCTCTCCATCTTTTGCAACCATTGCTCCCACTTGAACCTAACGCTCTGATAATAGTTGTTGAGATTGTCTCATATCTGAATAGCAATTACAGTAGAATAAAAAACAATATATCACACAAACACAATAACTTATGTGATTTGTCCCATATTTACTACGCTCACGAATATTTGCATTTGTCTCCACAACACAACTCACCTTAATGAACTCAACAAGATACTTATTAATTTATAAAATTTAGATGATAAAATTTTGTATAAACATAAAATCTTATTATTGTTAAAATCATTACCTGATTGGTGAGAATATATAGCTACCACCCTTCTATAGGGACGGAAGTGAGATTTGAAGATGTGTCTAATACCTTGATGAACAATAATTATTACATGCTCGATGAGGTTGTTCACCAAGATTAGAGTTCATATTTTTTGGTAGTATGGAGTAGGTTAGAAAACAAAAATCAAGACAAAAAAGATCTCACTTTAAATATAAGAAGAAATATCTTGAAATTGATGAGTTTTCTATTATCAGAAAAAAAAAAAAGGTCATTTGAAAAGAGACTATCCCAAATTGGCCAAAGGCAAACAAAAGTAGGGCCAAGTGCAAATGTTACACATAGTGGAGATGAAAATTCAAATATTTCTTTAACAGGTTCATTTGCTACTGTTCATAGTGAGAAGTGGATTCTACATTCAGACTGCACCTACCGCATCTGTTCCAATCTAGAATTCTTTTCCACCTTGGAAGAGATAAAAGGTAGAGTTATTTACATGGATAATGACATACCCTATAAAATTAAGTGCATACGTGAACTTTGGTTATGCACGGTGGAACTATTAGGAGTATTAGGAGTTTGATAAATGTTCGATATGGTTCTAGACATAAAGAATAATTTTTGCTCATCAGGAGTCATAGTAAGTAAGAATCTATAGATTACTTTGCCTGATTCATGTTTGAATGTAACTAAACGTGCTTTTATTAATGATGAAAGGCTTCCAGAAAAAAACAAAAACTTGTCTATCTACAGCATAGCACAATTGATGGTGGAGTTTCAATGACTTCACATATGTCAAGTACACATGATGACAACTCAAAATTATGGCACATAGGATTGGAATATGCTGGAGAAGATGCTATATAGACTTTGGTAAAGTAAAGTTTATTGGAAGGAGCAAAGACAGAAAAATTTGTGTTTTGTGAGTATTGTGTCATCTAGAAGTAGACCTGAGTTAAGTTTGGCACTGTATTTCATCAAAATGAGGCAATTCTGGACAATATATACACAGGCATTTGAGGACTAACCATGACAGTTTTCTTGGGAGGTTAAAACTGGTTTATATAATTCATGAATGACTAGTCACAATGAGTTTGGGTTACCAATGCATTACGAAAATGAAATTTTAGATGCATTTCTCAATTGGAATAAGATAATAGAAATTCAGACTACAAAAAGGCAAATTGATTTAGATCAGACAATAGAAACAAATACAAATCAGATTTGTCTATAAATCTATGTCAAAACAAAAGTATTGTTCGACACTTCACTGTTAAAGAAGTACCGCAACAAAATAGTGGCAAAGAGCTTGAATCACAAATAACTAGAAAAGATGCACTTTATATCGTCTAATGCTGAGTTGGGTAAGGAATTATAGGCTGAGACTCTGTCATATGTGAGCTATCTCATTAATAAGTTGATAGCAGCTACAAATAAGGGGAAGACTCCACTTGAGATTGCTATGATCATTCTGGTACTGATTATGATTACTTACATATTTTTGATTGCCCTACTAATTATCATGCTAGGAAACATAAATTTGATCTTAAAGCCAAGAAAGCCATGTTCTTGGACTTTAGCACATGTATGAAGAGGTATAGACTTTGGTGTCTTGAACCTAAGAAGATAATTTATAAGAGAGATGTGACTTTCAAAAAGCCCTCCTTATTGAAGAACCAACATTAGATACCTCAAATTCAAAGCAACCACAAGAGTAGCCCACAACAGGTAGAGATCGAAACTTCTATTTTGAAAGAGTAGGATGGAAACAAAATTGCTACAAAAGAGGACATTGGTATACGTGATTATGAGGAGATAGATGCTGAAGAACAATAATATAACTAGTTGCAGTCAGTAGACTCAGAAGAAAATAAAAAAAAAACCTGCATGATTCACCAACGTAGTGGCATATGCATTTTTAGTTGTTAAAGAAGACATTCTTACTACCTATCAAGAAGTTAAAATGAGGGATAAAGCTGATGATTGGAAGATGCGGTTGATGAGTAGATGGATTATCTCCATATGAACTCGATAAGAAAATAACCCTTTTATGTAAAGAGTTCAATATAAAGTTTAGATTGGTGGCTAGTGGCTATGCTCAATAAAAAAGAATGACTAAAATAAAGTATTCTCTACAGTTGTTAACCATTCTTCTATTCGTAATTTACTAGCTTTGATTGTGCAATTTAACTTGGAACTAGTTTATATATATACACACACACACACACACACACACACACACACACACACACACACAACCTTTTTGCAAGGTGATTTTAAAGAGTATATCTGTATGACTAAGTCAAATGATTTTAATGTTGCTGAAAAAGAAGATATACTTTGTAAGTTGAAGAAGTCTCTACATAGTTTGAAAACTCTTTGAGACAGTAGTATATTAAAAGTCATTTAATTGATATGTCTATTTCGATTTTCAAGACGTTGAAAGATGATCCTTTGTCTATCTTCACTTATATGTTAATGTTATCTTGGTAGTAGTATCGAAGAACAAGGCAGAGATAGAGAAATTTTAAGGTATAATTGAAAAGAAAATATGAGATGGGAGATCTTGAAGAGGTAAGGAAGATTCTAGGTATGCAGATTGAGAATGATAGAGTCATTTGATCATTATGTCTACTTCAAGATGTTGAAAGATGGATCCTTTGTCTATCTGCACTTATATGCAAATGATATCTTGATAGTATCGAAGAGCAAGGTGGAGATAAAGAACTTTTAGAATACAACTAAAAAGCAAATATGAGATGGGAGATCTTGGAGAGGTAAGGAAGATTTTAGGTATGGAGATCAAGAAGGATAGAGTGGAGGGAATAGTATGTTTATCACAAAAATAGTATTTATCAAAGGTGTTGAGCATATTTAGCATTAACAAGTCTGCTAAGCTCATTAACATATTATTTGTTCTTCACTTTAAATTAAGTTCCTTTTTATCTCTATGTACCATCAAGTAAGGGGAGTTTATGGCTCGAGACTTATATGCTAATGCTTTGGTAGTTTGTTGTATATAGTAGTGTGTACAAGACCCAATATCTTTCATGCCGTTAGTATGGTGAGAAAGGTTATGCATAGTCCTGATAAAGGAGATTGACATGTGGTAAAGTGGATACTACTGTATATATTCTGAGTTCTATGGATGATGGTTTGGAATTTGAGTAAGATGAGGAACTTGATTAGTGGTCGAATATGATTTTGCAGGTAATTTGGATAAGCACCGTCCAACTATTAAGGAGACAATTTGGCTTATAACTTTAATTGATAATTTTTGTTTCTTTTAGGAGTATATAGATGTTTATTGTGATAGTCAGAGTACTATTGAATTCGCAAAAATTCAAGTATATCATTGAAAGATGAAGCACATTGATGTTCACTTTTACTTTATTAGATAGATATTGGATGAAGGTGATATTTTTTAAGAAGGATTGGTTTCACATGTGACCTAGTTGATATGTTGAACAAGATGGTGTCTGGAATTAAATTCCAATATTATAGGGATTTGACCAATATATTTTAAGCATTTTAGATCGGTTTAACCAATCGATATTTGCATTTCACATTCGTGGTGATATTATTTGTGTTTTTGATATTATTTGTGTTTTAGATCATTTGATGGATGTTCATTTATTGATATTCTGAGTTGTTGGAATTGAAAATTGGAAATCCCTCTAAGATGAAGATTTGTTGAGTTTTCACTCAATTTCCAAGTTGGCCTAATAAGTTAATTAACATATTTGATGTAGGATTGGTACCAAACTAATCATATTTGTTAGATTTTGTGCCAAATTAACTCTAATAGTTTGTACCAAATTTCCAAGTTTATATAAGGGGCTTAGATAGGAACTTTAGAGGTATACTTGAATTTTTTTTTTTTTTTTTTTTTTTTTTTTTTTTTTGGGAGATCATAAGAATTTTGAGAGCTCTTTTGCGAATAAGAGTTTCTAGATGTCTTCTTAATTTGAGAATGATTTATTTTGAGAGATTTGAGAGACCAATATTTGTAATTTTCAAACAATATCAATAGTGAAGTTTGATTCGATCCATGGACATTCGACTTATATAGAACTGCATAAATTATTGGTATTATTTGTTTTGATCCTCTAATTTAATTTCTTACTAAAAGTTTATACTTTCTCAATTTATCTTTCAATCTCAATTGTCCCTAGTTATCTATTCGGATTACTTTTGATTTCATAACAGACATGCTAGTGACAGTTTCATGAGAAGCAACGGTAAATTTTGAACATTACATTTGGGTGGTGGTTGACTCACTATTTTCTGGAAAGCCAAAAATGACAACTAGGAATCCTTTTCAAGTGTCAAAGGCTCGAAGTAATGTTGCTTCAATAAGGCGAGGAAGGTCTTGATCACTAGAGTGCATATCTTTCAACTTGTTAATAGTTCCAAATGGTGTATGTCTAGATCCCGAAGAGAACTGAAGTACCTAGTGTGTAGTTTCCTTCATCACAAAATATCTTTGGTCCAAACAAAGCCTAATCATTCTGTATGTCAAACTATTTATCTTTTGCCATTTATTTATCGATATTTTTTAGACTTATCCTTCTCTAAAGCCTTCTATAGATCTTGTCGAAACAAGACACCCATTACTTTGCATTGTTACATGCCAAATTAATGTGTAAATTACAATTACAGTGTGAAGTACTATATTGGTTGAGCCACAAGGAAGTTAGTTTTAAGTTAGTTTCTAATCCTAAGTAGGCGAATTGAAGAAGAGATGATATGAGTTATTGTTTGATTAACTAATTAGTAAAAATAAGTAAAAGTAAAGTATCTAGGATCAAAACCACTGAGTATAATAATATGTTAACAAAACAAATCTTTTAAAGTTAAAACTTATAATAATCTATTAATAACTTAAAGCATAAGTCATTGGACTTGCACAGTGTGACCGATCAATCAAAGTTTTAATTAATAAATATAGATATATAAAATCTTTGAATAAATTTATGAAAATAATAATACTAAATTTAAGCCCTTAAGTACAAATTATTATGAATGATATATATAATCTATCAAATTATATTGTAAATTTATAAATTAAACATTCACATGTCATTTATTATCTGGACTTACACATGAAGAATATAAGAGATTATTTATTTAAATATAATATACTCTAAACTTTATCTGCCTAGGCATAAATGTTTAATTAATAAAAAATAAAACAATTACATAAAGGAGAAAATCATAATAAGAATATAAAGAGAGTGACTTTTAATTAAAACAAAACTTACAGAATTTAATAAGGAACAATAAAAATCCAACCAAATGACTCTAAGAATTTCCACAAGTTATCCTATAAAATTTAGTGTGCATTACAAGTAGGAATTTTCTCTTTATTTATATGTGAAAGAAGTTATATTTGTTACAAAATAGGAAGAAAACATTATAACAAATATTTGACCAGATTTAGCCTAATAACTTAGTATTAAGATTTTTTTAATAACAATTAGATTTATATGATTTATCAGTAAGACTTGTCATGATCTTTCCCATTAAAGTTAGATTGGATAAAATCTTTGACTTGATTTGAAAGATCTTTAATATAACAACTAGATTTGGTGTAATTTTTGACTTGATTTGTATTCAATTGCTTGATCTTCTTTATAACAACATGATCTTTTTTTATTGTTTTGATTTTTGATTAATTTTCTATGATGCTTAACTTAATTTAATCATGTTGTAAAATAGGAACATGGGCTCTTGGACTTTGAATATGTAAGAATCGTCTTTTGAGCTTCTTTTTTTTATTTTTTTAATTAAAAATCTATTTCCTAAAAAATAATTAAAAATCCTATTAACGCATTTATTTATAACAAAATATAGATAAATTTGAGCATAAAAGTGTAAGAAAATCATACTTATCACCCCATACCTATCTTTTGTTATTCCTTAAGCAACACAAAAATAAAGGTCGTAACTCATTTTTCGTAGGAATCATAGTCACACATATCACGTGCAAAAAGGTATTAAACCCCTAAGTTATTTTAGTGGATAATTGTTATCTCGTGAGGGTTTGTAGTGAATATGCTTTTTAAATTTAAATATAAAAAGTAACTGAAATTAAAAAATCTTTTTCTTTCAAAAGTCGATAACTAGATTCATTAGCAAATAAGTTTCTAAGTATCCAAGAATTTTCATTCTAAATCATTATATCCAGTAAAGAAATCTTCTATCCTATCACAAATATTCAAATTCTAATATTTACATCATATTTCTGATATTTTTGGATCATATGTTTGTTACGATTGTGAAATAGTTTTTCATCTTGGAATATTGATTCAAACTTTCATACTTCTTTTTTTTAATATTTTTTATAGTTTTTCTAACTTACATAAAAATCTTGTTTACGTTTTTTAGAATACCTATGAATAAGGTTTGGATCAGTGACTCCCAAACCATTTGAATTTAGGGTACATAATTTTATTATACCCCAATGGACTTAATTACACAAGTAACCAACCAAAGTCATATAACAAGATTTTTTTTATTACTTTTTCTATCATCTTTCGACATGAATATTGGAATATTGATGCTTCTTGGGGCACTAATACCCAGTTACTTGATAATAAATTATTAATATATATATATATATATATATATATATATATATATATATATATATATATATATATATATTAATCTTTTTTGTTAGAAGTATTTCAAGTTGTTCACTTTTATCCAAAAACTATAAATTATCATGTAAAAATAAGGTGCAAATTTATTTGGAGATATTGAAGATGATGTTATTTTTTGGGATAATATCTCTATTTATGGACTTTAAGAAATCTTTATTTAACTTAACTTTTGAATTTTGGACATAAAGACACATATAAATCATCACTAACTTATCTAATTATGAAATTTTCAAATTTTTTGAAAGTAAAAAGAAAGTAAAAAAAAAGTAAAATAAAATAAATTCTAGAAAAATAGAAAACACTAAAAAATACAATCCAAAAGAATGAACTTAGAAAACTATTGTTGAGAAAATAAAACCTAGCTGTAAAAGAAAATAAAGCAAAAGCGGAATGAAGAAATTTCTGTATATTTTCTTGCTATGAACTGTACAATGAGCCATCCTTTTATAGATGAAGAATGCAATGAAAAGAATAATTACAGGATCTGTAATTGATATTAATTACATAAAATCTTTAATTAGTTTAACCAGAGATTTGTCAACTATTCTAAATTAGTCTAATCAGTAATTTGTCAACTATCCTAATTTAGGAAAAAATCTCAATATCTAATAAGAAAGTATCTCAAAATATCTCAGCAATATAATCATATCTCATTATATCTCAATCATATCTCAACATCTCTCTTCAAACTCATGGTGATGCCATAGAAGCCAACTGGAATTTACTAACAAGTTCACTAAAACGATCAGGTGAGTGTGACTTAGTGAAAATATTAGCAAGCTGATCAGCAGAGGAAATCAAACACAAGCAAAGGGTGCCATCACTGAGATGATGCTTGCTGAAGTGGCAGTCAATCTCAATATGCTTGGTGCGCTCGTGAAAAATATTATTGTGTACAATTTGAATAGCACTCAGATTGTCACAGTAGAGAGGAGAACGAGACAGCTGAGGGGCATCCAAATCAGCCAAAAGACGATGCAGCCAAAGAAGCTCAGCAGTAGCATCAGCAAGGGCTTGATACTCAGCCTCAATGGTAGATCGAGCGATAGCTATTTGTTTCTTACTTTGTCAAGAAATAAGACACGAGCCAAATAAAAAATAAATACTAGTGGTAGAACGATGATCCATAGGATCACCAGCCCAATCTGCATTAGAATAAGCACATAACTCAAGAGATGACTGAGATGAATAGTATAAATCATAAAAGGAGTGCCCTTGACATAGCGGAGGATTCGAAGAACAGCAGCATAGTGAGGTGAGCGAGGCGCATGCATGAACTGACTGACCAGGTGAACAGTATAAGAAATATCAGGGTGAATAACTGTGAAATAAATAAGACTAACAACCAATTATCTATAGAAATTAGGATCAGACAGAGATACACTATCAGTAATATTGAGCCGAGCATTATATTCCAAAGAGGTATTGGTAGTCTTACAATCGGTTATACCAGCCCTGGATATAAAATCTAAAGTATACTTAGCCTGAGAAAGAGAATAACCATCCGATGTAACCTCAAGACTTAGGAAGTAACTGAGAATGCCCAGATCTTTCATTTTAAAATGATGACTTAGAAAAGCCTGAAACACATGAATGCCAGCAGTATCATCACCAGTGATAATTATGTCATCAACATAGAGAAGTAGAAGAGTAGTGACAAAAGCAGTCTTACGGATGAATAAAGCAGGGTCATAAGCACCGGCTACAAAACCCTGTTGTGTGATGACAGAGGTGAACTTAGCAAACCAAGCACGAGTAGCTTGCTTCAGACTGTAGATCGCACGACGAAGGCAGCTAACCTTATGAGGAGGATGCTCATAACCAGAAGGAGGCTTCATATAAACTTTTTCAGTAAGATTACCATTAAGAAAGATATTTTTGACATCCATCTGAAACATTAACCAACGCTGAATAGCAGCAATATCAATCAAAGATCTAACAGATGTAAGTCGAGTATCAGGAGCAAAAGTCTCCTCATAATTAATACCATACTCTTGAGAGCAACCTAACGCAACAAGATGAGTTTTGTATCACTCAACTGAGCCATCTGCCCGAGTCTTAATCTTGTAAATCCACTTACAACCCATTACAAACTTTTCAGAAGGAAAATCTACCAAGTCCCAAGTATGTATCTTAGTAAGAGTATCTAATTCATCAGACATAACTTGCTACTAAAGAGGATCAGAACTAGCCTCATGATAAGAGTGAGACTCATGAAGAGTAGCAAGAGCAGAAAAATAATTGTAATTATGATAATGGGAAGGAGGAGCTCTTACCCTATCAGAAGGGCGAGGTGCACTAACTTGGGAGGACACAATAACAGAAGGAGAACCAAGTGATAATGCTGGATCCACAAGGGGAGTAAGGGCATTGGAAGAGGCTAATGATGGATCGTCAGAGGAGCTGGTATCACCTGCAAAAGAGTTAGTAGACAAGAAAAATAGAATAATAGAGGGATCAGTGAAGACAGGAGAATGACTAGAGTGAAGTGAGGGAAAGGAGGAAAGAGCGGTGAAGAACCTATGTTCCCAAAATTCTACATGACGAGAGATACGAAGGCATTTGGTGATAGAATCATAATAACAGTATCCTTTTTGTTCAATATCATAACCAAGAAAGCAGCACAGCCTAGAACAGGGTTCCAACTTCATTCGTTCATGCGGGGAGAAGAATGAAGCAGGCACAACCAAAAACTCGAAGAGAGTTGTAATCAGGAATGGTACCATACAACATTTCAAAAAGAAGTTTTGTTGTCAAGAATAGGTGAGGGGACACGATTGATAGTGTCGACAACAGTAAGAGCAGCCTCTCCCCAAACTCCCTCAGGAAATGAGACAGAAATGAGGAGGGATCGGATGGTATCTAGAATGTGATGGTGTTTACGCTCTGCTCCATTTTCTTGTGATGTATAGGGACAAGAGCGATGGGAGAGAGTGCCATTTTGTTGCAAAAACTCAATAAAATATTTTTCATTATACTCCAAAGTATTATCAGAACAAAAAACCTTGATCGCACAAGAAAACTGGGTAAGTACCATTTGGTGAAAGCGTTTGTAAATTGCAAACAACTCAGAATGCTTATGCATAAGATAAATCCATGTATAGCGCGAAAAATCATCCACAAATATAACAAAGTAGCGGGAGCCCCCTCGGTAGAAATTGGAGATGAGCCCCAAATATTAGAATGAACAAGATTAAAAGGAGTAGAAGAAAAAGAGTCACTATTATTAAAAGGTAAATGAGTTTGTTTTCCAAGATGACAAGAAAGACAATCAAACTTATTAAAAGTGACAGAGTCAAGGAGACCACTAGAAACTAACTACTGAATACGAAGTAAAGAAGTATGACCGAGATGAGAAATGTCAAATACTAGAAGTGATAGCAAAAGCAGCCGAAGGTGTAGTAGGAGGAATCTGCAAGTTCATCATTTCATATATATGTCCAATTTTATAGCCTGTCCCAATGACCTGACCCGTCCGAGGATCTTATACATCAACACCACGAAAAGAAAAGTGAAGCTCAAAACCTAACTTAACAAGTTGGCAAACAGAGAGGAGATTCGGCGATAACTTAGGAACTAAATAGGTATTGACGACGAAAATGTCGGAGGTAGAAATAGAACCCATATGGCTAACAGGCATCGCAGAACCATCGACGGTATAAATAATATAGTTAGGATCTAGAGCAGATTTAGTAAAAAATGGTGGGATCAAAAGTCATGTGATTACAACAAGCAGATTTTATAAATCAAGAAGTATCTTGAGTGACAGATAGTTCAGTAGATGAACGAGATATAACCTGATGGACGAAGGCCTCAATGTCAGCAGTAGTGAGCGAAGTAGACTGAGAAGAAGACTCAAGGAAAAGGGATCAGTGGAGACAACTGCAACAGCCTGTTGGAGGGAACCTCGAGAGTCTTGAGTCTTTTTCTGTTGCAACTTGAAACAATCAGTAATCAAGTGGCCACTTTTCTTGCAATATCGACAAAATAACTTCTGAGAAAAGGATTGTGACTATGGAGTAGAACGTTGGGAGGAAGACGAAGAGACAGTAGCCAAAACAAGATCGGGATTTCATAGTAAGATGACCTCAGAAATTAATTCAGCAACAGTAAGATCAATGGTATCAAGTGGCGTACGATGAAGTAGGGCTGCCCAAGTGGACTCAAAGTCATCATGAAGAACCATCATAAAATGTATGAACTTGCGGTAGTCCCGATACTTGGCAGAAGCTTGATGCCTGCAGCACAATAAAGTTGGGGTTCGACAACAATCAACTGATCCCAAAGAAGAGCGACTTGAGAGTAAAACTCAGTAATGGACTGACCGAGTTCTTGATGTATCTGGTAAAGTTTTGTCTCAATCTAAAACTGAAGAGAAGCATTATTGCAACAATCATACCAAGCAGCCAAGAAATCCCATGCAGTTTTAGCATTCTCAAGCCTAGGTAGAAAACTGTTAATAGATGGGATTGATGTGTTAACAATCCACTACAGACTCTTACTATGAATACTCTCCCAGTAGTCCAAGCGAGTAGCGTAATCAGCAACAGACCCATCCTTAGCACGAACAAGCTTAGGAGAAACTTTAGAAATATAACACCACAATTTTCTTGTTTTGAGAAAAAGTTTCATATTGGAAAGCCAAAGGCTTGGTTCCATCCAAAATAATATCAAGTAGACGAATAATATCACGAACAATATCATTTTGGAAAGAATATGCCAAAATCAACTCCCAAAAAATCAACGTTCAAAAAAGTCAAAACTGATTGAAGAACATAATTGACTAGGGCAAGCAGGACTCACACGTTGGAGAAGAAAGGTGCGTGATGACCACTTACAGATACTTCACACAGTGCGTGGAAGAGTTTGTCAAGTCTGATAGAGCTGAAATTTCGACAGAAAGAGATCAAAACGAGACGAACAATCTAAAGGTAAAAAATTGCCGAGATCTGACTTCAAAATGGCCGAAACGGGCACAAAGAATTTCAGGATGTGTGAGGACAAAAAAAACTCACTTAGGGTAGTTTATGCACTCACAAAAGAAACTAGAAAAGGCACCAGAATTCCGGTGGCTCGATACCATGTAAAAGAAAATAGAGTGAAAGCGGAATGAAAAAATTTATGTATATTTTCTTGTTATAAACTGTACAATGAGACATCTTTTTATAGGTGAAGAACGTAAGGAAAAAAATAATTACAAGATCTGTAATTGACATTAATTATACAAAATCTTCAATTAATATAATCAGAGATTTATCAATTATCCTAAATTAGTCTAATTAGAAATTTATCAACTATCCTAATTTAGGAAAATATCTCAATATCTAATAGGAAAGTATCTCAAAATATCTCAGCAATATAATCATATCTCATCATATCTCAATTATATCTCAACACTAGCAAATCAGATATTATCTCATAATTAGATATTATGAGTTGTTAGGATTTTAGTTGTTAGGATTATATTATTTTATTAGCTTGAGTTGTTAATAATTATTGTTGAGAGATTTATTGTAGCTAAATATTATTTGGTTTTATTCTTATAGATGTCATTGTAACATTTATATACTAAAGTTGAATGAATGAATGAAAATAAATTTTCAATCCAAAATTTCATCATGGTATCAAAGCGATAAACTTTTTAGGGGTCGGGTCATCAACAAAACCACCCGTTGGCGCTGGGCCACTTTCGTGCGTGCCCAGCAAGCCATCTTTCTTCACTGTTATTCTATCGTAAAAGAAATTCCAAAACACTCCTCTCAAATAAGTATGCCACAATCGATAACATCTATCTCGATTCGATCTAGATATACAATTTTTAGTCTCGATTCTAACTCAAGCATGCCTTTCTTCAAAAGTCCTTTTTGAAGCAATTATCTCATGGTGTTCTCTGGCAAAATTCTAAGCCTTCAGCGTCAGCTTCAATCTAATTTCCGTCAAATGGCTTTCATTGACGCTTGCCGTGACGCGCCTTGCCTGGACGGCGAATCGTCACCCTAGTTTATTTTTCAAACGTTATCGAATTTCTTCAAATACGATCATTAAAATTGTCCATTCTAGTATGGTTCTATCTATATATTTATTAAGTGGTTTCATTATTTAGAGATTGTGATCTGCTTTCCTTTCCATCACAATTTTTCAATTATTCTTTTTTTCAATGGCATTATGTCTCCTATTGATATTTTGAAAATTTTCTAGCAATTAATATTTTCCTCACGCTGTTATTTTTTTGTGATCATGTCATCCTTCTTATGGTGCAATCACCCTTAATCAATATGTGTGAAATGATTCTTGGCTTTCGGCCATCTCCATGCATGATCACTTTGCTGTGATCAATTTCTTATTCACTTTCTATAATTGATACGTATGTCGAGTCTTATTCTTTGCACATAATCTTTCATAGTGCAAGTTATTTTACTTATGCATTATTATTTGAATGGTGCATCTCTATTTTTCATGTCAACTTTTTGATTTCATACATAGGTGACTTTTTAATTTTCTTCTATATTAATAAGAATAATTTGTTCTCCATTCATCATAATCTTATCCACAAGGACTAAACTTCAGGACAACTATTTCAGAAGCTTGTTTGCAAGTTAGTTTATTCTATCCACTTTCTAACTTGAGAGGGAGTGTTGAGAACATAAAACCTAGCAAATCAAATATTATCTCATAATTAGATATTATGAGTTATTATGATTTTAGTTGTTAGGATTATATTTATTTTATTAGTTTGAGTTGTTGAGAGTTGTTGTTGAGAGATTTATTGTAATTAAATATTATTTGATCTTATTCTTATGGATGTCATTGTAACTATATATACAATAAAGTTGAATGAATGAATGACAATGAAATTTCCAATCCAAAATTTTATCAACTATCCTAAAGAAAAAACTAAATCCCAATGATAAATGAAATTGAAAAACTATCCTAAAAAGGAAAAAAAATAAAGAACTAATCATCCCCGTAC
Organism: Dracaena cambodiana; assembly: GCA_036321105.1. Taxonomy (NCBI): domain Eukaryota; kingdom Viridiplantae; phylum Streptophyta; class Magnoliopsida; order Asparagales; family Asparagaceae; genus Dracaena; species Dracaena cambodiana. The sequence continues at coordinate 29,056,579 of JAYEPQ010000017.1, forward strand.
CTATGCATTGTTCTCAATGCAAAGGGTAAAACGGGTAGTTAGTTTTTTTAATAAAATCAAAAGAATTATTGTTTTGAAAAAATAGTCCTTACACTAAAAAATAAAATATTACTTTATGTATTTTACACTCTCACAAAATAATCATTCATCCCATATACCAAAATTGTTCACCATTTTAAATATCCATGTACTCATTTCCCACTTTCATGATATGTTCTTTTATGTTGTGATATGAACGAGACAATGCTTTTTATTGATAATCATTAAGTCTTTCAATCATATTTTTCTTTTTTTCCAATTTGTGGCGATATTTTTACTTATTTTCCATATTAAAATTTTAAAGGTAGAATTATGACTTTCTCATTATATATACTCCATCCATTGACATTCTTATTTTAAGTAGCATACTTATTTTCATACATGAAATTATGTTTACCATGATAGAGAAGAAACTTGAGCTCAATTTTGGATTGTCTCTTTAGCTCTTTAAGAAATTTAAGCTTCTCGCTAAAAATATTCTCTAAGCATTATCAATGTTATCAAAAAGAGTATTGCTAATTACTACATCATTAGTTAAATCTTGGAGAAATATGAAATCCTCTTGAAATTTCTTTCACAAGTTTTATTAAAGTAATCCGATAAAAATGTATCGGTAGAAAGCTTACCATGAGGTAACTCATCAAGAAACACAATTTCCTCTTTAGAAATTTTTTGATAATATTTATTATAGTTGTCAAAAATAAGTGTCTTAATATGGTGGTGTTGACTCATAAAAAAAATATGGATTTCTTTTCAAGACTTTCTTTAGAGCCTTTATTGAAATAGTCAAAAATGTGTAGATCATTATGTACATAATTACTCGATATTTCTTGAATCATATCAACTTCACACAGGTTAAATGAAGTAATTATTGATTAAAGTTAAATATGTTCAAATTAGATTGATTAGACATTGGTTTTTCAAGAGGTTAACTAGGGAAAAAAAATTCTCTCACTAATAGCATTAATTAATCAGTCAACTTGTTTCTCTAGCTGGACTTTCTTGAAAATTAGCATCACAAATTTGCATGGAGATTATTAGACTAGATTTAAAGATGATACAATTGAGAAAAGAGTTCACTTAAATCTTTCAAAGTTTTTTCTAATATGCTTAATTGTGTTTCTTGCTTATAATTAAATTCTAAATATGAACATGTTAGATGCGTAAAGAAAGGATTAGATGGATAATTTTTTTGTACACTTCGTGATTTCATAAAAAATAAGGATAGCTTTTGCATCCTAAATTCCACATAGATGTATAGAAATTGCTAATAGATCCTTGATATGTGATGCTTTGTATTTGTTCTTGACCTAGTCCTAATGAATGTTCTTGACCTGGTCTTAATGAACTTCCTTCCAAGGATTTTTAAAAGCATGATCAGGATTACGATAAAGATGACAAAAAGATGTGGGTGTTTGATATGAGAACATGATGATATAGAGTAGAAGGAAAGAAGACATAAAAAAAAAAAAGAAGTCTAAAGGATGAGAAAGAAATGATAAAACATAAAAAATAAAAGATTAAAAATACTAAGTAAATAAATGAAACACATAAAACATATGATCTAAGACAACCATAAACTCAACTAGATAGTTTCTAACTGTACTATGTTGATTACTAGGTTAGTCAAGTTAAAAACTTAGCTAATTAATTAGTTAGATCGATGAAAATTAGGTAGAAGGTTTTCTATTTTTCAACGGCCCTTAATTAGATAATCACTTTCATAGCACCTTCCTATACACCAATCAACTTGCTATATTTGAAATTAAATTTAACTTTCAATATACTTCTCCAATTGAGCTCGAAGATTCTTAAGGCTAATATCTAATTGCTTTTAGCTAGCTTTGGATCAATACTAATGAAGAAGTTGTTTGTGGGTTAAGGAAGGGTGGTAAAATCCACACCTTATCTTATTTATTGAGTTGTGCCATTAATTTAGTTCAAAAATATGAAATAACAAATGAAAATACCATAAATCAACTGTGAATCCTAATCTATATACATGCAAGAGCTTAAAAATCACGTATCTAATATTTTTATTTTGTGATCTTCTAATTTTTTTATATTTTTTATTTTATTACTATAAAGCTATTTATAGAATCATGAAGGATATGTAAAAAATGATTTTTTAAAAAAAAATGGTTACAGATTACTTAGTTAGTTTTATGTGGTGATTGGATTTTATAACTAAATTTTCTAAAACACTGAATAAAAAGATCAATGTAGTAAAAAGAATTTAAAAAAAAATAAAGAACTATCTTTCCCGGCAACGGTGCTAAAGACTTGATATGTAAACTATAGTTACTACGTACAGGTATATAGTGTTGGATTGAAATACTATGCAGGTTGATCCACAAGGAAGATGGATTTAATTTAGTTTATAATACTAATTTGATGAAGAGAACAGATAATAAAAGTGTTGGTTATGAAGAATAACTAGAAATAAAGTACCTATGTTTGAATCCATGATAAATAATAATATAATAGCTAAACAAATTTCTTAAAATTAAATCTCATATTAATTAATTAACAATTAAAAATCATAAATCATATGACTTGCATAATAACCTATCAATCTAAGTTATAATTAATAAATACAAACATATAAATTTTTGATAAATAAATCTATGAAAACAGTAATCATAAATTTCAACTCTTAAATATAGATTATTATGGATAACATATATAATCATCAATTTATATTGTAGATTTATAGATTAAATATTCACATGATTTTTATTATTTTAATATAGGTATGAAGAATATAAAAGGTTGTTTATTTAAATATATTACACTCGAAACTTCATATACCTAGGCATAAAAAGTTTAACTATTCATGAAAAAACAAAACAATTACATAAAAAATCATGTTAGAAATTAAATAAAGAAAATGATTTTTTAACTAAAATAAAACTTAAAGAATTTAATGAAGAACAACAAGAATCTAGCCAAACAATACCAAGAACTTCAACAAATTATTTTATAAAATTTGGTATATATTATAAATGAAAAATTTTCCTCTATTTATAGGTGAAAGAGATCGTTATATTTATTACAAAATTAGTTTAAAAAAATCATAAAAATATTTGATATTATTTACCATAATAACTTGATGCGTAAAGTTCTTTTCTATAATGGATAGACTTAATCCATTAATTGGTTTGATTATTCTCTAACAGTAAGATTTATCAAGATATTTTTCATAACAACTACATTTGATAAAATATTGTTGGCAGTGAAAATTTCTAAGTAAATAGGATTTTCCACAACGGAACGCGGAGCTAACTCCATAGCTCCGCATTTGGCATATTTAGCCTCGCGTTTGAGTAAAACGCGGAGCTATTCAATAACTCCGCGTTCTGGTCTTTTAGCTCCACGTTTTGATGCGATTAGCTCAGCATGAGCAGATAACCAGAATTTCAAATTGATTGAGATTATGATTTGGGCTTATCCAAATACCCAAATTAAGTCCGATCAGAACTCTAAATCAAGAGATTTAAATCAAAACTAAGATATTTGTTGGAATCCTTGATGAGTACAAATTCTATTTAGATAGAAACTCTCATATGATCCTAAGGCTATAAATACTCTCTTGGGGAAGCTCTAGGGTCTTCTTTTCGGCATTTGAGATCCCTTTTGAGAGTTTTTGAGAAGTTCGAGTTACGCATAGAGTCTTGAACGAATCAAGACCAGAGGAGACTAATTCTACAGTCAGCAGTCATCTTCAAGAGAAGAGTTCGACGTCAAAGGAGCTGCTTGACAGATCCCATCGCCACACAGATTCCACACTATTTTGTTAAAGATAGCGTTTGAGATATACAATCCTCTCGTTTGTTCTTTCTTTTTTTCTTATTCTCTTTCGTTGTAATTTAAGTTAATTCAATGGAAGGAAAACAACGAATTTCTGCTGCGAATAAACTGGCGACCACAGTGGGAGCCGTCTCTCTCACTAAAGAAGAGATTGTGGCGCAATCGGACGTAGATATAATCGGATCCGATGTAGACATGCTGGTTGTTGAAATCGACCAGCAGAAGTATGAGGAGTACCTCTCCTCTGAATCATCAGGTAACCTAAACGAGACACGACACTATCGTCGCGTGCGCTCCAATACCCGAGCAACGGGTAAAAAGGTATCCACCGAGGAACGGAGATCCTTGGAGACCGCGGCCATAGAGCCAGTGTTCGGGCAGAAAATCCTAGCAGAGGATGGCCCCTCTACTGCCGAAGAAGACCTGGGAACTGGATTGACCAGAACCCAACTCTGAAATAGAAATCGAAAAGCAAGGCGAAAAGCCCTCAACGCCTCCTTGGACGTGAGGCTAACGCCATAGAACGCGAGGTTATGGTCCCTCGCAAACTGGCTCGCGCTAATTGCGAGACCAGTCATTATCGCGTTAAACGCGAAGTCTCAACTTGCGTTGATCGCAAGAAAAAGCCAGCGTATGATATTCCATGCGAGGCTATTACTGAGCTTAGCGAGAAACGCGAAGCCAGTAAGATTTGCATTAGTCGCAAAATTTCTGACACTCTCGAGAAACGCGAGTATAAAATCTCCTTAAAGTCAGCGTGTGATTCTCCATGCGAGGCTACTACTGGACTTAGCGAGAAACGCGAAGCCAGTAGTACTTGCAATAAACGCAAGATTTCTTACACTTGCGAGGAACGCGAGGATAAAGATTCCTTAAAGCCAGCGTGTGATACTCTACGAGAGGTTATTACTGGGCTTAGCGATAAATGCGAAGCCAGTAGTACTTGCGAGAAACGCAAGATGCCTCAGCTCCGCGTAAATCGAGAAGACGATTGGCAAATTGTCATTAATCGTAAAAATCACGCTAGACGCGAAGTCTTAACTTGCGTTAATCGCAAGAGTAAGCCAGCGTGCAAAAATTTTCCTCCACGCGGGGCTAAGATTCCAGAAGAGAAACTTCTGAAGAAACGCCAAGCCAGCGAGGCTAGCGTAACAAAACAGGGAGCTATTCTTCAGGCCCGCGACACAAAACGAAGCTAACTTTCAGCCCCGTGCTCCAAAACGCGAAGCTGTCTTTCAGCTCCGCGTAGATCAACCTGAATATCAAATCAGGGCTGATCATTACACTAATGGATCAGAACTGGACTCCAGTCATCTCAAGAAGCTTCAGTGGGCCCCTCGCCCCTCTCAGCAGATGAGTGGACCCCACAACTTCATGACTAAAGTTACCGACCTCAGGGAGTACTTAACCAAGAAGAGAAATATAGAACAAGTTCAATCCGAATCTTCTTGTCATTGCCAACAACTTATGACAGCGGTATCCGCTGTAGTAGATAATTGTTGCTGCAATAAAAATAGGGTATCGGTGTTTGATCGATTAACCGAGTTGGACAAAAACCCTGCTAAGAAAATGAAAGCTACTCCCCAAAAAGAATGGAGAATTGTAACCTCCATTATGGTCGGAAAGGGGAAGAAGGCTGTTGAGATGTATAATGATTTGGAATCAAGTGATGAAGAATCTCATCACAACACCCGACATAAATCAGGAGCTATCCCGCCTCGAAACTATAAGAAACTTGCAAAAGGTTCTTATGACGACGACAGCGATAATTCGGCTATAGCTTCAGCTCATTCCTCTGCATCATCTCGACTACAGAGGTCAGCATCACACATGGCGAATAAATTAGATGACATCGATCAAAGATTTGAAGCCCAGGAAAAGATGATTCGGGAACAACAAAAGACAATCGAAGATCTTAGAATGATGCTCTCGAAAGTGGTCGAAAATACTCAGAAGATTGTTAAGGATAACACTAAGAAAGAAAAAGAAAACTCGTTCAATAAAATGAATGAAGAATATAAAGAAGAGAAAGCCCACTCAACACATGAGGACGAGGACAAATATTCTTTTCACGATCCACATGAAGAGAAAATTGAGAAAATACAAAGTCAACTCGAAGCGCTAATGCACAAAAAGGAGTTGAAAGAATCAAGGGTCTCAAAACCATATCCATCTGAATGGGATAAGGTACCGTACCCTCAGAAATATAAACCGCTCAAACTGGAGTCATATGACGGGAAAGGGTCTCCCAATCAACATATTTACTATTTCTTGTCCCAAGCAGGACATTTGATGGGCAATGACCCAATAATGACCAAGGTATTCGCAAGTACTTTGCAAGGGCCTGCCTTTACTTGGTTTATGCAGCTGCCCCCAGGTACTATTAATACCTGGTTTGATGTTGAGAAACTATTTCTCTCACGTTTCTTTGAGGATGATACCGAAATTACGGTTCATTCCCTCCTTGCAACTAAACAAGGGGAACAAGAAAAGTAAAAGATTTCATAGAAAGATTTCGGGAGAAGTCCGTGCATTGCAAACACGGAATTGTCCAGGAAACTCTGGTCGAGATATGTCGACATAATTTTAAGACTAACGTGCTCTTAAAAATGAGGGCCATAGAGTCTAGGACATGGAGGGATTTGCTCAAACAGGGAGAGTAAGCCGAAGATTTGATTCGTCGAGTTGAAGAGTCTCGTGGATCAAGAAGTACTGAAAGTAATAGACTATAAGCCCAAAATAACAATAAAAATAAAGGTAAAGCAGCAATGGCAAAATAGGCCTCAACAGGACAAATCCTCCACAAAAGACAAATCCTCCGAGTCCAAAGCCCCAAAATCAAAAGGGCACAAGGCAAAATAGGCCTCAACAGGAGAGGACTTATACTTTCAAGGCGGAACAACGCCTACCGTCTTTTACCTCCTCCTTAGAAAGGGAATGTTGAAACTTCCGAAAAATAGGAAGCCGGAGAACGCTGGTAAAACCAACGACCCCAATTATTGCCTATACCACCGGAATGTTGGGCACCCTACTAGGGATTGTTACCCTCTAAAGAACAGAATCCAAGCACTGATAGAAGTTGGAGTTCTGATACTTAAACAGGAACAAAAGAAAGTCACTGCCAATATGGCAACCATAGTGATTGGAACCCATGAGTTCCCCGCAGGGGTGACCCCAATTCCAAAGGGGAAGCTGGTTACGAAAAACCATGACCCGCATAAGAAGGCACAAGAAGGACCTGTCCCCATAACAACTCAAAAAGGGGAAGTCATGTGGGTCCACCCTTATTTACTACATGATGAACAATGGACGGCCGCAGAGGGTCAAAGGAAAAAGCGGACTGTTAATGTCATTTCCGCAGGGATAAAAGAAGAATATATAGCTTCGAGAGCCTTCACAGATTCTGAAGAAAAGCCCGAAATAATGGCCACTCATCAAGATGGAGTTGGCCCTTCCGGCACTCGATCTGGAAAAACATATCTCAAGAACTACACCAGAGTAGACCCAAAAGATATATATACGGAACTCGCAAAGCCCACAAAACAAAAGGGGCTTCATTTCCAGAAGAATCTTGTTAGGAATGAAGAGGCCAAGGAGACACCTTCAAATTCGATATAATAGCTCAGTTGGCGAATATCCCAGTACGAGCAACGCTTTACGAATTGTTAAGATTATCAAAATCAACTCGTGAAGTATTAAGAGAGGCCCTGGCAGACTCTGAGTCATTCTTAGTTCAGATCGTCGAGCCGGCCGATGAGAAACAGGACTCTTCCCCCAGCTGTCATCAAGTAAGGAGGCAGGTCCCACAAATTACCTTCTCTCCGGAGGATATGCAGGTAAAGAATATAAAGCATAATAGGCCTTTATATTTCATCGGATATGTCGGATCCACCAAGGTGGAACGCATTCAAATCGATCCGGGGTATGCACTAAGCGTTATTCCCAGAAGGCTAATGCAACTATTGGGAATATCTCCTCTTCGTTTGACGCCTACGAATACTACTATCTACGGATTCAATGCTAACAACAGCTGTCCTCTTGAAAAAACCGACTGCGGTGCCAAATTGGAGATTTAAGAACAGAGATTACATGCTATGTTATAGATGCAGATACGTCTTATAACATCTTGCTGGGGTGACCTTGGATACATGCATATATGATAGTCCCGTCGACTCTCCACCAATGTATGAAATACTATGATGAACAGGGAGAAGTACGAACACTAGTTGCAGATAGGCAACCATTCAAGGGACTAGAGAATTACTTAACGGACGCCAGGCTCTATAAACCAGTCCATGAGGTCCCGTGTGACAATCGCAGCAGACTTCAAAAGCCCGATGACAACGGCAATGAAGCCGACACGGAGTACGAATCTCCCGAAGATAACGATGGGGGTGATTATGAAATCAATCCTCACATAGATTTTAATTTGAATTTTGATAATAATGTAGCTGATGTAGTAGAGAGTGAGTGGATTATCAATGAAAATATAAAGTTAGTCTACGAGCCTGCTATAGCTACTGAATCTGAACCGTCTTGTACTTCCACTGAAGTGGATGGCCTGTCTGAACTTGAGGTTCTGGCAGCACATCATTTGCCACTTAGGTCATCCCTCCTCTCTCGGTCTAAAATAATTAAGGGAAAAGGTCACTTCTTTGAAGTGCCTCCTCGACAAGGGTCCCAAAAGCCGATCATATTCAGCAGAATAATTACGTCACCTCGACAAACACAAAGCAGTGAAAGTGATAAACAAACATCACTTCAATTTCACTTATATGAATAGAAATTCCGGCAAATGATGGAGAAAATAGGTTATAATTTTACTCAGAAACCGGGATTAAACTTTGGAAAAGGGCGACGAAATCTTATACCCTCTTTTAGACCGAGAGAAAAGAGCCCAGATTATTATTAAAAGACTCGCAGGGGGTTGGGCTATGTATCTACTCCTCCCTCACCACCATGTCAATATGAAGAAAGATCTTCGTCTGGTGAGGGTTTCAACCCGATTGATCAGGAATCGGATATAAGTACTGGAACTTGGTTTCAATCTTTGACGGCTAATGTGATAAATTACTGCAAGTGCACAGTATCATTGTAGCGCTGTACAGGTCGTCCCACAGAGATCTAGGGTGCTTTTGTGATTCTTACTTTTTCCTCAGTCTAACGGATTAACCAAAGATTTTAGTTGAAGTCGGATTAATCTAAATAGCTTAGGATCTAGAATCCACTAGTTTCCAACCATGTTTTTATTTCTATTATTTTCTTCTATCATAAAAATTTGATCTTTTTAGTTTAATTTTTACTTCAAGTGCCCTAAGTATGAGCTATCAAGTTGTGTGCAAGTATAACTCATCAAAAATACTACTTTTCATAAAGACAAACTAAATCTTTAGATAGTTCGATGAAAAAGATAAAATCAACAACCCCAAATCCTAACTAAGCATAGGCTATCAAGAAGCCTAATTCAAGTATAACTTATCAAATTCTTAATCTTCGAGTTCTTGTATTTGAATCTTTTTATAGAAAAATCATATCTTTATTAATTTTATTTAAGAAGAAAAATATTAGAAAGCAATTACATGGTGGATTTTAGCTTCATCTACATCCTAGAGCTAAACTAATTAGCTACTCATATTTTTAATAAACAAAATCAAATTTTTATTCATGAAAGCAAATAAAATCTAATCTAGAAAGCGAATAAATCTATATTAGAAAGCAATTAAATCTATCTAGAAAGCAAATAAATAATTAAAAGCAATGGCTTACCTCTGGAGCACGGTTTTGTGGCCGCCACCGCTTCAGCAAAATCCTAATTTTATTAATAAAAAGTATATCTAAAATTACACCTAAAAAGCTCTCCCCTCATTTACAAGGATTCATGGGGTATTTATAACCCAAATACAATCCTACTCATACTCAAACTCAATACAAAATATATGATCCTAATCCAACACAAACTAATCTCAAAATATATAATCTTAATCTAATCCATAGGTATTAGAAACCAATGGTTGAGATTAGATGGCATAAAATACTAATTTTCGGGTCCAAAATCTAAAATTAAGTTCAGTGCACCCGTAACCCGCTGGATTGGATTTTCCACTCTGCAGTACTTCGGTAAAATGGCCATAATGTTTACATCCGAATTCGGATTGATCTGTTCTTAGACTCGTTTCGAAGATAATTTCGAGCTCTACAAATATTTCCTACATGAAAGTTTCCAGTTTAAACTTTATCTTGGCCGAATATGCTCTTGAATCTGCTGCTGCTGCACTTGAGTTTCTGTCTTCACCATGATTGACTCTTTTTGCTCGTATTCTTAACAAATTTGCTTTATCTTCTTCTCTGCCATACAAATCCTTTGTTACCTATAAAAACACATTAAATATACCCAAGTAGCAATTATATATACAAAAATAGATAAAATATGGGAGAAAAAAATACAATATATGATTCTCATCACACCCCCACACATATCTTTTGCTAGTTCTCGAGCAAAACTTAACCCTAAAAAGAAAAATAAAAATGCTAACTCATTTTCGCAGGAATCGCGATTGCACTTAGCACGTGCAATAAGTCTTTAAACTCCTAGATTATCTTAGTGGACGAGTTGTGTCTCGTGAGGGCTTGCAGTAAATATACCCGCAAAATTCAAGAAAAAAATAGATTAAGAAATAAAGAAAAAAAATAAGGATAACCGAAAATCAAGATAAATAAAAATTTTGTACAAAAGAAAGAATTTTTTTATGATATTTTCGCCAATTAATCTCACTAATATACAAACTCAAGAACGCATTTAGATTATCAATTTTCAAATCGAGCGTCATATCAAATACACTTATCATTTTAATCAAAAATTTAAATCTTATTTTTTAATACCCACTAACAGATAATCCATTGGCTCCTATACATCTATATGCACGTGTGATAGTCTATTTCAGTTTTGGACTCCAACTCTAACTCATGATTCATCTCCTCCCTCATAACAATTTTTCTTTTTTTTCTCTTTTTTTATTTTTTTTCTTTTTTTTAAAATTTTTTTAAAGAATATTTCACCTTTCATGCGAATATTTACGTTTACTTAGGCGCAACGTACCCGATTACTCGGTTCATACTTTTTTTTTCTTTTTTTAAAAATATTTCACCTTTCATGCGAATATTCACGCTTGATTAGGCGCAAAGTACCCGATTACTTGGATCATACTCTTTTTTTTCATTCCTGAGCCTATTGCCTTAATACCAGGCGCACCCCATTATTTTATCACTCTCGAAACTATTGCCTTAGGCTTACCCCATTATTTTATTCTCACTTTTTTTTTGTTTAGAGAGGGAAGACTTACTCAATCATTATCATATTTGTCCTTAACCTAATAAACTATTGTGAAGTGAAAAAATAGATATATACTTGCCTCAAAACTACTATTAGTGGTATTTATTTTTCGGATTTTAATCTTTTTCATAAAATTCAAAGTGTATCATCCAATCTACTCTCCTATCCAATTTCAAATCTAAATTTATTCCTTTATCTGTAATTAGGTTGATCTATTGATAAAAATACATAATTTTTTTAATTTATTTTTCTTTTCAGTTTTTTTAAAAAATTTTCCAGTTTTTTTTATATTTTTTTTTCAGTTAGTTACCCTAAAAACTACCCAAAGTGTAAAATAAAGAAACCCAAAAATCTAAAAAAAATAAAGATTCTAAAAAAAAATTAAAAATCCTAGAAAAATATAAAGAAAATATCCTAACCCATTCCCCTACACCTAGACTCGTATATGCCCTCATACACAAACCAAGGGTGATAAAAAAAAAAAAAAAAAACTATTATACAAATATTTTACACTTATTAGAAAATTCAAATGGTTACGACCTCTTGATCGCTTTCCACTCTCATAATGTGTCCTTTTATGTTTTGATATGGATAAACTTAGCTTTTTTGTCAATTTTGCATTTAATCTCTCCATCTTATTTTTGATTTTTCTCAATTTATTTCTACCTTTCTTTTTTTTTATTCAATAATAAAATTTTGAAGTTGGAAAGCGTACCTTTACCATCATTCATATTCCATCCACGAGTATCTTTCATATTAGTAAGTATTTTGGTTTTATCAACTTGTGAAATAACATACTCACTTTGGTGTTGTGGAATCATGAGCTCGATTGTGGAGGGCTCTTTTAAATCATCAGGTACCATAATCTCTTCTTTTTCTAGTTTCTTCCAATCTTCAAGTATTATAGGCTTGTCATGCAAATTTTTTTCAAACCTGTCATCAAAATTCTCAAAAAAAAATGCCATACTAATAGACTTATCATTAGTCAAGTTATTATGAAGGGATAAAAATTCTTCTTCATAAATTTCTTCACAATTTCCATCAAAAGAATCAAATGATAATGTGTCACTAGCAAACTCACCATGAGATAAATCATCAAGCAAAATATTTTTTTTATCATCAGCTTCATCATAATTATTTTCATAATTATCTAAAATAGGTTGATCACAATATTGAATTATAGACTCATCATGCACAAAATTATTTAACTCATTTTGAATCATATGTACTTCAGAAGATGACTGGAGTTAGATATGTTCAAACTACTAAATGGTTGATCTCCTAAAAGTTTGGCTTGAGAATTCACTTTGAGAAGATCTTCCATACAAGCTGCAGTTTTAGAGGATAAATTTTGAGAGGATGATTTTAGTAAACCTTCTATACCTTCCTCAATTCTACGTCTTCGTTTCTCAGACTCATGATTGTAATTTTCCTTATTTTCTTCAAATGATTGCATCTCGAGATTATGAGTGAAATTTGAAGGTGAATATGATAGATCCGTATATATATTTGATGACAGATATGAATTGGTTGTAGCTAAATTCTCATGACATGCATATTTTGCTTCTAATCTTTTTAATCTTTTATCTAACATGTTCAATTAAATATCTTGTTCATGATTAAATGTAGAACATGAAAATAAATAGCCCATAAAGAAAGGATTAGATGGAGAACTCTCTTGGTATGGCTCTTGAATATATGCATAATTAGAATTATTCATCCATTCATAATTGTAATTTTGTGTATAAGAAACGCTCGTAGGCTTATTATATGTGTTGTGAATTTGATTGTGACCTAGTTCTAGTGAACTTCCTATCCATAGATAATAATAATAATTATGATATGGATCACGACAATGATAGCAACCAGTTTGATTTTGAAATATTTTTTTTTTTAGGATTTTTTTTTTTTTGAAAAAGGTGGAGAGGGAGAGAGATGGAAAAGAAATAAAAATAAAAGATATTTTTTTGTATTTTTTTAACCAAAGACATGAAATACAGATATCAGGAAAATTTTGTGGCGTTTCGTACCTTAAGTACCGCTAAATAGCGGTATATGCGCTAATTAGCGGTGAAAAGAGAGAATTTGATTCTCTACTTTTTGTCGTGAACTCAAAACGCTTAGCTCGTCATATTTCTTTTACTGTATCTGTACTTTCTAGTCCCTGCATACTCAACACATACTGTTAGAAAAAGCAAGAAAAATACTGTCGATCCCCAACAACGGCGCCAAAAACTTGATGTGATAAATTACTGCAAGCGCACAGTATCGTTGTAGCGCTGTACAGGTCGTCCCACAGAGATCTAGGGTGTTTTTGCGATTCTTACTTTTTCCTCAGTCTAACGGACTAACCAAAGATTTTAGTTGAAGTCGGATTAATCTAAATAGCCTAGGATCTAGAATCCACTAGTTTCCAACCATGTTCTTATTTCTATTATTTTCTTCTATCATAAAAATTTGATCTTTTTAGTTTAATTTTTACTTTAAGTGCCCTAAGTATGAGCTATCAAGTTGTGTGCAAGCATAACTCATCAAAGATACTACTTTTCATAAAGACAAACTAAATGTTTAGATAGTTCAATGAAATAGATAAAATCAACAACCCCAAATCCTAACTAAGTATAGGCTATCAAGAAACCTAATTCAAGTATAACCTATCAAAGTTTTAATCTTCGAGTTCTTGTATTTTAATCTTTTTATAGAAAAATCTTATCTTTATTAATTTTATTTAAGAAAAATATTAGAAAGTAATTACATGGTGGATCTTAACTTCATCTACATCCTAGAGCTAAACTAATTAGCTACTCATATTTTTAATAAACAAAATCAAATTTTTATTCATGAAAGCAAATAAAATCTAATTTAGAATGCGAATAAATCTATATTAGAAAGCAATTAAATCTATCTAGAAAGCAAATAAAGAATTAAAAGTAATGGCTTACCTCTGGAGCACGGTATTGTGGCCGCCACCCCTTTAGCAAAATCCTAATTTTATTAATAAAAAGTATATTTAAAATTACACCTAAAAGCCTCTCCCCTCATTTACAAGGATTCATGGGGTATTTATAACCCAAATACAATCCTACTCATATTCAAACTCAATACAAAATATATGACCCTAATCCAACACAAACTAATCTCAAAATATATAATCTTAATCCAATCCATAGGTATTAGAAACCAATGGTTGAGATTAGATGGCATAAAATACTAATTTTCGGGTCCAAAATCTGAAATTAAGTTCAGTGCACCCGTAACCTGCTGGATTGGATTTTCTACTCTACAGTACTTCGGTAAAATGGCCATAACGTTTGCATCCGAATTCAGATTGATATGTTCTTGGACTCGTTTCGAAGATAATTTTGAGCTCTACAAATATTTCCTACATAAAATTTTCCAGTTTACACTTTATCTTGGCCGAATATGCTCTTGAATCTGCTGCTGCTGCACTTCAGTTTCTGTCTTCACCATGATTGACTCTTTTAGCTCGTATTCTTAACAAATTTGCTTTATCTTCTTCTCTTCCATACAAATCCTTTGATACCTATAAAAGCACATTAAATATACCCGAGCAGCAATTATTTATACAAAAAAATAGATAAAATATGGGAGAAAAAATACAATATATGATTCTCATCAACGGCCAATATGGTTTCTGCCGCACCAGAAAGCAACGAGGAACCAATTGATATTCAAGATGATTCCTGGACTAAGCATATGGACACTCTCTGGAATGTCCGCTTTGAACAGCGTGACCCGCCCACAGAAGATAAGCTAGTACAAGTCAATATGGGAACGGACGAAAATCCGAAGCCCATCTTCGTAAGCGACACGCTAACTCCCTTGGAAAAGGAGAAACTTATATCTCTTATCAAAGAGTATATAGACGTGTTCACGTGGCGCTACGAAGACATGCCTGGGCTTGACCCTTAACTTGCCACGCACCGGTTAAATATTAAAGAAAACGCCAAACCAGTTAAACAACAGTAAAGGCATTTTCGACCGGAATTGATGGAGGCAATAGTTGCCGAGGTCAACAAGCTTATAAAATCCGGATTCATCCGTGAAGAGCAACATCCTGATTGGGTGGCTAACATAGTGCCGGTTCGAAATAAGAACAGCAAAATCCGGATATGCATCGATTTTCGAGACCTGAACGCTGCATGTCTTAAGGATGAATTTCCACTCCCCATCACCGATGTGGTGATTGATAATACTTGCGGTTATGAGAGGATATTCTTTATGGATGATTTCTCAGGATATAACCAGATTAAAATGCACCCAGATGATGAAAAGCACACGGCTTTCAGAACGCCGCTGGGGGTATACTGTTATACGGTGATGCCTTTCGGATTGAAGAATGTCGGTGCCACCTACCAACGAGCGATGAGCGTCGTATTAAAAGAATACCTACGCAAAACGGTAGAGTGTTATGTGGATAACTTAGCAGTCAAAAGCAGAAACAAAGAAGATCATTTGCATGACTTAAGGACAGTCTTTGATTTTATGCGAAAACACCATCTGAAGATGAATCCCACTAAGTTTTTTATGGGGGTGTCCAGCGGGAAATTCCTTGGGTTCATAATAATCTCAAAAGAAATTTTCCTTGACCCTGAAAAGGTGAAAGCAATTAGTGAAATGCTACCGCCCCGCAATCTTAAGGAATTAAGAGGGTTACAAGGAAAGTTAGCCTATATCCGGCGCTTCATCTCCAATCTATCTGGACGATACCAGCCTTTCTCCAGACTCATAAAAAAGGGGATTTCTTTTGTATGGGATGAGGCATGTCAATAGGCATTTGACGATCTCAAAAAATACCTAACCAAACCTCCTGTTCTTATGGCACCGGTCCTTGAGCAGCCATTTCTTATATATGTAAGGGCCATAGATGATGCTTTAGGAGCGTTACTTGCTCAATATAATGAGCATGGCCATGAACATGCTCTTTATTACTTAAGTAGGACAATGATCGGAGCCGAGCGTCGGTATACCCCAATCGAAAAAGAATGTTTAGCCCTAGTGTTCACTGTTCAGAAAATGTGACACTATCTTTCAGGGCAAACGATATATGTCATCTCACGGGTTAATCCTTTGAAAATTCTGATGACAAAATCAGGATCCTTAAATAGCCGATTGGCGAAATGGGCATTATTGCTATCGCCATATGATATACACTTCGTCTCTCAAAAAGCCATGAAGGGACAGGTGATCACCGATTTCCTAGCAGATCATCCAATCTGGTCCAATTCTAAACAGACGACAGAGGTCAACACAGTTAGCAAAGAACAACTATGGAAAATATTCTTTGATGATACTGCCAGACGATCTGCTGCTGGAGTGGGGGTTGTGCTAATATCCCCATATAAACATATATTGCCTAACAGTTACTCATTAACAGAACCGTGCACAAATAATGTGGCGGAATACAACGCGCTCATTATCGGCTTAAAAATGGCTCTGCAACTGGGGGTGAACTATCTAGAGGTATATGGAGACTCTAAGCTCATCGTCAACCAGATGACGGGTGAGTATGAAGTCAGACATGAAGCCCTCATCCCCTATCATCAGCTAGCCATTGAGCTAGCAGGATATTTTGAACAATTTTATATATATCATATATCTCGGAATGAGAATGTCTATGCAGATACTCTTGCTGCACCAGCTGCAACATTGGCAATCCCGCCAGGTGAAGTTAAAAGCATCACTATTGGTAGCAGAGAACTCCTCCACGTAGACACGGTATTCCAAACCAAAGAAGTGTGCCAGACTGGCTTAATTCTGGAACCCCCTAATTGGCGATTTCCATTTATAGATTACGCCCTATATGGGATACTACCAGAGGATCCAAAGGAAGCCGCCTCGATAAAGAGGAAGGCCCCGAGATTCTACTTTGATCATACACTTCAAATTTTATACAGAGAGTCAAACGATGGTCTGCTACTACGCTGCATATCAAAAGCAGAAGTAGATGAAGTGCTGAAGGAAACACATGATGAAGTATGTGGAGCTCATCAGCCCGGTCCAAAACTCGGAGATCGCATAAGAAGGCTGGGATATTACTGGCCGAAGATGATTACAGAGGTAATGGCATACTCTAAACGGTGTCATGCATGCCAAGTACATGCCAATTTTATTCATCAACCCCTAGAATACTTGCACAATACCGTTGCTAGTTGGCCATTTGAGTCATGGGGAATGGATATTGTGGGGCCAATAACTCCCCCGTCGTTCAGATGACATCGGTTTATTCTTACAATAACCGATTATTTTTCAAGATGGGCCGAAGCCGTGCCCATAAGAGAGGTGAAAATGACAGATGTGATTAAGTTCATCAAACATCATGTCATTTACCGTTTTGGCGTCCCCTGAAGGATCATTTATGATAATGGACCGCAATTCATCAGCCAGGGGTTCTCAAAATTTTGTGATAAGTTCAGAATCAAAGATGTTGTTTCAACACCATATAACCCTGCTGCAAATGGATTAGCCGAAGCCGTTAACAAGACGATTATTAAACTCCTTCGAAAGTTTGTCTCTTCCAATAAACGAGACTGGGATGAAAAGTTAGGAGAGTACTTGTGGGCTTATTGCACCACCGTTCGCACCCCAACAAAAACTTTCCCGTTCTCCTTGGTTTATGGAAGTGAGGCCGTCTTGCCTCTCGAAATCCAGATACCATCATTAAGAGTGGCCTTAGCCACAAGGATAATGACAGAAGAGCACCATCAACAAAGACTGCGAGAATTAGAGGCGTTAGATGAAAAACGTCTCAGGGCTCAGCAACAAATTGAGTTGTATCAAGCCCGAATCTCGCAAACGTTCAATAAGAACGTTAAACCAAGGACCTTTAAATAAGGAAACTTGGTCCTGACTATTAAAATGCCAATGATTCTAACCCACAAGACAAAAGATAAATTTGAACCCAAGTGGGAAGGACCGTTTGTTGTGAAGATGGTATACTCTAGTGGAGCCTATCGCTTAATGAATCAGAACGGCGATAGAATGATGATGCCGATCAATGGCAAATTTATGAAGAAATACTATGCATAAACTAAACCAGAATGATGACAGAGTAACTATCACATCTGGTTCAGATCCCTAGGAGTATAACCATCTGAGCACTTGGATTAGGAATGTGCAATTAGGCGCCTCTGCCGAAATTTGGTGATCCTGACCCGATCATCTTGGTATGTGCAGTTCAAGTTACGCATGAGAGCCTTGAATCGCCTCCAATCAAACTCTAGGCATGTGCAATTAGGTGCCTTTGCCGAAATCTGGTGATTCTGACCTGATCATCTTGGTATGTACAGTTCAAGTTATGCATGAGAGCCTTGAACCACCTCCAATCAAACTCTAGGCATGTGCAATTAGGCGCCTCTGCCGAAATCTGGTGATCCTAACCCGATCATCTTGGTATGCGCAGTTCAAGTTACGCATGAGAGCCTTGAACCGCCTCCACTTGTTCAAGTTACGCAGATGAGCACTTGAACTTTTTGCTTAAAACTAGACATGCGCAATTAGGCGCCTCTGCCAAAATCTGGTGATCCTGACCCGATCATCTTGGTATGTGCAGTTCAAGTTATGCATGAGAGCCTTGAACCGCCTCTACTTGTTCAAGTTACGCAGATGAGCACTTGAACTTCTTGCTTAAAACTAGGCATGCGCATTGCCGAAATCTGGTGATCCTAACCCGATCACCTCGGCATTAGCAGTCTAAGTTACGCAGATGAGCCTTGGATTGTTTTACCTAAACAATTAAGTCATTTTGATGACAAGTTATCTGTTGTGCAAATAAATTTTGTAGCCAACAGGTAGAAGAATCAGAAGATTACCTTTATTAAAGGAATGAAGTCACAAAGAGACAGTAAAGTTCTCTCTTCTATTACAAGTTCTTATTACAAAAAGAATAAAGGAATAGAAAGAATGAAAGTTATGGATCTCCTAGAAGCCTCAATTTATTCGTCGTCTCGTCAATCACTCGATGATGAGTTTCCTCCACAGAGTGTTGGGCCTGGCGTTGTAAATCGTCGTCGTTTATTTCTAGTTGCTGGGCCAACTGCTGATGAGATTCTTCAATAGCACGGCTCCTCATTATGCCTTCTTGTTCGAGCTGTCCCTTTTGAAGAATCAGCTCTTCCCGCTTCTTAACGGATTCCCCTAACTGAGACTTGCTAGCTTCCAAAATAGCTCGAGCCTTAGCAATAGTCTCTCTGGCTCTAAGGATGGCGGCCTGACTCCCCTCAATCTTGAAGTCCGCTATCTCTAACCCCCTGAGAATTGATTCCTGACTATCTCGTAGTTCTGCCAACTCCCGAGACCAGACTTTCTCTTGGCGCCTCAGTTCCTCTTGACGAGCCACCAACTCTGCCCGAAGACGCGCCGACTCGATCTCAGTGATCGCTTCCACATCCACTTGGCAAACTGTGTTTAGCGTATTCACCTGATCTTCTAAAGCTTTGAGGCGGGCCCGGTAAGGAGCTGCTCGGTCTCGTCCCCCAATCCTTTCAATGTTATCCAGATAGCTGGACAACATTGGACGTCCAAGATTAAAGAAATCTCTTCCGTTAAGGATCATCCCGATACATCTCCTTAGTAACCGCATAAAGTCATTAACACTGTAGTTGAAGAATTCTTCAAGAGGGTCCGCAGTATCTGTATTTAAAGTAGGCAGCGCTAAAGATGATGTTGCTGGGGGAGGAGTGGCGTCTGTTGGAGTCAAAGAGGAAGAAGCCCGCCCCTGTACCAGATTCATAACATGCAGGGCCAGTAAAGCCAATATGGACTTGGCGGAACTGGGAACCCGAGGAGAAGCATCATTAGTACAGATCACTCGGACAGCGCCACCAGCAGGGGTACACGATGGTGTTTCTTCACTCGAAACTCCTCCCGTGGCAGAAGTGGCTTCGAATAAGAACTTCAGATTTTCTTCATCTCCCGTTGGCGGATGACTTGGAGTTGGAGGAGTCACAACGGCTCAACAGCCATAATGGTAGATGGCATTAATACTGCTGGTTGAGGAGCAGAGGGCACACCAACAACCACCGGAAAGGTTTCTTCAGAGCAGACCCCGGGTGTTGGAGACGGCAGACTCGGGGATGGGGTAGCTTCTCTTGCTGCAGTCTCAACAACCACTTCTGTCCTATCATCACTCTCGAGTTCATCAATTGGAGGAACTGAAGAAGGAACAGAGGGAGGAGTTGTCGTAAAGTAGTCTGCGTCAAACTCATTCGCAGAACTATCCAAACCTCCCACCGAGCCAGTTATGCCAGAATAATCCACCTTCTCCTCAGACTCTCCCCTGATAGTCGAATGCATCGGCAAGTGGGGCTGACCACCTGCATTTCAGGAAGCAAAAAAATAGTGTTATATATAATGATGCAGTGAATAATAGACAGAAGATAGAATATAAAAAAAAAAAAATACCAGAATTTGATTGCATTATCTCCTCCACAACAACTTGATTTTATTTTATTTTTTATTACTTTGATCTTGATTGATTTCCCATGATCTTAACTTATTTTCTATATTTTGTAAAATGTAATCATGAGTCTTGGGCTTTGGACATGTAAGTATCATCTTTTAGGCTTCTTTATTTTAATCTTTATTAAAATTAATAACAAAATATAGATAAGTATGAGCATAAAAATGTAACAAAACAATACTTATCACGAATTTGTTAATTTCATCAAATTTCTCCACACTATTTGTCACTGTGGATCTTGATATCATTGAAGACTTTGATGCTCCCATGGAGTCATTTATGGTGTCGCCTGAGTTTGAATATCCTAACATAAATTTCATAAAGAGTTTCATCTTTGTAAATATCTAATAATTCTAATCTCAAAATCCTAGGAATCAAATCTAAAAGCTCTGATACTACTTATTATGAATATAAGCTCTGATGTTACTTATTACGAATATAAGATCTGATACTACTTATTTTGAATATAAACTCTGATATCATTTGTTGTGCAAACGTGAAGTGTTTTGAATAGTGTTTTAGGAACTATTGAGATTAAAAGATAAATTGATAAAATCAGAATTCTAAGAGATTAAAAAAAAGATTAAATATGATAACACCAAATTATTTATGTGGTTTGGACCAAGTTATATGTTTAAGAGCCAAATCAAACTCCATTGTTAATGATGTTTGCAAGTACAAATATTTAGTATCTCAAATCTCGATCAAATTTACAAAGAATCCTTAGATCTTTCAAATCTCTCAAATTTATAAAAAAATCATTCTAAAATTGAGGCGATAACTAAAATTTCTCAGAATTTACAGAATAGTTCTTAAAGTCTCAAGATTTATCAAGTCCTAATTTCCCCATTGTGTAGTACAAGATTGTCAGACACAAGCCCACCTAAGTCAAACTAGGTGGATTTGATTCTCATGAGTCCAAGAAAATAACCAGAAATGCAGAACTGCCTATCCGCCATCGATGGGTCCGATTTGCCATTGATGGTAGGTCAGCGTGAGAACAACTGTTGATACAAGCCTTTGCTGTCAGGGTAGACCCAGACATTCAAACCAGTATGATGAGAGTTATTTAGGGATTGAGCAATTTGGACAGCTTGTCGAGCTTGTCGAGGTGTAGAGGATGAATTGCCTATACTAAAGGTCGAGATGCGGAGCCCCTGACCTAAAAATTATGCAATTTAAGACGTTATAACAAAAATATCATGTCCAAAATATTCTTATCACTATTTTTTAAAGTTTAAAATTAAAAAAAATAATATTTTATATAGTCCAAAAAAAGGAATATTATTTTCACTCGATCATTTAGTCATTCATCACTCATAATTGAAAACTAAAAATTAAGGGTGTACTTATAAACTAGAGAATTTAGTAGAGACAATTTTAAATTCTTTTTTTTTAAATTAAAACATTATAAATCTTATGTTTGTTGTGGCTATCGATGCCCACAACTTGAGCATCCACGGCCATACTGAGAAATTGAACCAAATTTCAACTGAAAGTATCTTTTTATGTTGCATGGTTCATATGGTACTTCCAAATAGCATCTATTTTACTAATGAAGCTTGTCTCTAACAATATTATCCGTCTCCAATTTATATGAAATACTAAGTAAGTTTGATTAGTGGTGGAGACTCAACTTGATTAATGTTACTAAAAAATATGTTAGTGAGTTTGACAAGAAAAGAAAAGAATTTCATCTAGTTTTTTAAAAAAGAAATTTGACCAAGCATACCTTTGTTTTCATTTTAATTTATTACATTATATATTTTCTTGAATTCTAGCCCTTGTTTTTACTTTTCCCTTTGATTAACATTTCCTTCGGTCACCATGTCAAAGGATGGTAATAGGCGCATCTATAAACCAAATTTTAGTCTGTCATACACAAAACTTTGAATTAAAAATAAAAATATTATTTTTCTAATTCAAAATTTGGTATAGGATGGACCAAAATTTGGCCTGTGAATGCATTCATTACCATCCCTTATTACCAACTTACCTATCACCCCTTGACAACTGGAAGTATACTAAGGGGCAAGAATTTATATGGATATTTTTGTAATAAATTTAAGCCTCCAAAATTTGCATCTGTACATGCATGCATGGACTCAACTAAGAGCTAGCATAAAATGGTTCAGCCGATCAACTTCCTCCTCCTAATATTTTTTACCAAATCTACTATTAGTTTGTTGCATTTAGATTTTATTTTTAAAACCTTCTAATACGTGTTTGTTTGCTTTTGCTTTTGTCTACCCATACAATTATGCATCCAGATTTGAATTATGCTTTCGAAGTTTTTATTTAATTTGAATCCAGAAGCAGGGACGAGAATGAGTGAGTCTACAGACCAATTTTGGATTTATTCTCTTTAAAATTTTAAATTACTAAAATAAAAATTCATGTTTGATTTATAATTTTGAATAGAGCGAGTCAAAAAGCAATGAACGAATCCATTCTCGTACCTACCAAGGAGAATAATTGGCATATCATATATTCCCAGATATGTCCTTAGATATTATCGACATTTTTTCAAGGAACTAAGCATGCTTCTCACAACTCAGAGAGTGATAATGGCATTATAAAGATTAAAGACCAGGTTCATTGTAAACTGTTCACTTTAAAGATAATAATGGTAATAAATGACAAAGTAAATTTAAATTACAATTTCGTATCTAAAAGATTCATATTACTAAAAAAAAATAGTAAGTAAAATAATTAATGACTCCCTACAGAGGATCTCCACAGTAGCATTTATAAGAATCTCCAAACCCCCACCCTTTTGTCCTCTCTCTCTTTCTCTCTCTCTCTCCCCCCTCTCTCTCTCTCCTCAAAATCTTGTATAAAGGATATAACCCTCCACCACTTTTCTTCTAACGAAAGAGCCCAGACCGAAGATGATTTCCTCGGCGATCGCCTCGGTCGTACTGAAGCCGCCGGCGATCCTCCGGCGATATTCTCACTCATCGGCGAGTATCAAAGGCACGTCCCCCTACCTCTCTCTTCCTTTACTTTTAAGTCCTTTCTTTTTCCTCCCTTTGCAATCACGTAATTTGTTTGTCGGTTTCATCTGATCATTATCGGGTTCGGGTATCTTCGGCAATGCCCGACCTGCGTGGCTCCGGCGAAAGAGAGGTGACCAGTGGCAGTGATGTAATAGTAGGGGATTGAGGAGGGTGGTTTCGGTTGTCGGTAAACAAAGCGGATGACGAATATCCCGACGCGGGTTGCGGATCCGTCGCCAGCGGGATCCACTTTGGGTTGCAAAATCCTTTTCTTTCCTATTGTAGAAATATTAAGGTTCATTCTGTTTAAGGTAGGCTGTGGATTTGGGGGAAACAAATGTACCACGTATTAAGCGAGTTACTAGCCTTTACTATAGTCACCCTCTAAAGAGTCCAAATATAGGACCCATTTAATGGGGACACGGGGAACTGCTCGGACGGGGCCCGCGTGGGGTGTGGGTTTCTGGGTGGGTGACGTTGCGAGCACGTAAAAAGTTTTTTTTTTCATTTTTTTAATCTTTATCCTTCGTATTTTCGGGTGAATGTTCTAGTCAATGGACATGGGATGATGGTGATGGAGAGAGATGAGACAGATGGCTGGGTTGGCAGGGTTGCCGCAACCTCATCGTTTGGTCTCATTATGTGGTCGCATTCGTTGGTGTTTGATTATGTTTAGTGACTTGAATTGTCTTGCATTTTAACTTTGAGCAAAAGCAAAAGTAAAATTTACCGAAGATGAAACGAGTTTCTTTATCGTTATTGTTTAGATGATCTAATAAAATTATTAGATATGGTGTTACTTAAAGGATGATTAAGTGAGTTATTTTATTTGTTATTTTGAGAAGCATCACATATAATAATTTTATTTTGAGTAGTACTACGTGTAATAATTTTATTGGACCATCTTGATAAAGAAACTCCTTTCACCACTAGTGATTTCCTGTTTCTTCTTTAACTTCTTATTTTTTTCAGAGAAAAATGTATATAATGAAGATATGTGCAACTTGTTTCAGGCGCGTGTAAACTGGGAGTTACACCCAGACCTATCGACGAGTGCCGTTGTTCGTGGAAGACTCGTGCAGTGTCGAAGTCCAACCCTCGAGGTATGCAAACTATTTCTGTAAACTTCATTTCTTCGTATGTCTAGTACGTATATCTAGGTCGGAATCGGATCCAAGAACTTGAACCGGGGTGGGGGAATTGTAACTAAATCAGGGTTAGGGTTAGGGTTAGGATTAGAGTTGTGGATAACATTTCATATAGAAATCGTATAATAAACAATATTAAAATACAAAATAATTTTTCTCAACTCTCACTATAACTTTGGAGTTTTGATGTAATGGCAAGGACTTTCAACATGGTATTAGAGTAACCAGCCTGCCGGACCCGTATTTAATTACGGGTAAAGCCCAGATTTCTACCCAAAATGGATCTTTAACTTGCGCACACGCGGGAAGGGGGGGTGGGGGGTAAAGCACATGTTTTTATCTAAAATGGACTTTTAATCTGCGAAGACGTATTAAAATACAAAATAAGTCTTTCAACAAACAATGTAACACTATACAAAAATATTCGCAGTCATCCTACCATAAATCTCGCATAAATCTCGCAGGGTGTTGAGGATTAACCATCCTTGTCAATGGTGCAGGGCAGAACCCTCAATTCAAAATAGTAATACAAAATAAATCTTTCAACAAACAATGTAACACTATACAAAAATATTCGCAGTCATCCTACCATAAATCTCGCAGGGAGTTGGATGGTGCAGGGCAGAACCCTCAATTCAAAATAGTAATATGTTTTTCTTTTATAACTCCTATGTAAATTTAGGATGTTATGATATAAATATCTTTTTCGAGCAGTATACGAGTAAAATAATCTAATTTAAAGTCTATGTTCCTTTTTAATAATTCTTGATGTAATGGTGAGATAAGTAAATTATCTATTTTATAACTTAAAAGTAGACATGTATAGACATTCGCATAATGCATGTAAGGGCTGCAGATTTCAAAAGAGATTGACATCTGTAGTTTGAATATTGCCATTGTTTTTTTAGTCCAAAATAAGAAGAATATTTTATTCAACCCACAAAAAAGAATATCATCTTATGATAATAATTGAGTCATTTATCTTATATAATTAGAATTTCCGTACATGAAAATTATAAATTTAAATAGACAGAGTTGTAAAATTGAGGATTTAAGGAGAAAGTATTAAAAAAAAATTCGAAAGGAATGAAGTCACAAATATATATTGTTTTTCTTCTAGAATGATGAGAATTATTAAGTAATATTTTCTTGCACTCTTCCAGTTTTAAAAATTAAAAATGCCACTAAACGGTACAATTGTTAATTATTAATTAATTAATGTCCATTTAACCTTCCGTCTAATCTTCAATGATGCTATATCCTATAAAATACAAATATTAGAATAATGGAAAGAATAATTTTGTAAAGTTTAAGGCTGGAGAATCTTATATATGCCATGGTATATAGTTAAATCTATTCTTAACAATGTTTGTTAATGTAAATTAATTACTACATCAAGCCAAGTCAAGAGAATTAAGGAAGCTCCATTAGCTAATGCTAGGGTCCATGATTAATAATAGAGGCGGCAATCGGGTTGTACCGGCCCGTATCAGTTGTGCCAGGCACGGACGTGTCGTGCACCGTGCATGTGCCCGAACATGTGTCTTGCCCGTGCCTAGCCGTGCCGATACTTTTTTTATAATTTTTTAATAGCATTTACTATTAATAAGTTAGTTTAGTAAGTTAATTAATTTAATTTAGTAAATTTAGTTAGATCTAACAAATAAAAAAAGATAGTGAAAATGAAATTTTATTATATGAAATTTTATTACATTAACAAAATAACTCTATAAATCTCTTTGGAAATCATACAAACCTTAAGAGAAGAGAGAAGACTCTGCGCGTCACAATCAAATTGTTTTTAGTATTTTTTTTCGAAGAGATTTATAAGTTTTAAAAAAATTACATGAAAAAAATTAAAAATATAGAATTCGAATAAAAAATTATAATAGTGAAGAGATAAAAAATAATAGTGTAGAAGTCTTCAATTTTCATTCTTTCTCGGGTGAGTTTTCTTGTTCCAATTCGTTAGATATTCCTTATTCTTTTTGTTTAACGTCGAGCCAGTCCTTCAAGCAAATACACATCTCCAATATGTTTACTGTCATTGAGCTCATCTACTCCGTTAGCATTTTACCACCTATACTAAAAGCATACTTCGATGTTATTATGGATATTAGAGGGATTAGTAAATCACGGAGCATGTTAGAAAAAACACGATATGTTTTCTCCTGTAATTTTCACCATACCAAAATATCAAAATTTTCATAACAGTCAGGAGACAAGTCATCTGCGTTGGCCCTTGCTAAATAATAGTAAAATTTATTAAAAAAAAGTACTAGATTGTCTAGGTTTTTACAATGGAATACGAATGACATTATTGTTTTTTTTTATTTTCTTTAATAATGGGTTTGTTTGTACTTTGTAATTTATCACCATGCATATCTTCATATATATAGTTCATAATATCTAAATATGTTTTAATATCATTAACTAAATCGTGAACATTTTATGTCAATGATGCCAGGGGTCACCGAGTGGACCGGAGGGGTTATGACAGCCCTATCGGCCTCAGGCGATCCCTTGGCAATATCGGCCCAGCTTCTTCTCCTGTGCTTGGGGTTCTTGTCTTCATCGCTACTATCATGCTCGTGATTCTTGCCCCTCCCTAACCATCCCCTATTGAACTCCATGTCGATGATAGAAAATTGTCACGTTACTTCAGCTTTTACGTTGATCATATTGCTCTTAAGTCGTCTCAAAAATACTTTAATGTGAACAACAACCTAGATACCTAAAATTTAGGTTGACTTACCTTTGTTGTAGAAACAATTAAATTTGGATGTCTAATTTATTTCTTTAGTCTTATATTTAATTAACTAAATTATTTGAATGCTAATTTATCTGAACAGGCTGATGCATAATACTAAAAAAGCTATATTTTTCCTTACAATATGTCAATATTTGCAGATTATAGCTTAGGCCTAATCCGTAACGAATTGCCTGTAATCGAGTGGCAAAAGGATATGTCAGAATTGCCCGAAGATGATGATCTCTTACTTGAGGTAACTTATTATAAAACCATCATAACTTGTCATAACTAAATATATATTTATCTCTGAATTATACTTACTTTGCATTTGTTTAGAAGCTCTTGGGGGTGAAGGACTTATGGCAGATGATTAGTGAAGTCAAGGAGATGCTAGGATCCATAGACGACGGAGAGATAAGCACATCAGCTTACGACACAGCATGGTTGGCCTTGGTTAAGAGCCTAGACGGCAATGACAAGCCACAATTCCCTTCTAGCCTCCAATGGATCATCGATAACCAGCTAACCGATGGCTCATGGGGCGATGATGCTCTCTTCTCTGCCCATGATCGGGTCATCAACACTCTGGCATGCGTTATTGCTCTTAAAACTTGGAGTATTTGCCCGGAAAAATGCGAGGAAGGTAGATGTATTTACTAGTCCTTGTAGTATAATATCTACATAGATGATGGAGAAGAGATAGAGATTGCTTATTGTTTGTTTGGTATGTAGGGCTCTTGTTTTTGAGAGAAAACTTGTGGAGATTGGCTGAGGAAAAGGAGGAGCTTATGCCTATTGGATTTGAGGTGGCATTTCCATCACTTATTGATCTAGCCAAGGCATTGGAGTTAGAATTTCCTTATGATGACTCTATATTACAAGATATATATGCCAAGAGGGATCTAAAGCTTAAGAGGTAGCTCACTCATACACGGCCTGAATTATATTCTCTATGTTTTAAAATGCTTTAACAATTGGTTTGGCTCTAAAAAATAAATCATTGAAATGGTCAATGAATCAGTTGTCGTTGAACTATTCTTTTAGAAGATGCCATTGACCTTTTACGTAAGATACTATGGTAAGAGAAACCATGCCTATGTTGTCTATAAATAATATAATTCAAAAATTCAGACACGATACCTATGTTGTCTGTAAATAATATAATTCGAAAAATTCCTTAGTGGCTTCAACTAATATGCTTTCGTAGAAAGAAAAACAAATAATTGAAATGGTCAATGATGCAAAATTTTAACACAACTTATTCAACAGTATACTCTTCTCTTCTTAACAAATGATTTACTGTTTTCTAGAGATTTACCTATCTTGACTAGAAATTACATCTTCAGAAAACTTTATACACTGATTTGTCAGATTAATTTATATTTTGAAGTTCTTACGAAATGAAAGTCTCTCCCACAAACAGAAAGTGAAGGAGTTACTGGCTACAATAGATACCTAGTTTCAAAACAAAAGGTATATTAGTGAGGAGGAGAGACAAGAGAACTAAAACGACAAAATAAAGGAGGATCACAGCCTTCAGATTAACTTATTACATTCCTAGAAAATTTGATCAATTGAATATAAAGTTAGTGAGCTCTCAAGAAAGAATATATAAGTCATTTATTGAAAACTTTAATCCTTTATTCAAGCACGCTGTTATAATCTTTACCAATGTTCTAACTTGCATTTTCAAGGTATAGCTGGAATACTTTTTTGCTTTTTACTCTAATCAACAACACATCAAAATATTTATCTTAAACCGTTACTAATTATGGTAAATGAATTTCCCTCTGTGGGTTAATTAGGATACCGAAAAAATTGATGCATGAAGCTCCAACAACACTTCTCCATAGCCTAGAAGGAATGCAAGACTTGGACTGGAGCAGGCTTCTGAAGCTCCAAAGCACGGATGGCTCCTTCCTCTTCTCTCCATCCTCCACTGCTTACGCTCTTATGCAAACTGGCAACGAGAAATGCCTCGAGTATCTCCAGCGAGCCATAGATAAATTCAACGGAGGAGGTAAATAACTAACAATGAATGTCATAAAATTCATTTTGGATAGTGTTTATGATTTTTTATTTTTTATTTTTTTCCCTTGTAGTTCCGAATGTTTACCCAGTCGACCTGTTTGAGCACATATGGGTAGTAGATCGCCTGCAGCGACTAGGAATATCTCGGTATTTCAAATCAGAGATCAAAGAGTGTATGGACTATATACATAGGTACTTTGTTTGTTTGTTGTTCTTATTTCATTTTCTTGCAAGTAAACTAGTTACAGTTTATATATTAATGCTTGTTTAGTTAAAATATTCAGGTATTGGACAGATAGTGGGATTTGTTGGGCAAGGAATTCAAGTGTGCAGGATGTAGATGATACAGCTATGGGGTTCAGGCTCCTCAGGCTGCATGGATATGATGTGTCGCCCGGTATGTTTGTTGAATTCCTTATAATTTGTGTACAAAAGCGCCTGAATTGGACTACAAACATTCCATTCAATCTAAAAGGTTGGAGATAGTAATGTCTATAAATATTTTGGAAACATAAATTAGATTCGATTCATATATTCACAATCAAGTCCGTGTAAATTTTGTTTTTGGTGACCTTTGTGTAGGATTTGAATCTTGGACCACTCTTCCCCTTTGATCCCCTTTGCATTGTCCCCCCTGGGTTGTGAAAGAATTTTCCTATTAATATTTCAAGAACAAAGCAAAATTTTATTTAATTAGTCTTTGCAAGTTGTACATGCAAATCGTACTAAACTAAAAAATTTTGACTTGCTTTTGTTTCACTAGCACAGACAATGGGCATTCCTGTGAACATTAGCATTATTGTTGGCGTTTAGGGATAGTAATAGATATGTTCATATGTCAAATTTTAACCCTCGCTATACAAAATTTTGAATTAGAAAAAAAAAAATTATTTTTTATTCAAAATTTTGTACAAAACAGGCCAAAAATCGACCCATAAACGCGTATTTTAGCATTCCTACTGGCATTATAGAAGTTGGAATTAAAATATTATGAATTAGCTAAACAACATATTTCAAATATTATTAATATGTCCTTTACTAATGCACTATTGGTCATGAATTATTTAGTGTTATTTAAAATTTATATATCTGTTCACTTTACATATATTAATTGATTTACATATATTAATTGATAGAAATGAATGGAGAAGGTCTATCAAGTGATCGATCGAGGGTGGTTCTTTTTTGGTTTATGTAGTCTATCCTAAATACTTGAAATAAAAGACTTAGTTGTTGTTGTTGTTGTATTCACTTGACGTAGGAGACTAAAAAAAATGTTTAAAATGTTTTGTTCTTTAGCATTTTGTTTGTGACTGTGATTAGAGGTGCATATTTCAATTTGGAGGCTTTATCATGTAGTTGGCATTGAAGTAGATGATCCTGAAAGCTACCCAAGTTTATTATACTCAAATTTCGAGTTTGTGCTACAGACGTCTTCAAGAACTTTGAGAAGAACGGCGAGTTCTTCTGCTTCGCGGGGCAAGCGAATCAAGCAATCACCGGAATTTACAACCTGAACAGAGCATCACAGCTAATGTTCCCGGGAGAGGATATCCTCGAGCGAGCCAAGAACTTCTCTTACAGATTTCTTAGAGACAAGCTGGCTGCTAATCAACTCCTGGACAAATGGATCATAACTAAGGACTTACCCGGAGAGGTAAATTATAAAAATGTTAAAATTGTGAATATAGTAAAGCAATTAAAGGTAATATAAAGGAGGTAATTGTAAAAAAAACAGGTGGAGTACGCTCTGGACTTCCCGTTCTATGCGAGCTTGCCCCGCATAGAATCAAGGGAGTTTGTTGATCAGTACGGCGGCGGGGAGGACGTATGGATCGGCAAAACTCTGTATAGGTAAGGGGGTAATTTTGTTCAGGGATGGTACACCCGGCCAATTTTTTGTCCTTCAACTATAGTTTAAATTAGAAAAATAAATTTTAGTTCAAAATTTTTGTATTGAACGGAACAAAAATTGAATCATTAATGCGTTCATTAACATTTCTACAGTTTTGTCTTATCTCATTATCTCAATTACACTTTTCAATTATTTGTGGCGATTGCAGGATGCCAATAGTAAATAACAACTTATATTTGGATCTGGCCAAGACCGATTTCAACCAGTGTCAGGCAATCCACCAGTTAGAATGGCTCGATCTCCAGAAGTAAGGGACTATTTTTGCACTTGAGTCCACTTCTTTTCTTAATTCGTATTCTCATCTACAACTTGTCCCTGTACTTTAATTTAGGCGTGATAATGGTCTGACTCCTAGACCATTATTTTAAATTAGAAAAGAATTATTTTTAATTAAAAAATTTAAATAAGTTAAGCCAAGAGCTGTCTTTGGACCTGTCAATTTTCATCCCCATTATATTTTATTAGCAGTCAGAGTCAATATAGAGTAAGGCTAAGATAATGATGATACTCATAGTATATGATGATGTTATAGGTGGTATCAGGAGTGCAATCTAGGTGCGCACTGTGTGAGTAGGAAGAGCGTACTGAGAGCTTATTTTCTAGCAGCTGCTTCTATATTTGAGCCCGAACAGGCAAGTAGGCGCCTTGGATGGGCTAAGACCTCAGTTTTGGCCGAGGCTGTCGCGCTATACTTCCACGGTGAATCATGCACAGAAGAAGCTCGGCGTAGTTTTATTTCCGCCTTTCGCAATGGTGACACAAGGTAATGAGAAACACTTGATTACCAGCCGCATTCATCCAGAACTTATATTGCAAGTCAATAAATTTTTTGTATTCAAAGTCAATAATTGTTATAAGTAAACAAAAAAGTAAACGAGCTTTAAGGTTCCATTGAACAAAAAGAACAATGCGAAGCATTTCTCCCTCGATCCCAACATAAAAATAAAAATATATATTAAAAAAAAAAAAACAATAGGATTATCAAGCAAGCTGACTGTTGACAGGGCTGACTGTTGAAGAGAGAGCAAGTTGTTGAGACAATTAGAGTGGTATTATTTATCTATATAATATTTTTGATTCATTACAAGAATAATGGCATCATTCTAAATCATTAGAGGCCAATATTTTGCTATCCATCTTCGCAACTTGTGGTTGATCTCTGAGAATGCACTGGTCTAGAATCAAGTAGCATTCAGGTCTCTAGTTGACAATGATTGCTCAAACAAAGAATACCTAGAGACACAACTAGTATCAAATGTGGCATGCAGGTCAGCATTGAAAAGGACTGGAGAGGGTCTGGTGGGCCCCATTCTTCATCTCATCAGCCACCTCGCGACGTGGGCTGCACACCAACAGGGGCGACGACCATGCCAGCAGGAGATCCAGCGCCACTTGCGTCAAGCTGTAAGTCCCAAAAACTTGTACACTAGTACTGTAGTAAAAAGGCTTAGACAATGATCGGGATAAAAACTAACGGTATTTGCAGTGGGAAGACTGGATTACGACGTGGAGTGCAGAAGGAGATGAAACTGGAATGTTGTTGGTACGAACAATCGAACTCTGTGCAGGGAGATCCGATCTGATGGTTCAATCGGATGAATATGGGAGGTTGACGCAGCTCACCTCGTCAATATGCAGCTGCCTTCAGCGTCGCCTGCAGCTCTCCAAGGTATAGTCCGACCGACAAGAGCAGCCAATGCTGGCATAAGTCTGATAAACCACTGTAAAATGGGTAAATACTGTAAATTATGCGACGGCGTAAATTACTGTATGTTGTATCTTTACAGGGGAACATCAACGGCAAGGAGATAGCAGGAGACAAAGTGATAGATTCGCAAATGCAAGAACTGGTCCAGTGCGTGCTTCAGAGGTCAGATGGTCCCGACAATCAAACCAAGCAAACATTCCTCTCTGTCGTGAAGAGCTACTATTATGCTGCACACTGCACGCCCACAACGCTCAACAGCCATATCACCAAGGTACTCTTTGAGCGTGTAGTGTGATTCCAAGCAGTCGTCATACAATTTACCATACCATCCAGAAAGATACATATAAAACATGCAATATGTGCATTATGTAGACACTAGTCCATACATATAGATGAAAGATCTTTGTACTCATATTACATTTTCTGTCCGATATGGAGTTCTTGATACAATGAAAGTGCGGGAGAAAAAAAGAGAAGATGGCTTCCCTTTGTTTGGTTGCAGAAAGTAAAAGAGAAAAAGAAAAAGAAAAAAATATGACTTTCGATATCTCTATCTTTTTTAACCAACTTTCCTACAAAAGAACACGAAGCATATAAATGGAGAATACATTTAGACTACTGTGATTGGCCTTCTGATGGGTACGATGATGCATTTTGCGGTGTATTCAGATAAATGCTTCATTCAAATCGATAAATATATGGCAGACATCTTTGCAACCATTAGCATTTTCGTTGTGCACATTTGTAAATGGGATTATGATAACTTATCACTACAAGTGGGCCGGGTTACACTCACCTAGCCCTTCCTCCTCCACAGAGTCATATTGCTGCACTCACTTGGTGTGTTGCATATCCAAGCTCTTAGTAGTGAAACATAAAGTCACAAGCAACACTATAAAGCAAAATGTGTCTGTTAATTATAGAAACTATGGTCCAAGATACTCGGTGCAGACAAATAGAGTCAAAATCAATCATATGGTGTAAAATTATGGTAGGATACGCCAAAACCTGACGCTATAGTCTTGCTGGCTGATCTTTTATAAGACTCATGATGATTTTTCCGGAATAAGTTCAGTATTCTATTCGTTCCAATAAAACTGAAACAAAAGTTCAGTGCTGACTCCGAAACTATACGCAACCGAGGATGTCAGTCGATACTTAGTTTGCGCAGGCTAATGGGGTGAGGCTCGAAGATATCATACCCTATCTTATATTTCAATGGCCCGCGTGTCTGATTCCTCACAAGCAGTTCCACAAAGTTGGTCTTATCCCTGCCTAGAAAGCGAGCATGAATCATCGAATGCACCTGCATGAAAAGAAGGCCATTATAGCTAGGGCACTGCATAAAACTCCAAGGCAAGGATGTCGGTTGATTCTTGGTTTGCCATGACCAATGCTATCATGAGGTTCGAAGATGTCATACCCTATCGTATATTTCAATGGCCCGCGTGTCTGATACTTCACCAGTAGTTACACAAAGTTGGTCTTATCCCTGCCTAGAAAAAGCTTTTACAAAGCAAGCATGACTCATCGAATGCACCTGCATAAAAAGAAGAAGGGCATTATCTCATCGTCTCCACAAGTACCATGAAAAGCTCACCACCTCTCTCCCCAAAAATCTCCCTTTCTCTCTCCCCAAAATTCTGCTAAATGGGTGAGGGGTGGTAGCAATCCTCCCCCCACCACCTTGATCCCTTTAGATCCAAAGTCCTCAAAATCCAAAGTCGTAGGAGAGACACCATAAAGAAAAGAAAATTAGAGTTATAATTAGAGGGTAAGGACCACATAAAGCAGGAGTCATCACCGACGAGAGTAGGAACTCTCTCCTGGTTTGGAGCCGAAGATGGGAGGAAGGAGGTGGAGATGGAGAGCAAGAAATGCATCTCTCAGAGGGAGGAAGAGGACTGAGTTGGAAGAACAGTTTTTCGGCCAGGATGGAGCCAGAGCAGCTCTCTCCGAAATGGAACTAGTGCGAATCCGGAGCAGTGCCGGAGCTGGCGGGGAGCCAGGGTGGAGCCGGAGCGGCTCTCTTCGGAACGGAGTCGAATGAGCGGATTCTTCTTGTATTGCAGATCTTAATGCGAGATCGCAAATCCCAAGCAGAAGTAGACATCTCTGAGTTGGAAGAACGATTTTTCGGCCAAGGCGGAGCTGGAGCGGCTCTCTCTGGAACAGAACCAGGGCGTAGCCGGAGCCTCGCCAGAGGCAGAGCCGGCGGGAAGCCAAGACGGAGCCGGAGCGGCATTTTTCGAAACGGAGCCAGAGGAGTGGATTCTTCTTGCGTTGCAGATCTTGAAGCAAGATCGCGAATCCCAAGAAAGAGAAGACCTCCACCCATAGCAATTAGACACGTGGGCCGGTGGAAAGAGATTTGAATTTTGAATTTCAAAATTCAGATAAGTCCTGAGATTTTGAGATGGGCTAAGTGCATGATGATTTTGAACTTCAAAATGCAAATGGGCCCTGATGGAGTGGCACTGGGTCGGTGGAGAGAAGTTTGAATTTTGAATTTCAAAATTCAGATGAGCCTTGAGATTTGGAGATGGACCGAGTGCATGATGATTTTGAATCTCAAAATGCAAATGGGTCCTGATGGAGTGGTACTGGGCCAT
This sequence comes from Dracaena cambodiana, assembly GCA_036321105.1. Taxonomy (NCBI): domain Eukaryota; kingdom Viridiplantae; phylum Streptophyta; class Magnoliopsida; order Asparagales; family Asparagaceae; genus Dracaena; species Dracaena cambodiana. Next base: position 29,092,404 of record JAYEPQ010000017.1, read on the forward strand.
ACATGTCTAAGTGATTTATCTGATATAGTAGATTTGTTGATTTCAAATTAAAGTATATATTATTGTAGACCGACATGTTAGAAAATTAGGTCGGAACAACTAATATACAGCATGATTGTTATAAAAGTTGGACGGCAAAACTATAACACTGGATATCCATTTGATCATTTACAGTGTCTTTAATTTTAATATTTCTGTATTTTATTTAGTATCTCTCCTTAAACATTATTTGTAATGTCAATTCACGAATGAGGGACTATATATATATATATATATATATATATATATATATATATATATATAACTTGTTTTATTAACACCTGATAAGTGAAACGCGGGGAGATTACCCACCGTTTATGGGAAAAAGATAAAAAAAAAAAAAAAAAGAAGAAGAAGGGCATTATTGCTGGGGCACTGTCTAAAACTCCAAGCCTGGTATCATGAAGGGTACTAGAGAGAGAAAGGACTGGCTGAGGCATCTCCTTTTAAGGGCACACATAGCATAGGCCTGTGAGATGTCACCTTAATGACGAGAGTATAAGCTCATGATAAACAATGGATTGAGAAGAAGTTGGTTGTAGTGCTCTCAATCATACCGCAACTTGCTAATTGCTTGGTCTAAATTTAGAGAGGCACGTGTGAAGTGTTCTTCTTTGTTTAAGCATGTGAACCCACATGTTTCTTGTTCAGCTATCAGTTTCAAATGCCAAAAATGATGTCCTGAATTATACTTGGGGCTGTCATTGCGAAATTTCTTCTGTACATGAGGTTGAGCAATTAGAAGAAAATCAGGACGTTGAGAAAACTTTCCACATAATTGATGAAAAACTTGCATCTACCGTTTCACCTGACTCCATCATTGTTTTGTTTTGCGTAGGAATATGAAAATTTACCCTACTCATGGGTGGATAGTTGAGTTATTCGGCGACGTGTAATAACATTACTAATCTTAACAATCAATATTATTTGCATATTTGGAATTACTATTAGACAAACATGAATAATCAGGTGTGATTCAGCAAATCACCATATACCCATAATGTGCGAAACATTAAGTAGTACAACTTAACCTGTAGTTCATGTTAGCTGCAAATTCTTATCCTTATAGTTTATAAATGGATCATATCAGGTACAATATTTTAATTCAGTTTTATTAGTTTATGAACAATATAGATTAAAGACTTTGTTTAATTTATACTTTATTGAATATATTACAATTAACTAAATTAAAGATTTACTGAGTTGAGATATTTTAGTAATATAAGTGTATTAATGTAGGGATGTTTTCAGTGCTACAAACGTTTCTTAATTATATAATCAATATATAAGACAACTTTTCTAAATATTGATACAATATGATATCACAAATAATAGTTTTCCTACGATTATTATTTTTATGTGATTCTACCAAATATTGTAAATGTCAATCATTCTAAGATCTAGTTATACAATATAATTTAACAAATCTATTAATAAGTAAATAACAAAGGTAATAAAAATTCGATAACATAAACAATAATAAGTATTTGATGAATACATATAAGATAGTAAATTAATTTATACAAAATAAATAATGTAGTTAATAAATAATTATATAGAATAATATGATTAGTCAGCCCAAAAATGAACTCTGCTCAATTCGTTTTACATTATCGATCAATTAATAATTACTGCCAAGCAATCTACGCATAAAATTATACTATAAATGTGAAAAATAGTTTACCATTTTAGTGATTTTTAGGGATTTTTTAAATATTTATAAAACACACAAAAATTAATTTTAATGTAAAATAGTTTTAATAGGTTTGAATTAATAAATGGATATGAATCCATCTTATTGGATTTATAAAATATTAGACGTTTATTTTTTAAAAGTTATTAGGGTTGTTGATAGTGGATAAACTAATCCTGTGATCCACTAAGATAACCAATAAGAAAAGGGAGAAAAGAGTATCTATCTCAATAATGTCCAATAAGAAGAAGAGGTATATAGTGATTGATAGTGGATGGTTCCGATGAACTCCAACAAACTGCATATGTTCGTCGCAAAAATCTTGCATTTTTCCATTGAATAACTTAATTACAATGAAAAATGAAAAAAAGAAAATAAACGAGAGGATTTATAACTTATCTCTCTTTTTTACAATGAATTGTGGGCTCTATGTGGCGATGGGATCTATCAAGTAGCTCCTTTTGATGATCTGACGTGAAAATCTTCTACTCGATGAAGATGACGGTCGGCCTAGCTTCTTTCTCTGCTGGTCTTGATGGATTCAAGACTCTCACGCGTAACTTGAATTGTTTAAAAGATCAAAAAGCTCCCCCAAAGGCTACCTCAAGAAGGTATTTATAGTTTTGAGTTAATATAAGAGTTTCCAATCAAATAGAATTGGAAGGTAGTTGTATTCATCAAGGATTCTAATAAAATATCTTAGTTTTGATTTAAATCTCTTGAATATGAATTTTGATTGGACTCAATTCGGGTATTAGATAAGTCCAAATCTCAATCTCAATTGAATTATAATTCTTCAGAAACTAAACTGCACACGCATAATTAATACACTTTGCACGCGGAACTATAAACTTAGCTCCGCGTTTTACTCAACGCGAAGCTAGTGATTAACCAGACGTGGATTTATGGATTAGCTCCGCATTTTACTCAACGTGGGACTATTGATAAGCCAGATGCGGAGCTACGGAGTTAGCTCCGTGTTCTGCTTCGAAATTTCATTTTTTTCATTACTTTTGAAAATTTTACCACCAACAGAACCCCCTCCAAAGTTTTCAAAATAGATTTTAACTTAGCAAATTTTGAAATACTTTGAATCTTTAATTTGGTGATCAGGTTAAAATCAAGAAATTTGGCAGAGGTGCCTAATCGCACGTGCTTGAATTTTTGATGGAGGCGGCTCAAGACTCTCATGCGTAAGTTGAACTGCACTCGTCAAGAGATTGTTTATTTCAGTATGACAATAGTTCAAACCTTACTGTCATAGGTAAGAAGTTAACATGACAGAGTTTATCATATCGAAATAATAAGGATAGTAATAATCCAAATCTTACTGTCAGAGATAAAATCTTAACATGACAGGTATACGAGATTTTTAGCAAACCCCCAGTTATAAACAGATTTGGTGTGCCTTTACCAATCGCCGTTTGCGTTGGGCTAACCATACTATTCCCCTCAGCATGATGAGTTGTCGAGCAATTGATTTCATCTCCCCTTTGCTTTGTACAGCATTGGATAGTTGATTCATACTTTTACCCTCAGTATGATAGGGTTGGCAAGGAACTTGATCTCCTCTTTCCGTCGCTTTAACAGCATTGAGCAATAAATTTTTTTATTTATAGCACTCAATTAGCTATTCCAATGACTAGTAAGAGTAGCAACAACAACATAATGCTTATCACAGTCAATGTCTTCGGCACCCCCAACCCAATCCGAGTATTAGCCAATGAGGATGACTCTGTCACAGCTATGGTTTGGAGCGTACCTAAGGATCAGCTTGCAAGTGTTGACTGCCCGTACTTGGTGTTGATATTGGCTTCTCTACTGGTACAGCGGTCGCTATGGCAGGGAACTCATTAGTTCGTACCACCAAAGTTGCCATATTTGCAGAAACTTTTTTCTGTTCCTTTTTAAGTATGAGAACTCCGGCTTCTATCAAAACCTGAATTCGGTTCTTAAGAGGATAACAATGCTTAGTTGGATGCCTGATGTTCCAATGGTACAGGTAATAGTTAGGGTCATTGGTCCAGCGTCTTCCGATTTTTGATTCTCCGGAAACTTCAACATGCCCTTTCTAAGGAGGAGATGGAACATAGTACATGTCTGCTCAGTCTTGAATGTATAAGTTCTTTCTTGGCGGGGCCTATTCTGACCTCCAACTCTCGAATTCTGAGGTCTTGGTTTCGGATATGAAACTGACGCCATCACAGCCTTCCCTTTATTTTTAGGATTCTATAGATATGATTAGTTATTCGTAGAGTTTCTCGTACCACGAGTATATCTTCCGCCTGTTCTCCCTGCTTTAATAGGTCTTTCTAGTTTTTAAACTCTACAACTCCCATTCTTATTAGTATACCATTCCTGAAATTATACTTGCAGATTTCCACCAGGATTTCCTGGGTCATACCGTGTCGACAATGCACGGATTTTTCCCTGAAGCGTTCACCGCTTCTTCTTCTCCTTGTTTTGTAGCAAGGAGGGAATGAACCGATATTTCGGTATCATCCTCAAAAAAACGTGCCAAGAACTTATTCTCGACATCATACCAAGTGTTTATGGTTCCCGGGGGCAACTGCATAAACCATGTAAAGGCAGACCCTCGCAGGGTGCTCGCAAATACCTTAGTCATTATAGAATCATTTATCATCAGATGACCCTCCTGCGATAAGAAATAATATATGTGCTGGGTTGGGGACCCCTTCCCGTCATATGACTCCAATTTGAGGGGTTTGTATTTTTTTAGATAGGGGCAAAGTCCCATTCAAGCGGGTATGGTCTTGAAACCCTCGACTCCTTTAGCTTTTTTTTTCTGCATCAGCCCATCAGGTTGGCTCTGCAGTTTCTCCATCCTCTTTTCATGAGGATCATGGAAGGAAAACTTATTATCTTCGTCATGCATTGAATAAGTTTTTATTTCTTTATCTTTTTTTTGTTCGTTTGGCTTAGGTGGCGGTTCCGAGGAGGATGTTTTAGCTTTATCTTCGACTATTTTCTGAGTATTTTCGACCAGTTTTAGAAGCATTAGTTTGAGGTCATCAATAGCCTTTTGTTGGTTTCGAATCATCTGCTCTTGGGCTTCAAACCTCTGGTCAATATCATCGGACCTATCCACCACATGTGACGCTGATTTTCGTGGCCGAGAAGATGTACAAGATTGTAGGGAAGTTATAGTTGAATTATCGCTGTCGTCATCACAGGAACCTTTTAAAAGTTTCTTGTAATTCCGAGGAGCGACAGCGCCTGATTTGAGCCGGGTGCAATGATGAGATTCTTTATCATTTGCATCTGACTCATATTCTTTCTCCATGATCTTTTTGTCTTTGCCGACCATATTCGAGCTCATCGCCTTCAATTCTTTTTCTTTAACCTCTCGGAGAGTACTTTTTGTCCTCTTCGCAGGGTTTTTGTCTGACTCGGTTAATCGGTCGAATACCGACACCCTTTTCTTATTACAGCAACAATTGTTTAGCATAGTAGATACTACTGTCATAAACTGCTCACAGTGCCAGATAGGGTTCGGTTGGACTTGATTTATACTCCTCTTCTTTGTTAAGGACTCTCTGAGGTTGGTGACCTTGGATACAGAATCGTGGGGCCCACATAGTTGTTGAGAGGGCCCAGGAGCCCATTGAAGTTTCTCAGAGTCATTGATGTCAAGTTTTTATCTAATGATGCAATTATCAGCCTTGATTTTATATTCAGGCTGTTTTATGCGGAGCTGAATGTTAGCTTCGTGTTTTAAAGAAATTTCGCAAAGCTGGGAAATAGCTTCGCATTTTCCGTTAACCTCGCGTTTTACGCTGGCTAGGCATTTCTGAAGAAATTCATCTTCTGACTTTTACTTAGCCTCGCATGGAAAATCACACCCTGGTTTAGCTTTGCAATTAACGCAAGAATTCTTGGCTTCGCAATTAACGCTTGGCTCAAGTTTAAGGTTGATAACTTCGCATGAAAAATCACACACGAGCTTATCTTCGCGATTAACGCGATTGTAACAAACCTTGCGATTAACGCAAGTTTTAATGGCTTCGCGATTTACGCTTGGCTCAATTTTCTTTTGAAATTCAATAGCCTCACGTGGAGAGTCTCCATCACACGTTGGCTCTGTCATAAAATTATCCTCGCGTTTTACGCGGGTTGTGTTAATTCTTCTGGTTTTAAATTCAGAAGCAGTAGCCTTGCATGAAGAATTATCATCACATGCTGGCTTAATCATAAGTTCGCATTTTACGCGATGTTGACTGGTCTTGCGATTAACGCAAGCCAGTTCGTGAAGTGCAGTCGTAACCTCGCGTTCTGCCACTTCATTAGCCTCGCGTTTAATGCGCGCTTTGAGGGCTCTCCGCCTTACTCGACAATTTCGATTGCGGAGTTGAGTCTTGGTTAAAGCAGGTTCTGGGCCTTCTCCGACAGCAATGAGACCTTCCTCTGTTAGGATTTTCTGTCCAAAGAATGGCTCTGTAGCCGTGGACTCCATGGATCTCCGTTTAACGGTGGATTCCCAATTACCCGATTTACGGGTATTGGAGCTCACGTGGTGATAGCGTCGCGTTTCGGTCAGGGTACCTGATCCAGAGGAGAGATACTCCTTGTACTTTTGCTGGTTGATCTCCATAACAAGCATGTCAACAATGAATCCGATCTTTTCTACGTCAGATTGCGCAATGATCTCTTTTTCTATAAAAGAGACGCCTCCCACTGTGGTCGCCAGTTTGTTCGTCACAAAAATCTTGTTTTCTTCCGTTAATTAACTTAATTATAATGAAAGATGAACAAAAAAAAACAAACGAGAGGATATATAACTTATTTCTCTTTTACAATGAATTGTGGGCTATATGTGGTGATGTGATCTATCTAGTAGCTTCTTTTGACGATCTGACATGGAAATCTTCTACTCGATGAAGATGACGGTCGGCCTAGCTACTTTCTCTGCTGGTCTTGGCGGATTCAAGGCTCTCACGCGTAACTTGAATTCTTTAAAAGATCAAAAAACTCCCCCAAAGGCTACCTCAAGAGGGTGTTTATAGCCTTGAGTCAATAAAAGTGTTTCCATCAAATAGAATTGGAAGGTGTTGTATTCATTAAGGATTATAATCAAATATCTTAGTTTTGATTTAAATCTCTTGAATATGAATTCTGATTGGACTCAATTCGAATATTGGATAAGCCCAAATTTCAATCTCAATCCAATTATAATTCTTAAGAAACTAAACTACACACGCGGAGTTAAATACTCTGCACGCGGAGGTATGAACTTAGCTCCGTGTTTTACTCAACGTGAAACTAGTGATTAACCAGACGCGGAGTTACGGATTAGCTCCGCGTTTTACTCAACACAGGGCTATTGACTAGCTAGACGCGGAGCTACGGAGTTAGTTTCGTGTTCTGCTTGGAAATTTCATTTTTTCAGTACTTTTGAAAATTTTACTACCAACAGCGTAATAGTGGGTAATGCTCAGGCAAAATAATCAACACGCCAAGGGCGGAGAGTGATAATCTTCAAAGAGTTTGAGCATCTGAAAGTTGAGAAGAAATGTTGGGTTTAAATAGTATTGGATTTGAAAGTTAAAGAAGGTTAAGATATGAGAAAATTAAAGAGGATAATGGGAATTTAATTTTCAGTTTAAAAATAGATTGTAATGAGAAAATATAAAAAGTTTGGAGTTTGAAAGTTGAATAAAATAAAAAGTCGAACCTTTGCTCAAATGGTTAATTGATGTTCAATTTAAACAACCAAGTAACATAACTTAGTAGTTTGGATTTGTGACTTAGTTGGGTGCATGAGAGGGACATTAAGGGATCAAATCCTTTCAAATTCGCACTGTTATTTTTATTCCTTTATTAAGTTCTAATCCACAAAATAGGGCTTGTGCTTTAGAAAAAGATAGGATAAATTAAAATAACAAAAATAAGTTTGGTTTTAGATATTTTTTAAATATTTATTAACTAAGTGATTTTTTAAATATTTAACATGGATAGAAGTGATACGAAAAGATATGGATTCTAGAGTTTTAAATAAGAACATATTACTCAATAGAAGTGAATGGAAATGGATTATCAGTGTGATCGATCTGGCGTGATTCTCTTTTGGTTCATAAAGTCTATCTCAAGTACTTGGGATAAAAGGTTTAATTGTTGTCGTTGTTATTGTGGTATAATACTATTTTAACCATTATAATATTATTTTATTTTGTATGACTTAGTTAATAAATATTTAAAAAATCACTTAGTTAACAGATATTTGGAATGACTTAGTTAATAAATATTTAAATATTTATAATACTATTTTAACCATTATAATCTTCGGTTTTCCCTTTACTCTTTTAACTTGTTCTATTTTGATAAACTTCCTCTTGAACTAATTTATTTGTAGGTCTATATTACATATGAACAAACCATCATAAACGATTTTCTCACATCTTCTCTTAATTGTTTGCTACATCTACATTACTACGAATATTTTCATTTTTACTTTATTTCTCTAGTGTTGTCACACATCCAACGAATCACGCATATCTTTATTACGCTTATCTTCTATAAATGATGTTTTTTTATAGCCCAACATTCCGTACCATATAATAAAACTAGCCTAATAGTAGTCCTATAAAATTTTTCTTTCATCTTTAATGTAATATTATGGTTGCATAAAACTCCCGTTACACTCCTTCATTTTAAACAACCATCTTAGACCTTATGGTTAATATCACTATCGATCTCTCCATTATTTTGAACAATAGAACTGAAATATCTAAACTAACTACTCATTTATATCTCTTACCTGTCCAGTGTCACATCACTATAATCTTAGGTCTGTCTTTATGGAATTTACACTCAATATATTTTGTTTTAGACCTACTTAATTTAAAATCTCTAGACTCTAATGTTTACATCAATAACTCTAACTTGTCATTCACCACTGCTCTTGTCTCGTCAACTAAGATAATATTATCCGCAAATAACATATACTAAGATATTTCATTCTGAGTAGTTCTAATAAACTCATCCATCACTACAGTAAATAAGAATAAGTTCAATGCAAATCCTTAATGTAATCTTATTGTGATTGAAAATTTACTTATTAGACCAATATACGTTTTGACATTGGTCACTACTCTATTATACATGTCCTTAATTATGACAATATACCTAATATGGACTTTTTTCTTCATCAATATCCAGCAGAGCACATTTCGTGGTACTTTATCATAAGTTTTCTTTAAATCAATAAAGACCATATGCAAATCTCTATTTGTTCTCTGAATCGCTCTATAATTTGACAAAGTAAATAAATAGTTTCTGTCATGATCACCTCGACGTGAATATAAGCTGGTTCTATGATATTTTAATAGTCTGTCACAATCTATATTCAATTCAATGTTGAGAAAAACGCGTTACGTAACGCATTATATAACGGAGCGAGGAGGAATCGCTCCGTAACAGGCTTAAATAACGCACTGCTGCGTAGCATGCGTTATTTTCAAAATAATGCACGCTATAACGCGTTATAATGTGCGTTATATACAACTCCTTTCCGAACCGCACCCACGACCTGAAACCCGGTTTATTCAACCCGAAACCCATTAATTCGTTCCTAAATATCCCGATTCTCTCTCCCCTCTGCCCTAATTCTTCTCCCGATCGCTCTCGCCCTCTCCCGATCGCTCTCTCCCCTCTGCCGACGTCCCGATCTCTCTCGCCCTCTCCCGATCGCTCTCTCCGTAATTAACCTCCCGATCTCTCTCGCCCTCTCCCGATCCCTCTCTCCCCTCTACGCCGATCTCTCTCGCCCTCTCGCGATCGATCTCTCCCTGCCCTAATTCACCTCCTGATCTCTCTCGCCCTCTCTTCCGTTCTTTCCCTCTGCCCAAATTCCCGATCCCTCTTGCCGTGACGCCGTCGTCGCAGTTATTTTTCCGCCGCTCTCTTCCGTTCTTCCCCTCTGCCCAAATCCCCAATCCCTCTCTCCCTTAGCCCCAAATCTGCTCTCTCCTGCTCTTCCCTCGTCCGCCGCCGTCGACGCAGCCCTTCGACGCCGTCGGTCGACGCTTCTCTGGCTCAACTGTTCTTCCCTCCTCCTTCTCCGGCTCAACTGTCTTCTCCGGTTCAACCATTCAGCAGGTAATTAATGTCATTCCCATTTTAAATTTGACTGATTTGTTTTACTAAGACTAATTTGACTGATTTTTTTTTTACACTTTTACTGACTGTTAATTTGGGAGAAATGAATTAATTTGGGTGATAATTTGACTGATAATGATCTTGCTTGTATACTGACTGATAATTAATACAGATTAATATTTGATAATTTGTATACTGGAAAAATTAGTATACTGACTGTTAATTTGGGATTTGGCTGAATTAATGACTGTTAATTTGTTAATTTAGGATAATTAGTATACTGACTGTTAATGACTGGTGATAATTAGTATACTGACTGTTAATTAATATATTTGATAATTAGTATAATGACTGTTAATTTGTTAATTTGGGAGTTTGCTGAAAAATTGGAAAAATTTGATGAATTAATGACTGTTAATGACTGAATTAATAACTGTTAATATAGTTTTTAATTTTCTATGCCTTTATATTGATTTTGCAATATTTTATATAATTTTTTAGATTTATTTACTTATTTATGGAAATTATTAAATATAGTTTTATATTTATTTTAATTAAATAAATAGAAAATTGCTTAACCTACGTTAAGCGTTACGTTATTTGCTACATAACCTAACAAAAGCAAATGCTATGTTAACATTATCGTTATTTTAAACATTGATTCAATACCCTTTTTTAAAACTTCAAAGTGTGACACATAAGTTTTATTCCACGGTAGTTAGAATAACTCTGAATATCACCCTTATTTTTATATTGAGGTATTAGGGAACTCTTCTTCCATTCATTTGGAATCTTCTTAATCGCCCAATCTTGTTAAAGAGACCTATCAGCCATCTCACACATATCTCTCCTAAATATATCTATACATCAATAGAAATTCCATCTGGACTAATAACTTTTCTCAATGTCATCATCTTTAAAACCTCTTTTACTTCAAATTTTTTTAATTATGCGTATAAACTACGATTCATATTCTCACATTGAAAAGTAAGGTCTCGTAAATCTTAAGTTAAAGTACCATTATACAATTTGTTAAAATAATTTCTCCATCTTTCCTTAATCTCTCATCTCGAATTAGAATCTTCTGATCCTCATATTTAATATACTTACAGTACATTAGTCTCTAGATTTTCTCTCTCGTATCCGAGCAATTCGATATATATCATTTTCTGACTCTTTATTGTCTAACTTCTCAAACACTTATTTGTATAATTTAAATTTTGCATCCTGAATAGCTTTCTTAGCTTTCTTCTTAGTTAATTTATACCGTTCAAAACTCGTTCATTCATTGTTCTTTTTCAAATATCTATAAACGTCCCGTTTGATCTTAATAATATTTTTACTTTTTTATTCTACTATGATGTGTTCTTATATGGTGACTGTTCGCCATAAAATCGTAAATGATTCTTTTTGGATTTTCTCAATAAAAGATTACAATTTCAATGGTTTCCTTTTTACAGATGAGAAAAATCTAATTCCCTCTTGATTTAAAACTGGGCTCTAGAGTAGCTGTGGAGGATGATCTTATTCTCCGTTAACACTCCGTATAAGATTTTGGTTGGCAAAAGTTTCAAGTTTTTTATGGCACCAACACTTGAATGTAAAAAAATACTCTTTCTATAATATTGATCTCTGGTCCCTTTTTCCGTCTAAGTTTCTGCTATTTATAGAGCTTTGGAGTCTCTTGAGACTATCCAACTGTTGGTCTTTACGATTTGAGTATTAATTTCCTACCTTTTGATCTGGTAGATTTGTATTAAATCACCAGAGCTTATAACCGACGTCATTAATCCTTCGGATCATAACTGAAATGTGAATATCAAGCTTTAGATTCGTGTTTCTTTGTGGATTTGTATTAAATCTCCAAAACTTGAAACTGATATCATTAATCCTCCGGATCGTAACTGAAATGCGAATCTCAAGATTTAGATTCGTGTTTTATCTGAATGAAAATCAAAATGCGAATATCAGACTTTAGGTTCGCATTTTAATCTGAATTACAAATAGAACGCGAGTCTTAGACTTTAGATTCGCATTTCAGCCTGATGGTATGTTCGCTACTTGCATGATATACTTAGACATGAAGATGAGACCCTGCTGGGCCCATTCTCATTATTAAGTCTGTGAATCTAAAGAAAGAGATTCACACTTCAGCTTCATTCGCAAATCAAAAATTGCGTTTCAGCTTCTATGGAAAATAAAGTATAACTCTGTGAAGATCATTTATTTCCTCTTTAGTTTATATTCACGAATCTTTCTTTATGAAAGATGATCCCAAGAAAATTCTGTCAACACCCTTATTAGCGCAATTCGCGGTTCTCTCTGATTGAAGATTCACGTTTTGGCTATTTTGAGAGATAAAACATGACTCTGTAAGAGTCGCATTTTAACATTTCTTTGCTTCTGAGACGTGCATCTGTATATGACAGATGATTCATGTGTTAGCCATTCTACGTTTTAAAATATGGATATCTCTTTAATTGATAATCTACATATTATTCATGTTAGGTTAAGATTCTCCAATATAGCAGTGGGAGATGATCATGTTTCCCATTGATGATTTTAACACCCAACTTTTGGAGTTGAAATAGTCCTGCATGACTTTGGAAATAAAAAAGTAGAACTCTTTAAAAATCTCTAAATTAAGAAAAGTTAAAATTTTTTAAGAGATAGAAATCTCTAGATTAAGAAAGAGAACTCTTTTTTAAGATAAGATCTCCATACTTCATATACTAGAGGTGGATTCTCTCATAGAGGTGTATGGATCATCTCCTCTAGGGTTTTTTTTCTTTAACCTTCTTGGCTTTTATAAAAGTTTTGGGGATTTAACCCCTCAATAATTTAGAAATAATGGAGGTGTAACCTCCATTTCAAATGTGTAACCCCCATTTTAATTTTTAATTGCATAAGGTGTAACTCCCATTTTAAACAATTCATTAATGGGATGTAACTTCCAATTTAGTTGGTGTTCATGCATGATGATTTTGATTGATTTTTTGTATCAATAGAACTCCTCCAAAGTTTCCAAAATGTCTTTGACTTTTTGAAGATATTTTGGAATACTTTGGATTTCTTTGTGGTTTAATAAAACTTGTCATTCAGTCAGAATTAATTGTTAACTTGACAAATTTTGGAGAAATAGAATTTGATTTTGTCAAAGCTAATTTTTAACTTGATAAATTTTGGAGGAAATAGAATTTGAATTTGTCAGAAATAATTTTTAACTTGACAAATATTGGAGGAATTAAAATTTGGATTTGTCGTCATTCATTCAGAGGTAACTGTTAACTTGATAAATGCACTTGGTGTTGATGATCAGAGGTACTGTTAACTTGATACATCATTGACTGTTTGTAGTATATTGTGCAGAGATAATCATTAACTTGACAATATAGAGTCAGTATTCAACCGTCTAAGTAGATTTTATAACGAATGAATAATTTTTTTTTGAGCAAGATAGAAGTATTCATTAACATTCCTGATCGAATTGTATTTTCAGCAATTCAGTAACTTGTAGTATAGCAGCTCTTTGAATTGTTATAGATAATTTTTAACTTAGCAACTTTTAGTGGAAGGAAATTTTGTTTTGCCAGAGGTAACTTTTAACTTAGCAAAATTTTGGTGAAATAAAATTTGTTTTGCCAGAGATAATTTTTAACATAGAAAATTTTAGTGGAAGAAAATTTTGTTTTGCCAGAAGCAATTTTTAACTTAGCAAAATTTTAGTGAAATAAATTTATTTTGCCAGAGATAATTTTTAACTTAGCAAATTTTAGTGGAAGGAAATTTTGTTTTGCCAGAAATAATTTTTAACTAAGCAAAATTTTGGTGAAATAAAATTTGATTTGCCAGAGGTAATTTTTAACTTAGCAAATTTTAATGGAAGGAATTTTTGTTTCGCTAGAAGTAATTTTTAACTTAGCAAATTTGGAAGAAAGAAAATTTTGTTTACTAGAGGTAATTTTTAACTTAGCAAATTTGGAGGAAAGAAAATTTTGTTTGCCAGAAATAATTTTTAATTTAGCAAATTTGGAGGAAAAGAAAAAGAGCGTAACTTTACAAAAATTCGCGCTTTTGCAAGAGATAATTTTTAACATAGTAGATTTGGAGGAAAAGAAGATGAGCACGACTTTACAAAAATTCGCATTTTTGCCAGAGGTTATTTTTAACTTAGCAAATTTGAAGGAAAAGAAGAAGAGCGTGACTTTACGAAAATTCGCAATTTTGTCAGAGATAATTTTTAACTTAGCAAATTTGGAGGAAAAGGAAAAGATTGACTTTACGAAAATTCGTGTTTTTGCCAGATGTAATTTTTAACTTAGAAAATTTGGAAGTTAAAGATATTTTTGTCTGTCAGTAGTAATTTTTAACTTAGCAAATTTGGAAGTAAAGAAATTTTTGTTTGTTAGAGGTAATTTTTAACTTAGTAAATTTGGAGAAAAAGAAAAAGAGCACGACTTTACAAAAATTCGTGCTTTTGCCAGAGGTAATTTTTAACTTAGCAAATTTGGAGAAAAAGAAGAAGAGTGCGACTCTATGAAAATTCGCACTTTTAAAATTCAAGACTGTGTTTCTAAACTTTTTTTTAATATTAAAACGCAACCTTATGAAATTCACATTTTACGATCCTTTGATTCCAGATTTGTGAATCTCAAATCTGTCAAAGACAGAAACTTATCATGATAAGTTTATGAGATTTTTAGCAAATTTTTAGTTATAAATGGATTTGATTAGTCTTTACCAAATCCGTTTGCGTTAGGCTAAGCATGCTATTCCGCTCAGCATGAAGAGTTGTAGGATTTCATTTGGACTTTAAATGCCAAAGTTTCCTCTTCTCTAGATTTTAATGGATTAGAGTTATTTATGACTTTTACCTCCAACACGGTAGGATTGTCGAGGATGTTATTTGAACTTTAAATACTAAACTTTCCTCTATCCTTAGTCCTAGATATATGATTCATTCGGCATTTCATACTGACACTCGTTGAGAATGAGTTTTCCTTGTAGAAGAGCTCTATTTGATTGATGGACAAACTGGTCCAACCATTTTAGAAATAATATTTCTTCAGAAATTTTTCATTAATTGGCATCATTATTTTGTCGTCATTTTGTTTTGCCAACCGATACGCACCATTAGAATAGACTGTATCAATGATAAAAGGGTCCCTCCCATTTTAGCTAGAACTTTCCTTTAGATTTTTAATTAATTATGAACAGTCTTTTTACTGAAAGGACTAGATCACCTTTATTGAAAATTCTTAACCTTTTTATTAGAGATCTTGGAAATCTGCACTTGATAGAGTTCAATACTCTGTTGGACTTCAAGACGTTTATTATCCAGAGCTTCCAATTTTAGAAGTCTTTGTTGATGTCTTTCTCCTTGCGTCATTTTAATTGCTAATGGGACTCATAATGACGGAATTTGGATTTCCAAAGATAATACTGCTTCATACCCATACACCAAAGAAAATTGCGTAGCATTAGTAGAAGTTCTGATAGTAGTTCGATATGCCCAAAGACATTATCCAAGATTTTCATCTTAGTCTCATTTATTGGATAAAACGAACTTTTTAAGAAGCTTCACAATAGTTTTATTGAAAGATTCTGCTAAATCATTGGTTGTAGGATAGTATAGAGATGAAGACACACTTACAATTCTATATTATTACAAAACCTGGAGAATGACTGACCTACAAACTAAGGTCCGTTGTTATGAATAATTCTCCTAGACACTCCAAAGCGGTATGTAATATGATGTTTGATGAACTTAATAACAGCTGACGACTTAACTTCAGTTAAGGAAACAACTTCAGTCTACTTTGAGAAGTAATCTGTTATAGCTAATATGAATCGATGTCACCTCATTGATGGTGGGAAAATTGATCCAACAATGTCCATTCTCTATTGTTTGAATAGCCATGATGTAACCGTTGGATGAAGATGTTCTGAAACTTGATGTTTGAAATCTGTATCTATTTGGCAGGCTCTACATTTTTTAGTATAAGTAACTGTGTTTGTCATCATCTTGTGCCAATAATAATCCATTCTTCAGAGTCAATCCCAGAGTTTTGGTCTTGATTGATGTGCTCCACAGATGCTGCTATGAACTTCTTCAAGTACTTCTTGAGCTTCTTTGTTATAAAGACAATGGAGTAAAATCCCATCATAAGATTTTCTATATAATGTCTGAAGCTTCGACATTATAATAGAATCGAATTTTTTTTTTTGAATCGCTGCTACTTCTTTAGCATCTTCTGGCAATATTCCATAAAGAATATAATATATGTAAGAAAATCGCCAATATCTTGGTTCGAGATTAGACGCAAGAGCATATACTTCATCTGCTTCTTATTTCTTTTCTGAATTTAATTCTACTTCAAGCTCATTTTTTGGGCAAAACAATTCCTTACTTCCCACTGTTATTTGATTGCTAGCATTTTTGGGTAATGCTAAAGTAGCAGTTAAGGAAGCTAATGAATATGTATAACCATTCTGATGGCGTGTCACTTGACTGTATAGAAACTATTAAAACTATCAGTCATTTTTATGACTGCTGTGTAATATGGTAAAAGGTCATCATTTTTGACTTCATATTCCCCTCTAATTTGATTTACGATAAGTTAGGAATCTCCATATGCTTCTAAATACTTCACCCCTAACTATTTGGCTATTTTCATACCAATCATTAGAGCATTGCATTCAACAACATTATTAGAACATGAGTTTATCAATGAGTATGCTCAAGGAATGATGTGGTTGTAAGGAGAAACAAAAACAACTCCCACTCCCGCTACCATCTTTCTTTTGAGTCATATTCTGAAGGCACCATCGAAGAAAAGTTGCCATACAACTTCTGCAACAGTATTTACTTCAGCTGTTTCTTATTAAACATTTTGCTTTGAAATTGTATATCCTTCGATTATCTCGTTAGGGATATCTTCATATAATTTTGAAGATGCCGGAATCGGGTGTTCAGCCAGGAAATCAGTTATAACTTGTTCTTTAATTGATTTTTGTGGGATAAAATACACGTTATACTGTGATAGCAAAATAACCCAATTGGATAGCTTTGAATTTAATGACCTTGGTTTAGTCATTAGTATTCTTAAGGGATTAACTCTCGATATAACATGAATTATTTGCCCAACTAAATAGTGTCGCATTTTCTGTATTGCAAACACTAAAACTAGGCATTCTTTTTTCACTAGGTTATATCGATGTTCAGCCCTAATTATCATTCTCCTGAGATAATAAATAGCTTGTTCATGTCCCAATTCATTCTTTTGAGCCAGTAAAGCTCCCAAGGAATGATCCATAGCTCTCACATATAGCAGGAAAAGTATTCATGAGACTGGAGCAACAAGAATAGGTGGTTTGATGGGATACTCTTTGATTTTTTCAAAAGCTTTCTGACATGCATCATCCCAAATAAATGATACCCCTTTCTTCATCAATCTTGTAAAAGGTTGACATTGCTTAGATAAATTTGATATGAATCCGTGAATGTATGCCAACCTACCCTGTAGTCATCTCAATTCTTTGAGATTCTTAGGAGGTGACATATCTTGGATTGCTTTAATTTTGTCTGGATCAAAATGAATTCCTTGGGAAGTGACTATAAAATCAAGAAATTTTCTACTGGAGACCCTCAGAAAAGATTTAGTAGGATTCATCTTAAACTAGTGTTTCTGCATAAGGTCAAACATTGTTCATAGATCATGAAGATGATCATCTTTATTTTTACTTTTAATTGCCAGATCATCTACATAGCATTCTACTGTTTTTCGTAGATGTTTTTGGAATATTATGTTCATAGCGCGTTGATATGTGGTGCCAGTGATGTGATATTTACTGCAAGCGCACAGTATCAGTGTTGTACAGGTCGTCCCACAGGGATCTGAGGTGTTTTTGCGATTCTTACTTTTTCTATAGTTCTATCGGACTAACCAAAGATTTTAGGTTGAAGATGAGAGTTATTCTAATTAGCCTAGAATTTAGAATCCACTAGTTGCCAACCATGTTCTTACTTCTATTATCTTCTTCTTTCATAAAAAAGTGATCTTTTACTTTAATTTTTATTTAAAGTGCCCTAAGCATGAGCTATCAAGTGGTGTGCAAGTATAACTCATCAAAAATACTACTTTTCATAAAAACAAACTAAATCTTTAGATAATTCAATGAAAAAGATAAAATTAACAACCCCAAACCCTAATGAAGCATAGGCTATCAAGAAACCTAATTCAAGTATAACCTATCAAAATCTTAATCTTCGAGTTCTTGTAATTTAATCTTTTTATAGAAAAATCATGTCTTTATTTATTTTATTTAGGAAGAAAAATATTAGAAAGCAATTACATGGTGGATTCTAATTTCATCTACATCCTAGAGCTAAACTAAATTAGCTACACATATTCTAGTAAGCAAATTAAATTTCTATTCATGAAAGCAATTAAATCTAATTTAGAAAACAAATAAATCTAAACTAGAAGGCAATTAACTCTATCTAGAAAGCAAATAAAGATTAGAAAATAATGACTTACCTCTGGAGCACGGTATTGTGGCCGCCACCCCTTCAGCAAAACCCTAATTTTATTAATTTAAAACGAGTACAAAACTTTAGGATTCTTTATAGAATACAATGATATGACTAATATATAGGCTTCGGAAATCAAATCCTAATTCTAATAGAACTGGAAAACTAAAAAATTACGACAAATCCACCGACAAAAACTCAGCGCATGGAGCCCACCTTTGGCCGCTCTTTGGCTGAAATTACCGCCATTTGGCAGCTAAATTTTGTGAACATCAGTTGAAATTTCTTACACACGAGTCTCTTGTCTTGTTTGTTTAAGTTTCGTGATTGTATTCGACTTTGAGTCTCTGCAGCATCGTGTCTCGTAGTTTTACTCACTTTGAAAACTTTTCTGGCTTGATTTCCCAATCCAACTTTAATTTCATTCCATCTCCTTGTACGAATCGGATTACCTAAAAAAGATACTAAAAATATCCGAGTAGTATTTATTTATATACAAAAATAAATAAAGTATGGGAGGAAAAATACAATATATGATCTCATCACACCCCCACACCTATCATTTGCTAGCCTTCGAGCAAAACCTAAATCTAAAAAGAAAAAGAAAAATCCTAACTCACTTTCGCAGGAATCGCGATTGCACTTAGCACGTGCAACAAGCTTTTAAATATCTAGGTTACCCTAGTGGACGAGTGTTGTCTCGTAAAGGTTTGCCGTAAATATACCCACAAAATTCAAGAAGAAAATAGATTAAGAAATAAAGAAAAGGAAAATAAGGATAACCGAAAATCAAGAAAAATAAAAATTTTATACAAAAGAAAGAAAAATCTTTTTTTATAATATTTTCATCAATTAATCTCACTAATATACAAACTCAAGAACACATTTAGATTATCAATTTTCAAATCGAGCGTCATATCAGATACACTTATCATTTTAATCAAAAATTTAAATCCTATCTTTCAGTACCCACTAACAGATAATTCATTAGCTCCTATACAACTACGTGCATGTGTGATAGTTTATTTTGGCCTTGGACTCCAACTCTAACTCATGATTCATCTCCTCTCACATAATTTTTTTTTCTTTTCTTCTTTTTTTTTCTTTTTTTTTAAAGAATATTTCACCTTTCATGTGAATATTCACGCTTGCTTAGGCTCAACGTACCCGATTACTTGGTTCATGCTCTTTTTTTTTCTTTTTTTAAAAATATTTCACCTTTCATGCGAATATTCATACTTACTTAGGCGCAAAGTATCCGATTACTTGGATCATACTTTTTTTTCACCCTTGAGGCTATTGCCTTAATACTAGGCGCACCTCATTATTTTATCACTCTCGAGGCTATTGCCTTAATACCAGGCTCACCCCATTATTTTATTCTCACTTTTTTTTTTCTTTTTTTTTCTTTTTTTCTTTTTTTTTGTTTAGAGAGAGAAGACTTACTCAATCGTTATCATTTTTGTCCTTAAACTAATAAACTATTGTGAAGTGAAAAATAGATGTATACTTGCCTCAAAACTACTGTTAGCGATATTTATTTTTGATTTTAATCTTTTTCATAAAATTCAAAGTGTATCATCCAATCTACTCTCCTATCCAATTTCAAATTTAAATTTGTTCCTTTATCTGTAGTTAGGTTGATCTATTGATAAAAATATATAAATTTATTATTAAATTTATTTTTTTATTAATTTTTTTCAGTTTTTTTTAGTTTTTTTAAAAAAAAAAAATTTCAGTTAGTTACCCTAAAAACTACCCAAAGTGTAAAATAAAGAAATTCAAAAATTTAAAAATATAAAATAAAATCCTAAAAATAAAAATAAAATCCTAAAAAATAAAAATCTCCTAACCACTCCCTCACACCTAAACTTGTGTATGCTCTCATACACAAACTAAGTGTGGTAAAATAAATATTAAAACTATTGTACAAATACTATACAAATAGTGAGAGTCGTAAAAATTACGATCTCAGTATCCTCACCCTATTAACGCATGGGAAGCGGTTACGACCTCTCGATCGCTTCCCACTTTCATAGTGTGTGCGTTTTAAACGTGAAGTGGGTGCATTATTATATCTCATCAACCTCCTACAAGTCACGAAATTACCTGTCTGTAGCTTATGCCGTCCTCGCTTTTTCTTTGTCCACATATAAGCATTAACAATTGGGTTAAATAATTCTTTATTATAAACCTGCCAATCATCGTTAGTAATAAGCATACATGTAGAAATATTGTGAGGTGAGAAGAGTGCTACAGGATCATGTGAATGTGGTGGTGGTTCTTCTAACTCACGAAGTAATGCGAGCTCCTCTGCAAACAAATCCTCAAAAATTTGCTCATAAATTAATGGCATACTTGCACAAGTATCATCATACATAGAATCAGTATGGCTAATTCATCTAATAATATGATCTCATCTTTGAACAATTGCTCAAATGAGGGTTCATCATCAGTGCAAGAGGTCGAATGAGAGTGCAAATTATGAATCATGTTGACCTCAATGAGGGAGCTCGTTGCGTGCTCATCCATATTAAATATGTTCAATTCCACAGTCATATTCCCAAACGATAATTTCATGAGGCCACTCCTACAATCAATTAATACATTTGATGTTGTAAGGAATGGTCTAGCCAAGATAACTGGAATTTGATTCCGTGGATTGGAGATCGGCTCAGTTTCTAAGACTATAAAGTCTACATGAAAGATAAACTCACCGACCTTAATGAGCACATCTTTAACCATACCAAGTGGTCTCTTGATCGAACGATCAGCTAGCTGTAATGTGACCTTCGTAGGTTGAAATTTTCCTAACCCCAGTTGCTGATAAACAGTGTAAGGAAGCAAGTTAACACTTGCCCCAAAATCAAGCAACGCCCTATCAAATATAGTGTTCCCAATGGTGCATGAGATTGTAGGGGAACCTGGATATTTGTACTTGATAGGCAAGGAGTTAGAGAGGATATGTGATATATTTGCAGTAAGAAAAACTTTCTAAGGAACATTTCTTACTCGTTTCTTAGTACACAAATCCTTGAGAAATTTAGCATAAGTAGGAACCTGTTGTTTAATGTCAAGAAGTAGAATATTAACCTTCACCTGCTGAAATATTTCAAGAATCTTTTCTACTTGCGGTGAAAGTTTCCTAAGCCGATTGGGATATGGTGCTTTCGGCTTAGGAACATGTTCTTCTAAATGATCATGTGACTGTAATTAAGGTGATGGAGATGGTCGTAGAGAAAGAGGAGGAAGAGATGATGTAGTCTGCGAGATAGTAGGAGTGGGATAAGGGGGCATAGCTACATTATTGTCCACTTGCTTGCCAGATCTAAGCGTGTGAATGGCATTGTATTGGTGGACATGCGACTGATTGGAGTTTGAGGAACTGGCATTAGGGTTCATTATGGGTTGACTTGGAAAGATACCCTGGCCACGTTCACTCATCTGACTCGCTAACTGTCCAACCTACTGCTCTATATTCTTTACAGATTGAGAGTTCACGAGCAGTTGTTGACCTGTACTTTGAATAAAGTCAGTTGACACTTTCATAAGATTTTGCATGTGTGTGTCAAGGTTGGACATATGCGTGTCAAATTTGGAATGAGACTTGAAAAGAATTTTAACGTGCTTCTCAAGTGACTGAAGTCGCTTTTCTTGTTCATTATTAGACCCCTGATGTAGATGTGAGTGGTTTTGTGCAGATGGTCTATTCTGGTTGTTCCCATAATTTGAAGTATTTAGGTGTTGATAAGCACCCACATTTGGTCTTGGGAAGTGACCATTGGCTGGAGGCTGCATGATAGGGTTAGAGATCCCCTAATATTGCCCTTGACCCCATGACAGATTTGGATGGTTTTTCTAACCAGGATTGTATGTAGGAGCGTAAGGATTGTTCATGGGTTGTTGATATAAGGCGTTGCCTGTTCAAGTGTGGGACCCATGAGATTCGTTAATAATGGACACTCCTCTATAACATGATTTGGAGTTCCGCAATTAAAACATGTAGGAACTTAAATTTGATTTAGCTGACCCACCAGTGGAGCACTAGGAGTCTCCAATGCCTCAATTCTCCTCATAAGGGCCGCAATCTTAGCTTCGGCAGTTATAGAGCTATCGATACTATGGATCCCACCCTTATGTGCAGAAGTTGATGCACTAGGCTTCTTAGTGGGACTCTCCCACTGCATAGTCTTACACGACAGGTCCTCAAGAAAGTCCCATGCTTCATTCTCATTCATTCTCATGAACTCCCCCTGACATATAGACTTAAGAAGAGCTTTGGATGTGTAATCGAGTTCTTCGTATACGATTTGACACAATCGCCACTTTTTTATTGCATGGTGGGGTCACTGAGCTAATAAGTTCTTGAACCGTTCCAAGTATTTCCAGAAGGGTTGTCCCGGCACTTGACGGAATTGATTGATTTAATTTCGTATCCTTGCACACTGTAACGAATTCATCCCAAGTAGTGATTGAATCAGTAGACATACTGTACAACCACTTCTTGGCATTATCTTTAAGTGCAAAGGGGATGAAGCGGAGCTTAATTGCGTCGTCTGATAAGTGCTGCAGTTTAATCATCACGCATACTTCCTGAAATTCACTGATAAAGAGATATGCATTCTCTGAATCAGAACCAGTGAATTTAGGAAGCATACTGATGTACTGCGGCTTCAACTCATAATGATTACCCGCTGCGTGTGGAAGTTTTATACATGATGGACAATGGGTAACATCGATCCTGAAGGATCGGGATCGGTTGGTCCATCTTGGTATCCATGAGCAAATCTGATCTCACTAGTTGACCAAATTGATCACGGGTCCAATGTGGTATGAACCAGCAACCGTGAGTGTATGCGTGAATTTCCTAAACAAATGCAAGAAGTGGGGTATGGTGGAGAGATAAAACAGTGGAATAGGTATGATCAAATAAAAATGTGATTTTTACTGATTCAAATATTTTTTATTTTTTTTACAGAATCAAAGATACAAAATACAGAAAACAGAAAACAGAAAACTTTTGTGGAGGGTAGAACTAGAAGATCCGCCAAATGGCGGTCTACGCGCTGTTTAGCGGCTCTAAAAATGAAATAATTTCTCTACTTTTTTACGTGTACTCCAAAAGCTTCTCTAGTCATTTTTATTTTCCTGTATCTGCAACTTATTTTCCCTGAATACTCAACACACACTGTTAATCCCATAAAACGTCAGAAAAAGTAAGAAAAACACCGTCGATCCCCGGCAACGGCGCCAAAAACTTGATGTGATATTTACTGCAAGCGCACAGTGTCGGTGTAGCACTGTACAGATCGTCCCACAGGGATCTAAGGTGTTTTTACGATTCTTACTTTTTCTATAGTTCTATCGGACTAACCAAAGATTCTAGGTTGAAGATGAGAGTTATTCTAATTAGCCTAGAATCTAGAATCCACTAGTTTCTAATCATGTTCTTACTTCTATTATCTTCTTCTTTCATAAAAAAGTGATCATTTAGTTTAATTTTTATTTAAAATGCCCTAAGTATGAGCTATCAAGTGGTGTGCAAGTATAACTCATCAAAGATACTACTTTTCATAAAAACAAACTAACTCTTTAAATAATTCAATGAAAAAGATAAAATTAACAACCCCAAACCCTAACTAAGTATAGACTATCAAGAAACCTAATTCAAGTATAACCTATCAAAATCTTAATCTTCGAGTTCTTGTATTTTAATCTTTTTGTAGAAAAATCATGTCTTTATTTATTTTATTTAGGAAGAAAAATATCATAAAGCAATTACATGGTAGATTCTAGTTTCATCTACATCCTAGAGCTAAACTAAATTAGCTACACATGATTCTAGTAAGCAAAATTAAATTTCTATTCATGAAAGCAATTAATTCTAATCTAGAAAGCAAATAAATCTAAACTAGAAAGCAATTAACTCTATTTAGAAAGCAAATAAAGATTAGAAAATAATGACTTACCTCTGGAGCACGGTATTGTGGCCGCCACCCCTTCAGCAAAACCCTAATTTTATTAATTTGAAACGAGTACAAAACTTCAGGATTCTTTTTAGAATACAAGGATACGGCCAATATATAGGCTTCGGAAATCAAACCCTAATTCTAACAGAACTGAAAAACTAAAAAATTATGACGAATCTACCGACAAAAACTCAGCGCATGGGGCCCACCATTGGCCGCTCGTTGGCTGAAATTACCGCCATTTGGCGGCTAAATTTTGTGAACATCAGTTGAAATTTCTTATACACGAGTCTCTTGTCTTGTTTGTTTAAGTTTCGTAATTGTATTCGACTTTGAGTCTCTGCAGAATCGTGTATCATAGTTTTACTCACTTTGGAAACTTTTCTGGCTTGATTTCCCAATCCAACTTTGATTTCATGCCATCTCCTTGTACGAATCGGATTACCTGAAAAAGATACTAAAAATATCCGAGTAGCATTTATTTATATACAAAAATAGATAAAGTATGGGAGGAAAAATACAATATATGATACTTATCAGCCAACATTCTTTAAACCAAATGGCATGATTGTATAACAGTATACTTCAAGTGGCATTTTGAAAGAATCATCCATAAATGATTGGATTATACATACCTGAAAAAGATTTTGTCAGATAAAGTCTCTGCAGAATCATGATACATCATGATTTGATTATATCCTGAGAATCATCCATAAATGACATTTTTTGTAGCCACAAGTGTTGTCTATCATGACATCTGTAATAGGTAAAATAAATTCGTCCTTCGAGCATACTTTATTTAAATTTCTGAAATCAATGCAGACCCTGATTTTTTTCATTTTTTTAGTTACAGGGAATATATTCGCGATCCAGTCTGGATGTTGTTCTTCGCAAATGAATCCAGACTCAATTAATTTTTTGATTTCAGCTTCGATCGGCTCCATAATTTCATGACAAAATCTTTAGTGTTGTTGCTTTACTGGCTTTATATCTGGTCAAATATTTAATTTATGAACTGTGACTTTTTGGTCAAGTCCTGACATATCTTCATAATTCTAAACGAAAACATTAATATATTCTTGAATGAGAGATATCATTTTTTCTTCTTCCTCTGAAGATAATTTTTTACTTATAAATATGGATTTAGGATTAACTTCGTCACCCATATTTATTTGGATCACTTTATCTTCAGTCGGAGTCGTTATTCAAACTGAATTTTCAATTCATATTAAGGTGTTTCGCCCAAGGATCATCCTTGATTAGTGATATTTCGTTAGTGTTTTCTTATCTTGGTCCGCAAAAACCATATTAACAGAAATCTCGCGAAAAATAGTATCAACACTTACATATGAATCCCAACATGATGATGTTAATGAATGAGTTTGCTGCCCTTCTTCAGATTCCATATCTGAAAGATCTTCAGAAGTAGTAACATATTCCAACCCCCTGCCAGTTTATCATAGTAATTTGACATCTTTCTTTTTAGAACAAAATGTTGAAAGATTACTTTTCTCCCTTTTTTAAAATTTAACCCCTTACCTTTAGTTAGGTTGTATCCCATTTTCCTCATTAATTTATGGGAATTTTCATTATAATGGAAGAATTCGGAATTTCGTGTTCTTCCTCTGAATCTAAATATTCTCCTTTTTTCTTATTATTCGTTTTTCCAAATATTATAAGTTTTTTATCTTTATTTTTAGGAGGAACTTTAAAAATAGTTTATTTGCATCTCCATCGTCCTCACTTTGTATGTAAAAGGATGATCAAATGGTAAAGAGTATATTTCATCTAGGTGATCACTGACCACGTCAGTACTACTACTTGAGAGTTCAGAAGGAACATAAGAAGAATAAGCAAACTCTATATCTTCATTGATTATGCACTCACCATCAGAATTGGCGATGTCATTTACATCATGGCCTTGAAGGCTTATTACAATGGGTTCTCCATCCCAATTAATATCATCGGATTCCAAATTTTTAGATCATGATTCAATGTCAGCTTCGTTGCTGCTATCAGATGCCACTGGAGCAAGTTGTTCAGTTATTTCAAATGTATCTTGATACAACAACGCATCTGTAAAGTAATTTTCAACTCTTTTGAAGGGTTTCTTCTCTGCGATCAAGGTCTTCACATTTTCATCTTTATCTATATATTTCATACTTTGATGAAGTGTAGACGGAACAATGAGATTGATATTTCAAATGGCCTTCCAAGAAGAAGATTATAAGACATGTCAGCATATATTACATAGCATGTGAGCACTATCTTTAAATCACCGATATGGCATTTCAACTTTATTTTGCCCATTGGTCTACTACTACTAGCATTGAATTCAAAAATAGTAGTATTTGTTGTTTCTAATCTATTCATAGGGACCCCAAGATATCGTAATATCCATCTCGGCATTATACTTAGAGCAGATCCAGGATCAACTTGGATTCGCTCGATCTATGATGATCCTATGTATCCTTTATAATACAAAGGATGATGATGCTTATTATTCTTGACTTGCATATCTTCTGGAGTAAAAGTTATATAAGGAATCTTTTTGGAAGGCTGATGACACACTGCACAGACTTCTTCATCATCTTTGACTGTTTCTAATATTTGTGTCAAAAACACTTCAGAATCTTGCAGAGTTTCTCTCAAATCTTCTCTTGTTTGTTAGAGAGTTTCAGGAGCTCATACAAAGTAATTCTTGCTGGAATATTAGCCATGTGCTAATACGTCAAATTGAAATGGCTTCTTAGAACTTTTTGCAGGTTCTTTATTTTTGTTTTTAAGAGATTTGTCAAATTTAAGCCATTTTTACTTATTCTTCTTTGGAGGCGACTGAGCTTCTACTACTTGATCATAATTTTTCAAGTATTCTTTCCCTAAATGAGTCCCAGAGGGTTTTGGCTGATCTGCATTAACTGCCAAAGAATCGTTAACTTTTCTTCTGAATCTGAGAGGAGAGGAACTTCTGTATCATTTTCGGAAATTACAGTAACAGTATTAATAGTAAAAGCTTTTTTTTTTTACTTCTTCTTAGATGAACTCAAAATCCATTGCTCATCTTTAAGGAGATCTGGATGTACCTATATTATTTCTCCTTTAGAAGTTTCAAAAGGACATAACCCTTTCTTTTGTTGTTGATGAGAATCATAATTCACAACCCTCACCATACCTTTAGGAATGGGTTGGACTCTATTTTGAATAGTTGATTCTATCCAATCAAGAGCTTTCCCAAATCTAAAAGTCACCATGTTTGCGATTACTTTTTCTTATCTTTCCGCAGCTTGATAACTTCGGCATCCAGTAGAACTTGAATCTTATCTTTGAGTATATAACAATTTTTGGCAGGATGATTAATAATCATATGATACACACAATAATTAGGATCATTAACATTTCCTACCTCTTCAGGTCGTTTTGATTCTGGCAATTTGAGCATATTCTTTGTCATGAGTAAATTAAAAATAGTAATAGTATGCTCATCTTTAAAAGAATATTGCTTCTGAGGAACGCGCGATTGAGGATGATATTTTGGAGAAGATTTCACAGGATTCAAAATATTAGTCGCTATTATTTCTTTCCCCTTAGGTCGAGAAGATTGATACTGTCTAGAATTATTTTGCCTTTGTTTTCCTTATTCTTCAGCTTCAAACCTCTGTGTAATTTCTTCGGCTTCCTCAGCTTGTAATGAAAGATCTTTCCTAGTAGAAGACTTTACAGTCTCAATCCTAATAAGAACTTTAGTAGAGAGATTGTGTCTGCAAGTTTTTACCAATGTTTTCTCTGGCATTCCATGCGAACATCTTAAAGAATCATTTCTGAATCTTTTAATAAAATCTCGAGCGAATTCTCCCTTCTTTTTTTTATAGCAAGGAGAGCTGGCATTGAGATTTCCATGTCATCTTCATAAAACCTCATCAAGAAGAATTTTTCCAAATCATTCCATGATTTGACAGTTCCCGGTTCTAATCTCCGGAACCATTCAAATGCTAGTCCTGTTAAGATACTAATAAAGACTCGCATAATGATTGGATCATTTCCAACCAAATATCTCATCTGAGATTTGAAATAGTAAAGGTGCTGATTTGACGATCCTTTACCATCAAATAATTTGAGCTTCAGCAGTTTGTAATTCTCCGGAAATGGTATATTTTCCCATTCTACCGGATATGGCCTCACAACCCCAGCTCTTGCAAATCATTCTTGTGCATGAGAGCTTTCAGCTGATTTTGAAAACTCTCCACCCAAGCAGTGTTTGTATTTCCTTCCTGATTCAGATTTCCTTCTTAATGATGGGAATGCACAGAACGATTATCTTTTTCTTTGTGACGGTCTTCATTATTTTCATTATCATTTCTAGGAGGAATGCGAGATTCATTTTTTGTATTCTTTGCTCTATTATTCCTCAAATCATGAGGAGTTTTAGAAGAAGATTCGCTTTTCTCTTTCCTTCTTTCCTTTCCTAACTCTAGAAAGACATACATCATATCTCTGATTTCATTAATATTATTTTACTGTTGTTAGATGGTTTTGTCTTACTCATCCATTCTTTTCATGAACTCTTTTAGAGTTCCTTGTATCATATGAGCAAATACTGAATCTTTAACGAACGAGTCCGATGTCTATGATTTGGCCACGACTAAATTTATTGTTTCTTCTTCATCATCAGAAGAGACTCTAGCCATTCGTCTGTAATCCACAGGCATTATTACACCTTTCTTAAGTAGGGTATTCTGAAACACCCCGCATCTCACTGAATACACTCCTTAAACTTGAAGAGCGTTCAAAGTCAGAAGAATCTATTCTATGAGAACTATTTGTCTTCTTCTTCTTCTTCTTCTTCTTCTTCTTCTTCCTCTTCTTTCCCTTTAAGTTTATTATATTAGATGATATTTCGATGTATTCAGTTCAGAAAATTCTTGTTTGTTGTGTCTCCTCCTTTTATATGGTTGAAGTGAAGATATTGTAAGTCGATTAAAAATCAGCTGTTTAGCAGGAGCCACTACACAGCAACAATGCGATAGCACCGCATTGATCAATCGTTCACAATGGTATTGAGACACTCGGGAATCTTCACTCCTTTTATTGATAAGTTCCTTGAGGTCTCTTGTAGTGGAACTCATTTTTTGTTAATGGATATGGTATCACCTCCAAATGATATCTTTGGAATAGGATTTTCTATTCCCTTAAAAATTCCAAGAGTGAATTTCACTTTAATTATGGTGGTAGATGGATAAACTTCTGCCAAAGTTGGAACATGGACCTTAGAGATTGACTCTTCTTTAGAAACACAATTTTGGAAATCACATTTTTCTATTGGTAAGCGAATTTGAGATTTGTGTCTAACTGTGAAAATGCAATCTTGAAAGTCGTGTCTCAATCCTGGGACATAAGAGTGGGACCCTCATTTTTGTTGCAAAATGTGGATGTAAACTCTGTGTTTGAAATCATAAATGAACTTGGTAGATGTTCGACGTTTCTTGTAAGAAATACAAACAAACCCATCTGCATCTTGATCTTTCTTTTTGTCTAGAACTACTACTTTGCTTTTTGGCCTCCATATTTGAACTGGAGGTCTTCGCACTTGTGGTTCGATAGATTCTCTTTGATTCATGGCTTTGCGAAGAGCGCAAACCTTGCTTCTTCTAAAATTCCTTCTCATTGTGCAGGTGAGAGGAACCTTATTCTCTAGTTCGTCTTTTTTACAGTTAGAGAATAGTTGTTTCCCTTTGTTAGTATGGGGATCCTGGTCCATCCTCTTGAGATCAATGTGGGTTTTGAGTGGAGCAAATCCTGAGTCTTGTGCTAGTTGTACTGGTGAAAAAGATGATTCTTTTTTTAGACCAGATTGGTCTGAAGAGTCCTTTGACGGGACCATCGTCTTCGGAACCTCCTTAGAGGCTAAGTTGTTAGAGACCTTACGGTATTTTCGTAAGAAGTTAGGGCTCCTGGAGCCAGAGGAAAGGAATTCTTCATATCTTTTTTGAGTTGAACTCGATGACGAGTGACTCGACCATACTGCCAACTGGAATCTTGTCGGATTGAGCTACAACCATATCATCATAGATGATAGGTGTCCCTAATGGAGTTGCCAATTTTCTATTCGACATAAAATTGTAAATGATTCTTTTTATTGGATTTTCTCAATAAAATATTACAATTTCAATGGTTTTCCATTTACAGAAAATGAAAAATCTAATTCCCTTTTTGTTTAAAACTGGGCTCTGGAGTAGCTGTGGAGGACGATCTTTATCCGTTAACACTCCATATAAGATTTTTGTTGGCAAGAGTTTCAAGATTTTGATGGCACCAATGCTTGGATGTAAAAGGACTCTTTTTTATAATATTGATCTCCTTTCCCTTTTCCTTTTAAACTTCTATTATTTATTGAGCTTTAGAGACTCTTGAGTTGATGTAACTGTCCAACTATTGGCCTCCATGATCTAAGTATTAATTTGCTGCCTTTTGATCGGTAGATTTGTATTAAATCTTCAAAACTTATAATTGACGTTATTAATCCTCCAGATCGTAACTGAAATGCGAATCTCAAGTTGTAGATTTGTGTTTCTTCATGGATTTGTATTAAATCTCTAGAATTTATAACTGATGTCATTAATCCTCCAGATTGTAACTGAAATGCGAATCTCAAGTTTTAGATTCGTGTTTCTTCTGAATAAAAATTAGAACGTGAATCTCAGACTTTAAATTCACATTTTAATCTGAATTACAAATGGAACGTGAGACTCAAATTTTAGATTCGCATTTCAGTATGATGGCATGTTCGCTACTTGCATGATATGCTTGGACATGAGGATGAGACCCTGCGGGGCCATTCTCATTATTAAGTCTATGAATCTATAGAAAGAGATTCGTACTTCAGTTTCATTTGCGAATCAAGGATCGCGTCTTAGTTTCTATGAAAAATAAAGTATAACTCTGTGATGACCATTTATTTCCTCTTTAGTTTATATTCGCAAATATTTCTTTATGGAAGATGATCCCAAGAAAATTCTGCCAACACCCTTGTTAGCCCAATTTGTGAATCTCTCTGGTTGAAAATTCGCATTTTGGCTATCTTGAGAGATAAAACACGACTCTGTAAGAGTCGCATTTAACCTTTCTTTGCTTTGGAGACGTGGATCTCTCTATGATAGATGATCCACGTGTTAGCCATTCTAGACTTTGAAATATAGATCTCTCTTTACTTGATAATCCATATATTATTCATGTTAGGTTAAGGTTCTCCAATATAGCGGTGGGAAATTATAATGTTTCACATTAATGATTTTAACACCGAACTCTTGGAATTGAAATAGTCTTGCATGACTTTGAAAATAAAAGAGTGTAAATATTTAAAAGATAAAAATCTCTAAATTAAAAAAGAGTTGAAACTCTTTAAGAGATAGAAATCTCTGAATTAAGAAAGAGTATAACTCTTTTTTAAGATAAGAATCTCCATTCTTCCTGTACTAGAAGTGGATCCTCTCATAGAAGTGTATGGATCATCTCCTCTGAGGTCTTTCTTCTTTAACCTTTTTGGCATTCATAGGAGTTTTGGGGATTTAACCCCTCAATAATTTAGAGATAATGGAGGTATAACTACCATTTTAAATGTGTAACCCCCATTTTAATTTTCAATTGAAGGAGGTGTAACTCCCATTTTAAACCATTCATTAATCGAATATAACTCACACTTCAATTGGTGTTTATGCATGATGATTTTGATTGATTTTTTTTGTCAATAGTGACTACCCCTCGATTCACCGAATATATTTTTAGCTACTCTTTTAATGCAATTAGCCATTTTGTTTCATGTTACATCTAGATCATCATGGTCTTTCCAATTTGCTTTCTGTACTACTCTATCTACATTTTTTTTGATTAATTCTTAATTGCAACCACTTAATTTTAGGATCTAATTTATACTTAATTTTTCTAAGTTTTCTTCTAATATGAATATCTAAAACTAAGAACTTATATTGGGTTACTACACTCTTACCTGCACTACCTTACAATCGATGCAAATACTCTTATCTACCCTCCTAATTAAAAAAAATATATATTTGACTCACACTAGATCTACTTTTAAAAATAATCATGTGAGTAACTCTTTTTTTAAACTAAGTGTTTGCTAGAATCAAATCATATGATAAAACAAAATCTAACATTGAGTTACTTACTTTATTTTTTTCTCCAAAACCAAATCCTCCATATATACTATCAAACCCATTATGATTAGTTCCTATATACCCATTGAGGTCACCACCAATAAAACTTTTTTTACCATCGTTACAATAATATTATACTATAATAAAAATACTTAAGTAGACGTGGGTCATGACATTATAAACCCCTTAATTTTGTCCTCGAAATTTAAATAATGAAATGGCAAGGATATAATTTGTCTGCTCTATATTAAGTCAAAAGTATTTTCTTGCTCACTATTCTACTTACTTTGGGTAGTTTCTCGCTAATCTTGTTAATTGTGTTCAAGCTTGATCTATAAAATAAACGAATAATCTTCTTTAGAGATTTGGAATCAATGAAGAGTTATAGAAAATACATTATTAGAAGAGCAGAGATATCAAAAGATAGATATTTAATTCTTATCTAGAGTGTAAATCTAAAGATTTTAGATATGGATCAAAATAAATGAATCACTAATTAGGAATAAAATAAGAGACGATGGAAGAGTCAAATGTATAAAATATAAATATTTTAAAGAGTATTTATTTCCCACAAAAAATGTGTTTTCTTTCATTGCCATGGATTTAAAGATTATAATAATTCTCCAAATTATAATGAAAAGAAACAAAGAAAATAAACGAGAGGACTTATAACACGTCTCTCTCTCTCTTTTAAAAGAGGTTGGGTCCTAAACGTGGCTATAGAGCGTCAATCTCGTACTCCATTGACGATCTAATACTTAAATCGGTCTTGAATATGGAGATTTAATGGAGAGGGTTTCTGGTCGGTAGCTTCTTTGCTGCTGGTCGGCGTACCTTCATATAGAAAATCAACTTATGGATCTCCAAAGATCTTCTCCCCAAAGATTGCCCAAAGATTCTCCTCAAGAGGTTCTCCAAAATCTCCCCTCTTAACCCTTATTTATAATTTTGGGAGTTTCTTTAGGAGATAAGGGTATAATTCTAGTTTAATCCAATCTTGAAACTTGTATTTGGATATGAAATCCTCAATTCAGAGTGATTGGATATGATTTGGATTGGAATTCTAGTAAAATTCTAAAAGAAAATTCAGTTTGGAAATTGGAATTAGCCCCGTGTGTGAGGCTGTCATCCCCGTACGAGACTATTAGCCCCATATAGGGCTATTAGCCCTGCGCAGGGCTACTAGCCCTGCACAGGGCTACTAGCCTCGCGTATGCCAGCCTGTTAGGCTATTTTGCGTCGTGTGACCTTATTTTTCGTGATTTTGAATTTTTCTCCTCCTACAGAACCCCCTCCAAAGTTTTCAAAAGCTCATTTACTGATTTCTAATGAGTTTTGAAATATTTTGGAATTCAGCTGTTTGAATTTCACACAAGCTTCTTTTGTATGGGGAGCTATTTAGCTTTGCAAAACTAATAGTCTCACGGAATAAATAGCCTCGTGAAAAATAGCCTCGTGGAACTCATAACTGCCTTGAGAAATTTTAGTCCCAATTGGCACTATTTTCTTCTTTAAATAGCCTCTTCATCTTCTTTCTTCATTCATTCTAACGAAACCATCCTTTCTCCTCAAGAGTTTCTTCAAATTTCCTTCAAATTTCTTCGGATTTCTTCGAATTCTTGCATCAATCTTCGGTCAATTGCACCAAAGAAGATCTTAGTCAGTCGGAACAGTGTCACCTCATCCTCACGGCCATTGGTCGCCAGTCTTGGAGGGGTTTCCTTATTTTTGGAGATAAAATCCTTTCCAAATCTTGCTTTCTTCTTCTTATTTCTTGAGTAAAAACTTGATATGAAACTTCAATGGAGGATTTTAGCCATGATTTTTGGATCAATTGGGGTTAAGAACCCCATTTTCGCCATCGGCAGCATTGGATTCTGCCGGTGACGGCGAACCGCTTTTGGACAGAATTTACGCGAGGCTGTGTAGCCTCACATTCAGTCATGCGAGGCTATAGCCTTGTGACTGCTTTTGCCAGGTTGTTAGCCTTGCGCTAAGTTGCCTCTATGCTAGGGCTGTTTTAGCCTTGCGTTTCTCTACTTAGAGATTTTTTGTCTGACTTCTTCTTTGTCTTTTGGTAGTAAACTGTACAACTTCCCTGTCAAAACGCCATCACTTTGGCTTCTGAAGGGTCCTGATGGTAGAATTCAGCTGGATTTCATTGACCAATCCCCTTGTTCACTCCAGATAACAACGATAGCAATGATGATTGCAGGGACAAACTATCTAGCTGCAGTTTGTCTGCACTGAGGGAGTTGATAAGTAATGCTCCCCTTGAAGGTGCGAATAGAGAAGAGCTCGAGAAGTTAGCCTTTCTTTTTGGTGATTCTATACTCATCTCGAAGGAGTCCCTTTATGAAGAAGAGTGCAAGTGGCTTCGCCAAATAGGCGATGTAAAGATGTTCATCTCGGAGATTTCTAGGAGCTGCTCTTTGACTTATCATCAAAACTTCTCCGTTCCCCACTAGATGGAGTGGATCTCACCAAGAACCAAGATGGAGTTCCTATTGGTAACTTCAGTAGCCAAAGTCTATATCAAAATGGTCCTGGTAGATTTTTGACTGGTCTACTGCTGGGAAGAGTAGAAAAGGACTTTTCTCTTGGAAAGTCTCCTTAGCTAGCTAGCACTTTTCTTAATGATTTCATGAAGTTGAAAGGATAATACCCTGCTCACAACTTTCACACTCCTGGATAGATTCATTCTACTGATAGGATATTGTGGAGCAGGATGATCAGCTTAGTTTTCTCCAAGTTCAAAACGATTCTGAAGGATATTGGGTTATACAGGGTGATCATAAATGTACAGTATGGTCTCCCCCACAATATTTACCATCTATTCAGCATCCTAGAGATGTACAATCCTAATTTCGGAATGTTCTTCACTCCTGTGGGTGAGCTTGGTTTTGCTCTCCATGAAATGTTCAAAGTTTCTTTGTTATCAATGGGGAAGCTGTCGTATGAAGAGATAGTTCCGATGACGGAGGAGCTACGGTGGATGAAGAAGGAGGATTCCGAAATATATGAGACATACTAGGAAGTGATGTGCCATTCCTGCATATATCAAGAAGTTTCTGGCACAAGGCATCAGAGTGTTAGCCAAAAATTATAGGCTAACTATCTGCTTTCAAATGTTGATCATCCAAAGGTTGCAGTAACGAAGTTGAACCCTCTTTGTCGTGCTAGTATCGAGGCTCGGATAGCTTATTTAGGGGCCACTTCATATGTAGCAAAATTGGATGAAGATGGGTTCAAGGCGAGTAAAAGTTTTCACTTTTTAGGCTCGGATAGCTTATTTAGGGGCCACTTCATATGTAGCAAAGCAGGCTTCCTCATGCTCTGGCTTAAACGGTGTGTTGTCTCGTCCACTCCTCAAGATGCCATAACTATTGAAGTAGTGTACCCAGCCATCCTCCTGGCGCATGAAAAGCCTCTCAGAATCTTGCTTGCCATGGTCTGCAAGCTATAGAATGGCCTTCGAGAGCTTGCAACAGAATTTTACCTAGGAAGCAAGAAGAAGAAAGGTAGAGGCATTGAACCTGAGATGCCAACCGCAAATCCTATAGTGGAGTTACTTTATACTTATTTTATAGTATGGTTCGTAATACATTGTCCGAGTCTGATGACTTCACCCCCAGAAGACAATAGCATGGGTTCATTCATTCAGAGACATAAGGGTTGTGATTGAAGAAACCACTATATGCGCATGACTCAGAAGACTGTGCACAACCACTAAAACTATCACATTTACAGTTACTTCCTAACTTCTATGGAGGAGTTTATGGAGAAGAATTTTGAGATACCACCAATTCTGACGGCTACATCACCCTTTCTTCTGGTTGTTTATGGTGGTTGATCAATATCAAGCCAGGGCATCTACTATAATGTTAAAGGTTGATCTATTTCTTTGAACCGTACTTCCCTAGTAAATTTGCTCGTCAGTTTGGGTATTCGCAGCTTTATATCGGTAATCCCATTACTTCGTTGTAGTTTCAGAGTAATTTGTTCGAGGGTACCAGAGGACGGTACCACTTCTCTGCCGGCTATATGGGAGCCCATTTCGCCTTTTCTCAGAAGACTCCAAATCTTTACATGTCGCTCAGGTTCTGCTCTTGGTACCATAGCGCCAACACCATAGCCACCTCTTTTTCAATCAACCACTTATGCATGAGGGAACTTGAGACATTTTATTCCTAAATAAAGGGTGCCAAGGTCGTTCAAGTGCAAGGTATGGATGAGTTTCTCTTCATCGGTGATGATGATGATATTGTTGGGGCCGCGCTTGCAGTACCCACTCAAGGTGATTTGCCCATTCAGGAAGATGTACCAGTCCAGGCCAATGTTCCTACATCGGTTTATTTGCCCGCACAAGCCGACGTTCGCACACAAGCTGATGTGTCATCTCAATCTGCTGCACGTGGTCGAAGGAATGCGCCCACCCGAGGAGATTACGAGGTCATGGCCAAACACACTAGATCGGTGAGTGCTCGAGGTTCTACTCGTCCAGTTAAGAAGCCTTGTTGTTCTCTCACAACTGAATTAGCTAAGGAGTTATCATCTCCTTAACATGCTTTGGAGGTTGCGGGAGTAGTTGCGGAGGTTTTGGAGCCTGTGGCGACTACTAAAGAGGTTACTTCTGATGTTCCTGCGTCCGTGGTGACTATCAAGAGGTTGTTTCTGAGGCTGCCCCTGCTACTTCAGCAATCGTTATTGTGACTGGCGAGGGTACTAGTGCTATTTGGATGGCTGACTCCACCTCGCAATTCGACAACCGAATTGGTGTCTTCTCATAAGTTCAACCCGCATATATTCTTTTTTGCCTCTTTCTACTCTCGTTCTTATGTAATGGGTCATATTTCAGGTGTCGGTTCACTGTGGCCTCATTCTACCTTTGATCGGTCACTCTTATTTGATTATTCGGGCATAAATAGCCATGGTGGTGACAATGGTGGTGTTGCATCTGACATAGACACTTATGAAGAGAGCCACTTTGCTCTTGCTCCTGACATGAGCAAGCATAATCACCTCCATCCTGAAGAGTTGGCCATCCTGAAGAGTTGGAGACAACCGTTCTTGAGAGTATTCCTTCTCTAGCCACATCAACTGGTCTTTCAGGTATTCTTCTTTTGCATATGGTCCTCATTTATAACTTGCACCCTGCTATTTTTTTAGCACCCATTTATTATGATTGTTTTGCAGATGTCAGCATTCAGCCAGATAGTTTTCCAAGTGACACTGCTACAACTATGCCTCCACCTGTGGCAACAAGTATAGAAGTCATTGCCACCTCTTCGTCCACCGATCTTGGTGTAGGATCCTTGACCATGGTGCCTCCTACTTCTGAAGTTTTATTGATGTTTTCTTTTGAAGGGGCAGGGTCCAGTACTGAAAATGTCTTAGAGGAGAGTGCTCCTTCAGAGTCTTTTCCCATTACCATGATTATAGTAACTCTAGGGGGACCTCCATCCAAGATTTTGGAGTTGGCTCGCCCGATGTTGAAACTACTGGCACCGCACATTACGACAGTGTTAAGTGGTGAAACTTCTCCTACTATTTCAACACTTTCTCTACGACTCCTGCTCCAACACTAGTTCCGGCCTCAGCCCAAATTGTTCCTGATGATGATCCATTGGAGGAATTCTTCCAACATAGCGTCGTGGACTTCTTGTGCTTGTTGTGATGGTGTGTGTCTATGTTCTTGGATGGCCATCGTTCTATAGAACTTGGGTACCCGATGTTATTGAATTATTTGAATAGAATATTGGTGGATC
Source organism: Dracaena cambodiana (assembly GCA_036321105.1). Classification (NCBI taxonomy): domain Eukaryota; kingdom Viridiplantae; phylum Streptophyta; class Magnoliopsida; order Asparagales; family Asparagaceae; genus Dracaena; species Dracaena cambodiana. Next base: position 29,130,689 of record JAYEPQ010000017.1, read on the forward strand.
AGAACGAGCTACTCTTTGCTGAGCCTGCCTGACTGCTTTAGATGAACAAGTTCAAGCATTGGAAACTCTTCAATGAGCTTACATCACTTCTATAACAAAAATTGAAGTTGCTCATCATAGAGTAGAGATGATCGCATGGTAAGAAGAGTTTCGTCATTAAAAGAAAGCTTGGACTGCTGAAGTCGGCAACCTCCAGGCAAGTCAAGAGGCTATCAATGAAGAAATTGAACATGCAAGATTTGAGTTGAACGTCAATCAGGCTACAACAGAATGTGCCAGTGAGACAATCGCCAAGGCTCAAGTCATTCTCGAAACCACCCAAGCGATGCAGGATGAAGTGTTGAAGAGACAGGATGAACTAGTTTTGCGCCATGGCCAACTTTAACAAAAGGTTAGCATGCGGAGTAAGCCGATTGAGGAGGTTAGGGCTCAAGCTACCTAGTAGATGGCCATTAATGAAGATAAGTTGCATCGTCAAGTGTTGTTATCAGTGAAGGAAACTTGGCGAGCGGCTCTCGAAGAAGTAGAGTCAACTTTAAGGGATTTTGGCAACCCCTACATCTTTCTTCATTTTGTCTCCTTCTTCTTCTTCTTTGTTTCTAAAAAAATAAGACTATTTGTGGTTCTTTCTTTTTCTCCTTCATTTTGTCATATGAACAAAACAACTATTTCAATTAGCTTCGTTATATTTTCTTGTTCTTAAATTGCTGTGTGATGCACTTGTGAATGTTTTGGGGTCTTGGAGTAGATCTCTTTAAAGAAGGGAACCTACTGTATAGAGTTTGCCAAGGTCATATCACTTCCATAGCCATTTTTTTAGAGGTGAATTGTTTGGAAGGCAAATAGAGCCGGGGTGAAAATTAGAATTGTTGATTTGAAGATTTTTTAGAAAGTAGAGTTGCAAATGATGGAACTTATCATGGATATGGTGCGACCATAACAAGTTTAGTTTTAGAGTTTGTTGTGAGAATGACTCGCCTGGATAACCGACAGAGTCGATGTGAGATTTGGGGGTGACTCACCTGGATAACAGACATAATCAATTTAGAATTTAGGAGTGCTAACCTGGATAACAGACAGAGTCGATAATCGAATTAGGATCAGAAGAACCGTAGACAGAGGTATGGCTGACATGCCTATCGGGTAATTCACTTGGATAATAGACGTAATCAATGATCGAATCAAAATCATAGAGTTGACTTGTCTGGATAACAGACAGAGCCGGTGATCAAATTATCGCGGAACCATAGACATAGGTATAATTGATGTGCCTATGGGGTGATTCGTCTGGATAGCAGACAGAATTGATGATCGGATCAGGATCATAGGGACTCGCCTGGATAACAGACAGGCTAGTAATCGGGTCAGGATCATGAAACCGTAGATAGAAGTATAGGTGACGTGTCTATGGGGTAATTCGCTTGGATAATAAACAGAATCAATAATCGGTTCAGGATCATAGGGTGACTCGCCTGGATAATAGAAAAAGCTGATTTGAGATTTTGGAGCGACTCGCTTGGAAACAAGCAAAGTCAGTGATTGAGTCAGGATCACGAGAATGATTGTTTATTGAAGTATGTATGGGATGATTTGTGAGATATGTAAGATGGTTTAAATCTCGCTATCAGTGATAAGAGCTTAACATGACAGATTTGCGACAAGTATATTTATTAAGTGATGTGGGTGAGATTGTTCAAATTTCACTATCAAAGGTAAGAGTTTAACATGACAGGTTTGTGACAAGTGTCTTTATGAGATGATATGGGTGAGATGGTTCAAATCTCGCTGCCAGAGATAAGAGTTTAACATGACAGGTTTACGAAATTTTTAGAAAACACCCAGCTATAAATAGATTTGGTATGCCTTTACCAATCGCCGTTTGCGTCGGGCTAGCCATATTTTTTTCCTCAGCATGATGAGTTGTCGAGAGTTTTGCTTGGGTTTAAATGCCAAACGTTCCCTCTTCGCTTAGCTCTTCAAGTTTTGGGCTGTTAATTTCATAACATGTCTCTCATGTGATAGAGTTGGCGAAAAAATTTTGATTTCTCTTTTCTTTGCCTTAGCGACATTGAGCAGCAAAATTTGCTATATATTCATGCAAAAAAAATTTTAGAGAGTAACTATATGTAGTATCTCTTCAAGAATCTGTCATTGATAGGTATCATCATTATGTCTCTATCTTAGTTGATCAGACTATAAGCTCCGTTTGAGTTGACAGTTTCCACCACAAAGGGGCCTTCCCACTTGGGCTCAAATTTCTCTTTAGTTTTGTAAGTCATGATCATTAGTTTTTTGATAGCTAAGACCAATTCCTCTTCCTTGAAAGTTTTCCGCTTGACTTTCTTATTGAAGACCTTCGAGATACGTGCCTGATATAGCTCAATTTGTTGTTGCCCCTTTAAGCATTTTTCATTTAGCATTTCGAGTTCTCTAAACCATCGTCGGTGTTGCTCTTCTGTTGTCATTTCTATAGCCAATGCAACTTGTAGAGACGATATCTGGATTTCAAGTGGCAAAATCGTTTCGCACCCGTAAACTAAGGAGAATGGCATAACTTTTATGGTAGTTCGGACTGTGGTTTGGTACGCCTACAAACACTCTCCTAGCTTCTCATCATAATCTCGCTTACTGGAGGATACAAATTTTTGAAGCAGCTTAACGATGATCTTATTGAAGGCCTTGGCTAGCTCATTCACCAGATTATAAGATGTTGATGCAATATTTTGGATCCTAAATTTACTACAGAATTACGTGAGTCCTTGGCTAGCAAATTGGAGATCATTATCTTGGATAATCCGTCTGGGTACGCCAAAGCGATATATTACATGGTGCTTAATAAATTTAACAACATCTGATGTTTTCACCTCCCTCATAGGGATGGCCTCTGCCCACTTGGAAAAGTAGTCAGTTATGGTAATCGGTTCCCTTTAGATGACGGCAGGATAATCGGACCGATGATATCCATACCCCAGGTTTCAAATGGCCAGCTAGCGACAGAATTATGCAGGTACTCCGGTGGTTAGTGAAAGACATTGGCATGTATTTGGTAGACATGGCAGCGCTTTGCATAATTCACGGCATTCGTGATCATCTTTGGCAAAAAAAAACCAAGTATTCTTATACGATCCCATAGCTGGTGGGCCCCGCAAGTAACACTATGCGTTTCATGAATTACTTTGCTGGCATCTTTCTTCAAAAGGCAACATAGTAGAATACTGTCATGCAATCTTCAGTACAATGCATGTAGCATTACACCGTAGTAGTATTTGGATATCTTCTTCCTGATTGAAGAAGCCTCTTAGGGGTTTTCTGGGAGAATTTCATATAATGCATAGTTTATCAACTTTGAAAGCACCAATCGCAAGATTCGAGGTCCAAACTTACTTGGTACAACTCTTCTTCTTCAAACAACGTTTTTGGATGCAAGAGGTCCCGACCCCCTATTGAGATTTGTTTGCTCATCCCGGGTGGTACAGCTAAGGTTGCAGTCAGGGATGCGAGAGCGTCTGCATGCACGTTCTCGTGTCTTATCACATGATTGATACAGAATCATCTGAATTTATTGGCCAACTTAACTGTTGCTTCGAGATAAGGGACAGGGTCCTCATACTTCACCTCATATTCTCCAGTCATTTGGTTAACAATGAACTTAGAGTCTGTTGGTAGTGAAAATTTCTAAGTAAAAAGGAATTTTCCATAACAGAACGCAGAGCTAACTCAGTAGCTCTGCGTTTGGCTATTTTAGCCTCGCGTTTGAGCAAAACGTGGAGCTATTCAATAGCTCCGTATTCTGGTTTCTTAGCTCTGCATTTTGATGCGATTAGCTCCGCGTAAGTAGATAACCAGAATCATAAATTGATTGAGATTAAGATTTGGGCTTATTCAAATATCCAAATTAAGTCCAATCAGAACTCTAAATCAAGAGATTTAAATCAAAACTAAGATATTTGATTAGAATCCTTGATGAATACAAATTCTATCTAAATAAAAACTCTCATATTGACCTAAAACTATAAATACCCCTTTGAGGAAGCCCTAGGGATCTTTTTTGCATCTTAGATAATTCAAATTATGCGTGAGAGCCTTGAATTCATGAAGACCAGAGAAGATCCAAGTCGGTCGTCATCTTCAAGAGAAAAGATCATCGTCGTAAGATCGTCAAAAGGAGCTACTTGTTAAATCCCATCGCTACGAGATCCCACTATATTTTGTAAAAGAGAGCGATAATTTATAAATCCTCTCATTTGTTCTTTTCTTGTTCACTTTTATTGTAATTAAGTTATTTCAATGGAAGGGAAGCAAATTTCTGCTGCGAACAAACTGGCGACCACAGTGGGAGACATCTCTTTCACCAAAGAAGAGATCGTGGCGCAATCTGACGTCGAGAGAATCAGATCCGACGTGAACATGCTAGTCGTAGAGATCGACCAGCAGAAGTACGAGGAGTATCTCTCCTCTGAGTCAGGTAACCTGACCGAAATATGATTCTATCGTTGCGTGCACTCCAATACCCGAGGATCGGGTAATCGGGAATCCACCGTTAATCGGGGACTCGTGGAGACTGCGGCTATAGAGCCGTCGTTTGGGTAGAAAATCCTAACAGAGGATGGCCTCTTTATTGCCGAAGAAAGCTCGGGAACTGGATTGATCAGAACCCAACTCCGAAATAGAAATCAGAGAGCTAGGCAAAAGGCCTTCAGAGCCTGCGTTGAACGTGAGGCTTCTTCTTTATCAGCGAACGGTTCTACAATTTGCGCAAGGAAAGTCCCTGAATCTGCTAAGACTTCTCTTAGGGCATCTTTTGTTGCCTTTGACAGTTGTAGAAATTCGTAGAGAGTAATTCAAGCAGGAATGTTGCCGAACTGGCTAACACATCGAATCGAAATGGTATCATATAGCCTCACTATCCTTCTCTGAATCTTTTTGGTGGTGAATCTCTTTTTGCTTAGCAGGCGGTGCGTCAGGTGCTTATGCAAACTTACTTAGCCTAACCATTGAGTAATCTTTAAGGTAGTCCTTTCCAGACTGAGTACCTGATGGCCCTGCCTCATTTGAATGAGTGGTCATCGCCATCGTCTCAACTTCTTAGTCGATGAGTGAAGTAGTGCCAGACTGGTCTTTTTTCACTAAGGACAGATGTTGCATTAGATGTCCGAGTCTTCCCCTTGGTTTTCTATGAATTGTTTGAGGGGTCCATTGCTCGTCTTTTAGCAGGTCTAGGTATATCCATGTAATCTCTTGTTTCTCAGTAGAGACTGGGGAGAGCCCTTTTTCCTTCAAACCATACAACTTTAAGTTCTTTACTATTAGTTTTCTAGCAGGGATTGGAGTCACACCAGGTAGAATTTCCACAGATCCCATAGTAATTGTAGCCACATTTGCAGACACATTTTCTATTCTGGTTTTAAGTGGATTATCTTCACATCAATGTGCGCCTGGATTTTATCCTTGAGGACATAACAATCCTTGGTCGGATGCCTAAGATTTTGATGGCAGAAACAATACTTGGGATCAACTGTCTTTCCAACTTCTTTTGACTTTTAATTTTTAGGCAACTTGAGCATCCCCTTTTTATTCAATAGATGAAAGAACGTGACCGCCTATTCATCTTTAAAGTCGTACATCCGCTGTAGTCTGAAGAAATCACGGTTATTTGTGGCTTTGACTTGTAGTAGGTCTAGTAGTCATCGCCTCCTTACCCTAAGGGTGGGGTGGTTGCGATTGTGCCCGGTTCGTGGATACTTTCCTCTGGGTACGATTTTCATCGATATTCTAATTTATATCCTCCCCTTGATTCCCTTGCTTAACTAAATTCTTCTATGTTTTAGAATCTACCGCTCCCATCTTAATGAGGATATCAGTTTGGAAGTTGTGCTTGCATGTTTCAACCAGCATTTCTTGTGACATGCTGATGTGATAAATTACTGCAAGCGCACAGTGTCAGTGTAGCGCTGTACAGGTCGTCCCACAGGGATCTAGGGTGTTTTTGCGATTCTTACTCTTTCCTTAGTCTAGCGGATTAACAAAGGATTCTAGATTGAAGTCGGATTAATCTAAATAGCCTAGAATCTAGAATCCACTAGTTTCCAACCATGTATTTATTTCTATTATATTCTTCTTTCATAAAAATTTGATCTTTTTAGTTTAATCTTTATTTAAAGTGCCCTAAGTATGAGCTATCAAGTGGTGTGCAAGTATAACTCATCAAAGATACTACTTCTCATAAAACAAACTAAATCTTTAGATAATTCAATGAAAAAGATAAAATCAACAACCCCAAACCCTAACTAAGCATAGGCTATCAAGAAACCTAATTCGAGTATAACCTATCAAAGTCTTAATCTTCGAGTTCTTGTATTTTAATCTTTTTAGAGAAAAATCATGTCTTTATTTATTTTTATTCAAGAAGAAAAATATTAGAAAACAATTACATGGTGGATCCTAACTTCATCTATATCCTATAGCTAAACTAATTAGCTACTCATAATTCTAGAAAGCAATTAAATCTAATCTAGAAAGCAAATAAATTTATACTAGAAAGCAATTAAATCTATCTAGAAAGCTAATAAAGATCTCAAAATAATGGCCTACCTCTTGAGCACGGTATTGTGGCCGCCACCCCTTCAGCAAAACCCTAATTTTATTAAATTAAAAAACGAATACAAAACTTCAGGATTCTCTTTAGAATACAAGGATAGGCCAATATATAGGCTTCGGAAACCAAACCCTAATTCTAACAGAACTAGAAAACTAAAAAATTACAACGAAGCCACCGACGAAATCTCAGTATGTGGGCCCATTTTCTGGCCGCTATTTAGCTGTCTGTACCGCCATTTCGCGGCTTTATTTCTGTTAAATTGCTTGAAATTTCGTTAACTTGAGTTTCTTGTCTTGTAAATTTAGGTTTCTCGACTGTATTTGACTTTGATTTTCTGAAGCATCGTAGTCTCGTAGTTTTGCCTACTTTAGAAACTTTTCGGACTCTGATTTCCTACTCCAATATTGATTTCATGCCATCTCCTTGTACGATTCGGTTTTCCTGAAAAAGACACTAAAAATACCCGAGTAGCATTTATTTATATACAAGAATAGATAAAGTATGAGAGGAAAAATACAATATATGATATTCATTACACCCCCACACCTATCTTTTGCTAGTCCTCTAGCAAAACCTAAACCTAAAAAGAAAAATAAAAATCCTAACTCACTTTCGCAGGAATCGCGATTGCACTTAGCACGTGCAACAAACCTTTAAACCCCTAGGTCACCCTAGTGGACGAGTGTTGTCTCGTGAGGGTTTGCATTGAATATACCCACAAAATTCATGAAGAAAATAGATTAAGGAATAAAGAAAAGAAAAATAAGGATAACCGAAAAATAAGAAAGATAAAAATTTTATACAAAGGAAAGAAAAATCTTTTTTTATGATATTTTCATCAATTAATCTCACTAATATACAAACACAAGAATGCATTTAGATTATCAATTTTCAAATCGAACATCATATCAGATACACTTATTATTTTAATCAAAAATTTAAATTCTATCTTTCAATACCCACTAACAGATAATCCATTGGCTCCTATACATCTACGTGCACATGTGATAGTCTACTTCGGTTTTGGACTTGAACTCTAACTCATGATTCATCTCCTCTCTTATAACATTTTTTTTCTTTTTTTTCTCTTTTTTTTTTTTTAAGAATATTTCACCTTTCATGCGAATATTCACGCTTGCTTAGGCGCAACATATCCGATTACTCAGTTCATATTCTTTTCTTTTTCTTTTTTTTTTAGAATATTTCACCTTTCATACGAATATTCACGCTTACTTAGGCGCAAAGTACCCGATTACTTGGATCATACTCTTTTTTCACTTTTGAGGCTATTGCCTTAATACCAGGCGCACCCCATTATTTTATCACTCTCGAGGCTATTGCCTTAATACCAGGCTCACCCCATTATTTTATTCTCACTTTTTTTTCTCTTGTTTTTTTTTTTTTTTAGAGAGAGAAGACTTACTCAATCGTTATCATCTTTGTCCTTAATCTAATAAACTATTGTGAAGTGAAAAATAGATGTATACTTGCCTCAAGACTACTGTTAGCAATATTTATTTTTCGTATTTTAATCTTTTTCAAAAAATTCAAAATGTATCATCCAATCTACTCTCCTTTCCAATTTCAAATCTAAATTTATCCATTTATCTGTAATTAGTTTGGTCTATTGATGAAAAACATAATTTTTCTTTTTAAAATTTTTTTTTCCAGTTTTTTTTAAAATTTTTTAAAATTAGTTACCCTAAAAACTACCCAAAGTGTAAAATAAAGAAACCCAAAAATCTAAAAAAAAAAAAATCCTAAAAATAAAAATAAAATCCTAAAAATCCTAAACATAAAAATCTCCTAAAAACTACCCCCCCACACACCTAAACTTGTGTATGCCCTCATGCACAAACTAAGTGTGGTAAAATAAATATGAAAGCTATTGTACAAATACTATACAAATAATGAGAGTCGTAAAAGTTACGATCTCAATATCATCACCCTATTAACGTATGGAAGGTGGTTACGACCTCTCGATCGCTTCCCACTTTCATAGTGTGTGCGTTTTAAACGTGAAGTTGGTGCATTATTATATTTCATTAACCTCTTACAAGTCACGAGATTACCTGTCTGCTCCTTATGTCGTCCTCGCTTTTTCTTTGTCCACATGTAAGCATTAACAGTTGGGTTAAAGAAATTTTTATTATAAACCTGCCAATCATCGTTAGTAACAAGTATACATATAGAAATATCATGAGGTGAGAAGAGTGTAATATGATCAAGTGAATGTGGTGGTGGCTCTTCTAACTCACGAAGTAATGTGAGCTCCTCTGCAAACAAATCCTCAAAAGTTTGCTCATAAACCAATGGCACACTTGTATAAGTATCATCATATATAAAATCAGTATATGCCAATTTTTCTAATAATATGAGCTCATATTTGAATATTTGCTCAAATGAGAGTTCATTATCAGTGCAAGAGGTCGAATGAGAGTGCAAACCGTGAATCATGTTGACCTCAATGAGGGAGCTCATTGCGTGCTCATCCATATTAAATATGTTCAATTCCACAGTCATATTCCCAAACGATAATTTCATGAGGCCACTCCTACAATCAATTAATGCATTTGATGTTGTAAGGAATGGTCTACCCAAGATAACGGGAATTTGGTTTTGTGGATTGGAGATCGGCTCAGTTTCTAAGACAATAAAGTCTACAGGAAAGATAAACTCACCGACCTTAATGAGCACATCTTTAACCATACCAAGTGGTCTCTTAATCGAACGATCAGCTAGCTGTAATGTGACCTTGGTAGGTTGAAGTTTTCCTAACCCCAGTTGCTGATAAACAGTGTAAGGAAGCAAGTTGACACTTGCCCCTAAATCAAGCAACGCCCTATCAAATGTAGTGTTCCCAATAGTGCATGAGATTGTAGGGGAACCTGGATCTTTGTACTTGATAGGCAAGGAGTTAGAGAGGATATGTGATATATTTGCATCAAGAAAAACTTTCTCAGGAATGTTTCTTGCTCGTTTCTTAGTACACAAATCCTTAAGGAACTTAGTATAAGTTGGAACCTATTGTATAATGTCTAGGAGTGGAATATTAGCCTTCACCTGCTGAAATATTTCAAGAATCTTTTCTACTTGCGGTGAAGGCTTCCTAAGCCGATTTGGATATGGTGCTTTCGCCTCAGGAACAGGTTCTTCCAAATGAGTACGTGACGGTGATGGAGGTGATGGAGATGATTGTGGAGAAAGGGGTGGAAGAGATGATGTAGCCTGCGAGATAGTAGGAGTGGGATCAGGGGGCATGGCTACATTATTGTCCACTTGCTTGCCAGATCTAAGCGTGTGAATGGCATTGCATTGGTGGACATGCGACTGATTGGAGTTTGAGGAACTGGCATTAGGGTTCATTATGGGTTGACTTGAAAAGGTACCCTGGCTACGTTCACTCATCTGATTAGCTAATTGTCCAACTTGCTGCTCTACATTCTTAATAGATTGAGAATTCACGAGCAGTTGCTGACCTGTATTTTGAATAAAGTCAGCTGACACTTTCATAACATTTTCCATGTGTGTGTTAAGCTTGGACATATGCGTGTCAAACTTGGAATGAGACTTGAGAAGATTTTCAACGTGCTTCTCAAGTGACTGAAGTCGCTTTTCTTGTTCAGTATTAGACCCCTGTTGTGAATAAGAGTGATTTTGTACAGGTGGTCTATTCTGATTGTTCCCATAATTTGAAGCGTTTGGGTGTTGGTAAACACCCACATTTGGTCTTGGAAATTGACCAGTGGCTGCAGGTTGCATGTTAGGGTTATTAGGGTTAGGGGCCCCTGGATATTGCCCTTGACCCCATGATAGATTTGGATGATTCCTCCAGCCAGGGTTGTATGTAGGAGCGTAAGGATTGTTCATGGGTCCTTGATATAAGGCATTAGCCTGCTCAAGTGTGGAACCCATTGAATTCATTAATAATGGATACTCCTCCATAACATGATTCGGAGTTCCGCAATTAAAGCATGTGAGAACTTGAATTTGATTTACCTGACCCACCGATGGAGTACTAGGAGTCTCCAATGCTTCAATTCTCCTCATAAGGGCTGCAATCTTAGCTTCGGCAACTATAGAGTTGTCGACGCTATGGATCCCACCCTTATGTGCAGAAGTTGATGTACTGGACTTCTCAGTGGGACTCTCCCACTGCATAGTTTTCCACGATAGGTCCTCAAGAAAGTCCCATGCTTCATCCTCATTCTTTCTCATGAACTCCCCCTGACACATGGACTCAAAAAGAGTTTTGGATGTGTAATCGAGTCCTTCGTACACGATTTGACATAACCTCCACTTTTCTATCGCATTGTGGGGGCACTAAGCTAAAAGGTCTTTAAACCATTCTAAGTATTTCTAGAAGGGTTCTCCTGGCACTTGACGGAATTGATTGATTTGATTTAGTATCCTTGCCATCTTGTGCGTGGGATAATACTTCTTAAGAAATACCGTAACGAATTCATCCCAAGTAGCGATTGAATCAGTAGGCATACTGTACAACCACTTCTTGGCATTATCCTTAAGTGCAAAGGGGATGAAGCAGAGCTTAATTGCGTCCTCCGATAAGTGCTACAGTTTAATCATCACGCATACTTCCTGAAATTCACTGATAAAGAGATATGCATCCTCTGAATCAGAACCAGTGAATTTAGGAAGCATACTGATGTACTGCGGTTTCAACTCATAATGATTACCCGCTGCGTGTGGAAGTTTTATGCATGATGGAAGTGATGTGCACAATGGGTAACATCGATCCTGAAGGATCGGAATCGGTTGGTCCATCTTGGCTCCCATGAACAAATCTGATCTCACAAGTCAACCAAATTGATCACGGGTCCAATGTGGCATGAACCAGCGACCGTGAGTGTATGCGTGAATTTCCTAAACTAATGCAAGAAGTGGGGTGTAGTGGAGAGATAAAATGGTGGAATAGATATGATCAATTAAAAATGTGACTCCTACTATTTCTACGATTTGTTTTTTATGTTTTTTACAGAACCAGGGGACAAAATACAGATACCAGAAAAGCTTTGTGGGGTATTGTACCTGAAGGACCGCTAAACAGCAGTTTTTACCACTGATTAGCGTCCAAAGTGTGGAGTCTTGGACTCTGCTTGCTTTGGTACACTTCCAATGATTATTTAGTCATGTTTAACTTCCTTTATCTGCACTCTCTTATCCCTACACACTCAACGCACACTGTTAGTCCCGTAAAACGTCAGAAAAAGCAAGAAAAACACAATCAAACCCTGGCAACGGCGCCAAAAACTTGATGTGATAAATTACTGCAAGTGCACAGTGTCGGTGTAGCGCTGTACAGGTCGTCCCACAGGGATCTAGGGTGTTTTTGCGATTCTTACTCTTTCCTTAGTCTAGCGGATTAACAAAGGATTCTAGGTTGAAGTCAGATTAATCTAAATAGCCTAGGATCTAGAATCCACTAGTTTCCAACCATGTATTTACTTCTATTATCTTCTTCTTTCATAAAAATTTGATCTTTTTAGTTTAATCTTTATTTAAAGTGCCCTAAGCATAAGCTATCAAGTGGTGTGCAAGCATAACTCATCAAAGATACTACTTCTCATAAAAACAAAATAAATCTTTAGATAATTCAATGGAAAAGATAAAATCAACAACCCCAAATCCTAACTAAGCATAGGCTATCAAGAAACATAATTCAAGTATAACCTATCAAAGTTTTAATCTTCGAGTTCTTGTATTTTAATCTTTTTAGAGAAAAATCATGTCTTTATTTATTTTTATTCAAGAAGAAAAATATTAGAAAGCAATTACATGGTGGATCCTAACTTCATCTACATCCTATAGCTAAACTAATTAGCTACTCATAATTCTAGAAAGCAATTAAATCTAATCTAGAAAGCAAATAAATTTATACTAGAAAGCAATTAAATCTATCTAGAAAGCTAATAAAGATCTCAAAACAATGGCCTACCTCTTGAGCACGGTATTGTGGCCGCCACCCCTTCAGCAAAACCCTAATTTTATTAAATTAAAAACGAGTACAAAACTTCAGGATTATCTTTAGAATACAAGGATAGGCCAATATATAGGTTTAGGAAATAAAACCCTCATTATAACAGAACTAGTAAAACTAAAAAATTACAACGAAGGCACTGACGAAATCTCAGTATGTAGGACCATTTTATGGCCGCTATTTAGCTGTCCTACCGCCATTTGGCGGCTTTATTTCTGTTAAATTGCTTGAAATTTCGTTTACTTGAGTCTCTTGTCTTGTAAATTTAGGTTTCTCGACTGTATTTTACTTTGAGTCTCTGAAGCATCGTAGTCTCGTAGTTTTGCCTACTTTAGAAACTTTTCGGACTCTGATTTCCTACTCTAACATTGATTTCATGCCATCTCCTTGTACGAATCGGTTTTTCTGAAAAAGACACCAAAAATACCCGAGTAGCATTTATTTATATACAAGAATAGATAAAGTATGAGAGGAAAATAACAATATATGATATTCATTACATGCCATGCGAACATCGCAGTGATATTTCTCGAAAACGTTTAATGAAACTTTTAACGGTCTCATTCTATTTTTGTTTGTTTGCGAGGAGAGTATGTACCAAAATCTCCGTATCATCTTCGAAGAAGCAACACAGGAATTCCTTCTCCACATCGAACCATGATTTGATAGTCCCCCAGGGGCGACTGTATAAACCATGTAAATGCAGGCCCTCTCAAGATACTTGCAAAGACCTTAGTTATTATAGGATCATTCCCCCCACGAGATGACCCATTTGTGACAAAAAATAGTATAGGTGTTGGTTGGGAGAACATTTTCCATCGAAAGATTCTAGCTTTAAAGACTTGTATTTTTGGGGAAAATGAGTTGATTCCCATTCTATTGGGTATGGTCTAGTAACTCTGATTTCTTGCAGGTCCTTCCTCTGCATCAGAGCTTCCAGTTGGTCCTGCATCTTTTGTATTTTTTTGGCGCATGGGTCTATGACATAGTTAAACTCCTCTTTTTCTCCCGAGTTTCTACCATCGTCCTTTGGTGGGTCGTTAGAGGATTTCTCTGATTTGTCTTCAGTATTCTTCTGTAGATTTTTCACTATTCTAAGAAGCAGTGTGCAGAGTTCTTCAAGACTCTTTTGTTGTTCTTGAATTAGGCGTTCTTGTGCTTTTAGGCTCTAATTCATTTCACTGGAGTTTCCTATCATGTGAACAGTTGTTTCTTCAAGTCTAGAAGACTCATATGATCGAGGCGTTGCAATGGCTGAATGATCGCTATCTCTTTCACTCTCACTGTCTGAACCCCCAGCCAACCTTTTGTAGTTTCATGGTGCCAAAATTCCTGACCGAATCAGTGTACAATGACGTGCTTCTGCATCAGAGGAATATTTATTGCCTTGTAGTTTCTTCTCATTGTTCACCATATTCGAAATTACAAATAGAGGTACCTCATCGTTGGTGACCCTTTGTCTTTGAACATGCCTTCTTTTAGGTGTATTATTCTTTGATTCGGTTATTCAACTAAAAATTGAGGGTCTAAGTGGACCGCAATGATAGATGTTACGTACTGCAGATATTATTTGTTCACACCGGCACAGTGGGCGGGAGTGGGTCATCCTCTTATTATTGAGGAATTCTCGTAAATCAACCTCTTGATGAGTTTCTACTTTGTTACAACCTCTAGAAGGCTCCTTGAAAGATTGAAATCTCTGTCTTGGTCGAGGTTTTGCTCTGGTCTTTGTGGGTGTTTTGCAGAACTGAAGTTTAGTCTTGTGTTCTAGACTTTTTAAGTGAGGCTGAACAGCCTGGCATTTGGCTTTTTGTGTGAGGGGTTAATTAGCCTCGTGTTTTGTTTTTTGTGCGTGGGGTTGATTTGCCTTGCGTTGCAACCTTTGTGCACTAAGCTGATTAGCTTCATGTAGACTTACGTTGGGCTGATTAATCTCGCATTTGGAAATAGCCTTGCATAGAGCTACGCTGGGCTATTTATCCTGACATTTCAAAATACCCTCGCGTAAGACTACGCTGAGCTGTTTAGCCTAGCGTTTGAGACCAGATTTGTTTTGGACTTGGTTTTTGGGAATTCGTCACCATGCTTGACGGTTTTGGTTCTGAATGGGTTCTGATCAGTCCAGATCTTAGCTTCCCTTTAGTGTCTTGCGCAATCATGATAGAAAAAGATTTTCCTTTTTTTCAAAATTTTGGAATCCAAAGATCCAAAGGGTTTCTGTGCAATGGGAGTCCCTTTATCATTCGAATTCATAATTTGGATCTCTTCCTATTCAGAACTCGAAAATCTGAGAAGTTTCTGTTTAATAGAAATCATCTCGTCATTCGAGTCTATCGCTTAGACTCCTTCCTTTTCTGAGATCAAAGATCCAAGAAACTCTATTCAACAAGAGTCGCTTTGTCATTCGAATTTGTACTTAGGGTTTCCAAGCGATGGAGCCGTGTTTTGATCGAACTTAACGATCTAGAGGATAAGTACTTCTTATATTTTTGTTGATCAATTTCTACGACCAATATCTCCATAGACTTACCAATTTCTTAGTATTAGATTGGGCCACGATTTTTTTGTCAGTGTAGAAGACTTCTCCCACTGTGGTTATCAGCTTGTTTCCTGCAAAAGTCGTGCTTCTTTTTTTTGCTATGGATTTAAAGATTACAATAATTCTCCAAATTACAATGAAAGAAACAAAGAAAACAAACGAGAGGATTTATAGCACGTCTCTCTCTTTTACAAAAGGGTAGGTTCTAAACGTGGCTATAGAGCGTTGAGCTCGTACCATTGACGATTTGATGCTTGAATCGGTCTTGAATATAGAGATTAATGGAGAGAGCTTCTGGCTGGTAGCTTCTTGTTGCTAGTCAACGTGCCTTCATGTAGAAAATCAACTCTTGGATCTCCAAAGATTACCCAAAGATCTCCTCAAGAGATTCTCCAAAAATTTCTCTCTTGACCTCTATTTATAATTTTGGAGGTTTTCTTAGGAGATAAGGATGGAACCAATCTCTAAACTTGTATTTTGATCTAAAATCTTTAATTCAGAGTGATTGTATATGATTGAGAATGGAGTTCTGGTAGAAATCCACAAGGAAACCCAGTTTGGAAACTTGAATTAGCCTGATGCACGAGGCTCCGTGCGGGGCTACTAGCCTAGCGTGCGCGAGGCTATTGTGCCCCGTGTGGCCTTGTTTTTCTTGATTTTAAATTTTTTTCATCCTACAGTATTATTGTATATATGCGGCAAAATCCTATATCAGGATCTAAATTAATTCTAGTCATATGAATTAATTTGAGAAATCTAGGCTCCGATATCACTAAAATACCTGTCATGTCCGCTTCTGATATATCGTATATGAGTACGTACAATAAATATCGACAACATATCCAGTGCTCACCACCCCCCCCCCCCCCCAATAGCCAACCTTCCCTCCTTTCAACACAGAAAACAGAGAAAAGAAAAAAGAAAAATAAAATGAGAGAGAGAGAGAGAGAGAGAGAGAGAGATATCAACACTAACTAGTAGACTCAATCCTTTTTCGAAGACTTCTCAATGTGTAGATTCTCATATTTGGCATCTTCAAGTTTAGATGTGCTCTAAACTCATATCTACAATATACTATCTAGTTTTAAAGAGGATATTACTTTTTATTATTATAGCTAGTTTAATTATCAAAGTTATGATTTTAGTTGTTTTCGTTTAATTCCATTGAAAAGGATATTACTTTTCATTGTTTCATCTAACTTAACAAGATTTCACCCTTCGAACCTCTTGACACTAGTATTTTTAATTTCTATTCATCCCAATCGAAATGAATTGTTGAATCACTATAAAACGCTAATAATTACATTAGTTTTTATATGATTTACTATTTTTGTTTCTATTAATTAAGACTTTGATTGATGTTAATCGTAAAAGTTGTTGCTTTGATTTAAAAATGGATAAAATTAATAACTTGTAAAAAAATGAATGTGAAATATGATCAAAAAATTATATGTATGATTTATGTTATTATTTCTTTATACTTGTTTAGTTTTAAAAATATTATGTGAAACATTAAATTTTCAATTGAGCATTGTGATTAGATTATAGAAAAATTCTTGTGGAATAGATCTAGGTTTTTCCTATTCTTGGCTGGCCATTGATGACCATCATCTATGGGCTAATTGCCATCGATGGACCATCAAAGCCTACATCGATGGTGGTGCTTGAGTGGAGCCACCATCAATGGTGGCTGCACTGGCCATATAATGACTCGTCTTAGCATAAATATTCTTCATATAAGAGTTTTTACAAATCTGTCCCTTAAATCTTTAAAAATTAGAATTTAGTCGTTCAAATCTTCATATTTATAATTTAGTCCCCCAAATCCTTTAGTTATCTCACTTTAGTCTCCCAACCAAATCTCTAAAGTGAAGTAACTCAAGAGAACCCAATAAGATGAGGGAAGAGAGAGAGAGAAAGGAGAAGAATGAAAAGGAAAACCCAATAAGAAAAGAAAGAGAGGAGGAAGAGAGAATGGAAGACTAAAATGAAATAACTTAGGGGTATAACTGAAAATTCAGGCAAAAAATATGGCTGGGGGACTAAAGTAAGGTAACTTAAAGGATTTGGGGGATTAAATTATAAATATGAATATTTGGGGGACTAAATTCTAATTTTTAAAGATTTAAGGGATAGATATGTAAAAACCCCTTTCTTATAATATAATATTATTTTGATATTATATTATTCTGAATGACTTAAATAAGGAGTAGATAAATATATAAATTATATTAAAATAAGTTTTTATCGAAAACCAATTTATTTTAATTTATTTAATTTACCCCATCTTTTTCAAAGTTCAAGCCCATGTTTTGTAGCATAAAACGAAAATAAGAGAATAAATATTTTAAAAAAAGTGACATTGAGAGAATTTGTTTTCTTAATCTCTCACTCCAGCACTCAACTAGGTAAAAAGCTCAAACCACTCGCTACATTGCTAGGTTGACAACTAGGACATAAATTTATCATTTAAACTTAGTTTTGATTATTTATCTTCTTCAACTTTCAAGCACCTAACTTTTCTTCTTTCCTCTTTATAATTCATTATTACAATCCATTTTTAAAGCTAAAAATTAAATTTTCATTATTCTCTTTAGTTTCCTTGAATCCTTTATGTTCTTTAACTTTCAAAAGGCCAACATTATTTAAACTCAACATCTATTCTAAATTTAACTTCCACATACTCAAACTCTCTAAAATTTATCTCTCCTCACTTATGGTACCGATTATTTCGCTGACCATCAGTCGCTATTACACTATTCATTGGTAGGAGTTGTCCATCATCATTATTATCTATCTCTTCTTCGTATGACGTTTTATTGAGGTCGGTGTTATTTTCTCTCTATTCATATTGGTTATCTACTAAATCGCAGGGTTAACTCACCGTCTATCCAACAACCGTAATAAGTTAGAAAAACAACATCCATCATTTTATAATCTAATAAGATGGATTCAGATGCATTTGTTGATTTCAGACCTGTTAAGACTATTTAATATTAAAATTAATTTTTGAGTACTTTATGAATATTGAAAAAATCCTAAAAATATCCTAAATTCATGATAAATTTTTTTTTAACATTTATAGTATAATTTTATGTGTATATTGCTTGCTTATGATTGTTAATTGATCAATAATATGAAAAAAATCGAGCTGGGTTAATTTTTGGACTCACTAATCGTAATATTCTATATAATTGTTGTTTCAATTACATTATTTATTTTTTATATATTGATTAGTTGTTTTATAGAAAATTATCACAATTTATTATTGTACATATTATTGAAATTTTATTATTTTTATTATGTTAGATTTGTAAAATAGCTAGATTTTAGATTGATCGATATATATAATATTTGGTAGTATCACATAAAATCTATAATAGTGTAAGAATATTGATTGGGATATCATACAATGTCAATGTCTAGAAAAATTATCTTATAAGCTGATTACATAATAAAAAAAGTGCCTAACATAGAAAACTTTCTAGAACTCATGCACTTACCTGGACAATATATCTTTATGATGTTTCAAGTTAGTGAATATTTCTATTTATCCAAGTATGATCTATTTAATAAAATATAAATTGAACACTCTTTGAACAATCTTGTTGACAAACTAATATAACCAAATTGAAATATATAACTGATATGATCCAAATGCTGCAAATTAATTAGAGCTTTGATACCACGTGTTGCACGGAATTGACAAATAATAATCCAAAACAGAGAACTTGGAGTTATTGGGATTCAATAGATAAATCAATTAAAATAAAAAATATATATAAGAGAAATAAATTCAGTAAGAATCAAACCAGAGAATACTAAGAGTTTATTGGTTTGGAGTAAGTCTTACATCCACGGATTGAATTAAATCCACCATTGATAATGTTGCAAATTATAAATTTTGGTTTTTTAAATCTCTCGAAGTTATAAATTAATCTCTCAAATTGAGAAGATAGAAAAAAAAAAAAAAACATTCAAACGATGCAAAAGAGTTATTTTTTTATACAAAAGATCACTCTAAATCTCCAAAAGATTTTGGAGAATACAATAGATAGATGCCTCTAAAGGCTCTATCTAATGCCCTTACATAGATTTTGCTACAAGTTCTAAATCAAGTAGGATTACTTTGGCATGAACTTTAAGTCAAATAGGATAGTTTTAGCACAAACCCTAACTCATATAGAAATCAGCCAAAATTCAATAAATCTAAATCAAATAGAAATCCTAAAAATTGAGTCAAACTCAACAAATCTTTACCTTGGTGAGATTTTCAATTTTCAATTCAAATAATTCGAAGCATCAACGAATGTGCTTTTATCAAATGATCCAAGATATAAATAACATCATTATGAATGTGAATGTAAATATTTATTGACCAAATCAATACAAAATCTTCTTCAAACTTGCAAAATATTGGTCAAGTCTCTAAAATGTTGTGGCTTGACTCCAGATTCCATCTTGGTTAACATATCAATTGGGTTATTTGCAGTATGAATCTTTTTCAGAAGAATATCACCTTCATTCGGTATCACTGTAATGAAGTGAAATTGAATATAAATATTCTTTGTTCTCGAATTATACAATAGGTTCTTTGCTAACTCAATAGTATCCTAAATATCTCAATGAACATGTACATGTTCCAGAAATACACACAAGTCATCAAGTAAATTTAAAAGCAAAATCACCTTCTTAAAGGACTTAGTCACCACCATATACTCTATCTCCATAATCGATGGAAAGTTAATCTCCAACTTATTGGAGATCTAGTAATAGTAAATAAATACCCTATAGAATGATGCTTATCCAAATCGCCTATAAAATCTGAATTTACATATCCTACTAACTAACCAAGCTCCTTATCTTGCTCAAATTACTAGGTCTCTAACAAGAGTAAATAAATACTCTTCAGTCGAATAATACTTATCTAAATTACCTACAAAATCTGAATTTACATATCCCATTAATTAACCAAGGTCCTTCTCTTGCTCAAATTTCATACCAAAATCTGAATCTACATATCCTACCAACTAACCAAACTCTTTATCTTACTCAAATTTTATATCAACATCTATGGTACCCAAAATATACAGTAAAATCTATTTTTCCGCTTATTGATGTCCTTTACCAGGATTATGCATGCATCTATCTACCATGCTGATGGTCTGGGAGATATTGGGCCTTATACACACTATTATATTTATCAAACTGCGAATAACACTAGCATTTGGGACTCAAGCCAAATGCTCTCATTCCTCATCAGTATGCAGAGATAATTGGGAATTTAACTTGAAGTGAGGAGCTAACAATGTAGTGATTGGTTTAGTAATTTTATTAATGCTGAACTTCATTAACACCTTCTATGAATATTTTTTCTAAGACTATTCCCTACACTTTATCCCTCTTGGTCTCGATACCTATAATTTTTTTATTCTCTCTAAGATCTTTCATCTCAAATATATTTCTCAACTGTGCCTTCAGCTCCTCTATCTCTACCTCGCTCTTTAATGTTATCAACTTATCATTAAAACAGAGTAAATAGACAAAGGATCTATCTTTCAGATTTTTGAAATAGATATAATGATCAAAATGACTTCTGATATACTTATTATTAGTCATAAATTGATCAAATATTTATACCACTATCTTGAAGACTGTTTCTAAATGTACAGGGACTTCTTTAACTTAGAGACTATTTCCTTACTAGCAACCATAAATCCATCAGCTAAGATATGTAGATATTCTCTTTTAGATCACTATATAAGAAAGTTATCTTGACATCCATCTAAACTAGTTCCAAATTCAACTATGCAACCAAAATCTAGTAAAGTACGAAATGGAAGAATATTTATCAACTACAGTGAGTACCTCATTATAGCCAATTCTTCCTACTGAGCGTAACGCCCCCAACCTAGCTTTGTATCTAACTCCTTGCAAAAAAGAATCATCTTTCTCGGTGAGCACCCATATTACATCTAATGGCTTTCTTTCCTTTCGAAA
Source organism: Dracaena cambodiana (assembly GCA_036321105.1). NCBI lineage: Eukaryota > Viridiplantae > Streptophyta > Magnoliopsida > Asparagales > Asparagaceae > Dracaena > Dracaena cambodiana. Next base: position 29,151,824 of record JAYEPQ010000017.1, read on the forward strand.
GATTTACTAAGTCCCATGTGGAGTTTTTTATAGAGAGAATCTATACTTCAATTTACAAGTCTTTGCTCATTTAAATAGGACTTACTTTACCAGAGTTTGTAAAGCACTCTCTCTAGTAAGTCCCAACTCATGTCCCATAATTATGAGGTGTCATATGTACCCTGTATATTTGAAGGCACTGCAACTCTACCAACAACTATGCTACCCTGTAGGTAGAACAAATTTCTTTTCTGCATACCTTTCATTTGCTGGGGAGAACGTCGGGTCTAACCGGGAACATGATGGGCCTAAACACAAAACTGAGAATCAGTTTGACCCAAAAGTTTAAGCTATTAGGTCAAGACCCCAACTTTGTATTTAAACCTATAGACTTTCTTTGTCCTATCCGATGTGGGACTATACTCACATATGAACTAACTTAACAATCTCCCCCTTCATTGTGAGTATACCAACTTAAATTTGGCAATCATCCACGTGGAGGTAGATACGTGAAAAACCAAATCCAAAGTTAACTCGACCAATTTAACTTTGGCAACCATCCACGTGGAGAGCCGACATATGAGAAATCAAACTTAAAGTTAACTCGACCAATTCGGGCGTCAAACATGGGCTTCACTCTCACTTAGGCTATAACCTGGCCCATTGATCCGACGACAACTTGGTCCGAAACTGGGTTCTGATACCAATTATTGGAGAGAACGTCGGGTCCAACCAGGAGCATGATGGGTATAAAAACAAAGCTGAGAACTAGTTTGACCTAAAAACTTAAGCTATTAGGTCAAGACCCCAACTTTATATTTAAATCTATAGACTTTCTTTGTTATATCCGATGTGGGACTATACTCACATTTGAACTAACTTAACATCATTATCACTAAAGCGTCTTTAATAGCCTTCAACTGTAGCCTTCAACTGAATCCATCATGGTAATATGTAGACACTTGCCTACTTAAACTCCTAATGATATAAGATTCTTCTTCATGTCCGGAATATACCAATTATCTATCAAACTCCTAATAATTCTATCGTACATTTAAAATCGAAATTCATTTATATCCTCAATTTTCCAAGATGTGTCATTACTTATGTAAATAATTGCTCCTTCAAACTCTTGCAAGCTAGAAAATAATTTCCAAAGGGACAAATATGGTAGGTGCAACCCGAATCCAGAATCCACTCCTTTGTGCTAGTTGCTATTGAACCTATTAGAGCAATATCTGAATTCTCATCTCTATCATGTAACATTTATAATTGAGCCCTAATTCTCCTTATATTTGGCCAACTTAGGATATAATGACCTTTCTTATGACAATATAAGTATTTATCATTTTCAAAATACTTCTTGGACTTCGAACGAGATCTTCCCATGTCCATCTTGATTCTTATTTTCAGATCTATTTGTTACCATCAACACGTCTGACTTTGAATTCTGATGTACGTCCTTATCGAGTTTTCGATACTCATTATTCATCAAGACATTAGACACATCAACAAATTTAATCTCAGACTTTACATAATAGAATGATAGATACTCATACAAATTAGGTAGTGAATCCAATGACAATAAAACTTCATCAAGAATTTCTACATCTAAATTCTACAAATCAGCAAGTATCTTGTTGAATTCAGTGGGATGTTAAGACATAATTACCTTATTTTTGTTGGAATCAAGAGATTCTTCAGATAGAGGCGGTTCTCTATTCTCTACATCATATATTTGTCTTTCAACTTTTACCAAAAATCACTTGCTACAGTCTCCCTCATCACAAAATACTTGGATCTTTTGTCAAACAAAGGTTTATCATTGTACAAGCCAGATGATTTACCTTCTACCATTAGTCTATCATGTCCTCGGGCATATCTATCTCCAACACCATCAGCTGATCTTGTTGAAACAATACAACCAAGTTTTACAGTCATATGCCGAGCTTGTTTATTCCTTTGAATTTCTCCACTTTGAATTTGGCATTCGTCATGGTGGATTTTGAAAATGTTGAAGACCTCGAAGACCACCTTGAGTTGATTATGGTGCCGATGAACTTAAAGCTGAATCTTCGGCATATTTCATAAAAGGCTTTACCTTTTCAAATCTTCAATAATCCTAATAACCCAAAATCCATGAAAACAAACCTGGATGCTAGGAAACAATCACTTGTTAAAAATTAATTAGTTTTTTATACCATTTGTTGCATGGAAACAACAAATAATAATCCAAGATAGAGAAGTAGGGGTTATTAGGATGCAACAAATAAATCAATTAAAATAAAAATATCTATGAGAAATAAATTTAGAAAAGTCAAAGCAGAAAATACCAAGAGTTTATATAGTATGGAGCAAGTCCTACGTTCATGGCCGAATCAAATACACTATTGTTGTTTTGCAAATTATAAATCATAGGTCTCTCAAATCTTTCAATATTACAAATTAATCTCTCAAATTAGGAAGACAATAAAAAAAAACTCTCAAAAAATGCAAAAAGTTTTCTTTTCATTAAAAAATCTCTTTAAATCTCCAAAAGATTTCAAAAAATACAAAATAGAGATGTCTTTAAAGGTCCTACCTAACATCCTTATATAGAATTTTGTAAAAGCTGTATATCAAATAAGATTTGTTTGACATAAATTCTAAATCAAACGGGGTTGGTTTGGCAAATTGCAAGTCAAATAGAAATCCTAAAAATTGAGCCAAAACTCAACAAATCTAAGTCAAATAGTAATATTAAAAATTGAGTAAAAACTCAACACCATATATAAACAATAAAGAATAGGAATTTGGACCCAATATGAGCGATACTTGAATAGCATTGGGATGAAGAATAACTGAATGATGGAAATATAATTGGTTTAGCTAATAAATGTTTCGCACACCATGAATATGTGATAATTTGTTGGATTTTACCTAATTATTCAAGTTAGCTTGATGGCAGGTACAAATCAACGCCAGAAAATCCAATAATCATAACCAATGTTTAAAATAACGATAACGGTAACGTAAAGTTTTGCCTTTGTTAAGTTATGTCGCATATAGCGTAACGCATAACGTAGATTATGCAATTTACTATTTATTTAATACAAATAAATATAAAACTATAAAATAATCTTTATAAATTGAAAAATAAATTAAAAATTCAAAAAATATATATAATCATTTTGTAATACATAATCTATTCTAAATTTTTATTAAATTTTACAATAATTTTCACATTTATTTTCATAAATTATATTAAGTTCGCAACCGTAATTCCAATCATCACCTAAACAAAAAAAACAAAATTACAATTCTTTATTTCAATTCCAGTTATTATCATTATTATAATTTATATTTTCAAGTGTTCAATTTATCTTATTTGTAATTATTGATTTCAATTCAATTAAAAATTCAATAGAATCAACAAATATAATATTTCAACAACTGTATAGGAAACTACAACAAGCTAATAAGAAAATAATCGCTAATTAGTAAGTTAGTTATTCCATAAGCAATCAAACAAGTCAATCAAGTAACAAAATTTTAGTAATTCGCTAATAATCAAAATAATAAGCAACAAAAATATAGATATTACTAAAAAAAATAGTAAATAACGTAACATAACGTAACGTTACGTAATATAACGTAAAATAACATAAAAAAAGTACTGTTACGGTGCACTGAGTTATTTTAAGTTGTTACGTAGCGTTGGAGTTCCGTTAGGTTACGTAACGCAATATAACGGATTTCATAACGCGTTATTTTTAATATTGACCATAACAATAAAATTAAATATACCAAGAGCTGTGGTAGGCTTCAAAGAGCTCGAGGCGAAGAGATGCTGCTCTTTCTTCATTCACACCGCATTTCGTAGCAAGAAATTCTTTACCAAAAAAAAAAAAGAAAGAAAGAAATCAAAATTCACTGAAATAACAGCTTACAATTACAACAAAAGATAAAAAAAACCAAATAATTCTAGAGAAAATGACATAAATTCAGTGTGTCCTCAAGATCTGCATGCAATTCAAAATCTTCAAGTTAAACTTGTTCACAATATATGTAATATGTCTTCCTAAATAAAAAAAAGAGGCCAGCTGCCAAAGAGAAGGCAATCAAATGGCGAAGTCCCCATATCGAACTCCATTGATATTTGCAACAAGAAAGAAGATAGAGCTGAGGTTGTAAGAGGAAATATGAGAATGATGAAGAAAGAAGAAGCAAGAAGAAGAGAGAACTGGTAGGATTGGTGTTTGAAACGGACAAGTATGATTAAAGAAGAAAACAAAGAGCAAAATTATGATTGAGTTAGGGACGACGAAGCATCACCGTAACCAAGTACATTATTAATGGTCGGAGGACGGAGAATATTTGCATCAACTTTATGGCTAGCAAGACTTCTATTGTGGAATCAAGAATGGTACAGTAAGAGAACTTCTCCATCGGTAAGTAAAACTTGTAATGAATATTTTCGATGATAGGTACGAAAAGATGTAGTCTTGACAAAAGCACTCCATGATATTGGTGATATTATATGAAGGGATCTTGTAGATTTTATCTGTAATGTGTTTTTCACATGTCCAAGATAAGGAATTTTCATAGCATTAAACAGTGGGAGAGAACATATACAATTTGTACATATTAACCAAAAAAAAAAAGGAGCATGACGGGTGGGATCGGAGCCTCTCATCTAAAAGTAAATATTCATATTTGTTGTTTTTATAACCATCTACTACTACTTTTGGATGATTATGATTTACTTTGATTTAAAATTTATACACGGTTGCTATTTCACACTCAAAAGGAATCATAACTATATGTCTAAAAATATATTAGATGTTATATCAGTTTTGATTGATCCTATAGTTTTCAAGTAAAAGTTAGAGTAACTGAATATATGCCGATTATGTCACGCCCTAGAGTCTTTCCTTTTTCTATTTTTGCTAAATAATCCGTCATTGATAGACCTTATGGCACTCTAGGCTTAATGGGCTGGGGCTGAACCGGGCCTTTATAAGGCTGAAACCAAAATTTATGGTCTTAAACCTCACTCTTGAGATTAGGAAAATATAGAGGCGCACCCCAAATGTATAGGGGCGCACCCACTCCCTCAGACATGCAGTGGGGCCCTCACACCAGACTTGAGTGTGCTCTTAGATATTTAGGGTGTGCGTTTATAATTTCCCTCTGAGCATTGCCACGAAGCCCAATTCCTATCTTACCGGCCCTAGTATATTTATTAGAGAATTGAAACATGAAAATAACTTATTAAAGGAATTATTTTTGGTTTTATTTTTTTACTTAATGAAATAGAAATTGTCAATTGGATAATATGAGTGATGTTCTTGAAAAAGTTTGTTATTCTAAATTATGATATGCAAACTTAAAAAAATAAAAAAAATGTCAGAAATAAATTTTTCATGAAAAAAGTTGACATAAATAAGAATAACATAATATTACCATGTAATATAGATTTTAGCGTTGCCCCTTCTAGTTTAGATAGGCCTTCTATAGGTTCAAACGCAAAAAATAATTGTTCAATAATTATATCTAGAGATATTATATATGCAAAAAATTTGTTCTTAACATTACCATGTAATATATACACACATATACATATAAACACACATAGAGAGAGAATAATGAAAATGAACTAGTAGCTAACGCAAGTTATCAGAGCTGCAGCTCCAATAAATTTTTTAAAAGAATTTTCGTGCGGATTATGATCTTGACTCCCTAAGGCTCACTCATATCCAACTTCTTAAATTTTAGTTTCGATTTTATCCTCATCAAATTGATACAAAATTAACGATTTTCAATTATTTTTGTATTCACCTGATAAAAAGGTAAATAAACTCTAAAATTTATGAAATTTGATCTAAAAGAACTTAAAAAGGTAAAAATACTAATTTTAGAAAAAATGAAAAAAAATTATTGGATCACTATATTTTTATCGCTAACTCCCGTAACTTTTCCTGAGCTGGTGGTTCATCTACAGTAATCCCCCACAACGCACGTGCACACACACACACACACGCATATATCAATGTTTAAAATAATAATAATGGTAAAGTACATTTTGTCTCTATTATGTTATATCATAAATAGTGTAATGTAGATTACACAAATTTCTATTTATTTAACAAAAAAGAATATAAAACTAAAAAATAAATTTTATAAATTAAAAAACTCTAAAAGAAGGATATAAAATATTTATATCCCAGTATCAATTCTAAATGTATAACCATTTTCACAATAATCCTCGTATTTATCTTCTGAATTAAATTGCATTCACATAATTTCAGTTATCAACTAAACAAGAAAACAAGATTTCAAATTTATTTTCAATTATTATTAGTATTGTAATCTATGTTTTGTAATGCTCATTTATTTTATTTATAATTATTTATTTTAATTTAGCTGAGAATTCAATATAATCAGAAGTAAGAAATTTTTGCAATTGGAGAGAAATTATAACAAGTAAATAAGAATGTAATCACAAACTAGCAAGTTAATAATACTACAAGTAACCAAATAATTAAATAACAAGTTGTCAAGTGAAAAAAAATTATAGCAATTCACTAACAACCAAAAAAAATAATCGACATCAATATAAAAATCATTCTAAAAATTATTGCAAATCATGTAATATAACATAATTTAACGTAACATAATGTAAAAATTCACATTGTTACAGTATATTAAGTTATTTTTTATTGTTAAATAACATTGACTATCTATTAAGTTTCATAACGCAATAGAACTGTTCAATAGCATGTTATTTTTAATACACAAACACATACATACATATATATATATATATATATGGGATTAGTGCATATGAGCTGCCAACTCAAGTAAGTTACGTGAGTCAGTGGTAAAAAACTAATAAACCCAATATTTTTTTTTAAACTTTTGTAGAAACATAATATCTATATCCTTAACTTTTTTATGATCAAATTATATATATTTTGAAGTTTATTTGCCCATGCATAAGTAAATACAAAATGTTATATTCATTGAAAACCGTTAATTTTCTATCTACTTGATAAAATACCAAATCAAAACTAAAGTCCAAGAGATTGAGAATGAGCAAACTCTAAGGAGTCAAGATCATAATCCAAAAGAATTTTTTTTTTAAAAATATTAGAAATAGTAAAAATAAACTACAGTTCAAGTAACTTACGTGAGGCGACGGCTCATTTCTATTATCCTCTGTGTGTGTATTTGTGTGTGCCTATATAATTTTCAAATTATTAGGTCAATTTACTTCTGTTTTGGGATTCAAAGCCTAAAACTGAAAACTGACTAATTATTTATGTTCGGTTTTATTTATTTGGACCGATTTCAATTGATTATTCAAGTTTTAATCTAATTTTGCTCAATCTAAGTTAAATTAGAGTTTCCATAATTTTTTGTATCTAAAATAGGCTTAGATTTCTAAAGATGGTATTGTTTTAAAAATAAATTTTATGCTAAAACTAAGTAAAACTCACTTATTTTAAAAATTTAGGGGAAATTTTAAATGATCCTTTTTCGTTTCTAAGTATGCCCACTTTTCTAATTCATTATCAGTATAACTTTGTAATCTTAAACTTTAAACTAAATTACCATCTTCTTCCAAGTTGACTTTTATTTCTATATAACTCAACCCATTAATTCTAATATGAAAACCTCTCTCTCTCCTCCTCTTTATCTCAACGGGAAATTCTATTTACATACGGAAATTTACTCTTCATACATGGTTTTAAAACTTGTAAATAATTACAAGTTTGTTATTATTTTTTTTTTTACTAAGTTATCCTTTGAAATCACAAATTAAGACTTCTTAAAATTTAAAACTACGACTCATTGTCTTCCTCCTCTATTTTCTCTCTAAAATCCTAAAAAATAATTTTTTGTGGTATTTAAATAAAAAAGCACATCTCCCAGAACTCATCGATTTGATTTCTTAGCCCCCAAAAATTTTTACATTTGCGATCCTAAAAGGTTAGGAAGAATTTTAATTTTTTTTAAATTCACTGTAACAAGTGAAATTAGAGTTTGGAGTTTGAGTATGAGTTTTTTATGCAAATAGAAAATTCGAATATGCAATTAATATAGGAGAACAAATCTAAGATACGATTTAAAATTAATCTTAGCTTTTTATGAGCATTTGTTTGAAATTTATTGGTACTTATGTTTCTTTTGCTAGAGAGACGTCGGTTGTTGATCGGGTTTTAATACTCGACCAGATTATTTTTTGATTAGATATAAATGCCCAACCAATATATTTTTAACTCGAAAATTAATATCCTACTCAAACAAAAACGGATAAAAATTGTTTAATTTTGGGGTGACCAATATATTTTTTTTAGCCTATTGATTTGGTGCGATGGTTGATTTTGGAATGGCGACAGAGTCTGTTGGGTCGGGAAAGGAAGATCGGAAATTTTAATTTTGGAAAAAAAAATCGAGGAAGGAAGTCCGATCGGTGATCAACGAAAATAGAGATAGAGGGAGTGAAGGTTAAAACTAGAATAAATTTTGAGTGCAGAGAGTAATTTGGTGATATTTCAAAATGAAAGTTTTGTGCAAAGAGTAATCTGGGCATCAAGAATAAATTGCCGTACGTAAATAGAATTTTCCTATCTCAACTTTAACTTTTAAACTCAAAAATAGTGCCCTTTATCTCGTCAAAATCTATTCTCAAATCCTAATATAGATACAATTCTCATTTTCGAAAAGATTTAAAGCGAGAGGAGAAAGAGAGAGAGAGAGAGAGAGAGAGAGAGAGAGAGAGAGAGAGAAGAAGTAGAGCAAATTGGAAACATTAAAAGTTAAACTTAGTAAAAAAAACTTATTTTTAAACTTAATATGAGCGTACTAAAAAGTGGGGTCGTTAAAAGGGAAAGTTCTAAATGAGTGTAATAGAAAAGGAATCCATAAAAACTTGGGATCCAACACCATGATAAAACACTACCCTCATGCTCTAACCATGTTCTTGAGATTTGATAAAAGAAGGGTGCATTAGCGGATAATACAATGCAATTGGATAAGTTATTAGGAACATGACGGAATGAAAGACCAAGAAAAGGAGGAAGAATGCACCAAAATGCAGGTGCTGCACCAAACGGCAGTGGTTGTTTCTTGTTGTGAGTGAATGCAATGAACACTTGACTTAGTTAGCACATATCTCTAAGTCGGGGATTAGTCCCCGAACAGTTTAAAAACTATTCGGAAATTAGTCTCTAAATGGTTTTAAAATCATTTGGGACTAATTCCCGACCTGGACAAAAAACAAGGTCAAAAATAAATTGACAAAATACGTGGTAATTGGATACATAACACCCAATCAAATATTTAATGTATTCAAATTATTTATCTTAAAATTAAATTAATAGTATTATTATTAAGATTAGGTAGTTTGAATTTATCATTAAATTTTTTTTTTAACAAATTGAGTTTATAAAAAATAAATATATTTAATGTAGATGATACTAAAATCTATTATGATTGAAATAGATTAGAGTAAAGAAACTAAACTCTAACTAGTCTTATCTAATATTAATAAAAGATATACTTTAAAAAAACAAACAAATGCTTTCTCCCCTCTCCTCATGTTCAGAAATTAAAAAAAAAAAAAAAAAAAAAACTGTTCAGCCCTGCGACTGAAGAAAAAAAAGGAAAAAAAAAAAAAAAACTAACACTGGAAAAGGAGAAGAAGAAGAGAGAGAAGAGAAGAAAAAAATAAAAGAGAGAAAAAAATAAAAGAGAAGAAGAAAGCTAGAGAGGAAGGAAATCCAAATTGTTGGTGGTGGTGGTCAAGTGCTTTGCTATTATTTTATGAATCTTTTATATTTTTTTTTGTCAAAAACTTAATAATATTATTATTATTTTTCCTAAATATATGTATTGATGCAAGTGCTAAATTCAATATTTTTCCTTCTACTTTATTTCTTGTATATTAAAATTTCTATCTTTATATATTAGTTGTAAGTGCTTCGTAAAATTTATTATTTCTTGATGTAAGCAATCTAGCTGCATAATCATATTCTCTTTGATGGAGAGTCTATTTAAAATCATATCTTGCCAGCTTATTTGATTATTTGATAATAAAAAAAACCAATTCTAATATAATATTCAAATGTAGACTAATGTGGATTTCATTATTTTTATCTCAAGAAACCATTACTTTGTTCATTTGAAGGATAATCATCAGTTCTTGTTCATCTTTTCTGTTTGCCAACCATTAATTTCGGCAATTGTATTTATTTGTTTATTTTAAATAATATCAATAAATTATTTGTTGGATCCTAAATGGTGGAGATTAGAGACTCTTAAATTCTGAGAAAAAACTATTCTGTTTAGCATCGGAATAAAATATAATAGTAAAACAACAATAGCAACTAAGCCTTTAGTCCCAAGTGCTTAGGGTAGGCTACATAAACCAAAAGAGCTGTCATAATATATGACAATATTTTACGATGGTTATCACAGTTCTATCATAACTCTCCTCGTTTATTCTGGCTTGGGACAGATAGTGAAAGAATAAAACTTAATCATAGCACTGACAGAGTTAAAATATAACAGTAAAATAAATTTAAAAAATAAAACCTGAATTTCTGAAAAAATATATAACAGAAAAATAAATATAAAAAAGTAAAACTGAATTTAAAAAAAAAAAACTTTGCTGAAGTGAATAAAACAGAACAGAAAAAATAATTTAAAAAAACTCGTTCAATGAACAGAACAAAAAAAAAAAAGAAACAAAAAAAGTTCGCTATTCACTCTTCTATTCAAAAGAATAGGAAAAAAAAAAGAAAAAAAAGGAAAAACAATGAAAAGACTCTGTTCAAGTACTTAACAGCAAAAAAAATTTCTTTTAATAAAATAACTGTTGGTAATAATTTTTACAGTATATATAAAGTGGAGGTTACTAATTCTGTGGTTGCAGATTGAAGCATACAGAATTGTTTTAGATTAACACAATTAACACAAGAGGGCAGATACACAGAATTGATACTGTTATCTTGCAGGAAATTAATTCTGTAATTAGGTTTATATATTTCCAGTTTTGAAGTAGAAGAAGACTGTTTGAAGAAAAACCATCAAACTGTTCTTCTTTATCTAGTATACTATCCTAATCAGAAAAATAAGAAACTGGATTATGAAAAACCTGGTTCAGAAACTTGCAGGAAGACTGGAAGATGACAGGAAGTAGATTGGATGAAGATCGAGGCTAGCGTTGGACACTATCTCCTTAAAATCGATTCGTCCTCCACTGTTCGCTTCTGGATTTCTTGGCTCGCGACGTTGCGTACGTAAGTGCAAAGTGCGCCTCTAAAGCGCCCTAAACGCCCATTCGCCCTCGCACACGCGCGTGCGCGTGCGCGTACGCGTGCGGGCGGTGCATAGCACCACCCGTGGTGCTCAAGGTTTTCCTCTTCTTACATAAGCAAAGTAAAGGAGCAAGCTATCATATTTAAACCCACATCCTTACATTTTCCTATCCCATGTGGGACTATCTTTTCATCTTCCCTTTTTGTTCCTTTGCTATGTACTCAACTTTTGAAGCCAATTTCAATTCACTTAATTCATTTAATTTGAACTAGTGAATTGACTCAATTTAAGGTTCAAATTAGTGAATGAATTCAACAATCCCCCACATGAATGAAATGGCTTAGACTCTAATGCAAATAACCAGAGAGTGTAATAGAAAGTTACCGCATCGGGAGAGGTGGCTTTTGGCTTTGAACCTTCCCTAGTGAAATATTATCGAGTTTACTTGCTAACCAGTGAACACGATGTTTTTGAACTGTTCAGCTTTTGATGTAAACTAAGACAATAATATTCACACGATTTCTTTCAACTTTATCAGATTCTATGTTGTGTCCATTTTGGCCTTGGACAACCTGGTAATTCTGTGAGTGCTCTTAGAGAACTTAGCCTTTCTCATTCTCATAGAAGTGGCCCCTTCTCACTCACATAGGTGATCTCTTATCAAGAGTATCCTGCCATACTCCACTAAGATATAAGGATCATTAAAAGCTTGGCTTATCCTAACAAATTGCAGGTAATCACTATTTTACCATAGAAATGAGATAAGAAATATTTTCCTCAGTGATTCTTTCGAGTTCCCCCACAATTCGGTTGTCCCTTTGAACCTAGATCTTGGGATCTCCAGTCAGCTAGGTTGGGTTGCCATTATGGAGTTACTCTTTAGTAGGCTGTAATCCCATTCCCCTCGACAACTTATATACTTGATCTCTAGTCAAGCCTTTTGTTAATGGATCTGCAATATTATCTTTTGATTTTATATAATCAAGAGATATTATTCCGTTTGTAAGCAGCTGTCTTACAGTTTCATGCCTACGACGTATATGTCGTGACTTTCCATTATATAATACATTTTGTGCCCTTCCAATTGCTGATTGATTATCGCAATGGATGCATATTGCTGACACAGGTTTAGGCCACATTGGAATATCTTCTAAAAAGTTTCGAAGCCATTCTGCTTCTTCTCCAGCTTTATCTAAAGCTATAAACTCAGATTCCATAGTGGATCTGGCTATACATGTTTGTTTAGAAGATTTCCAAGAGATGGTTGCACCTCCAATAGTAAAGATATATCCACTTGTGGATTTGATATCTTTTGAATCGGTAATCCAGTTAGCATCAGTGTATCCTTCAATCACTGCTGGATATCTAGTATAGTGCAATCCATAGTTAGTAGTGTACCTCAAATATTTGAGTACTCTAACTATTGCTTTCCAGTAGTTCTCCCCTGGATTACTTGTAAACCTACTCAGTTTGCTTACTGAGTATGCAATATCAGGTCTAGTGCAGTTCATTAAATACATAAGACTGCCAATGATCTGAGAATATTCTAACTGTGATATACTAGCACCTATATTCTTTGTAAGATGTAGACTCATATCTACAGGTGTCTTAGCTATATCAGTATTTCTCTTGTCAAATTTTTCGAGTATCTTCTCGATATAATGTGACTGGGATAAGGTATATCCATCAGATGTCTTGGAGATTTTAACACCAAGAATAATATCTGCAATACCTAAGTCTTTCATATCAAATTTTCGTGTTAACATGATTTTTACTTCCTTAATTAGTGCCACCGTGCTACCAGTGATAATCATGTCATCCACATATAAATATACAATGACATAGTTGTGCATATCCCCTTTTATATATACACATTTATCGCATTCATTATAGCAAAATCCATTTGACAACATAACTTGGTCAAACTTCTCATGCAATTTAGGTGCTTGTTTAAGTCCATAAAGAGACTTAACAAGTCTACACACCTTCTTTTCTTTACCTGGAACTACAAACCCTTCAGGTTGTTCCATGTAGATTTCTTCATCTAATTCACCATTTAAAAATGCTGTTTTTACATCCATTTGATGAAGCTCAAGATTATATAATGCAGCAAAAGCAATTATTAATCTTATGGATGTTATTCTTATTACAGGTGAATATGTATCAAAATAGTCAATACCTTCCTTTTGTCTATAGCCTTTTATTACAAGTCTAGCTTTGTATTTATCTATAGACCCATCAGGTTTTATCTTTCTCTTAAAGATCCATTTATATCCTAATGGTTTACTTCCTGGAGGAAGATCCATAAGTTCCCAGGTGTGATTTTGAATAATTGATTCAATTTCACTATTTACAGCTTCTTTCCAAAAAGGAGCTTCAGGAGTAGACATAGCCTCTTTATAAGTTTGAGGTTTTTTTTCTAATATATATGTTAGAAATTCCGGACCAAACGATTTATTAATCCTGACCCTTTTGCTCCGTCTACACTCATTCTCATTGGTTTTATTTCCAGAATCAGATTCTGTATCTCTTAGAATTTCATCACAAGTCCTTTTCAGAGAACTTGATTCATGTTCTTTACTAGGAAATACATTCTCAAAGAATACAACATTCCTAGATTCAATAATAGAATACTTATGTATCTCTGGATGATCAGAGTTAAAGACAAAGAAACGATAAGCACTGCTATTATGCGCATATCCAATGAATATACAATCAATAGTCTTAGGTCCAATTTTAGTCCTTTTCGGAGTAGAAATTGCAACATTAGCTAGACACCCCCACACTCTTAAGAATTTATAACTAGGTGTTCGACCTGTCCATAATTCATAAGGTGTTTTCTCAAGTTTCTTTTGGGGTATTTTGTTGAGAATATAATTGGCAGAAAGCAGAGCTTCCCCCCACATGTTCTGGGGTAAACCAGAACTTATTAACATGGCATTCATCATTTCTTTTAAAGTTCTGTTCTTACGCTCAGCAATTCCATTTTGCTGTGGAGTGTAAGGAGCAGTTGTTTGATGTATAATACCATGTTCTGCACAAATTTGTGCAAATGGTGACTCATATTCACCACCTCTATCACTTCTTAACATTTTTATCTTTTTGCTAAGTTGATTCTCAACTTCATTTTTGTATTGTATAAACATTTCAATTGCTTCATCTTTTGTTCTAAGTAGATATACATAACAATATCTAGTACAATCATCTATAAACGTAATAAAATACTTCTTTCCACCTCTAGTTTGAATAGATTTTAAATCACATACATCTGTATGAATTAATTCTAAAGGTTCAGTACTACGTTCTATAGAGTGAAATGGAAGCTTAGTCATTTTTGATTCAACACATATTTCACATTTATTTTCAAAGTTTATATTGAAATTAGGTACCATATTCAAATTTATTAATCTTTGTAAAGTATAATAATTAACATGTCCTAATCTACCATGCCAAATAAAAGGTGACTCAGTCATATAAACAGAAGAATCAATTTTATTGATACCTTAGGGGCAATGGTTATTACATTTATTTTGAACAGACCATTGGTCATACACCCCTTACCTACATATACACCATTCTTTGTGAGTATAAACTTATCAGACTCAAACACAAGCCTAAAGCCTTTCTTACTCAAGACTGAACCAGAGACCAGATTTTTGCGGACATCTGGTACATGAAGTACATCAGTAAGAGTAAGTTCTTTCCCCGAAGTCATCTTCAGTACAATATTGCCTCGTCCTTCAACCTTGGAGGTTGCAGAGTTACCCATGTAGAGTAGTTCTCCTTCCACAGATTCATATGTGGAGAACATCCACTTGTTGGCGCAAATGTGGCGAGTGGCTCTAGTGTCCACCCACCATTCTTTAGAGTTGCCACCAACTAGGTTAATATCTGAGACAACAGATGTACAATTTACATCTACATTTGCACAAAGATTTTGTTCTTCGGCCAAATGTGCATTAGGATGCTTCTTCTTCTTCTTCGAAGAATCTGGTGCCTTTCGCACACGGCAGTCCTTTGCACGATGTCCAGGCTTGTCACAGTTATAGCACTTGCCATTGAATCTCTTCGAGTTACCACTCTTAGAGTCTTCACCATTGTGCTTTCTCTTCCTGTCATTAGACTTATTGGAATTTTCCATAACATTAGCTTTAGAAACATTGTATGGATTTCCAATTTTCTTTTCAGAAAGGCGGTTATCTTCTTCAATCCTCAATCGTACAATTAGATCTTCAAGTGTCATTTCTTTTCGTTTATGCTTTAGGTAATATCTAAATTCTTTCCAAGATGGTGGCAATTTTTCAATTATTGCAGCCACTTGAAAATATTCACTTATACTCATACCTTCAGCATGAATTTCATGAATGATCACTTGAAGATCCTGTACTTGGTTGATTACATTTTTAGAATCAACCATTTTATAATCCAGAAACTTACCGACTACATATTTCTTAGAGCCGGCATCTTCTGTATTATATTTCTTGTCTAAGGACTCCCAAAGTTCCTTAGCAGTAGCAACTGAACTATATACATTATACAGTATATTGTCCAAACCATTGAGGATATAGTTCTTACTCAAGAAGTCCGCATGTTTCCATACTTCGACCGCCTTCACAGATTGTTGATCATCTTCAACAAGAGTAGGCACAGTCTCCTTCAAGTACTTGGCCAGATTCATTGTAGTGAGATAGAACAACATTTTCTGTTGCCATCTCTTAAAATCTGAGCCACTGAACTTCTCTGGTTTCTCGTACTGGCTTGAAGGCACAGTTGGAGTAACCATGACAGGAGTTATCACAGTGGACATATCAGATGTAGTAGCCATCTACAAATATTAAAATTTATCTATCTTAATGTCTTGTAATAAATTTTAACTAAACTGAAAAATAATTCTAACTCCAAACACAAAACAGAATTAATTAGTCTTCTCTAAAAGCAATTAAGATTACTAGTGATTGATTACTATTATGACAGTATTTTAATCTAAAACAAAATATCAGTTTAAAGATTAAATACTATTATAACAGAGTTTTAATTGATAACAGTACTCTTAATTTATGGTATTTTGACAGAATTCAAAAAATCAGTTTTAAGAATGTAGGTTCTAAACAAAAATGTTTAAACTGTATTCTTAAAAATTAATCAAAAATAAGTACGAAATTCGATTTTAAGAATGTAGGTTCAAACTAAAAATGTTTAAACTGTATTCTTAAAAAAGTTAATCTAAAACATGCAATAATCGATTTTAAGATTGTTGGTAATAATTTTTACAGTATATGTAAAGTGGAGGTTACTAATTCTGTGGTTGCAGATTGAAGCATACAGAATTGTTTTAGATTAACACAATTAACACAAGAGGGCAGATACACAGAATTGATACTGTTATCTTGCAGGAAATTAATTCTGTAATTAGGTTTATATATTTCCAGTTTTGAAGTAGAAGAAGACTGTTTGAAGAAAAACCATCAAACTGTTCTTCTTTATCTAGTATACTATCCTAATCAGAAAAATAAGAAACTGGATTATGAAAAACCTGGTTCAGAAACTTGCAGGAAGACTGGAAGAAGAATGAAAGATGACAGGAAGTAGATTGGATGAAGATCGAGGCTAGTGTTGGACACTATCTCCTTAAAATCGATTCGTCCTCCACTATTCGCTTCTGGATTTCTTGGACGTCGATCTCTCAGGATACAACGATCGATCTGCAGAGGGAAGGAAGCCGCAATCCCTCTGCTCTGGCGAATCTGATAAAGGTTCTCTCTGGTTTATGTTATGCAGGACTGGACTTATTGAATTGATGAACAGAGTTCTTCTGTAGACAGAAATTCTGGAACTTCTGTCTGCAGAAGAAGAAAGAGAAGAGAAAAGAAAAAAACGTGTAGTTTGAAACACTGACCCAGACCCTATTTATAGGTTTTCAACAGTCGCAACGGTTGAGATTTCAACAGTCGCAACAGTTGGCCGTTTCAATAGTTGTGACTGTTTAACGGCAACCGTTGACGGCGGCCGGTGACTGTTGGACCGCCGACCATTGGACTTCAACGACTCTGGACTGACGGGGCGGGTGCAGGTCGAATTCATTCAGTTCTGAACCCAATAGAGGCAACCCGAATCCAATAGCACCAAAAAACAAAGGCTCCTCAGCTGAACCCTGCGCCTCTAAAGCGCCCAATGCGCCCTAAACGCCCATTCGCCCCCGCACACGCGCGTGCGCGTGCGCATGCGGGCGGTGCATAGCACCACCCGTGGTGCTCAAGGTTTTCCTCTTCTTACATAAGCAAAGTAAAGGAGCAAGCTATCATATTTAAACCCACATCCTTACATTCCCCTATCCCATGTGGGATTATCTTTTCATCTTCCCTTTTTGTTCCTTTGCTATGTACTCAACTTTTGAAGCCAATTTCAATTCACTTAATTCATTTAATTTGAACTAGTGAATTGGCTCAATTTAAGGTTCAAATTAGTGAATGAATTCAACAATAATAATCCTTGAAGATTATTTTGTTGAGAGATGAATTAGCCACTTATTAATTAGATTCATAATAAAATATGACTTTTATAATTTTATTTAATAACCAATCCTTTATATATTTAGCTTTAATACGACTCATTGTTCTTTCCAATATACAAAATATTATATAATTAAAAGATAGAGGTCCTCAAAACTATAATAAAATTATTATAGTAAGAAAATTATAGTTTTGACATCCAATGGTTATTTTCTTATATATATATATATATATATATATATATATATATATATATATATATATATATATATATATATATATATATATATATATATATATATATATAGGGATTATTGTAGGTGAGCCGCTAGCTCAGAAAAAGTTACGTGAGCTAGCAGCAAAACTATAATTATCCAATATTTTTTCTTCAATTTTTTTAACAATTACTATCTGTACCTTCTTAACTTATTTAGGATTAAACTTCATAAATTTTGGACTTCTTTTACCTTTTCATCAAGTGCATACAAAATGTTTTATTCATTGAAAACCGTTAATTTTGTGTTAACTTGATGGAGAACCAAATCAAAACTAAAACCCAAGAAATTGGATATGAGTGAACCCTAAGGGGTCGAGATCATAATCCAAAATAAATTTTTTTAAAAAGATTATTGGAGATATTGGAAATGAACTGCAGCTCAGATAACTTGCGTGAGCTGTCAGCTCATTTTTATTTTTCTCATATATATATATATATATATATATATATATATATATATATATATATATATATATATATATATATATATATATATATATATATATATATATATATATAGGGATTACTGTAGGTGAGCCGCCAGCTCAAGAAAAGTTACGTGTGCTAGTGGCAAAACTACAATGATCCAATGATTTTTTTTTCAATTTTTTTTAACAATTACTATCTACATCTACTTAACTTCTTTCGGATTAAATTTTATAAATTTTGGAGTTCATTTACCCTTTCATCAAGTGCATACAAAATGTTTTATTCATTGAAAACCGTTAATTTTGTGTTAAGTTTATGGAGTACTAAATCAAAACTAAAACCCAAGAAATGAGTATGAGTGAACCCTAAGGGTCGAGATCATAATTCAAAAGAAAATTTTTAAAAAAAATTATTAGAGATAGTGGAAATGAACTGCAGTTCAGGTAACTTGCGTGAGCTATCAGCTCATTTCTATTTTTCTCATATATATATATATATATATATATATATATATATATATATATATATATATATATATATATATATATATATATATATATATATATATATATATATATATATATATATATATATATATATACACTAAAATAAATTTCACCACAATCAGGTTATTTTATTTTGACCTAGATAAAAGAAACAACGCTTAGGATTTTTAGGAAAATATTAACTAAAGTAGTTTCGGGCCCGGGAGCATAAGCTCATCCATCATTTTTTTCTTGAGTACCTAGTGGTATGGTCCCAAGACAGTATCCTGATTCATGAGATCGTTGTCCCAGGTATGTACGGAACTCTCTTAAAATATGTCGCCTTTCCTCTGAATAGTTCGAAACTAATTCATAATAGATATCAATATGATATGTCATGTTTTAAATATGTTTTTAAGTCCATCCACTACAATATCAGTCATAACATGCATTACTACATGTTAGTCATTATCATTTTCCAGAAAAAGTATAATTAAATCCATAATCCATTTTACAAGACAGTTTTCAAGATGATTTCATATGTTCTTTTTAGTTTATTATTTTTTTTGTGCATTACATATTATATACCATACATAGCATGTATATGTTTATTATCTCTTTTTTTGTAGTAGTTGTTAGGTCATCTTAACGATCCTGGTTTGGCACGCTCAGACAATAACTTGCAGGTTAACGAGGAGAAAGACTCACTATAGCTGGAGCTATATTTCAAGAAGTTAGTATATTCTCAATATGTGTGTTTGCTGCAAGAGGGACACGAAAGAAACTCTTTCAGTATTTGTTTTCTTTTTTAGAAACTTTATTATTCTTTTTTTTTAACTTTTCGATGACATAATAGGTTCGTTTTGACCCTCCTATAAACTTGTATTAGTCATTATCTTTGGAATAATTCATTGTTTTAATTTCATATTACTATCTTATTATATATGTGTATGTATGTGTGACAGTTGTACATATGTATTGATGCGTTTTAGGCTTGGCGCATTTACTTAAAATATGACGAATGCTCCCGTATCTTGGAATGTGAGGCATTATAGAATAAGTTTTTAGGAATATGACAGAACGAAAGACCAAGTAAATAAAGAAAAATGCACTAGGTGATGCACCAAACGCTGGTGGTTGTTTCTTGTTGCAAGTGAATGCAAGAAAAGCACACCACTTGACTTAGTGGGCACATATCTCTAAGCCAGGGATTAGTTCCCGAACCATTCGGAAATTAGTTCCTGAACATTTTTAAGATCATTTGGGGACTAATTCCTGGACAGAACAAAAATTAAGGTGGAAAACAAACTGACAAACTTATAATTTGTAGAAGATGGTCCCATGTCAAGTGGTGTGCTCATTTAGAATTTTCCCAAAAAGGGTGACCTCATTTACAATTGGGTTAATTACACCCAGACTCTCTATTGTATAAGCTACTAAAATTTGTTACCCTTAAAATTTGAAACTCTCACTTAGCCTTCTGAACTGTTAGTGGGGTTAGTCAAGAGTGAGGTATTTTTACCCTCTTTTAAATAAATTTGTACTTATTTTCTTTAATTTCAACTTTGTTCTATTCTCCCTCCTTAAGAATTCTACCCAAGATAAGCTAACACACCCACTTTTCTGCAACTCTTCTCAATATCTCCTTCCTCCCTCTCTCTCTCTCTCTCTCTCTCTCCCCCCTGCAGTCTCTTTGCAGATGCTGCACAGCAGTTGCACAGCATTAGTAGCAGCTACTACTGTGCAACCATGCATAGCAACAGCTGCTGCACAGGAGAGGGGGGCACATTGCAGTGGCGGACAGGAGGCGGGGCCTTGTGGTCGCAAGCAGAAAGTTTGGGGTAGTCTTTTAACCTAACAATGGTAATTTTGTCTTTTAAATGCACATGAGCCATCTCCCTAAATGGGAAAATTCTATTTGCATATGGAAATTTACTTTTCATGCACTATTTTAAAACTTGTAAATAATTACAAATTTGTCACTTATTTTTTGACTAAATTTTCCTTCGTTCTCATATATTTTTAACTTTATATTCATCTCATCACTACTCCTAAAATTTTATCAAAATTATTACTTTAAAAGAAAAGAAAAAAATAAGAAATAAAGGACATGGTCGACACCTCCGTCAGGGACCTTGCCAGCCCCGACCTCCCCTCCGACCCCAACCTTCTCACCTCAACTCCACTCGCATCCTCCCCTCTTCTCCCTCCACCTCCAACCCCCATCTCTCCATCCTCCTCTCCTCCGCCGCTCGACACCTGCTTCCTTGCACCCAAAATTTTGTCAAGAGAGAATCAGTAAATTGAATAACAATTCAATCTTTGCCAGCAAGAAGAAGAACAGGTGGCCAATAAGAGTAAGCAGAGACTATGGCACTTCAACAAAGCAATGCCAATTAAAAAGCAAGAGATTGATAAAAGACAACTGAAAAAAAAAAAAAAACAAGGGAGAGAAATGACATGCATCAAAGTTTTGTTCTTTCAATGAGAAGAGGTCCAAAAAAAAATGTAGAAGAAAGAGAAAGCGAGAGAAGGTAACCAGGGCAACCAAAACGAGTCAGAGGTGTTGGCGAAATTTTCTACTAATGAGATCATCTGACATAAAAAGAGAGATCCATAAATGAAAGAAAGATTACTTTCGCAAGTCATACTTTATTTTCTATAGAAACTGAAGCGCGAATCACTTTCTCCAGGTTCGCAAACCTAATAATAGGGATGGACCCCATAAAGCCTCGCCATCTGGTCTAAGAGCAGCGAACAAAGTCATTTGAACTGCGAATCTAAATTTTGAGATTCGCGTTCCGGCTACAATCATTCAGATTCACAAATCTAAAGTTCGAGATCCGCATTCTAACCACAATCAAACAGATCCGCGAATCTAAAGTTCGAGATTCGCGTCCTGATCATTATCAACAGAGCTGCAAATCTGAAGTTTGAGATTCACGTTCTACATTTCAGTTACAATATAGAGGATTGAAGATGCCGGTTACAAACTCTGAAGATTTAATACAAATTTACCAAATCAAAACGCAGAAAATTAATACTCAGATCATGGAGGCCGACAGTTAAACGGTTACATCAACTCAAGAGTCTCCAAATCTCTATAAAAAACCCGAACCAAGGCAGAAAATAATCCCGGAGACCCAGAGATAAATACGATATAGAGAGTTCTCTTTAACCTAAGTGTTGTTGTTGTCGAGATTTCGAAATCCTTACCAACTAAAAAAAAAATTCGTGCGGAGTATCAACGGAGAGCAGGATCGTCCTCCACAGCTACTACATAACCCAGCTTTAAGTAAAGAGGGAATTCAATTTTTCTCATCTTCTGTAAAATGAAAACCGTTTGAAATTATAATCTTTTATTGAGGGAATTCAATAAAAAATTATTTATAATTTTTATGGCGAACAGAAAATTAGCGACTCTGCTGGGGACACCTATCATCTATGATGATAAGATTGTAGCTTAATCCGATAATATTCCAGTTGGAAGCATGGTCGACTCACTCATCATTCAGTTCAATCAGGAGAAATATGAGGAATTCCTCTCCTCCAGATCAAGAAGCCCTAACTCCTTACAAAAATGCATGAGATTTCCAACAACTCAACCTCTAAAGAGGTCTTGAAGACAACAGTCCAATCAAAAGGCTCTACAGACCAATCCGGTCTAAAAGGAGACTCATTTCCTTCACCAGCACAAGACTTAGGGTCAGCTCCTGCTAAGATCCATGATCTCCACCAGAAAATGGATCAGGATCCACATGATAGTAAGGAAAATTGACCATTTTTCTTTTGCCAGAAAGATGACTCGGAGAACAAGCTTCCTCTCACTCGTACGATGAGGAGAAACCTAAGAAGATGTAAGACTCACGCTCTCCGTAGGGCCATGAAGCAACAAAAGACTGTTGAACCACAATCGCGAGGACCGACCATTCAAGTATAGAGGCCAAAAAGCAAAGTAGTGGTCTCAAACAAGAAGAAAAATCAAGATGCAGAAGGGTTTACTTGTGTTTCCTACAAGAAACAATATACACCCACTAAATTCATTTATAATTACAAATGCAGAGTTTACATTCGCGTTCCTATAACCAGACGAGGGTCCCATCCTCATGTCTCGAGAGATAAACGTGATTTTCACGATCGCGTTCTTAAAAATGGGCACGAACCTCAAATTCGCGTGTCAATGGAAAAGCGTGGCTTTCAGAAGTGCACTTCCAGAGAATAGTCCACTTCCAAGATAGAAGCTCATTCACTTACTGTTCCAGTTAAGGTGAAATTTACTCCTGGAATTTTTAAGAGAATAGAGACTCCTATTAATTTTTAAGAGAATAGAGACTCCTATTCTAAAGATATGTTTTGGAGGTAATGTCACCGCCACTAATCAAATGGGTTCCAATACAAGAGATCTCAGGAAACTTCTTAACAAAAAGAGAGAAAAATCCAAAATATCTCATTGTCATTGTGAACAATTAATCAATGCAGTTCTATCACACTGTCACTGTATGGCTGCTCCTGCTAAACAGTCGGTTTTTTAATCGACTTATAATATCTTCATCTCAACTGTCAAAGAGAAGATGACGTAACAAGTATGAATTCTCTGAACTCGAATATCCTGAAATGTCATTTCATATGATAAGTTTCAGGAAGAAGAAGAAGACAAAGAATGTCTCTAAAAAAGACTCTTCTGACTCTGAACACTCTTCAGGCTAGAAGAGTGTATTCAGCGATGTGCGAGGTGTTTTTCAAAACACTCAACTTAAAAGGGAGTAAGTAAACTACAAACAAATGGCTGGAGTCTCTTTTGATAAAGAAGACACAGTTAACTCAGTCATGGCTGAATCCCAGACGTGAGATTCATTCCTCGAAGATTCTGTATCCGCATGCATGACACAGAATACTCCGGAGGAGTTTATGCAGAGAATCGATGAGCAAGATAGAACCATCAAACAACAGCAAAATATTATCAATAAGATCAGAGACCTGCTTCATATTTTGCTGGAATTAGAGAGAACGAAAAGGAAAGATACGGGAGAATCCTCTTCAAGGGTTCCACCACATGATCCAAGAGATGACAGAGGGAAGAATGTAGAAGGAGAAGATCACATTCCTCCTACTAATGAGAATGAAAATAATGAGGATCGCTGCGAAGATGAAAATAATCGCTCCGTGCATTCTCATCACCAAGAAGGAACCCCAAATCAAAAAGAAATGCAAACACTGCTTGGATGAAGAGCTTTCAGAACCAATTGAATGCTCTCATGTATAAGAATGATTTGCAAGAGCTGGGGGTTGTGAGGTCATATCCAGTGGAATGAGAAAATATACTGTTCCTGGAGAATTACAAACCATTGAAACTCAAGTCATTCGATGGCAAAGGGTGATAAAATCAGCATCTTTACTATTTTAAATCTCAAATAGGGCATTTAACTAGAAATAACCCGATCATTACACGAGTGTTTGTCAGTACCTTAACAGGGCTAGTATTTAAATGGTTCCGGAGATTGGAACTGGAAACCATCAACTCGTGGAATGATATTGAGAAAGCCATTTTAACAAGGTTTTATGAAGATGACATGGAGGTTTCAATGCCAATTCTTTTGGCTACCAAGTAGAAGAAATGAGACTCAACTCGAGATTTTATAACTGAGATGTCCATATGGGATGCTAGAGAAGAGCATGATAGAGACCTATCGACACAATCTCTCAACCAAAGTTCTGGCTAGAATGGGAGCCGTAAAATCCTCAACCTGGGAAAATCTTTCATTGCAAGCTGAAAAAACTAAAGAGATTACACAAAGACTAAAGGAAGAAGAAAGAGAAGAGATACAAAGATAAAATAACAATCCTAGGTCTCGATCCAAGGGACACAAAGGGAAGGAAACAATGATGACTAATACTCCGCAGTCTGCAAAGTCTTCTCCAAAACCTCCTCCTTAATCGCGGACTCCTCAAAAGCAATACTCTTTCAAAGATGAGCACACCAAAACCATTTTCAATATGCTCATGACAAAGAATATACTGAAGCTACCAGAGTCTAAACGATCTGAAAAAGCAGGAAAGATTAATGATTCTAATTACTGTGTCTATCACAGAATCATTAATCATCCAACTCAGAATTATTATGTCCTTAAGGACAAAATTCAAGTTTTAGTAGATGCTAAAGTCATCAAGCTGCAAGAGTACTAGAAGAAGGTAACTGCGAACATGGTGACTTTCAGATTTGGAAAAGTACCAGATTGGATAGAGTGTACTGTTCAAGATAGAGCGCAATCCATTCCCAAAGGCATGATAAAGATCATAAATTATGATCCTCATCAGCAGTAAAAGAAAAGATTAGGTCCTTTTGAAACTGATAAAGGAGAAATAATATGGGTGCATGTAGATTTTCTTAATGATAAACAATGGACTTCGAGCTCATCTGAGAAGAAGCGAAATGGGAAAACTCTTACTTCTAACGCTATCACAGGAATCCCCGAAAATGACACAAATATTCCTACTCTGACGGACTCAGAAGAGGAAGTTAGAGATTCTCTGGCAATTAATGTGGATCAGCCTATCTCGGAGGCTTGTTCAGGGAAAGACTACTTGAAGAATTACTATCAAGTAGCAGAATCTCAGCCACCTCCAGAGAAGAACAAGCACAAGGAGCTCAAATTTGATAAAGCTCTCAAAAACATAAATAAAGAGGTTGCGGAAGGGTTCAAGAAGCCATTTTAGTTTGACATATAGGTGCAAATGGCTGATATTCCTACAAGAATTACTTTGTATGAGCTCCTAAAGCTCTCTAAACAAACTAGAGTAGTTTTAAGAGAAACTCTGTAAGATTCTGAGGTGTTTCTGGCATAAATGCAGAAACAATTAAAAAAGAAGAAGAGATCTGTGCAGTACGTCATCAAGTTTCTAGAGAAAAAATCCCTTGCATAACTTTCTCTCCGAAAGATATGCAGGTCAAAAATAATAAGTATCATCACCCTTTGTATTATAAAGGATACATAGGGTCATCGGAGATTGACCGCATCCAAGTTGATCATGGATCTTCTCTGAGTTTAATACCGAGAAGAGTGTTACGATGTATTGGGGTTCCTATGAGGATATTAGCGACAACGAATACTACCATTTTTGGATTTAACGCCAATGGTAGTAGACCGTTGGGCAAAATAAAGATAAAATGTCAGATTGGCGATTTGAAGACGAAAGTCACATGCTACGTGATATATATTGACACGTCTTATAATTTTCTTCTTGGAAGGCACTGGATCCATATCAATCTCATTGTTCTGTCTACACTTTATCAATGCATGAAGTATGTGGATAAATATGGGAACATGAAGACTTTAGTGGTAGAAAAGCAACCCTATAAAGGAGTTGAAAACTACTTTACTGATGCATTGCCATATCAAGACACGTTTGATGCCCTCAAAACAACCTGCTCCAGAGGCGTTTGATAGTGAAAATGAGACTAATAAAGAATCAGGATTCGAAGATTCGGAATCCAATGATGTAAGTTGGAACGGAAAGCCCATTGTAATAAGCCTTGAAGGCCTTGATATAAATGACACCACCCATTCTAACGGTGAGTGGATAATAAATGAAGATATAGAATTTGTTTATTTTTCTGGTGTTAATTCTGAACCTTCAAGTACTAGTACTAATGTGGTCAGTGATCACCTAGCTAAAATATACTCTTTGGCTTATTTTCAAACACCCATCCGATCATCTTTTTATGAACAAAGTGACGACGATGAAGACACAAATGAAGCCATTTTTGAAGTTCCTCCTAAGGATGAAATTTAAAAAC
Organism: Dracaena cambodiana; assembly: GCA_036321105.1. Taxonomy (NCBI): domain Eukaryota; kingdom Viridiplantae; phylum Streptophyta; class Magnoliopsida; order Asparagales; family Asparagaceae; genus Dracaena; species Dracaena cambodiana. Next base: position 29,178,605 of record JAYEPQ010000017.1, read on the forward strand.
CTATAATATTCGGAAAAGCAAATGATAAAGGTAAAGCAAAATATTTAGGTTCTGAAGAAAAATAGGAAAATCCCGAGTTCTTCCATTATGATGAAAATTTCTATAAGTTAATGAGAAAAATGAAATACAATCTAGCCAAGAGCAGGGGTTTGAATTTCGGAGAAAAAGGAAAAGCGATCCTTGAACCCTTTGTTCCAAAAGAAAAAAAATACCAGATTACTACCATAAAACTGACAGGGGATTGGGATATATTACCACTTCTGAATATCTTTCAGGTGAGAAATCTAAATAAAGACAACCAAATTATTTATCAGAATCATCCTGTTAGGATTCAGATGTAAGCATTGGTATCATTTTCTGCGAAACTTCTGTTAACATGGTCTCAGCAGACTAGAAAAATAAAGACACTAATGAAATACTACTAATTAAGGAGGATCCTTGGACAAAACATCTTAATATGAAGTGGAAAACTCAGTTTGAATAGCGGAAACTCCAACTGAAGATAAAGGATTCAGATAAATATGGGTGATGAAACTAATTCTAAACCCATATTTATAAGCGAAAATTTATCTTCGGAAGAAAAAAAGAGATAATATCCCTCGTTCGAGAATATATTGATGTCTTCACTTGGAATTATGAAGAAATGCTAGAACTAGACCCAAAAGTCGCAAATCATAAGTTGAACATCTAACCAGATGCGAAACCAGTGAAACAACAACAACGAAGATTTCGTCCAGAAATTATGGAGGCAATCAAGGTTGAAATTAAAAAGTTAATTGAATCGGATTTTATTCATGAAGAATAACATCCTGACTGAGTCGTGAATATAGTTCCTGTAAGTAAGAAGAATGGAAAGATCAGGATCTATATTGATTTCAGAGACTTGAATAAAAGCATGCCCGAAGGATGAATTTTCATTACCCATTACAGATATCATGATAAACAACACTTGCGGTTATGAACGCATGTCGTTTATGGATGGATTTTTAGGATACAATCAAATCAAGATGTACCCTAATGATGAAAGCATACATCCTTCAGAACAGCACTTGGAGTATACTGTTATATAGTTATGCCATTGGATTTAAAGAATACTGGTGCTACATACCAACGTACTATGAACATGATATTTCAAGAACATCTGTGAAAGATAGTAGAATGCTATGTAGATGATTTGGCAATTAAAAGTGAAAACAAGAATGCAAAAACAAGAATGATCATCTTCGCGACTTGAAAACAATATTTGATCTTATGCGGAAATACCAGCTTAAGATGAACCCTACTAAATCTTTTCTGGGATTTCCAGTGGAAAATTTCTTGGTTATGTAGTTACTTCCCAAGAAATTTATCTTGATCCAGACAAAATTAAGGCAATCCAACACATGCCACCTCCTAAAAATCTTAAAGAACTAAAAGGACTACTAGATAGATTGGCGTACATCGGCTGATTTATATCAAATTTATTTGGAAAATGTCAATTTTTCACAAGATTGATGAAGAAAGGGGTGTTATTTGTTTGGGATGACGCATGTCAAACGGCCTTCGAAAAAATCAAGGAATATCTCATCAGACTGCCTGTACTCGTAGCTCCAATCTCAGGAATACTTTGCTTATTATATGGGAGGGCTATAGATCATTCCTTGGGAGCTTCATTGGCACAGAAGAATGAATTGGATCATGAACAAGCTATTTATTATCTCAACAGAATGATAGTTGGGGCTGAATATCGATATAACCCAGTGAAAAATGAATGTTTAGTTTTAGTATTCGCTATCCAGAAAATGTGACACTATTTAGTTGGGCAAGCTATCCATGTTATATCGAGAGTTAACCCCTAAAGAGTACTAATGACTAAACCATGGTTGTTAAATTCAAGATATCCAATTAGGCTACTTTGCTATCACAATATGTTATGCATTTTATCTCACAAAAATCAATCAAGGAACAGGCTATAACTGATTTCTTAGTCGAACACCCAATTCCAGTATCTTCAAAATTATATGAAGAAGTTCCTGACAAACTAGGCGAAGGAAGTTCAGTTCTAAAAGAAGACATTTTACAAGAAGATGCTGAAGTAAATGCTGTTACGGAGAATGTATGGCAGTTTTTCTTTAATGGTGTCTCTAGGATGGGACCCAAAGAAAAAATGGTAACAGGGATGAGAGTTGTTTTTGTCTCTCCTTATAACCACATCATTCCTCGAGCATACTCATTGATAAGTTCATATTCCAATAATGTTACTAAATATACTGTCCTAATGTTGGTTTAAAAATAACCATACAACTGGGGATAAAAAATTTAAAAGCATGTGGAGATTTCCAACTTGTCATAAATCAAGTTAAGGGTGAATATAAAGTTAAAAATGAAGATCTTCTTCAATATTATCAAGCAATAATTAAGATGGCTGATAGCTTTGATGGCTTCTACATCAGTTATGTAAAGCGCCATCAGAATAGTTATGCAGATTCGTTGGCTTACTTAGCTGCCACCTTAGCGTTATCCAAAAACGCTAAGAAACGAGTAATAATGGAAAGTAAGGAATTGTTCTGTCTGAAGAATAAGCTTGAAGCAGAATTAAAAAAAAAACAAAAGGTACATGAAGTATATGCTCTTGAGTCAAATCTCGAACTAAGAGATTGGTGATTTCCTTACATAGATTATGTTCTTTATGGAATATTGCCAGAAGATCTTAAAGAAGAAAGCGCAATTCTAAAAAACCTATTCGATTCTATTATAATGCCAAACTTCTAACATTATATAAAAAATCCTATGATAAGATTTTACTTCGTTATCTTTCCAATAAAGAAGCACATCAATTAGGACCAAAATATTGGGACAGACTCCGAAGAATGAGTGATTATTGGCCCAAAATGATGATAGATGCGATCATCTATGATAAGAAATGTAGTGTCTGCCAAATACATACAGACTTTATACATCAAACTCCAGAATATCTCAACTTGACGGTTACATCATGACTATTCGAATAATGGGGAATGGACATTATTGGATCAATTTTCTCACCATCAACAAGAGGACATCGGTTCATACTAGTTATAACAGATTACTTTTCGAAGTGTACTGAAGCTATTCTTCTAACCGAAGTGAAGTCATCAGATATAATCAAATTCATTAAACATCATGTGCTATATTGCTTCGGAGTGTCCAGAAAAATTATTCATGACAACGGACCTCAGTTCGTAAGTCAGTCATTCTCCAGATTTTGCAATAAATATAGAATTAAAAGCGTGGCTTCTTCTCCATATTATCTTGCAGCTAATGGTTTGGCAGAAGGTTTCAACAAAACCATTGTAAAGCTCGTCAAGAAATTTGTTTCATCCAACCAAAGAGACTTGGATAAAAAGCTTGGAGAATATCTTTGGGCATATCGCACCACTGTCAGAACTCCTACTAATGCTACACTATTTTCTTTAGTGTATGGGTCTAAAGCGGTCTTACCATTGAAAATCCAAATTCCATCATTACAAGTTGCATAAGCAACCAAAATGACACAACAAGAGTGATATCAACAGAGACTTCTGGAGTTAGAAGCTCTGGATGATAAGCGATAGGAAGCTCAACAAAGTATCGAACTTTATCAGGTGCGGATTTTCCAAACCTTTAACAAAAAAGTTAGGCAGAGAACTTTCAAAAAGAGTAATCTGGTCCTCTTAGTAAGGAGACCAATCATAGCTAATCAAAAATCCAAAGGAAAGTTCCAGCCAAAATGAGAAGGGTCCTTTGTCATTAATGCAGTCTACTCTCATGGTACATATCGGTTGGCAAAACAAAATGGTGACAAAATAATAATGCCAGTCAATGAAAAATTTCTAAAGAAATATTACTCTTAATAAAAGTTATAGAGCACCAGTTGAATCTTATGAAGAATAACATGGCTAGCTCAATGCAAATAGCAAATCAAAACCATTTGTAACTGGGGGTTTGCTAATGAAAATTCACGATTCCGGACCAAAGAGTTTGAATCGTGAACTTTCATAATATCGCGAATTAAATTTTCTTTTCCTCCAAATTTGCTAAGTTAAAATTACCTCTGGCGAATCAAATTTTCCTTCCTCTAAATTTACTAAGTTAAAAATACCTCTAGCAAATCAAATTTTCCATTTCTTTAAATTTGCTAAGTTAAAAATTATCTCTGACGAATCAAGTTTTTCCTTTCATCCAAATTTGCTGAGTTAAAATTACCTCTTGCGAATCAAACTTTCCCTCCTCCATATTTGCTAAGTTAAAATTAACTCTGGCGAATCAAATTTTCCTTCCTCCAAATTTGCTAAGTTAAAATAACCTCTAAAAATTCAAAATCTGTTATACTACAAGTCACTGAATAGTGCAAACTTTAACTTGATCAGAAAAGTTAATAGTTACTTCTATCTTGACTCAAGAAATTTACTCATTCGAGCAAAATTTATTTTTGGGCGATTGAATAATGACTTCATATTATCAAGTTAACAGTTACATCTGAACAATATTCTCAAGCCAATACTCATCAAGTTAACAGTTATCTCTGATGATCTACATCAAAATTATTCATCAAGTTAACAATTACCTTTGATTGAATGATAATAAAAAAATGTTTATTCATTATTAATCAAAATTACAAAGAGTTCATTGACATCATACAATCAATGAGAATGAGTACAAATCATTGAGTCAAGAGAACATTAAATTTTTTCATCAACATCTATAGGATGACTTCATTAGTAAAGGTAAAAAGGTTGATTCTGTAGCCTCCTATTGCCAATGGTTTAGGATCTCCAAGTTGGTTCACTCAGTCATGATCAATGTCATCACTGACTTGATCAGTTCAAAACTGGATATACCAAATGCATATTCCCAAGCATACAACTTGAGAGATTGCTAAAATTGAGTGTTGCCTACAACCTTTTAGCATCCTTACCTTAAGGACGCTAGGAAGGAAATTAACAATGCCACAGACCCGAAATTTCTTATCTCATGAAAAGTACATGAGATCTCCTGGTTCTCTAAAGATATTGGAAGCAATTACGAACCAGTCAGGTCTGGGTCATTGTTAAAGAAAATGACTATAATTATATTCTGCGATAGATCCAAAATCTTGTTAAGAAACATAAAAGAAAATACTTGATTTATGTTCATAACAAGAAAAACTTACCATAGTCAAGAAAAATGATTACGGTCATAAGAATCTTTCCAATGGAATACACCATCTTAAATAGGTTGACGCTATCTGGGGGCCTTGTAACATGCCAGCCCCGATCATTACCTCAACCAGGGAAAAGGAAGAAGAACAGAACTGCATAATAAGATCAACTCTGGATAAGACTTGAAAAAGATAAAGAGATCAGAAGAATTCTCAAGTCAGAATGGTTCTCTGTGAGAAGAGTTCAGCACCTTATATAGCGGATTTCATGATCAAAATCTTCGGTTAAGAGAGTTTAATGGTGAAATCTTCGGTTGAGATATTTAACCCGGATCTTGATAGAATTTATTATTATTGTATGGGGCGCTTAGATATCGATGCCAAAGGAAAGAAGATCTTCCGCTGAGATCTCTGATTAGAATCCTGCCATTAATGAAGGCATGCAACGCTTAGATCTTTGCACCAAAAAGGTCAGATTAAATGGATGGAAAGTCATTCTATATATACTCTCGCGGATTTTATGCGGAGTTGCATTTATAAATCCGCCGATTCTAAAGAAGGTTATATGCAAACTCGCAGATTTCCAAACATAAAGTCGCATGCCTGATACAAACTCATGAAGACAAATATAAAGTTGCATTTTGAGACACAAAGTCATGTCTGATATACAGAGACTAAGACATGCCAAGATCTACACAGAGTAAAGCCAAAAAATTCCATAGAGCGACAAATAGGAATTGTTTTGAAATTTTCATTGACAAAATCAGAAAGTAATGAAAAGATTATATGAGTTCCTTGAATCATAAAAAAAAACATTACAATTCAATGATTCAAGAGAGCCTTTATCTTTCCTCTGCATCACTAATTTCCTGTTGAATAATCTCATAAGCTTGAATAGCAGCTTGCGGGCGCAATTCTTCTTCACTGGCGATTGTAATATTTGCTGAAGCAGCCTCCAGTGTTTCCAATTCAGCTTGTGCAGCCAGGAGATCCTTAGCTACATTGTCACGCTGCCTAGACAAACTAATGAGATTCTTCATTGTCTCATCATGCTCTTTGGTGATATTAACAAGGAGAGCTTGGGCTCTAGTAATGGATTCATGAGTTCTTATAATGGCCTGGTCATGATTTTTGACAATTGAGGCAATATTCTCTATTTGAAGACATGGAGATTGACTGTCTAATTGGATCTTTTCAATACAGGCCTTGCAAACATCAACTTTTTCTTTAATCTCCTTTTGAATTTTGAGTTGTTCTTCCATCAGTTTCTGGAAGGAGTTTCAACTATCTCGGATTTATCTATGCTGCGATATCTCGATAAAAATTCAACATGACTTTGCAGTTGAGCTACCATGAGTCTGTAAAGAGTGGCTTTCTCTTCTCCACCAATGCTAGCTATACCAGCCAAGTAAATGTTGAGAACATTGGCAATAGAAGAAAAGGAGACCCCTTTTAAGATTTTATTAATGCAACGGTCCAGAAAATGAAGAAAGGTTTCTACGGTATCTTGCAACAAGTCAATTTCAAGAGCATCAATCTCTGCATGACTTGATGAAGAAGAACCAGCAATAGCTGGAGTGGATGTAACATGTACGGTGCTTTGGTGCAAAGAAGTAACAGCGCCAGTGTCAAAAGAAGCAATATTTCTAGCAGCTTCAATAGGAGCAGCAGTTCCAATAATCTCAACAGAGGCAGCAACTGCAGCAACCTCAGTAGAGATAACAGCTTCGGCAGCTTCTACTGAAGGAACCACTACTTCAGAAGTATCAACAACATAAGCAACGATCTCAGTCACCCCACGGGCCTCTTCAAAAGCAACGTTCGCGGCAATGTCAATCAGTGGAATGTTATCTGCTGATACATATTCTGAAGTTAGGGTGGAAGGAAAAGTTTCTTAAAAAAAGAAAGAAAATAAAATGGTTAGATGATAAAAAAAAACGACGCAAGATGATTAAAGTTTAAGAATAAACTTTGAGATTGAGCACTAGACTCTCCAGGCCCATACACTTCAGCTCTTTCTTCTTCCGTCAAAAAAGTATATTTGTCATGGTCTGACAGAAGAGGAGAAGAACGAATATCATCATTGTCAGCTTCATTATCATCATCACCCGCATCATCAGGATCTCCTGAGAGAGGTATTATCATCAAAGAAGAACTTGATGCATGGATCTCCCCAACTATTTCCACATCATCATCATCAGCAGTCTGAGACACTAGACGAGTAAGGATCACAAAATCCTCTTGTACAGGTGGAGCAGTATAGGAAGGCTTAACTGCTAAGGTAGAGTCACTGGGGAAAACAGGCTCTTGACTTTAGCGTTTTTTAGAAGAACGAGGAATCAAACTCGTATCATCTTCATCTTCCGATTCTTCTTCAATAGTTTCAAAAGTCAAACCAAGCACCGTTGCACCGGCTTCAGCCAATATTGTTTGCGAAATGATAGGCAAATCACTAAGGCACCTCAATCTTTTTCGCTTATACAAAAACTTCTTAGGAGGAGACTTTGGTTGAGGAGAAGCTTCTTTTGCGTAAGGAAGAGGGGAAGTTGAAATACTAAGAGAGGCAAGCTGATCTGATGGGACATAACAGTGCTCTCTTTTTCTCTCTGCTTTATTCTTAACTCCAACTCTTCAGAAAAATATTCTACCCCAAAGTCTTCCATCCCAACTACCTTCTTGCTGCTGATCTCCTTCTTTTGGAAATACCATGCTCTAATGTCCCTTAGACAAGTAAGGCTTGCATTAAAGTTGTGGGACATGGAGTTAGCAGCAGTATACCATTTGCAGAAGCTGAAACTCATATATGAGTTGAAGTTTTGAGTGGGAGGTCGAACTTGGCTTGTGTACCACCTGAGATGAAATGGAACCAAGCTTAAGCCCCTTCAAACAAATTTCCAATAAAGCTCATTTCCCTATTCAGATTTCCAACGTACAGTTGATCGTACCCAAATTGTCGAGCAAAACAACTTGATAGTATGGCCCTATGCAGCAATGGTTCCCTAAGTGGAGAACCAGATACTATGAGTTATCAACCACCAGAAGCACCCAATGGACAAAGTTGTAAACTTATTAGCACCAGCGACATCCGCGAACTCATTCCCATATCCAGCATGCAGAAAGCATGGGAAACACTTGAATAATTCATAATTCGCGTGATAACGAAGTGTTTTGCGGATCGCGGCCATATAACCTCCCTTCCGTTGCGATCTTTCATAATATTGTACTTTGGGGAAGCTTAAATCTATCTGCGAATTAATTAGGCTCATCAAGGAAGGATAGTGTAGAACCAACCAAGCTATCAAATAGGTGTAGGGAAGTTCTACATGCGAATTAGGAGTTTTGACAATCAACTCTTCTTTATCATTATACTCCTTCTTGACATTGTAGAATTTATCAACTAATTTTCTCAGTTCACTTTGAATTCCACACACCATCGCAGGCAGCAGACTGAGTGATCGGCCGAATGCAAGCAAAACGGCCGAATACACTACCCTAACAGATATAGTCTCCTGCAACGGGATCACACATTTTTTTAACCAAAGCATCAAGAAACCTGCCAGTAAAGTGGGATCTGATAAGGGTTGAAGAGCTTAATAATAAAAACTTTCAAAAAATGTCCCGACCTTGAAGATATCCTCATCAGATTCGGCGACATATACATCTGTCCCGAAATTAATAATTCTTCTTTCAACCTCCTGTTCAGAAACTGGAGGGAGACAGGTGAAATCAAAACTACTCTTCGAGAATTTGCGAAGAATGTATTGCAACCACTTTTTTTGCTTTACATTGCGGGCGCTGGACATATGAGCGCAGATGTAATAGTGGCAAAGCAACTCCCAATAAGTATCATAAATCATGGGATGCCGAGTCTTCAGCGAATGAAGTTCTTCTCCTGTAGGGACATACTCTTCATAAGGAATGTCTCCCATAGACAATTCTGAGAGCTCATGCATCTCGTGAAGAGCAAACCCCAGCTCACCACGGGAACTAAAAACTGCACAAGTATCAGGATTGTACAGTTCTAATAGAGAAAAGAAGTGGAATTGACTGAAAGGAATACCATGCTAAACTGCCATAATAGCACGGTAGAGATTAGCTTGCTGTAATTGATCCCTGAAGGTTTTCAAGAAGAAATCGATTAAAATTGCCCACTCTCCTTTGGAAGAGTACTGAACCCATCCAGTAGGATGAAAATCTTGTACTGAAAATTTTCCTTGCACGTCAACGAACCGGTGCAAGAAAGTCTGGGTAATTATAGGTGTTTCACCCAAGGGAAGGTCTTGTTTAAATGATCATAGGAACAATCCACAAAAGTGTTTTCCATTAGAACGTAGAAAAGTATCTTGTGCGTTGAATCCACCTAACAATCATCTTGTGGCTTGTTTAAGTGTCAATCCATTCTTCTAGGAATAGAAAGGGATCGGAGATATAAAAATGGATAAGACCTTTCTATATCAGGCAAAAACAGATCGCGACCGTTAACTTGACGGAGCTATTTATAAACTCCATCATCTAGACAATCATCAGGGATTGAGGGATGATTGCCAAATAGGAAAGTATGTTTATTTAACAAGGTCCTGTCTTTTCCTTCAAAAGGCACGCTGGTCATAAGTTCTCCAATGTAGGGCGAGTAGAGTTCAAAACTCTATGATTTCTCTCTCAGCCACTAGATGCTACACAAGCCGAAAAAACTTGGTCGAACCTGAATTCTTTCTTCCCATCATACCCACCTGAATAGCCAAAATAGTAGTCTTTCGGCCAAGGGTTTAAGGCGTAATCGACTGCATGAAAAGAAAAATTAATCAAAACAAAGTAATGAAAAAAAGATGCTTTCTAATAATGAGGCGAGAAAATTACTTCCAATTAAGGATTCTTGCTGAACCACAATAGAACTGGAAGTAGCTTGAGGGTTTTGAGAGTCGCTTACAGAGGCACCAGAAGACGAAACTTTTCTCATCATCTTCTTCAGGTTAAGATTAAGAAATTTTTGATTTAAAGAAAATTGAAGACCAAAGAAGCTTGAAGATGAAGGGTCTTGAAAACTTCGGAGAGAAGTTTAGAGTTCAAATTTCTTAGAAAAAGTTAAAAAATACTTTACCTGATGAGGTCGGGATTTTATAGCAGATGATTTGAAGGACGAGATTTTCGGATAGAGGACGTGATGTCTGGCCCAAATCTCGTGAGTATTTTCTTATTTAATGAGATTCAAATAACGTTTCAATCTCTATGCCTAAAAGTGATAACTTTCCGGATTTTCCATATAAAGAGCGAAACCCACGACTCTAATACAGAGTCGTACTCTCTTCAAAAAGGAAAACTCGCAATTCTAATACAAAGTCATGCTCTTTTTAAAAGAGTGAGATTCGCGATTCTAATATAGAGTCATGTTCTCTTCAAAAAGGAAAACTCACGATTCTAATATAGAGTCGTACTCTTTTTAACAAAATGAGGTTTGCGATTCTAATACAAAGTCGTACTCTCCTAAAAAAAGTGAAATCTGTAGTTCTAATACAGAGCCTTATCCTTTTCAAAGACATAGAAGTTTGAGAATCTAACATAGAGTCCTACTTCTTCTCAAATTATGAAATCTATGAAGATGATATTCTTGCCAATTTATTCAAAGTATTTCAAAACACCTCCAAAATTATAGAGTTTTGAAAACTTTGGAGAGAGTTTTGTTGGCGAAATTTTCTGCTAATGAGATCATCTATCATGAAGAGAGAGATCCATAAATGAATAAAACATTACTTTCGCGAGTCATACTCTATTTTCTATAGAAATGGAAGCACGAATCACTTTCCCCAGGTTCGCACTAATAACAGGGTTGGACCCCATAAAGCCTCGTCATCTGGTCTAAGAACAGCGAGTAAAGTCATTTGAACTGCGAATCTAAAGTTTGAGATTTGCGTTCTGGCTACAATCATTCAGATTCGCGAATCTAAAGTTCGAGATCCGCATTCCAAGCACAATCAAACGGAGTTACGAATCTAAAGTTCAAGATCCGCGCCCCGGTCACAATCAATGAAGCCACGAATTTAAAGTTTGAGATTCACATTCCGCATTTTAGTTACGATCTAGAGGATTGAAGATGCCAGTTATAAACTCTGGAGATTTAATACAAATTTACCATATCAAAAAGCGGAAAATTAATACTCAGATCATAGAGGCAGATAGTTGAACAGTTACATCAGCTCAAGAGTCTCCAAATCTCTATACAAATCCCGAACCAATGCAGAAAAAGACACCCGAAGACCAGGAGATCAATACGATATAGAGTCCTCTTTCACCCGATTGCTGTTACATTCAAGAGTTCAAAACCCTTACCAACTAAAAAAAATTTGTGCGGAGTGTCAACGAAAAATAGGATCGTCCTCCATAGCTACTACAGAACCCAACTTTAAACAAATAGGGAATTCAACTTTCCTCATTTTGTGTAAATGGAAAACCACTGAAATTGCAATCTTTTATTGAGAGAATTCAATAAAAAAATCATTTACAATTTTTATGGCGAACAAGAGGTACATCCACCAAACGAAAATCAAAACAAAATGGAATTTTTAAATATTTTTTTTTTAAAAAATCTGATTTTTGGGTGGATTTTTGTTCATTTTTTTATGATTATAGAGTGGTGACGAGTCGGATCACTAGCAGGAAAGCGAGACGTCGTCGCTGGAATCGAATAGCAAGAGCTTGAGAGGCGCATTCATGCCCTTCAAAGGGACAATAGTAGCGACGATCTCTGGCATCTCGAGAGAGGAGGATAAGCTCACCGGGGTTACCGCAATTTATTATAATTGGTGTTATCATTTTACTATGTAATTCTCGTTCTTTGCTGCTTTAGAGAGAGAAAGTATATACTGATACTGACTGCTTTGTTTCTTTCTCTACTCTTTCTCTTGAATGGTTTTTGTGGAGGTTTTCTCTCTCTTACTTGTTTTAAGAGGGAGGGTTAAAGTTAGAAAATTTTTTGGATACAGAGAATAAAATGATAGTATTTCAAAATATGGATTGACGTAAAGAGTAATTTGACCGTCAAGAGTAAATTGCCGTGCGCAAATATAATTTCCCTCTTAAATAGTTGACTAACTTTACTAACGATCCAAAAGCTGAGGGAGAGTTTTAAAATTGAACGGTAATAAGTTCTAATAACTCCAGAGTCTTGGAGCCAGAGTGTAATCAACCGGATGCGGTTTCTCAAAGTGACAGTCCAATGTAGAGCAGTCTTTTTAACAGTTGAGCCAAAAAACTGTCACCCCACACGCACGCACGCTCACTCTCTTCTCTCTCTCTCGCCCTTTCCTATCGCCATCGTTTGCGTCCCCAAAATCACACCCAATCCCTTACCCACCACCCACAAACCATGGAAGAGCCCGTCCTCGTGACCTCCTCGAAGCGGCCTAGGGTTACGGCGTCTACCGACCCAGACTCCATGGACCGCCTCCTCGAGTCCTTCCTCTCCTTATCGGATCCGGGCGTCTCCATCGACCTCTCCCTCGAGCGGGTCGTGGACTCGAGGGCCAGCGAGTCCGATAAGGACCGGGCGATCGAGGCCGCCATGCGCGTCGGATCCGCACTTCTCGAGTCCGCGAAGAGATCTGCTAGGAAGCGGGCGTCGATGCATAATTCCAACTCGTGGCCTTTGCCTTCTGATCTCACTGTCAAGGTATGAAGATAACTGTTACTGTATGTGATTAGATTTTCTTTTCTTTTTTCTTTTTTTTTAATGTCAGTAGAAATTTAATATTGGAACTCATTTTTTCTAATTCAGGACTTTATGCAATTATCAGCTCTCGTAGGTGTATTGAGTTTGCAAAGCAGCATTTTTATAGTTATAGGAACAACGAATGCTTTGTTATTGATTAATGAATATTTTTTACAACGTGAGAGGGGAAAGGGCAGAGTGATTGTGATGCAGCAGAATGAGAAGGAATAGAGAACTGGTAGTCGAGAAAACAAGTGGACGACCTGTGCAAATGCTTGGAAATATTTGGAAATATTTATTTTTGGGAAAGTAGAGTGAAATTTGTTCTTTTATGTTATAATAAGTAAATCTAAATATATTTTTTATATGTCATTAAGAGTAAGTGAAAGCATTATTAAAATATTGACTTATTTCAAATTAGACAATTTTTCTTTGTTATGTTCAAGCTCGTTTCCTAACTTGGAATCTCCCGTTACCTTATACTTCATTTATTGATGAGTCAGTTTTAAGGAGAAAATACTTGAAACTTACCCAGCATCAAGAAATCAATAATGAAATCCCAGAATGGAATTCACGAAGAAACTACAGTAAGATCTTGACGGAAAAGAACTTCTATCTACAACAAATGAGTAGCTTCCACCTTTATCATTCCATAAAGATTGAAAGAGCCATGATATATTATAGACTGTAGCAAGAAACTCAATTCACTTTGTTTTTCCTACATCAAAGAGCATATATAGTCTAAAATCTTCTCGTTCTTCTTTTGTTTTCCTTTCTTATTTATATCAGATGCTCATTACCTTTTGCTTGTTGTCACCGTAGTGTTACCATTAACAATTAACTTGGAAGCATAAAAATTGAAATGCATGTGTAATCCAAGTAGAAGAGCAAAGCAGCTGTGTTGCACTGTGCTTTTGACAAATTATTCTGATGGTGTTTCTGCAACAACTTAAATACATAATTTGCCTAGTTTGAGAAGGAAGCTTGAATCCCATGTACGTGTTGGGAAAAAAATTACGGATGAAGTCTGACTTTTACAATAGTGCATTAGAATCAAATAAGGACCAAAATATTTCTGCTGCCCCTGTAGGTTTAACTTTCATTTCAAGGTGTATATCGTTGCTAACTTGTTAGTATGCCAGGATAGTCAATATGTCTTTCCACTAGGCAATAGCAATATTTTCTAATAGAAACTGGTATAACTTACTGTAACCTGATACTATGAACAGTGAACCTTAACATTTTTTTGATGCCTATCTCATTCTGAATAGTTATTTAATGTACCCGGCTGTCATGGTCGATTATCTGCTTTTACATAATTGAATTAGGATGGCTCATCACTTTATATTCATTAGTGATATCCAATAGATGTGAAATACTTGTATTCTTTACTTGTTCATCATCCTTTTGCATTGATCAGAGTTTTATATTTTATGTTTTCGTAGTCTGCTTCCATTCTTTCTTTATTTTATGTTTGTATGTCTAACTTTTGCTTTTTGTTTCTTTATGAATTTAGGATCATGATTCCTATGTTGTCTCATGTGCAATTTCCTTACAATTTCAATTGAGTGTGGCTATATTTTTGCAGTGATTTCTTAATTTTGAGTATTTTAGATCACTTGATAACTATTTTTGATGTTTACATTCAATGGGAAAAACACAAATAATGTATTTATGGATTATGGTGGTTTGAAGGTATTTGCCATGCTAGATACGGAAAGTCTTTGCCATGCTGCAGCAACTTGCTCGTTGTTCAACAAGTGTGCGGCAGATCCTTTGTGCTATGCTGATATTGACTTGACAGCAGTTATGCCAAAAGTCAATAATACGGTTGTGTCCACAATGATACAGCGAGCAGGGAGAAACCTTCAGTGAGATTCTTTCTGCCTATGTTCATTAAACATGCATGCAAAAATAACTGTCTTTGCATTTTTTTGGAACAAATAAGTTGGGTAACTTCCATGTTTATGTTTACTTATTCTTGTTTCCCCTATTTATTCTGCCATCTTTCACTCATTAAGGAGTTCTGTAGTCTTAACCAGACTATTGTGAAGTGGGAGTTAAACCGGGTTGAGAATGCGTGATGTCCGTGCTGGAGTTACTCCATGGTTGAAATGGGTGTATGGTGACAAAATATTGTGCTTGATACATGACATCTAGTGCTTATACTTTGATACTGTTCCAGTGACATAATTTTCTTGTTTAAATTCTGTCTGAAAATGAAGCTGCTCTGCATTAGCCTGATGTAGCCTAGGTGAACCTTCACATGCATATGGTGAACCTTCACCTAATTCTAGTGCTTATATTTTGATACAATTCAGTCTAAATTCTGGAAATTATGAATATGAAGCTGCTGTGGTTTGGCCTGTTGCAATTTTGTTGGTCAAGGATTGGAGCAGCCTAGGTGAACCTACACATGCATATTCACATGCATGATCACATATGAAGTATGTTAATTTACAGGCTACTATTTGCATTCTGTCGTCTATAATATAGTGCACAGATTTACTTTTATTTCTTAGAATTTTATCAAAATTCCAGAACTTTTTGTAGGTTTTAAGACAGTCCAAAACATATGATAGACTAGGAATCTGGAACTTATCTCGATGCAGATATTGTAGTTTAAGACGTGTGTCTGATCATTTTATTATTAGCTAAAGCCTACTGCATAATTGAGGTTTGTATCGAAACAGCATTATCCCTGAGTCCATGAGTAAGACACACCATATTTCACTAAAGATGTGTAATTCTTCAATTATAGCTGTTGTATTGTTGCAAGAAGTTACAAATCAGAAGCACACTGGCATGGCAGTTTTAGGTGAAATCTTTTCGCTGTGGACCTAATGGATAGTACCTAGATAGTCCATTAATTTGATTTTATTACTTGTAACATTTTTGTTAAATAATGAATGACTAAAATGGTCAATAACATATGAGTGTATATGATTCAAGTATGTTTTTCACAATGGATGGGAGCACAGTGAAATGAGAGATTAGCGACCCTTGATTGCATCTACCCTTTACCAAGACAGAGCGCGTTTGGCACACACACAACACCAAATATGAAGTTCCTGGCTTCGCCTCTGGCCACAACTATAGAGGTTCTAAAAAGAAAAAAAAAAAGAATTTTGTTACTATAATATAAAATCCTGAATTTTGTTAACTATAATATAAAATCCTGAATTTTATTAACCATAATAGAATACCCTTGTACAGTTCTTCAATTTTCAGATATTGAATTATAAAGTTAATCAAAATGTTATTACAAAGATTTTTTGAGTGACTTATACTATTTTGCTTGACTTTATGACCATGAATAATATAGTAAGGTATCATTTGGTGATAGTTCCTCCTCCTCCATTGACCCTCTCCTCCCCCAGACACAAACTTTCTGGTTCCACCATTGACAACAACTGCTAAAACTCGTGTAAAAGATGGGATCTTGACCTACATGAGTTGAAGAACAACCATGGTTGGATGGTGTGGGTCCAAGTCTCTGGCGTCATATCCAGAGCTTCCCTTAGTGTTTAATACCACTATCATGTTGGAATACCACTATCATGTTGGAATCCAAATTGTAGTTTGTAAAGGGTTACTTTGCTTTGTGCCACATCATGTATGAACGAGCTAAAACGAGTGTCTTTATTTTTAATGAAAAAGATGATTTGTATTATTGATTATTATCATTTCTTTTGCATAAAAATTGGTGTCATATTCACCTAGAAAGATGGCCTTCCTCAAACTTGCAGACCCTGTAAAATTTTCTTATTATGTGCGTCTCTTATATCAGGTCACTTAAGCTTGGAATATTGCCTACTCCAAGTTCGTCATCAGAGTTTACTAGATCCGTGTCTTATTCCTCTAGAAATCCAATGGATGCTCCAGGTCTTTCATGGAATGAAAGGAGACCGAGGCAAGGGAGGGAGTCATCTGTTCTTACCAGGTCCTGCTTATTGGCCTTAAGTCTGGATGGTGGTGCTGCAGGGTATGACAAACTATGGCTCTAAAATGTTACCTTTCAATAACCCTCATTCTATTCCTTACATTTTTTTTTTGTACTGTATTTGAAGGGGTCTCTTGAGAAAGCTGCACTTATATAATATAGACAAAATGGATAGTACTGCACTCTGCACTGCATTATTAGCTTGTCACTCTCTCCTTGATCTGGAAGTCATTGGCCTGTAAGTATATCCATGTTTATTATGTTTTACATCAGCAATAACATACTTTTTTTTATTCCATAGTAAAGCACAAAAGCATTGGTATGTGAATCATTTAGCAGGATGATAAAAAAAAAGCTTTTCAAATATAGATACCTTAAATATAAGATTTTCGATATTTGTCTCTCAAAAGTATTACGTTACTCCACTTTAGTCTCTTTATTAGTTATTCCGTCCAATTAAACTCAGGAACCAAGATTAGACCCTAATTAGCCATAGCAAATGACGATAATACCTTCAAGTACTTAATTATTTAAATGAAATCCCCCGTTCTCCTTGTTTTTGCTGAGGGAATTTTGCAGCAAAGGGGAAAATTTTGGTTATCTTACTTTTGATATGCTGAAAGAGAGATACAGTAATAGGAGGCGAGTGGCGGCGATTTCAAGAGCGATTGGCATTTCTCCTGCCATCTTCTCTGAAAAATTTGAATGCCTAGTCTTAGATTCTTCTCATCATCAACTATGTGAAGCCTCATGAGTCTCTTCTTGCTCTGTTTTCTGTCCATGGAGAAAAGCCAAAGGGAATATTATGGAGTTTGGGAAATGTATATTTGGTCAGGATAGCAGACTTCGTGGGGATTACTGTGGTGAGAACCGAGGTAAGAATGCTATTAGTCCTCATGATTGGAACCCTCGGCATAGACCAAGATCTTCTGAGGAGGTTGTTAGTCCCTAAAGGAAGATGTTGGGGATGGAGATTGAGTCAGCAGAGATTCCCTCAAGACACCAAGGTGGTGCTTCTAAAGCTCATATGAAGGCAGCCTTTAAAGTTTTTTCTGATATTGTCAAGGTGCTGATAATCAAGATGCTAATATTTTGAGACTGACAGGAGTGTGGGATTACATGCCCCATCCCCTACTTAACACCGAGGCTCAGATTAGATTGGAGGTGACAATGGCGTGGCAGTAAGGGAAAAGACTCCTGTCAAAGTCTGTGGATTTTGATTAAGTTGTTCACGTATCCAAAAGAGGTATTAAAAGTAAAAAGGACTAGTGGCTGCCGTTCTTAACTTCATCAGTAAAAAAAGAGAAAACTGGAAGCCACTGGGGGAAAGAGAGGTCTGCTGAGAATGCGAATACCAGGGCATTTTCTGGAGTAGTGCCCCTCGATTGTGCACCATTACTTTCATAGCATTGGACATATTATTACGGTTTATCCATTCAGACCCCCTCGCTGCTCCCCTACTGCTGGGCAAGAAGGTAAGCAACCGAAAACTCAGATAAAGCCGTTGAATAGGATAAGGGGGAAGAAAAGGATTGTCTTACCTGTTTAAGCCAAATAGGGGCCAGCTTGCATTAGCACTATCCAAAAATCATGGGTGTTTCTCACTCGAGAGGATCTAAACTCAAGGCGATTGAGAAGAATTTGGGAGTCTTTAGCAATTTCACCATGGATACACTTCTATCTAATTGTTACATGGAAATTCTTACAACACATCATTACATAATCCTTACTACAATAAGGATTAATATGAGAACCCTGGCCACCTTCACGAACTTCACTAGCTGATCCATCTTCTTTTCCATCACCACGAGTTGTAAAGCTCCACTACTCCGGCACCACTAAAGGTTGAATCTGGTATGGAATCACCAATGGAAGCCATTTTCTTGAGAGATACTGAAAGAGTTCTTTTAATTAACAAGTCTTGGAAGAATTTCAGCTCAGAGATTTGAGGACTAGGATTAAGTTTTCAAGATTCCTTCCAAATTTCAAGCCCTCTGCTTAGGGCTCACAAATTAGGGTTTTGTTTCAGTGCTCAGTTTTAAAGAAGGAAAGAGGGGAAGAGCGAGATTGATGGAATCAGACTTATCACATGAAAGAGAGAAAAAAATTCTTAGTTATTTCATGGAAGAAAGAGAGAAGGGTTGGTTTGTTTATTCTGGTGGTTGTAAGAAAATGGGTAGGATATAACGAGAAAAACATGTTAAAAGGCTAACGTTCTTAACAGAGACGTTCTTAACAGAGCTGAGACAAGAGGCTAAGGTGGAGTAACTTAATAGTTTTGGTGGACTAATATTGAAAAGCAAAGATTTAAGGGATTGATGTCAAAATATTGGGACTGATATAAAAAAGCCCCAAAAAATCATTAAAATTGAAACTGTCTCATTCTATATGCACGGCTAATTTAAATGAGTGGTAGTTACTGTGTACGCAAACAATAGTGTGGTTTTGATTCTTTTCTGAACTTGGTATTTTATAAAAATAGTCTGGCTATCTTTTACACTTTTCCTTTTCTAGCACCGTTCCATTTTTTTTAAACCTGTGCCATTGAGTTTTCACAAGTTAGTACAACCTCAGTACTTTTCTACTCTTCAAACTCTTATGAGGACAAAATATTTATCAGTATATTCAATTGCCTGCATCTATGGATGGTTGACCATGCCTGAACCTAATTGTTACTAATAGTGGTACAATTATATGCACTCTTCTAGAAGCCATATAGAAAATGAGTTGATATGAACTTTGTCATTAGATGCATGGATGGTTGAATACCTGCTGTTTTTAGGGACCAAGGAGTTCCTTGGGCATTAATCAGAGCTCAGTCACATTAAAATCAGTGAAGCCATGTAGAAAATGAGTTGATATGCACTTTATCATTAGGTGCATGGATGGTTGAATACCTGCTGTTTTTAGGGACCAAGGAGTTCCTTGGGCATTAATCAGAGCTCAGTCACATTAAAATCAGTGAAGGGTTGCACTTGAGTAATTTCTTATTTCATACTCAGTTTTTATATTATTTTAATGACATTTTTTTTACAATTTTAGTTGTAGCTGAACAAATGTTGAGAGTTAAGGTGCTCATCGCCTAGTTTGGTCGGTGGTTTGCCGAACAGAATCTTGCTTCGACAGCTCTTAGGCCAGAGTTTTAATTAGATATAGAGAGAAATGAAGGATAAATCTTTTACAGTCACTCAACGTCAATGAATTTTTATGGGTTCCTGAGTTCAAAAAGTTCATCTTTGTCCTTGTTTGCCCGAAAAATTGAATCTTCCTTTATATGCCAATTTAATTTTGAATTACAGCAATAAAAGAAAAATTACAAAATAGAAAATCGAGATTACAAGAATGGGGATCGATTGATTTCGATTCCCCTTTATTTTTGTGAGTCTGGCAGCGGTGGAGCTTTGTTTCTGTACTCCGTTGACGATCCGATCTCTCTGAATTGCGGAACTCCTCTCTGGATTTTTGGACTCTGGAAAATTGGACTCTTCCCCAAAGAATCTCCCAACTCTGCCCCGATTCAAAAGTCCCTTCTCCAGTTAAATTCCTGTGTTTTATAAACCGAAGAAGCTCCAAATCCGGCTCAATTCTCTCCTGAAAAATCGGATTACGGATTATCAGTCCAAAAATAGGAAATAAATAATCGGAAAAGAACGGAAAACAACCCGCGGGTTGGCACCTGCGGGATCGTTCCCGCGGGTGGCAACCCGCGGGTGTGCCCACTTAGCAAAAAATATTTTTTTTTTTTTTTTTTTTTGGTATCTACATAACCCCCTCCAAAGTTTTCGAAGTTCTGTATTGAACCGTACTGAATTTCGAAATATTTTGGATTCTTTAATTTTGGTTATAGACATTTTAAAAGATTTGGTCGATAGAGATAACTGTTAACATATTCATTTATTCAATGACAAGCAGAAGTATGATTTTAACGTACTCATTAGAGGACAAACAGAGCCATGATGTTAACATGCTTATTTTAGATCAAGCAGAGGTATAATATTAACGTGCTTATTTTAATCATAACCGTTCAGTGACATCTAGTATGACGAATCAGGAAAAGACAGAGCTGACATTAAACGTGTCTTGGAGCTTAACCTATTCAGAGGATCTGGTCGTGATAGGGACAAGCTGACTAAACAGAGGTGACGGTTAACGTATTTAGTTTTGGAATCGGACTATCAGAGGTAACTGTTAACTTGATAGGGAGATGATTTTCGTCAGAGGTGATTTTCAACTTAACGATATCAAAAGCACGTTCATCAGAGATTGTAATGTTGGACTTGATGAAGTGTGAATTTTCTTTTCTGTCAGAGGTGAAATCTTAACGTGACAAGGGATCGATTTAATTAGGATTTTATCTCTGTTGATTTTGAATTATGATGTCAGAGGTATGATTTTAACTTGACAAATATTTTAGAGTGTCGCTTGCTCTGTTGGAGCAAAATGACAAGAAAAGTTTTGCTGTCAGAGGTGAAATCTTAACGTGACAGGAGATTTATCTGATTAGGATTTTTAGCAAACCCCCAGCTATCAACGGGTTTGATTTGCCTTTACCAACTACCGTTTGAGTTGGGCTAGCCATGCTATTCCCCTCAGCATGGTGAGTTGTCAAGGATTTCGTTTGGGCTTAAATGCCAAACTTTTCCTCTTCCCTTTGCCTTAGCAGCTTAGGGCAGTGATGTATTCTTATATTCGGATAAGAATACTGTTGTGACAGATTTGTCGTGGGATTTTTAGCAAACCCCCAGCTATCAACGGGTTTGATTTTGCCTTTACCAACTACCGTTTGAGTTGGGCTAGCCATGCTATTATCCTCAGCATAGTGAGTTGTCGAGGGTTTCGTTTGGGTTTAAATACCAAACTTTTCCTCTTCCCTTTGCCTTAGCGGCGTTGGGCAATTCATACTTTTACCCCCAGTATGGTGGGGTTGACGAGAAATTTATTCTCTTCCCGTAACCTTGTCGGCATTGGGTAATTCATACTTTTTACCCCCAGTATGGTGGGGTTGGCGAGAAATTTATTCTCTCCCCGTAGCCTTGTCGGCGTTGGGTAATTCATACTTTTTACCCCAAGTATGGTGGGGTTGACGAGAAATTTATTCTCTTCCCGTAGCCTTAGCGGCGTTGGGCAATTCATACTTTTTACCCCCAGTATGTTGGGGTTGGCGAGAAATTTATTCTCTTCCCGTAGTCTTAGCGGCGTTGGGTAATTCATACTTTTTACCCTCAGTATGGTGGGGTTGGCGAGAAATTTATTCTCTTCCCGTAGCTTTAGCGGCATTGGGCAATTCATACTTTTTACCCCCAGTATGGTGGGGTTGGCGAGAAATTTATTCTCTTCCCGTAGCCTTGTCGACGTTGGGTAATTCATACTTTTTACCCTTAGTATGGTGGGGTTGACGAGAAATTTATTCTCTTCCCGTAGCCTTAGCGGCGTTGGGCGATTCATCATTTTTTTTATTTTATATATACATTTTTATTTCTTTATCTCTCTTTTTTTTTTGTTTGCAATGATGTCCTTTTTTTTTTTTTTATAAACGATGACGCCTTTTAAATTTTTTTTTTTTTTTTTTATAGGTGATGACGCCTAGCATTTTATTTTTTATTATTTATTTATTTATTTATTTTGGTAAGCGATGAGGCCTTGCAAATATATTTTTATTTATTATTATTTTTTGTTTATTTTTTTTATTTTTTTTATTTTTTTATTTTTTTGCTTTTTTTTTGTTTATATTTTTATATATTTTTTATTTTTTTTTATTTTTTATTTTAATTAATTTTTTTATTTTATTTTTTTATTTTTTTTGGCATCCGCGGGTGCATCCGTGGGATACAACCCATGGGTAGAGCATTCATACTGCATGTTTTTTTTTCTATATATTTTTTTTAAATTATTTATTATTTTTTTTTAACTTTGTCAATTTTTTGTGGGTGATAACACCCTTTCTTTTTTTTTTTGCCTATTTATTATTATTATTATTATTTTTTTTGTGCGGGAGAGAGGGAGAAAAGTGCGGGTGACCCAGGTTCCATCTGCGGGTTGCGTCCCGCGCTTCCATATGTGGGTTGCGTTCATGTGGGTCCCAAGATTCCATTTGCGGGTTGCATCCCGCGCTTCCATATGCGGGTCCCAAGATTCCATCTGCGGGTTGCATCCCGCGCTTCCATATGCGGGTTGCGTCCACGAGGGTCCCAAAATTCCATCTGCGGGTTGCATCCCGCGCTTCCATATGCGGGTTGCGTCCACGCGGGTCCCAAGATTCCATCTGCGGGTTGCATCCTGCGCTTCCATATGCGGGTTGCGTCCACGCGGGTCCCAAGATTCCATCTGCGGGTTGCATCTTGGAGTTGTATCCAGTTTTGTCAATTTTTTTTTTTTTTTTTTTTGACAGACGATGACGTCTTGTCATTTTTTTTTTTTATGGGCGATGACGCCTCAAAAAAAATTTTTTTTTATGGGCGATGACGCCTCATAATTTTTTTTTTTTTATGGGCGATGACGCCTCATAATAATTTTTTTTTTTTTGGGCGATGACGCCTCATAATTTTTTTTTTTTTTTTTTTTTTACAGACAATGACGTTTTGTCATTTTTTTTTATTGGCGATGACACCTCATTTTTTTTTTTTTTGACAGACGATGACGTCTTGTCAATTTTGGTGGGCGATGACGCCTCACATTTATTTATCGTTACCCGGCGATGACGCCTAGGCTCCGAAAAAAAAAATTTAAAGATTGGATTGCACCGCCCAAACTCCCACTGTGCTCGCCAATTCTTGTTTGCCCGAAAAATTGAATCTTCCTTTATATGCCAATTTAATTTTGAATTACAGCAATAAAAGAAAAATTACAAAATAGAAAATCGAGATTACAAGAATGGGGATCGATTGATTTCGATTCCCCTTTATTTTTGTGGGTCTGGCAGCGATGGAGCTTTGTTTCTGTACTCCGTTGACGATCCGATCTCTCTGAATTGCGGAACTCCTCTATGGATTTTTGGACTCTGGAAAATTGGACTCTTCCCCAAAGAATCTCCCAACTCTGCCCCGATTCAAAATTCCCTTCTCCAGTTAAATTCCTGTGTTTTATAAACCGAAGAAGCTCCAAATCCGGCTCAATTCTCTCCTGAAAAATCGGATCACGGATTATCAGTCCAAAAATAGGAAATAAATAATCGGAAAAGAACGGAAAACAACCCGCGGGTTGGCACCTGCGGGATCGCTCCCGCGGGTGCAACCTGCGGGTGTGCCCACTTAGCAATTTTTTTTTTTTTTACCTACAATCCTATCTTATAAGTGTTATGAAGTGGTTGGAAAGAGAATATTACTAACGCTGTGCTCTTTTTCTATCTTGTGATTTGTGGATGTGAAAGGTGTGTCGGTAGTCTGGTGCAAGTCCTCAGCTTGGCAGTGCATCAAATTGTATGCTTGCCACTCTCTGTTAACCACCCCAACCTGTAGCTACCCTAGGGTGCTTGGTTTGAAAATATTTATAAGTTTTGACTGCAGTTTATGTTTTCCACCCAGAGTAAGTGCCAATCACTAGCATCTCTCTGAACGCCTCCTTATAGGGGTCATTTACTTGTTAGCTCAGCATGTCCAGAAAATGAGGGGAGCTGAAATTGGAATGTTGAGGAATGAGTGGTACTGTATTACAAGGAAATAGTTGACTGCATCCCAAGAAGTTAGACATAACTTAGAATTAGGTCTATGAGGTGATTTGGGCATGTGCACTGATGTCAGTGAGTGCACCAGTTCGGAGGGATCATGACGGCGGATGAAAGCGATTTAGAGTTTGTGGTGAAGAAATTGAAGAAAAACTTAGAGTTTTAGAGATAAATTAGGATTTGGACTTCACGCGCAGACGAATCACATGCTCATTTTCTCACGAACTACTCAAGAAAATATTTGATAAAACAAATCACATGCTCTAAAAAAAAATCATATTTCACTATACTATTCTCAAATTAGGGTTTTACAGATCATATATATAGAAAATTCTAAAGTAATGAGATAATAACAAATCTAATCAAATTTCTAATCCAATCTAATCAAATCCTAATTAAATAACTAATTTAATTTCTATTAATTCTCTCGCGCTTGAAAATATTTACCACATGGTGAATAGCGATAATAAGAAAATCAAGCACGGTCAATTGAAATTGGTAAATATTTTCAAGATCTGGTAAAACTTACATCGAACTAAATATAAGAAATTCGAACAGTTTGGTAGCCAAATGTATACTATCTGATATTTCCATGGTGGCGACAGTAATAATTGTGAAAGATCTATTAAGAAATTGAAATCCATTGCTTCTGCAGAAAATGAAAAACTTAGAATGCGAGCTGGAGAGGCAAGAAAAACATGATCTGCAGTTAAGAATTTATGTATTTCGCCATATACCTCTGCAGGTGTGCTAGACCTCAAGTTCTTCTTATGAATATGATTATTGGATGCCTCTGTAGTTGGTTCCGACAAAAAAATTGGATCCTCAATTTCTTGATCTAGAGTAAGTTGTATGTTGAATTTGGTATTATCACCTAAAATCTCGGAAGCGGATATGCCGGTATTTGAAATCTTAGAAGGATACTGGTAGTCATAGTGCCAAAATTTTTCACATGTTGAATATTTAATAGGACACTTGCAAGCAGAGTTTTCATATCCTTCACATTTTGAGTATTGTTTAAAGACAAGATGCGGAGCATACCGTGCACGAAGAAAAAACTGTAATATTTTCCAACTTGGACGGGATTTATAGTTGCTAAGGTACCAATTATAAACTTTTCCAACCAATTTTAATTTAGTATAGTTGTATTCCTGCTCTGAAGTCAAAAAAAAGTAACGAAAAAATTGCTCTAAATTTCTCTCTCAATTTTTTAAACCATTATGGTCATTATAACCATGGAAATAGGGGACTGCATCATATATATCACTCTCTACTTTCTTGAAATTGGTATCAGTGTTGATGTATTTTCCACAAAATATGATTCCATAATTCCAAAATTTTTAAAGCAAGTTCAGAAAATATCAGAATTGGAATGTGTCGATTATACCTCGAATTTGATGTGAATCGGGGTACAAAGCGGCTTCAAAATCACTCTCAAACCCTTAACGGGTCTGGATTCTCCTTAACGGGTCTGTCTGTGAATTGAACCCACTTTTAAACTCAAGTGAATCGGATTGAGTCTGCAAGGTGCGGATCTGCTAACCTAACCAAATCAATTTGGTATTTCTTCTCCTATTGGATGCGGATTTGTTAAGTTGGATCCGAGTTAATTCCAACCCAAATCAAAACTTTCTTCGTGCTGGCACTGTCCTCTCTTCTTCGATCGAAGAAAACAGCGGCGGTGCCAATGATGGGGAAGAAGCAGCGGTGGTGGCAGAGTTGCTAGAGGAGTGGTTGGCGATGATGGCGGTGACGCGGACAAGTGCGGTGTGGTTGCGACATAGGGCGGTTCGGGGTGATCGAGGTGGTTGCCGCGGCTGGGAGCGTCGTTGGAGCTTTGGTGATGCCACCGGAAAACTGGGACGGATTGGAGGAGATCGAAGAGGCGGTGAGGTTGACCGGTGAAGAGGCAGTGGGTCGAAGACGACGACGAGGCCGATTTTGTTAGGTTGAAGCAGGAGGAGGAGAAGTGGAGAGGGGAGAGAATAGGTCGGGGTTTTGTTGGATTTAGTTGGCTGTTGCAGGGAGAAAAGAAGAAGAGGATGATGAACAGCGGGGTGCTGTTGGAGAGAAGAAGAGGGAAAGAAATTTTTTTTTCTGTGGTACTGGTAGGTTTGATGAAGAGGCGGCGTGGCGTGGGAAGGGGGTGCTGCTCCTCTCGAAAGAGAGGGTTTGGGTTTCTCCTTCTTTTTTTTTTCTCTCTTTTTCTCTCAAATTGGTTTTTGCTCTCTTCTTCATTTTTTTCAGTTTTTTTTTTTCAGTTTCTCTCTCTCTCTCTCTCTCTCTCTTAATCTGATTTTTTTTGCTCTTTTTTTTAGATCTGATCTGTTGTCAAATTTTTTTTTTTCCAGTTTTTTTCTCTCAAATCTAAAAAGAATTTTTTTTTAAAAAAAGATGGAGATGGATTTGGACTCTGATAGCTGAAGATGTGGATCTTGAGCTCTGATAGCAATTTGACGCAGGACAGAAGCGATTTGGGATTTGTGGTGGAGAAATGAAGGAATTATTTAGGGTTTTGGGATAAATTAGGGTTTGGATCTCACGTTCAGGTTAATCACACGCCCACTCTCTCACAAATCATTCGAGAAAAGATTTAATAAATCAAATCACATACTCTAAAAAAATCATATTTCACTCTATCATTCTCAAATTAGAGTTTTATAGAGCATATATATAGAAAATTCTAAAGCAACAAGATAATAACAAATCTAATCAAATCTCTAATCCAATCTAATCAAATCCTAATTACATAACTACTCTATCAAATCTCCCGCGTTCGGAGGGAGAATTGATAGTTTTGTTAAGAGAGAGCATGTGAGTTGTTTTATCAAATCTTTACTCGAGTGAGGTCCAAACCCTAAATTATAGGGCTTTGATTTGATAAAAAAATTGGTGGTTTTTAAATCTCCGTCCTGCGTCAACATGCTCTCATGCTAAGTTTTTTTTTCCTTTCTTTTTTCCACATCCATACCTGAAGATGTGGATCTTGAGTTCTGATATCAATTTGACGGTGGATGGAAACGATTTAGGGTTTGTAGTGGAGAAATTGGGGAAGAATTTAGGGTTTTGGGGATAAATTAGGGTTTGGATCTCATGCCCAGGCGAATCACACGCTCACTTTTTCACGAATCACTCGAGAAAATATTTGATAAAGCAAATCACATGCTTTTAAAAAAAAGTTTTCACTTTACTATTCTCAAATTAGGGTTTTACAGACCATATATATAGAAAATTCTAAAGCAAAAAGATAATAACAAATCTAATCAAATCTCTAATCCAATCTAATCAAATTCTAATTAAATAACTAATTTAATCTCTATCAGATCATATTGAAGTTATCGTAGTTACTGGAGCAACAAGAACTAGGGTTAATAGGACAAGATAGTTAATTTAACAGATTAGGTGACACTCTTGTGAGGTGAATTTAAAGAAGAGGATTCATTGAGGGACCCACTGATTCTGGATAAAGGCTTTGTTGTTTTTATAACTATATGTACTCAAGATTTGACAATGCCAATTTGAGAATATTATCCAAGTAGCAGAGGCATGTTGCTTATGGCAAGTAACATATTTTTTTAGTATGTGAAAGCACTTTGTCGTCATATGCACGTCTATGACTGTGCCCTAGTTTCCTATACCATTTGTACAAGTTGAGATGGTTGTTATCTCAAATGGTCTTGCAAATCTTCTTGGAGCCTTGTTTCCATATTCAATGTTGTTTCAATGGGAAAAGACTTTGATCATGCTGATGATTATTTGGACTAACTAATACTTTAAGATAGTGCGGCATGTACTCAAAGTTTGATGCACAAGTTTGAATTGCTATTTTTACTTATATTTTGAAATAAACTCTTGTGCCATGCGTGTATAGACATATACAGATAGCTTACCTTCTTTTTAGGATCTTTTTTCAGATAACACTTCTATCCAGTATCTTGGTCATTACTAAACAATTTCAAACTGTAAATTGCCTGAGTGACATGGGGAAAGCTTGCTCTCAATGGTCTACTATGATCTTCTGAATGGATCATCTTTTATCACATCTATATCTGAGTAGTGTATGAAATAATTGCCATAGTGACAGGAAAACTTGCTCTCCATAATCTACCATGATCTTTTGGATGGATTTTTTTAAATCACATTTATGACTAGGTAGTGTATGAAAGACATAATTGGTGAAACGGCACTAGGATGTATCACTGTAGGTTCAATTAATGTGGTGCTATATTGTATTAATCAAAGTAGTTCAAAATTGTGTAATCGATGTTCTTACAGGCTGATCTAGTTCTGGTATTCACTTTCAGTTTTTCCTGCACATTTGCAATGTAATTGGATAGGAGATAATCAACTTAATTATCTCAACAGGCATGTTGAGCTAAAGAGAACATTGGACTCAGTGAGCACAAGTTGTCACTCCATTGAGCGGTTATTCATCGAGTCCTCTGACACAGGTTTACAATCCTCCTCAAACTCTTTTCTTTGTTCTCTTTTCTTTCCACTTCTGAGTTCATATATTTTTCCTATCAGGAAGAGATGATAGTTTGAGTACTGCTATTTGTACCTATCTGGTAAATGGCTGCCCCCAGATAAGATCCCTAGCCCTCAGGGGTTTCAAGCTCCATGATAATAAAGTTCGAATCCTGATTAAGGTGAATCTTCTGTCTTATGTTGATGGTAGGAAATGCCTAAAATAGTTTCTCACTACTATAAATTGATACGGCTATGGAAATAAAGGTAGGCGTTGCTTAGATCTTATCATTGTTAGATCATTAAGAAATGAGACAATAGTACCTCTCGTAACCTATGGAAGTGGCAAATTGGAGGTTTTCATTGTATTTCATCTCTCTCCATGCTTTCCTGGTCTTTTCATGATAACAAACCTGAGTGGGATCTAATGTTAGATCACTTTGTCAACTGAATTGTTCAACTCTGAATTCCTGATTAAAAATTAATTCTGGTTTCTAGGGATTTTGCTATCTGAAAGTTGCTGATTTCTCAACATCCTTTTCAATTACCGGAAACTTTTTGAGGTTTGATTCTTGTACTCTATTCCACCATCATCCAATTCAATTTATTAGTTTTCATTTCTTTTTTTTTTTTTTTTTTTTTTAATCATCCTACCATTTCCTTCTCTCAATGTTCTATTCTTGAGCTCTATTTCACAACTTCAGTTTTTTAGGAACCTCGGCAGCGGTATATATGGTCAGGCACTCGAGGTTCTAATCTTGCGTGACTGTTTGCATCTCAAAGAAGTGAGATCTCGCAACCACCAAGTTTTACCTACACTCACCAGTTCTTGAAATTGTTTTTCTTGCTCATACTCGAGAACTCTGATAAAATACTGGTTAATACATTAATGCAGGTGGAAGTTTCTAATTTCTTATCAGCCGTTCTTGGTGGTGACTGCAAAGTCCTTAGATACTTGGTACGAAGCTAGCATTTTATTTTAAGCTTTCCCCTGATAGAAACCTTGTCATTTCTAACTCAAGTTAGAAAAGTTATTATGTACCTGAATATTAGATCTGCAAACAGGACATATCTAACAAGGATGGCCTTTCTGCTGAGGAAGACTGGAATGAGAGGTGTTACACTCCAAGGTAACCAAGTACATCAATAAATCTATTCCTATCTTAAAGTATTTACTAACTAGTTCTTTATTTTCTTTTCTTTTTATTTTTATTTTTCTCCTTTCCTGCAGTCGTACGGAGATTTCCCGAGTTCTGCAAGAAAGGCCAGATATATGTCTACTTGCCAACTTTCCCTCCGATGGAAGGTTGGTTCACTAACATATGATTTCTTACATAATGCAAAAAGATTTGAGGACTATGAGTAATGCTCTAGTCCATGAATGATGCAGCTTCATGGATATTGAGGGGGCCAATGATAGCGAGATAAGTAGTGGCACAAGCTTGCAGATGTATAATGCCGAACTGAGTCCACATTCTGGTAGTTTATTTGGAAGTAGCTATAGCAGTGACCAAGGGAGTGGAAATGAGGATTTTCATGATGTTACTTTTGCATTCTATGATGGGGATAGCTTTGATGAGGTGCAGGATCAATTAAATACCTAACGAAAGCTGATAAGCCACTAGTAGTTGGTAGAGTATCAGCTTAGTGAGCATGGTATTTTCTCTCTCTCCTGTTCCCATTTTCTTCAGTCAGTTGAAGTGAAGCACTAGAACATAACAATGAACATTATCTATGACATCAAGTCCATGCATGGTCAATGGTCTGACACCTCGTATTCTGGCGCACACATACATTCCTGAACATCTAGAATCATATGCTTATGCACTCACATCTTATGCTGTACTTTTTAACAATTCAGTAATGAATGATTTGAGTAATACATTTGTAACAACCTGCCCAAGCTATACGTCAGCTTGACTGGCTTAAACTAAATGAAGCTTGATGAATGATCAATATGAAAAGGTTACGTTCATAGTCCATAGGAGTTCTATATGGATATTGAGTAATTATCACGTCCAGTGTAAGATAATATAATGTCAAGCTCAAATTGTAAATTTATATATATGAGCTTGGAAAATTAAAGCTCAAGGTGGAAACTGAGCTTGGCTTATGCAGCAAAAATATCCATTATGATGACTAAGTTATATAAATGATGCAGAAGAGAATGGTTATTTTCAGCTCAGCTCTTTATGCCTCTATTCAAAACAATTATTGGGGTAGAACTTTTTTCATCGTTTTAGAGCTTTAACGTCAGATTCCAAATAAAATAATTCAAACACGGAATTTGCTTGCGTGAATTGGTTTGATGGCCATCAGATTCTTCTTTTTTTGGGACTAACAATGGCCATCAGATTCTTGAACATCCTAAGGTAGTTCCTATTGGCGAAAAATTCTGGAAAGCAAAGCAGATCCGCAGATTCAAAGTTAGAAGTCTGCAACTCAGCAGAGTTGCGAACCTGAAGATTGAGGTTCGCGACCCAGTAACGACAGAACATGTTCGCGAATCTAAAAATGAGATTCGCGACACTACCCATAACTTTCGGATAGGGGTTTAATACAAAGTCACCCGACCCGAATAGAAGAATTGTCATCTCGGATCGTGGGGGTAAATGTCAGACGAATGCAGCGGCGTTACTTCGATCGTGGGAGCAACTGCCTAACGCATATGACGGCACTTCTCGAGTAGTGGGAGCTAACGGTCGAGCAAATATGGCGGGACGTTACTCTAAAAACCCCTATAAAAGACGGAGGAGCGAAAGAGACACAGACACATACGGACGTCTTCTCCCAGAAATTACCTCTGGTGATCAAGAGTAAAGAGCATTTTCCTTTTCTTTAGCCAACTGAGAGAGATTGTACGGAGTGTTAACGGAGAGCATGATCGTCCTCCATAGCTACCTAGAAACCCAGCCTTAAACAAAGAGGAAAAGCTATTTTCCTCATTTTTTATAAACGGGAAACCGTTAGATTGTAATCCTTTTTGGCGAACAAAAGATTGGCGATTCCGCTGGTGACTACCATCACCTCCGGTGATATGGTGGTAGCTCAATCCGACAACGTTCCAGTTGGTAGTATGGTCGACTCGTTCACCATTCACGTCGACCAGGAAAGGTATGAAGAATTTCTTTCTTCAGGCTCCAAAAGCTCTACTTCTCTAAGGGGATACCAAAAAATCTCCAAGGGATCAATCCCCAAGGAGACGGCAATAGCCCAGTTAAGGGAGTCAACGGACCAAGTTAGTCTGAAATCCTCTTCCCTAACATTGGGCTCTATGCCAGTTTCGGCAAAGACTATTGATCTCTCAAGTAAAGTGGACCAAAGTCCCCGCTTCAACAAGGGGAAACGACCACTACTCGCTCTGCAAAACTGTCATGCGGAGAAGGAGGTTCCTTTCACTCGTACAATGAGAAGAAACCTAAGCAGAATTAAAGCTCGTGCCCTCCGCAAGAACACGCAACAAAAGGAAACCGCCAACTCATCCCAACAAAAGCTTACCACGCAAATATGGAAGCCAAAAGGCAATGTTGGTCGAGGCACGGAAGGATTTACTCACGTTTCCTACAGGAAGCGAAGTAAGCCCATTAAAATTCCAGGGGGAATGTCTGAGCACGTGATCAACGAAGCTCGCGGAACCTGCGAACCTCAAATTTGCGGAGAATGCATGCCTATCTGCAAGGCTACGACTATGTCGTTCGCGAAGCTATCTCCCACAAATGATGACGTCACAAAGAATCCCAGTGCAAGAGATCTTAGGGAATTCCTGAGCAAAAAAAGGGAAGAATCTTATATGTCTCACTGCCACTGTGAACGACTGATCAATGCAGTACTATCTCACTATCATTGTTCAGCCCATACCAGGTCTTCGGTATTTCATCGGTTGTCGACTCCATCACGTCTTCATCCCAACTAGCAAAGAGGAGGCGACGAAAGGGGCTTGAATTTTCTGAGCCAGAATACCCTGCAGTGTCATCTAATATGACAAATGCCGGAGAAAAGAAGAAGAAGGCGAAGAAAGTCTCCGAAGGAGAAGCTTCCGACCTAGAGCTTCCTATGAGTTCCAAAGATCTATTCAATGAAGAGCAAGGAGTTTTCCGAAACATTCGACTCAGAAGTGGGATGACAGTCCCCATAAATTATAAACAGATGGCTGGAGTCTCTTCCGATGAAGAGGATATAGTCAAATCTGTTATGGCTGAACCGCAGACATCCGATTCGTTCCTAGAAGATTCTGCCTCCGTATATATGACCCAAAACATCTCAGAAGAGTTCATGCGGAGAATGGATGAACAAGATAAGCATATCCAGCAACAGCAGAACGCTATCAGCGAGCTTAAAGATATGCTACATGTTCTGATGGAATTGGAGAAAGCTAAACTAAAGAATACAGAAGAAGAGGATCTTCGCAATAGTGAGAAAGAAGAACATCATGAGAATAACGACAGCCGTTCCATGCATCAAGAAGGAAATGCAGATGCTGTTTGGATAGAGAGTTTCTAAAACCAACTAGACGCCCTCATGCATAAAAGCGATTTACAAGAGCTTGGCGTGGTAAGACCGTATCCCATGGAATGGGAAAGTGTGTCGTTCCCATAAACTTATAAACCGTTGAAGCTCAAATCTTTCGATGGGAAAGGATCGTTGAACCAGCATCTCTACTATTTTAAGTCGCAGATTGGGCATTTAGCCGGAAATGACCCTATCATTACGAGAGTATTCGTTAGTACCTTAACGGGGCTAGCTTTTGAATGGTTCCGGAGAAAGTCTTTTTCACCAGGTTCTATGAAGATGATATGGAGATATCAATGCCGGCGCTTCTAGCCACTAAACAAAAGAAAGGGGAGTCAGCTCGGGACTTCATCAAAAGATTCCGAAACGATTCTCTCAGATGTCCGCACGGGATGCCAGAAAAGACCTTGGTAGAAACCTGTCGACATAATCTATCGACTAAGGTTCTAGTCAGAATGAGAGCAGTGAAATCCTCAACTTGGAAGGATCTCGCCCTGCAAGTTGAAGAAATTGCGCAAAGACTTGAAGAAGGAGGCGAGGAAAAACCAAAGCGAAGTGGCGATAACAACTATAAGTCCCGATCCCGAGGATATAAGGGAAAGGAGACGATGGTCACTGATACGCCACAACCCGCGAAGACTTCCCCAAAGCTCCCTCCTCGGACACGAATGCCGCAAAAGTAATACTCCTTTAAAGATGAGCATGCAAAGACTATCTTCAACCTCCTTATGAGTAAGAAGATGCTGAAGCTGCTGGAGTCCAAATGTACAGAATAAGCAGGAAAAGTTAACGATCATAACTACTGTGTCTACCATATGATCATTAACCACCCCACCCAAAACTGCTACATCCTCAAGGATAAAATTCAAGCCTTAGTAGATGCTAATGTCATCAAACTCCAAGAGCACCAGAAGAAGGTGACCGCGAACATGGTGACTGTCAAGTTCGGCAAAGCGCCCGACTGGATAGAGTCAACAGTTCAAGACGGAGTGCAGCCCATCCCTAAAGGCACGATGCAGGTCGTAAATTTTAACCCGCACCAACAGCAAAAGAAATGATTGTTCCCTTTCGAAACTAATAGGAGGGAGATACTGTGGGTGCATCCAGACCTCCTAAGAGATGAACAAAGGAGTTCCAGTTCATCTGGAAAGAGACAGAGGAAAAATCTTTACCTCTAATGTCGTTTCTGTAATTCCCGAAGATGACGGGGTTATTCCTGCTTTGACAGATTCGGAAGAAAAAATCGGAAATTCTTTAGTAGCCGATGCAGATCCTCCTCCCGCGGGGACCCGTTCGGGAAAAGATTACTTGAAGAACTACGGCCAGACAACGGATTCTCGGCCACCTCCAGAAAAAGTCAAACAAAAGGAGTTTAAGTTTGATAAAATTTTGAAAAAGAAGGGAAAAGAGCCTGCGGAGGATTCGCGGAAGTCATTTCAGTTCGATATTCTAACACGGCCAATATTCCTGCAAGGATAATCTTGTACGAGCTCCTGAAGCTCTCTAAATCTACTAGAGAAGCTTTAAGAGAAGCTCTGCAAGATTCAAAAGTATTCTTGGCACAAATACCAAAGGTGAGTAAGGAAAGAGAATCTCTTTGCGCAACCTATCACCAAGTCTCGGGTAAGATCGTTCCCTACATCGCTTTCTCTCCAAAAGATATGCAAGTCAGGAACAACAAGCATCACCGCCTTTTGTATTACAAGAGATACGTAGGGTCTACGGAGATTGATCACATTCAAGTTGATCCAGGCTCAGCCTTGAGTATCATGCCACGAAGAATGCTACGATATCTTGGAGTGCTGATGAATAGATTAGCGGCAACCAACACCACTATTTTCGGATTCAATGCTAACGGCAGTAGACCGTTGGGAAAAATTAAGCTCAAGTGTCAAATCGGCGATCTAAAGACGGAAGTCACGTGTTACGTGATAGATGCGGACACATCATACAATCTGCTACTGGGGAGACCTTGGATCCATAGCAATCTCATTGTGCCCTCCCCATTACACCAATGCATGAAGTATATCGACAAAGACGCGAACGTGAAGACGCTCGTTGCGGAAAAACAACCCTTCAAAGGAGTTGAAAATTACTTTACTGACGCGTTGCTGTATCAAGATGCGTTTGGTGTTACAGATCAGCCCATTCCAGATGACTCTGATAGCGGCAAAGAGGCTGATACATAATCAGGATCCGAAAATTCAGAATTCGAGGATGTAGTTTGGGATGGTGAGCCCATTATGATAAGATGGTGAGCCCATTATGATAAGCCTCGAAGGCCTTGATGTAAATAACGCCGTTCACTCTGATAGTGAATGGGTGATAAATGAAAATCTGGAATTTGCTTATTCTTCTGGTGTTGATTCTGAGCCCTCAAGCACTAGCACAGATGCATTCAGCGACTGTGTAAATAAGATATATTCTCTGACTTCCTTCCAAGCACCTATCCGATCATCTTTACACGAATTAAGTGATGACGTTGAAAGTGCTAACCAGGTCATTTTTGAGGTCCCTCCCAAAAACGGAACCCAAAAAGCCATAGTATTTGGAAGAGCAAGTCATAAGAACAAAAATAAATGTTTAGATTCTGAGGATGAACAGGAAAAACCCGAGTTCTTTCATTACGATGAAAAATCTCGTAGATTAATGAAGAAAATGGAGTATAATCTAGCCGAAGGCAGGGGGTTGAACTTCGGAAAAGAAAGAAGGACAATCCTTCAACCCTGTGTCCCAGAAGGAAAAATGCCAGATTATTACTAGAGAACCGGCAGGGGGTTGGGATACGTCACCACTCCCGAAAGTTCCTTAGATGAAAAAACCAAAGAACGACAGTACGATCATTCGTCAGAATCACCATGCTGGGACTCAGATGTCAGTATTGGTATGATTTTCCGCGAAGTGTCCGTGAACATGGCTTCCGCGATCCAAGAAGACGAAGAAATCTCGCCGATAAGAGACGATCTCTGAGCCAAGCATCTTAATATGAAGTGGGAGATTCAGTTTAAACAGCGCGAGCCTCCAACTGAAGACAAAGTGATTCAAATTAATATGGGGGATGAAAAGAATCCTAAACCCATATTCATAAGTGAGAACCTATCCTCGGAAGAAAGGGAGGAGTTGATATCCCTCACTCGCGAATACATTGATATTTTCGCTTGGAGTTATGAGGAAATGCCTGGATTAGATCCGAGCGTGGCGGTTCACAAATTAAACATCCGGCCAGAGACTAAACCAGTAAAACAACAACGAAAATTCCGTCCAGAAATTATGGAAGCTATAGAAGCTGAAATCAGGAAGTTGATTGAATCAGGCTTTATTCGCGAGGAACAGCACCCTGATTGGGTGGCGAATATAGTTCCCATGACAAAAAAAACGGAAAAATCCGAGTTTGCATAGACTTTAGGGATTTGAATGGGGCTTGCCCTAAAGACGAATTCCCATTACCTATCACGGATATTATGATAGATAATACTTGTGGGTATGAGCGTATGACGTTCATGGATGGATTCTCAGGGTATAATCAAATAAAGATGTACCCTGATGATGAGAAACATACGTCCTTCAAAACACCACTCGGGGTATACTGCTATACAGTCATTCCCTTTGGCCTAAAGAATGCAGGCGCTACGTATCAACGTGCCATGAACGCAATATTCTAAGAGTACCTCCGGAAAATAGTGGAGTGCTACGTAGATGACCTAGCGATTAAGAGCAGGAACAAAGACGATCACTTGAAAGATTTGAAAACAGTGTTCGACCTCATGAGGAAGCACCAGCTCAAAATGAATCCAACTAAGTCTTTCCTGGGGGTTTCCAGTGGAAAATTCCTCGATTTTGTTGTAACGTCGAAAGGGATACATCTCGATCCAGATAAAGTCAAGGCTATCCAAGACATGCCACCTCCCTGCAACCTCAAAGAGTTAAGGGGGTTGCAAGGCAGGCTAGTGTACATCTGTAGGTTTATATCAAATTTGTCTAGTAAATGTCAGCCTTTCACCAGATTAATGAGGAAAGGGGTGTCATTTGTCTGGGATGACACATGCCAAAAGGCTTTTGAAGAAGTCAAACAATATCTCACGAACCCACCAGTGCTTGTATCTCTAGTCTAGGGAATGCCCTTCTTGCTATATGTAAGGGCTATGGACCATTCATTGGGCGCTTTGCTAGCGCAGAAGAATGAGTCAGGCCATGAACAAGCTATTTATTATCTAAGCAGAATGATGGTTGGGACAGAACACCGGTATAATCCAGTGGAAAAAGAATGTCTAGCTTTGGTATTCGCAATACAGAAAATGCGACACTACTTAGCTGGACAAACCATCCACGTTGTATCGAAGTTAACCCCCTGAGAATATTAATGACTAAACCCGGGTTATTAAATTCAAGACTATCTAATTGGGTTATTTTGCAATCACAATATGATATGCACTTTGTTCCATAGAACTCTATCAAAGGATAGGCCGTGGCCGACTTCTTGTCCGAATATCCAATCCCAGCATCCTCCAGGTTATACGAACAAATCCCGGGAGAGTTAGAAGAATGGGACTTGATTCCAGAAAAGGATGACTCAAGAAGGTTTTCCGAGGCAAATGCGGTCTCGAAAGGTGTGTGGCAGTTTTTCTTTGATGGTGCCTCCTGAAGGGGATCCGAGGGAAAGACGACAGCGGGGGTAGGAGTTGTTCTCGTCTCTCCCCGCAACCACATCATTCCTCAAGCTTACTCATTGACAAGTTCGTACTCCAACAATGTCGCGGAATATAACGCCCTCCTAATCGGCTTAAAAATAGCCAAACAACTAGGGGTCGACTACTTGGAGGCATATGGGGACTCTCAACTTGTTGTGAATCAAATAAAAGGGGAATACGAGGTCAAACATGAAGACCTCCTGCCGTATTATCGCGCGGTGATCAAGATCGCCGATGGTTTCGAGGGTTTCTATATCAGCCACATAAAGCGCCACCTAAATAGTTATGCAGATTCGCTAGCTTCCTTGGCTGTTACATTAGCTTTGCCCAAGCATGCTAAAAGGCAGATTATGGTAAGCAGCAAGGAATTGTTTTGTCCAAAGGGCGAGCTCAAAGAAGAAATGAAGAAACCGCAGGAAGACGAAGCTGACGCTTTCGAATCAAGTCTGGAACCAAGGGATTGGCGTTTTTCTTATATAGACTGTCCTTTACGGTATATTACCCGAAAGTCCAAAAGAAGTCAGAGCAATTCAGAGAAGGGCTGTCAGGTTCTACTACAATGCAGAACTCCAGACATTGTATAGAAAATCCTAGGATGGAGTTTTACTTCGCTGTCTCTTCAACCGCGAAGCACAAGAGGTCCTCGAAGAAGCTCATGCTGGCATCTGCGGAGCACACCAGCCAGGGCCAAAACTCTGGGATAGAATCCGAAGAATGGGTTATTACTGGCCCAAGATGATGACAGAAACGGTTAAATACACCAAGAAGTGTAGGGCCTGCCAAATACATGCAGATTTTATACATAAAGCTCCGGAGTATCTTCACCCAACAGTTACGTCATGGCCATTCGAACAATGGGGTATGGACATCGTAGGGCCAATTTCTCCGCCATTAACGAGATGACACCGGTTCATTTTAGCCATAAATGATTACTTTTCAAAATGGACTGAGGCCATTTTCCTAACCGAAGTAAAATCGTCAGATGTTATCAAATTCATCAAGCACCATGTGCTTTATCGCTTCGGGGTGCCTAGAAGAATAATTCATGACAATAGATCTCAGTTTGTGAGCCAAGTGTATTCCAGATTCTGCAACAAGTACAAGATCGAGGATGTGGCTTCATCACCATACTACCCTGCAGCTAATGGTCTAGCAGAAGCTTTCAATAAAACTATTGTAAAACTTCTTAAAAAGTTTGTGTCATCCAATCAAAGGGACTGGGACGAAAAGCTCGGAAAATGTCTGTGGGCGTATCGCACCACAGTCCGAACTTCTACTAATGCCACGCCTTTCTCTTTGGTATATGAGTCAGAAGCAGTCTTGCCTTTGGAAATCCAAATTCCATCATTACGAGTCGCGTTAACAACCAGGATGACAGGAGAAGAAAGGCATCAGCAAAGGCTCCAAGAGTTAGAAGCCTTGGATGACAAGCACTTGGAAGCTTAACAGAGTATCGAGCTATACTAGGCCCGGATCTCCAGAACTTTTAACAAAAAGGCTAAACGAAGAACTTTTAAGAAGGGTGATCTGGTCCTGTCAGTTAGAAGACCGATCATAACAAGCCAGAAGTTTAGGGAAAAGTTCCAGCCAAAGTGGGCCTTTATCATTGATACGGTCTACTCCAACGGCGCGTATCGGTTGACAAAACCTAATGGTGACAAGATCCTGATGCCAATCAACGGCAAGTTTCTGAAGAAATATTATTCTTAGTAAAATTGCAGAACACCAGTATAATACGACCTGGGTAGTTCTATGCAAGTTGTGAGCAAAAATTTCTCTGTAATCAGAAGTTCATTAATGGAGGTTGTTGGTTCCGGACTAAAAGCCTTTTAGTCCACGAATCAAACTTTCTTTTTATCAAATTTGCCAAGTTAAATAATAGTTCTGGCGAACCAAACTTTCTTTTTATCAAATTTGCCAAGTTAAATAATACCTCTGGCGAACCAAACTTTCTTTTTATCAAATTTGTCAAGTTAAATAATACCTCTGGCGAACCAAATTTTCTTTCTATCAAATTTGCCAAGTTAAATAATACCTCTGGCGAACCAGATTTTCGTTTCTTATCAATAAGTTCTTTCATTCACAGTAATTTCGTGTACTTAGAAAATTTCGATTCATTTTAAGATTATCAAGTTAACAGTTATCTCTGGTAATCAATATTAGAATCATTCTCTATATACTCTTAGTTACGTAAAAAGAAAAGAGCTTCTTTATTCATCATCAGAGTAAAATTACAGAGAATTCTCTAGTGTTGTGCAGTCAACAAGAGTGAATACAAATCACTGAAAAAAAAGGAGGAAACTTGCTTCTGTAACCGTCTCTTTCGGCATGGTTCAGATCAAAAAGTTTGCTTCTGCAGGACTCATCAAAGTGGGGCAATGTAGAACCAGCCAGACCATCAAATAAGTATAAGGAAGTTCTACACGTGGATTAGGAGTTTTAATAACAAGGTCTCCTTTCTTCCTCTGCTCCTTCACACTGCATAATTTATCAGATATTCTTCTCAATCCGTTTTGGATACTGCATACCATGGCAGGCAACAAACTGAGTCGCCTACCCAATGCCAGTAGAACGGCTGGGTATACAGCCCCAATGGGTATGTTTTCCTGCGAAGGAATAACACACTTTTTCAGCCAGACCAGCAAATAACCCGCCAAGAAGGCAGGGTCAGATAAGGGTTGAAGGGCCTGATAATGAAAACTCTCAAAGAACGTCCCAGCTTTGAAAATGTCCTCGTCAGATTCGGCAACATAAGTATCTGTCCCGAAACTTGCAATT
The DNA here is from genome assembly GCA_036321105.1 of Dracaena cambodiana. Lineage (NCBI taxonomy): Eukaryota > Viridiplantae > Streptophyta > Magnoliopsida > Asparagales > Asparagaceae > Dracaena > Dracaena cambodiana. The sequence continues at coordinate 29,219,489 of JAYEPQ010000017.1, forward strand.
CTTCTCTCAACCTCCTTTTCAGAAACTGGAGGAAGGCGAATAAAGTTCGGATTACTTCTAGAAAAATTAGGCAGAAGATATTGCAGCCACTTCTTTGGTTTCAAACTACGGGTGCCCGATGTGTGGGTGCAAATATGATAATGGCAGAGCAATTCCCAGTAAGTATCATAAGCCAAAGGGTTCTAAGTCTTCAGCAGATGGAGTTCTTCTCCAGTAGGGACGTACTCTTCATACGGGACGTCTCTCATAGGCAAGCCCGAGACTTCATGCATCTCGTGGAGGGCAAAACTCAATTCGCCTCGAGGGCAAAATATTGTACAAGTATCAGGATTATACAATTCCAATAAAGCAAAAAAAAGGAATCTGCTGGCGGAAATGCCGTGCTGAACTGCCCTGATGGCGCGATACAGCCCCGCATGATGAAGTTGATCTCTAAATGATCGCAGAAAGAAGTCAGTTAAGACCGCACACTCTCCTTTCGAAGAACAGTGAACTCATCCAGGGGGACGAAAATCCTGAACATGAAACTCTCCTTGTGCATTGGTAAAACAATGCAGGAAAGTCTGCGCGATTATAGAAACCTCGCCTCTGGGGAGATAATGTTTAAGCAATCCCGACAGCAATCCACGAAAGCTCTTCCCAGTACCACGAGGAAAAACACCTTGAGCAGTGAATCCCCCCAGCAAAATGCTGTCTTGTGGCCTGTTTATGTGCCAGTCCATTCGCCTGCGCACGGAAAGGGATTGAAAGAATAAGAACGGATAAGATCTCTCCATATTGGGGAGAAACAAGTAGTGACTTTCAACTTGACGAAGCCACTTGTAATCGTCATCTTCCAAACCACTGTCGGGCATTGAAATATGGTCTCCAAACAAAAAGACGGGTTTGAGCAACGGAGACCGATCATCTCCTTCGAAAGGTGCATTGGTCATCAGCTCTCGCAATGTTGAGCGAGAAGGATGGAGAATTTGTCTTCTCTCTCTTGGTTATCTAAGGCTGTACAATGGGGAAAGATATGACCAAATTTAAACTCTTTCTTCCCATCATAGCCATCCGAAGATCCGAAATAATGATCCTTTGGCCAAGGATTCAAGGCGTAATTGACTGCAAAAGACATTCAGATTCAGAGATTAAAAAAATGATGAGAAAAGGGACTGCCTTCCGATTTTTTTTTTATTACCTCCGATCAAGGGTTCCTGCCGAACCACTATCAAACTAGAGGTTGCTTGAGGATCTTGACGACCACCGGCAGCAGCGGAGGAAGAAGAAACTTTTTTTGCATCTTTTGCATATTAAGAAAATCTTTTCGCACAGAGAATCGAAAACTATAGGAGATTAAAGATGAGAGGTCTTAGGCGCCCTAATGAGGAACTCAGATTTCAAATTTCTTGGGATAAGAATAGCCTCTCATAAAGTGGAGTTATATAGCGGATGATTTGATGGTCGAGATCTCTGGACAGACGTGATATCTGACCCTAATCTCGTGGGTACCTTTTCATTTAATGCGGCTCAGAGAACGTCTCAATTCTTACGCCGTAAAAAAGCAACCGCCTTCCAGCCTTTCCGCAACCAAAAGGGTGGAAACTCGCGTTCCTAATACAGAGTCGCAATCCTTCAGAAATTACAGTTTGCGACCCTAATACAGAGTCGCTTTCTTCGTCAAAAAGGTGGAAGCTCGCGCCCCTAATACAGAGTCGCGATCCTTCAGAAATTACAGTTTGCGACCCTAATACAGAGTCGCTTTCTTCACCAACAAGCGAAAGTTTGCAACCCTAATACAGAGTCGTTTTTTACTCCAAAATGAAGGTTTGCGCCCCTAGTACAGAGACGTGTCCCTTCCAAAGTGAAAGTTTGCGATCCTAATACAGAGTCGTTTTCTATTCCAAAATGAAGGCTCACGCCCCTAATACAGAGACGTGTCCCTTCCAAAACAAAAATCTGCGATCCTAACACAGAGTCGTATGATCCAAAAATTGCAAAATGAGGCGCTAACACAGAGTCACATTTCCCTTCACAAGCAGCAGTGACGCTAATACAGAGTCACAGATTTCTGCAAATACGATGGAGATTCTAATACAGAATATTTTATCCAAAGTATTCCAAAACTCCTCAAGGAATCATGAGAGTTTTGGAAACTTTGGAGGGGATTTTGTTGACGAAAAATTCTGGAAAGTAAAGCAGATCCGCGGATTCAAAGTTAGAAATCCGCAACTCAGCAGAGCCGCGAACCTGAAGATTGAGGTTTGCGATCCAGTAACGACAGAATAGGTTCGCGCATCTAAAAATGAGATTCGCGACACTACCTATAACTTTCGGGTAGGGGTTTAATATAAAGTCATCCGACCCGAACAGAAGAATTACTATCTCGGATCGTGGGGGTGACTGTCAGACGAATGCAGCGGCGTTACTTCGATCGTAGGAGCAACTGCCTAACGAATATGATAGTACTTCTCGAATAGTGGGAGCTAACGGTCGAGCAAATATGGCGGGACGTTACTCTAAAAACCCCTATAAAAGGCAGAGGAGCGAAAGAGACACGGACACAGACACAGACGGACGTTTTCTCCCAGAAATTACCTCCTGTGATCAAGAGTAAAGAGCCATTTTCCTTTCATTTAGCCAACTGAGAGAGATTGTACGGAGTATCAACGGAGAGTAGGATCGTTCTCCATAACTACCTAGAAACCCAGCCTTAAACAAAGAGGAAAAGTTATCTTCCTCATTTTCTGTAAACGGGAAACCGTTAGATTGTAATCCTTTATTGAAAGATTATCAGTAAAGAGAAATTTAATTTTTATGGCGAACAGTTCCCTCCCTGACAATTGGTTTTGTTTATTTGGCAACAAGAATTTCTGACAACAGAGATTCTTGAACATCCTAGGGTAGTTCCCTCCCTAACAATTGTTTTTTTTTTTATTTGGCAACAAGAATTTCTGACATATTGAGACGATTCAAATATTCCGGGATTCTTTGACTGATAATATTTCAATTTAGAATTCCCTAAGACAAGTTTCCTTATCCCATGCCAGCTGGTGGATTCACAATATTCATGAAACCATTATTGTTTTTGTTGTCCATTTAATTTTTATATATGCTTTTTTTAGGGAAAAAAAAATTATTTTTGGACTAGGAATGTTAAAATGAATTTTAGATTTGAGGGTTGCGCTGTGAATTCAAAATAATTTTTTTATAATTTCTAACTTAATGGAGGAGATTTAACTTAATAGAAGTAAATGGAAGTAAATGATCCAGATTTCTGATTCCGAAATTTTGGCATAAATGCTTTGTTGTTATTTGCTGTTCTTTTGATATAATTCCTGCTTCATACAACCAACAATCCTCAGTGGCCTGATGCTTTTAGACTCTTTTTCTTGTTACATGTTTTTCATTGAATTTTATATGCCTGATCTTTTCCTTATTAAGATGATGCTTAATTGGCTTTATTATGAAACCTCCTTAGTAATGATTTCGATGCTCTTGGGGGTTCGCTAATGCACAATCACCTTTTGAAAGACGGAATTTCCAAGGTGTGCTCAGTATTTGTGCTTTGGATGCAGGATCTTTTTCGGTTGTGGAGTGAAGCTGGTGCAAACGCTTGCCAGCTGAAATTTAGCTTCCTTTGTTGTGGAATCATTTGTGTACCATCTGAATTCTCATATTTTGCTCGAACCTAATGATGGGTACTTCAGTAATATGTAAGTAATGATTATAGGCAGATACAGGTCCTGTGTTGAAGGGAGTCTGTTTATCCTGCTAGGGCTCCTTGTTCTTGCGAGGTTATTGATGTATAACGTAAGCTACATCGTCTCGATGCCAATTCTCTCTTCTTACTGTCCCCTGCGACCTTTCTTTCGGGAGGTTTCACTGCCTGTTTTTCGTGTCGAGGGTATATTTGAAAAATAGGCTTCTAATGGTTTTTCAAATTGCAAAGATGGTCAGAGTTAGAAGGTGGATGATCCTGCTTCCATGTTGCATCACAGTATAACTAGGGATGGGGGATGGTAATGGACGTGTACATGCATTATGGGTTAAATTTTGATCTTTTCAATATAAAATTTTGAATTAAAAAAATAAAATTTTTTTATTTTTAATTCAAAATTTTGTATAGAAGGAAAAAAAAATAATTAATAGATGCGTTAGTTACCATTACCATCTCTAATGTGACTTTTTATCTGCTGGTCAAAAGGCATCTTTGTGTGAGTTCATTTTTCAGTTGGGAGTTATAAAGTTGATTTCAGATAGATAGAGAATGGAGTAATGCCTTGCTGGCAATAACTCACTCTGAACATTACAACTCCATGACTTGATAAGAAGCGTTTCTGTGAACAAAATTATTCGAAATAAAAAAAAAAAAAAAAAACAATCAATCTGAGGAATGGGAACTTATCTGAGGAAGTGGGAGCATATTCACAAAAAATAAAATAAAATAAAATAAAAAATAATATATATATATATATATATATATATTTCCCAAATAAACTTATTTTCTGAAAATTTCTTCCAATAGAGAAAAAACAATTTTAGGAATGGGAGCTGGTCTGCTTGTATCGTGTCATGTATAGTTGAAAGAGGATAACTAAAAAAAAAAAAAAAGAAAATCAAATTAAGCAAAAACAACAATTTTAAAAAAAAAAAAAAAATCGTGGATAGTGTTTGCCGCTTGATCAAAGTGCATGCCTTATTATATCTCAAGAGTTTTGATACATTTAAAACTGAGAAAATAAAGATCAACATGATATGAGAAGATTGAAATAACAGTTGGATAAGAGTTTTTGGCACTAATAAATAAATAAATAAATTATCTTGTATGACGTTTTTTCTTTGTTTGACTATAACAGGTACTAAAAACTACATTTTTATGTATTTACCACTCGAAACGTCCTCTCATTGCAAGTTTTATAAGCTGATGATAGAAGTTTCATTACCACACCGTCCTACATTCCATCAAGAAATCATCGCTAGCCATAAAGTATGCACAGATATTCTTCTCCTCTAAGTATGGTGAATAAGCACCTATGCAAAAGAGGATTTGAGAAGCTAGGCATCTCAAAATAGAGGATGTTACTACTAGGGGCATTTAGGATAATAAATGTATGCTAGATATCCGCTTCCAGCACAATGTAATCGTCTGGAGTACATCCAAGTCCAGAACAAAAAACTTCTACAAGCTCCTTATCTCCGTATTTGGCACTGATTAGAGTACAACAGTGATATTATCAGCTTCAACCAATATCCTGATATTGGTTCATACAACAAACCCAACATCAGCTCCATCACCTCGGATGGAGCCATCAAAATTAAGTTTTTACCAACTAATCGGCGGGACTCCCACATAACCCACCTCGACATCTTAGGTTCATGCATAAGTCCACTAAGTCCCCATTAAATCCAAATTTGGACACGTGACGGGAGAATAATAAGTTCTCTTTAGTGATCCATATCTCCTTCGCTGCCAGAACTACAGATCTGGCTACCATCTCTGCAATAAATATATTTATTCAAATAATCAACCATTCCTTCTCTTCCTGATCTCCTATATACATAAGAGCTGTCCCCATTAACTTCTTAACTAAGAGTGCACCTCAACCCTCCCCAGATCTGAGAGGGCCACTCCTCCCAATGATTCCAGATTAGCTATAACTGTAACTCAACGTAGACCCACTCTCAAACATCCACTCAACTCTGGCATGAAAAAAATGAGATGTTCCAGGAACTCAACCACCAAGCTGAAGCAAGGGCAAGTAGCGTCAATTTATATGTCGGACTATTAAGGAAATACCTTATAGCCAAATACCCCTATATAATCTTCTAACTTTATATCCTTACACACGACACAACTATTGATTTCCATTTCCAATTCAGATTGGATGACGAGTCATACTCATAAAGAAGCTTATAATTGTAGAAGTATGGAGTTTCCAAAGTGGCATATCATGCTAGAGAAGCTCATCAGTACCTCTTCTTCAAGGAATTAGAATACCAGAAATAGTCTCCACCAATGAGGAAATGAAAACAATCCTAACTCTCGTTTGGGATCTACAGTAATCACGTATAGTCTCATGGATTTAACGGCGATTGCAGGATTGCTGGAAATCCTTAAGCTGGAAATCTTTAAGGAGGATTATAGGTGGTCTGTTGTGAATGGTTATTCAATCTATTTAATAGAAGATCATTGTATTTTTGAGCTACCTTTTGTTCGCCATAAAATCGTAAATGATTTTCTATTGAAATTTTTCAATAAAAAGATTACAATTTCAACGATTTCTTGTTTACAGAAAATGAGAAAAATTTAATTCCCTCTCCGTTTAAAACTGGACTCTAGAGTAGCTAGCTGTGGAGGACGATCTTACTCTTTATTGACACTCCGTATAATATTTTAGTTGGCAGGAGTTTCGGGCTTTTGATAGTATCAGCACTTGGATGGAAAAGAACTCTCTCTATAATATTGATCTCTCCCTCTTTTTTCGCCTAAACTTCTGCTATTTATAGAACTTTGGAGACTCTTGAGTTGATGTAACTGTCCAACTGTTGGCCTCCACGATTTGAGAATTAATTTCCCACATTTTGGTCTGAAGGATTTGTATTAAATCTCTAAAATTTGTAACCGACGTCTTTAATTCTCTCAATCGTAATCGAAATGCCGATCTCAACCTTTATATTTGCGTTTTGGTGTTTAGTAGCTTGCATGGTATGTTTGGACCCATATTTGAGTGATGCTGGAGATGGTTTTTGCTCCTTGAGCCTTTAAAGTAGAAACGCGACCCTCTGGAGTTCGCGTGAGTTATGTTTAGCTCTAGTCATTAGCTAAGAAGTTAACTAAAATAGTGGATCTCTCTTTGCTTGATGATCCGCATTTTAGTTTATTAGTTGGGCCCGCCCTTCTATTAAAAAGGGGGTTGTTTTTTTGTTTTTATGTGCTTTCATGGGCCATACACGATCTCTCTTGAGTCGCATATTAGATCTACATTTTAATGCTACTTTAAGGATCGGTGCGGATCATTCTTTTAAAACACGACTTTATGGAATCCACCCTTATTAGCTCAATTCGCAGATCTCTCTGGTTGAATATCCGCGTTTTGGTTATCTTGAGAGATAAAATACGACTTTGTGAGGGTCGCGTTTTAGTCTTACTTTACTTTCGAGACGCGGATCTCTCTATGACAGATGATCCACGTGTTAGCCATGTTAGGCTTGAAATATAGATCTATCTTTGATAATCCATGTGTTAGCCATTTTAGATTTAAAATACGGATCTCCATTTAGTTGATGATTAACATATTATCCATGTTAGGTTAAGCTTCTCCAAGATAGCGGTGGGAGATGATCATATTTTTCATTGATAATTTTAACACCAAACTCTTGGAATTAAAATAGTCTTGCATGGTTTTAGAGATGAAAGAGTAGAACTTTTTAAGAGATAAAAAAAATCTCTAAATTAAGAAAGAGTTGAAACTCTTTGAGAGATAGAAATATCTAAATTAAGAAAGAGTAAAACTCTTTATAAGATGAGAATCTCCATTCTTATTGTACTAGAGGTGAATCCTCTCATAGAGGTGTTATAGATCATCTCCTCCAGATCTTTCTTCTTTAGCCTTCTTGGGTTTTATAGGAGTTTTAGGGATTTAATCCCTCATTAATTTAGAGATAATAGAGGTGTAACCCCCATTTCAAAGGTGTAACTCCTATTTTAATTTTCAATTAAATGGGGTGTAATCCCCATTTTAAACCACTCATTAATAGGACATAACTCCCTTATTAATTGGTGTTCATGCATAATGATTTTAATTTTTTTTTGTCAACAGAACCCCTTTCAAAGTTTTAAAATATTTTTGACTTTTTGAAGATATTTTGGAATACTTTAGATTTCTTTGTAGTTTGATAAAACTTATCATTCAGTCAGAGGTAATTGTTAACTTGACAAATTTTGGAGGAAATAGAATTTGGATTTGTCAGAGATAATTTTTTAACTTGACAAATTTTGGTTAAAATGGAATTTGGATTTGTAAGAGATAATTTTTAACTTGATAAATTTGGTTAAAATGGAATTTGAATTTGTCAGAGATAATTTTTAACTTGACAAATTTTGGAGGAATAGAATTCGGTTTTGTCAGAGCTAATTTTAAACTTGACAAATTTTGGAGGAAATAGAATTTGGTTTTGTTAAAGGTAATGTTTAACTTGACAAATTTTGGAGGAAATAAAATTTGGATTTGTCTGAGGTAATTTTTGACTTGACAAATTTTGGAGAAATTAAAATTTGGATTTGTCGTCATTCATTCAGAGGTAACTATTAACTTGATGAATGCACTTGGTGTTGATGATCAGATGTAACTATTAACTTGATACATCATTAATTCTTTGTTGTATATTGTCCAGAGGTAATCATTAACTTGACAATATAGTGAGTATTCAATCGCCCAAGTAGATTTTGCAACGAATGAATAATTTTCTTGAACATGATAGAAATAATTATTAACTTTCCTAATCAAATTGTATTTTCAGCTGTTCATTGATTTGTAGTATAACAACTCTTTTAATTGTTAGAGGTAATTTTTAACTTAACAACTTTTGGAGGAAGAAAATTTGGTTTTGTGAGAGATAATTTTTAACTTAGTAAATTTTGGTGGAATGAAACTTTGTTTTGTCAGAGATAATTGTTAACTTGACAAATTTTGGTGGAATAAAACTTTGTTTTGTCAGAGCTAATTATTAACTTGACAAATTTTGGTGGAAAAAAATTTGTTTTGCTAGAGATAATTTTTAATTTAGCAAATTTTTATAGAAAAGAAGTAGAGCGTGACTTTACGAAAGTTCGTGCCTTTGCCAGAGCTAATTTTTAACCTAGAAAATTTTGGTAGAAAGAAATTTTGTTTTGTCACTTGATAGATTTTGGTGGAAAAGAAGTTTTATTTTGCTAGAAATAATTTTTAACTTTGCAAATTTTGGTAGAAAAAGAAGAAGAGCACGACTTTACAAAAATTCGCACTTTTGCTGAAGGTAATTTTTAACTTAGCAAATTTTGGTGGAATGAAACTTTGTTTTATCAGAGATAATTGTTAACTTAATAAATTTTGGTAGAAGAAAATTTATTTTGCTAGAGCTAATTTTTAACTTAGCAAATTTTGGTAGAAAAGAAGTAGAGCGCGACTTTACGAAAGTTAGCGTTTTTGTCAGAGGTAATTTTTAACTTAGCAAATTTGGAGGAAAAAAAGAAGAGCACGACTTTACAAAAATTTGAGCTTCTAAAATTCAAGACTGTGTTTCTAAACTTCTTTTAGTATTAAAATGCGAGCTTATGAAATTTGCATTTTAGGATCTTTTGATTCCAAATTTGCGAATCTCAAATCTGTCAAAGACATGAACTTATCATGATAAGTTCATAGAATTTTTAGCAAATCCCAGTTATAAATGGATTTGATTAGTCTTTACCAACTGTCCTTTGTATTGGGCTAGCCATTCTATTCCCCTCAGCATGATGAGTTGTAAAGGATTTTATTTGGACTTTAAATACCAAACTTTTCTCTTCTTTAAACCTTCATAGATTAAAGTTATTCGTGCTTTTTACCCCCAACATGGTAGGGTTATCGAGGATACTATTTGAACTTTAAATTCTAAACTTTTCTCTATTCTTAGTCATAGAGACGTAGGATTCATTCAACATTTCATACTGAAACTCATTGAGAATGGATTTTTCCCTGTAAATGAGCTCTATTTGATTGGTGGACAAATTGGTCCAACTATTTTAGAAATAATATTTCTTCAGAAATTGTTCATTAATTGGCATCATTATTTTGTCACCATTCTATTTTGCCAACTGATACGCATCATTAGAATGGACTATATCATGACAAAGGGTCCCTCTTATTTTTGGCATGAACTTTTCTTTGGATTTTTGATTAATTATGATCGGTTTTCTTACTAAAAGGACCAGATCATCTTTTTTTAAAGTTCTCTATTTAACCTTTTTATTAAAGGTCTTAAAAATCCGCGCTTGATAGAGTTCAATACTCTAATGGGCTTCAAGACGTTTACCATCCAGAGCTTCCAAATGATATCTTCGGAATAGGATTTTCTATTCCCTTAAAGATTTTAGGAACAAATTTCACTTTAGTTGTGGTAGTATATGGATGAGCTTCTGCCAAATTTGGAACATGGACCTTAGAAGTTGTCTCTTCTTTATAAACGTGATTTTAGAAACTACGTTTTTCTGTGGGTACGCGAATTTGAGATCCACAACTAATTGTGAAAATGCGATCTTGAAAGTCGCATCTTATTCATGAAATATAAGAGTGGGACCCTCATTTTGTTTGCAAAATGCGGATGTAAACTCCGCGTTTGAAATCATAGATGAACTTGGTAGGTGTTCGACATTTCTTATAAGAAACATGAACAAACCCATCTGCATCTTGATATTTCCTTTTGTTTGGAATCACTACTTTGCTTTTTGTTCTCCATATTTGAACTGGAGATCTTCGTGCTTGTGGTTCAACAGATTCTCTTTGATTCATGGCTCTGCGAAGAGCACGAACCTTACTTCTTTTTAACTTCCTTCTCATTGTGCGGGTGAGAGGAACCTTGTTCTCTGGTTCGTCTTTTTGATAGTCAGAGAATAGTCTTTTTTGCTTGTTAGTATGGGGATCCTAATCCATCCTCTTGAGATCAATGTGGGTTTTGAGTGGAGTAAACTATGAGCCTTGTGCTGGTTGTACTGGTGAAGGAGACGATTCTTCTTTGAGACCAGATTAGTCTAAAGAGTCCTTTGATGGGACCATCATATTTTTTGGTCAAACTTGATGACGAGTGACTCGACCATGCTGCCAACTGGAATCTTGTTGGATTGAGATATAACCTTATAATCAGAGATGATAGGTTTTCCTAGCGGAATCGCTAATTTTCTGTTCGCCATAAAATTGTAAATGATTTTCTATTGAATTTTTTCAATAAAAAAATTACAATTTAACGATTTTCCATTTACAGAAAATGAGCAAAATTTCATTCCCTATTTGCTTAAAACTAAGCTCTAGAGTAGCTGTGGAGGACGATCTTGCTCTCCTTATAATATTTTAGTTGGCTGGAGTTTTGGGATTTTGATAGCACTAGCACTTGGGTGGGTGCAAAAGGACTCTCTCTATAATATTGATCCTTCTCTCTTTTTTCGCCTAAACTTCTGCTATTTATAGAGCTTTGGAGATTCTTGAGTTGATGTAACTGTCCAACTAGTGGTCCCCACGATCTGAGATTTAATTTTCCGTATTTTGGTCTGAAGGATTTGTATTAAATCTCTAAAATTTATAAACAACGTCTTTAATTCTCTGAATCGTAACCGAAACATGGATCTCAACTTTTAGATTGGTGTTTTGGTGTTTAGTAGCTTGCAAGGTATGCTTGGACCCACATTTGAGTGATGCTGGAGATGGTTTTTACTCCTTGAGGTTTTAAAATAGAATCACGACCTTTTGGAGTTCGCGTGAGTTATGTTTAGCTCTAATCATGAGCTAAGAAGTTAACTAAAATTGCGATCTCTCTTTATTTAATGATCTGCATTTTAATTTATTAGCTGGGCCCGCCCTTCTATTGAAAAGGGGTCGTCTTTGGTTTTTATGTGCTTTCATGGGCCATACCATGATCTCTCACTTGAGTCATGCATTAGATCCGCATTTTAATGCTAATTTAAGGATCTGTGCAAATCATTCTTTTAAAACGCGATTTTGTGGAGCCCACCCTTATTAGCCCAATTCGCGGGTCTCTCTAGCTGAATATCCGCATTTTGTCTATCTTGAGAGATAAAACGTGACTTTGTGAGGGTCGCATTTTAATCTTTCTTTGCTTTCGAGACGCTGGTCTCTTTATGAAATGATCCACATATTAGCCATTTTAGATTTGAAATATGGATCTCTCTTTGATGATCCATGTGTTAGCCATTTTAGACTTAAAATATGAATCTCTCTTTAGTTGATGATCCACATATTATCCATGTTAGGTTAAGGTTTTTCAATATAGTGGTGGGAGATGATCATATTCTCCATTGATAATTTTAACACCAAACTCTTGGAGTTAAAATAGTCTTGCATGGTTTTGGAGATGAAAGAGTAAAACTATTTAAGAGATAAAATTTCTAGATTAAGAAAGAGTTGAAACTCTTTAAGAAATAGAAATATCTGAATTAAGAATGAGTAGAACTCTTTACAAGATGAGAATCTCCAATCTTCATGTACTAGAGGTGGATCCTCTTATAGAGGTATGTGCATCATCTCCTTTGGATCTTTTTTCTTTTGCCTTCTTGGCTTTTTATAGGAGTTTTGGGGATTTAATCTCTCATTAATTTAGAGATAATAGAGTTGTAACCCCCTTTTCAAAGGTGTAACTCCCATTTTAATTTTTAATTAAATGGGGTGTAACCTCCATTTTAAACCACTCATTAATGGGATGTAACTCCCACTTTAATTGGTGTGTTTATGTATGATGATTTTGAATTTTTTTTTTTTTTGTCAACACCTTTAATAGTGGATACTGGGATGTTTGATGTTTCAACTATTGAACGGGAGAGAAGAGTCTGTCATTTTATAATATCTAATCAAAAGTTGGACTGTACTTTAAAAGACAAACACTCGGTACTCTCTCTAAGCATTGGACACGAAGTACTCCCACTTTGTGTGACTTGCAAATTTTCTCCCAAACGAGTGTATCACATGACTCATCTCTAACCCCATAGGAAATAGCAAAACTTTTTATTTAGAAAATTACAATGCTCTTAGAAACCCAACAAATAATAAACATAAATCACAGTATAGTAGTCAAGACATACTTGAGCAAAACCGTCCAAATAACAAGTGGCAGATGTTCACACTTCCAATCATTCAGTTTCGGTCGAACTCTCATATGACATTAGTACTAATTAATCCCAAACTAAAATAATTATGCCACATGTTTAACTTGCTAATCAAGCAAAAAAAATCTAGAATAAAAGAAGCGTGTGTGTGTGTATATATATATATATATATATATATATATATATATATATATATATATATATATATATATATATATATATATATATATATATATATATATATATATATGTATGTATATATATATATATGTATGTATGTATGCATGTATATATATATATATAAATATATGTGTGTGTATACACATATACATATATATACATATATAATAATGTTTAAAATAATGATAATGATAACGTAACGTTTTGCTTCTGTTAGGTTATATATATAGCATAACGCATAACGTAGGTTACGCAATTTTCTATTTATTTAATAAAAATAAATA